>CM051242.1:153388786-153988786 GCA_027917425.1 Gastrophryne carolinensis | reverse complement strand
CATCGGCCTTCACCGTAAGCAGCCATCCTTTGCGCCTATTAAGACCTGGGGGCAACCGTGTCCGGGGAGGCGTGCCTAGCGTCCCAGCAAGCGGGGGCTTGACTATAGGCAGAAGCGGCGGTGGAGATTGGGGGTTGCCTGCTTACAGAAGGCTGGTGTCCCGCTGGGCATCACAGACCCTTCGATGATTGAGAACTGGCGCCCATCAGCCTTCTCAATATCGATAGAAAGATACTGGAAAAGATTTTGTGCTGCCGCTTGTCGTCGGTGCCGGAGCGACTGCTTTACAGTCATCAGCACAGCTCGATAGAAGCACCTTCCCAGTGGTTTTAGCTGTCCGGGAAGCCTTGGAGTGGTGCAGAACAGCGTGCTGGGGAAAGTGCTTGTTGGCGTTTGGCCAGGCAAAGGCTTTTGAGGGTAAATAATAAGTACCTATTGTTGTTTCCTGGCAAGTACGGCCTGCTGGGTAGGTTCATTAATTGGCTACAAACCTTGTACAAGGGGAAGGGTAGGGAGGGTGCGGGCTTTGAAACTTCCGGACACCTTCCTATTGCCCCAACAGCAAATTAAGATTCTTGACATTATTTCAGTCTGGGTGATTAGGGCCACAAAAACAGGGAGCACAGGCTGGAAATTGCCAATGGTTAACCCGGTCGTGTTTTTCTCTTTCCTGTTTGTTAAGCATAATTTTGGTAGAATGCTAGCAGAGCTTGCCTTTCTGGGTAGATATTTTCCAGTCTAGGTTTTGTCCCTTCGTGCAAGACTGGGAGAGTGGTGGCCTGGTGAAAAGCCTTTGAGTTCCTCAGGCTCAGCTTCCAGCCTCTGTTGCCCCATGCTTTAAAATACTTCGATAATAGCAAATGACAGCAGAGGACATGAGATCCACTCAGAGGAAACTCCTGGTAAGTAGGGTCCTGGGACTGGCCTTTCATCGGCTACTGTCCCTCAGCGATTGCCCAGGCTCCATCATAAGGAAGGGTTTGAGGCTTATTAATTCAAGAATTCTGTTGAAATTCTGGGATATAGCCTGGCTCTCCTTCCAAGGAAAAGGAAAACTTTACCTTTGGGGAATCCAGAAGAGTGGCAGCCTGGCAGAGATATTTTGTCTCCATGAGGAGTGTCAGGATGAGGTGGAGACTATGGACCACTTCTTGCTCCAGTGTCCCTTTAATGTAGAGGTGTGTAAACAGGTGGGGATGGCCCTCGGTGCCCCCTTCTTCTCCCAGCTTTCCTATGCTGAGTGGGTGTATGGGGCATTCAAGAACAGAGAATGCGGTCCACCAGAGGAAACCGAGGCCAGTATCGTAACTACAGGGGATGCAGAGTTTGCGATCACCACCATAAGGTCAGGGGGCCCTATCATTGTTGTTTCTTCACCTTATTTATTAGATTTGTGCTCTCATGGCATCAAATACAAAACAAGAAGTATAATTTGTCTCTGCTGTTCAGTCTTTACTTGTCTAGCTGTATTCAGTTTAGTTAAACTGACAGGAAAAATGTTACTGTATAAGTCCTGGCAGGGGCCCTATTTAACATTCGCCCGGTCACATTTAGTAACACCACTACTTGAGGCCCACCAGAGAAAACTTTGCTTGGGGCCCACCAGATGAAACCATACTTGGGACCCACCAGAGGAAGCCCTACTTGGGGCTCATAAGAGGAAATTATGCTTGGGGCTAACCAGAGGAAACCATGCTTGGCGCCCACCAGAGAAAACCAAACTTCAGGTCCACCAGAGAAAACCATGCTTGGTGCCCACCAGAGGAAACCATGTTTGGGGCCCAAAAGAGAAAACCATGCTTTGGGCCCAGTAAAGGAAACCATGCTTGGGACTCACCAGGGGAAATCATTATTGGGGCCCACCCTTTCCCTGTATTGCCTGATGTTGGCCCTGGACGGTGCCTAGGGTCACCGGAGGATCGTAGGCCTGTCTGACACCAGACTGGAGAACCTTGGGCCCACCAGAGGAAACCATTCTTAGGGCCCACCCTTGACCTTTATTGCCCTGATGTTAGTCCTGGGTCCAGTGGCAGACTGTGGCCAAAAATCAACCCTGGATTTTACCATCCCCTGGCCGGCCTGAGACATCTTTGCTAATGCCTGGGCTATAGAATTGGGGGCTGGGGTTCCTTGGTTTGTGGGTACAGTGGGGCTGGGTACAGGGGTCTGAGATGGAGACTAACGAGGGCAAGGATTGAATGTGGGTGTTAAAAGCAGGAGCCCAACTTGCCCCAAAGCAGTGTGGCCCACTGGGCATTGTCCTGGGTCTCCCTATGGCCAGTCCGGCCCTGCCTGGGTCAACGCCTAGGGCCACCGAAGGATACTCTGGTGGGCCAGTCTACCACTGACTTTAGGGCCACTTGGGAATAAAAAAACAGCAGCAGCTCAACAAAAGTTCTTTATTCACTGACACATGAATTTGTACAACTCACAATGGTCACTGCTGTTTCTTCCTCTAGTTAATATATATATATATATATATATATATATATATATATATATACAGGGCCGGATTATGAGGGGGCGCAAGGGGCTCTAGCCATTACCATGTAATCCTCTGAGTTAGTATGTGTCTGTGAATGTAGCTCCGCTTGTTGGCTTGTAATTTAGGTTATTATACTATAGGTGGCGCCCTTACTCCACTAACCATAAAAGCTGTGTTACTGGGGTTTCCGTTCTTGCATTCAGCAATGTAACCTAGAAATGATTGCTGGTTATTATTAGAGATACGCTCATCAACTGCTTTCCTTACATTTCGTAACAAAAGCAAATAGAAATTTAAATCAAAACTAGATATAATTCCGCGCTCAAGTATGAACGCTTGCTGCGATATTATAAGGTAGGTCAAAAACCTAAAATAAGTTAATGTCAACAGTCCATTATCCATAGATTAAATAATTGCGCAAAAAATTGTCCCAAATTGTGGGATGCCCTTGTGAGTATGTATCACTTCTGGCTTACCCTTAATTTGGCGTTGTGATAATTTGGGGGGTGGGCTCACTGCTTGAATATAAACTCAAATACAGTTGTCTCCCCCTAAACTTATCAATGCTATTATAAATCAAATGTAGGTAAACTTGGGGGCATGGGGGGAGTGCCATGGGGGCACTCACTGAAGCAGCCCAGGTCATTACAACCCGGGCTGCCACTGATGCCTTAAATCTCTCTCACCACCTTGAATCCCCACTGCCGTCTCCACTGTGCCCTTGAACAAGTTCAATTACCAAAAGACTGATGCCGCCACTCCAGATGGTATAGAAAAAGCTACTTCTTTATTTGCATTTGTTAAAATATAAAATCCACAGGTCTCGAATATGCAGCATTCGTGAAGTGTCTCATCTCTTGCCTGGCTGACATGGAAACCGACTGAGGATGTTACATCTTTAAATAACGAAACGTGCGTCAGCCAGAAACGCATGCGTTACCAGACCGGTGTGAAGGAGGGTTTGGACCTGTATAGAAAAATACATGCTTTTTTTTTACCCCACAGCCAGATGCCAGATTGTTAGTGCAAACGGTTGGATCGAGCCCAGTTGCCACCAGTGTCACATTACAGTAAGTGAAGTATGCAGCGTCATTCAGTGTGCAAAAACCTAGAAGCCTATAGCAGGTCCAGACCAGGCACAATCTGCTACAAGGAAGAAATGGTATTTACATATCATTTTATTGAAAGGCTTGAATCGGGATGAGTTTTTAAATTACTTACTTTCGCCACCTTAAAGTAGAGCTACACCCTCTCTAAAAAGTATGTTCTTTTTCAGCGCCACAAAACACTTCCTGCACCCCCCCCAACACCTACTCCTCTGGCCCCGTTTAAAAAAAAAAAAAAAAAACGGTCACGCCCACTTGACATTTTTGAGATTGCTGATTGGCTGATCTCAGGAATGCCGGCTGACACGACCAGCCCGCTGGTTGCATCCCTGGTGTGGGGAGTGCTCCTGCCCCCACCCTAAATGGATGGCTAGTTGCAAGGGGGCATCACAGCTATAGGGAGGTCGGGGACATGGCCGCGGGCAGCTACAGCATTGTTGGAGCCGCCAAGAATGGTAAGATTACCGGCGACCCTGGGGGGTTTCGCACAGTGGGTCATCCTGTTTTCTGGATGCTCCAGAGGCAGGCTTGCGGCCAGTCCTGGAGTCTTTTAGACTTTATTATCTCCACCTTCTGCCACCCCCACTTCACAGCTAGCTATACTCACCTTGTCCAAGGTAGACTTGAACAGGGGTCCAGAAGATGCGGCACACTTAGAGGCCGATTCATTAATAGCGGCAGGTAGCGACAATTGAGCGACTGTAGCGGTGTTTTCACAGCGCCCGCTAGTAGTCGCTGTGCTTGGCCGCTGTTCGGTTGTTGATAGCGACTCAGTCGGTGTGCAGTAATGTTGAATACGGGGTTAGGAGTCGCTATTTGACAGGTTCCGCGATGTATGGGTGCGCATGATAGCGACTGGTCAGAGCGACCGGCTCCCACCTGATTCATCAAAAAATCACGCTCCAAAAATTCAAGCGCTGTGAAATGCATGTTTAAACCCCAGAGCGCTGGCGGCGATGGGTTAAAAGTAGTTTTTTAACCCCCAAACAACCATATTTTTGGAAAAAAAAAAAAAAAAATTTTTAAAGAATTTAGTAATATGAATACAATAATATCAGACCTGTAATATCAATTCTGCACATTTTTTTTTTTCCCTTAAAAAAATTATCTAACATGGCAGAAGTGGTCACAGAATTTTTCACATTGAAAAAAAAAAAATACATTAATAACAATTAATTATGAATATTTAAAGATTGTTCCATTGAAATGCATTGGAGAGCGCCAGGTAGCAAGAGGTCATACCTGTCGCTGTTCAAGGTCGGACGCTGGCGCTGTGGGCTGAGGCTGGAATAATGATGAATGAGTCGCTATATGGCGCTATCTCAGTCGCTAAGCAGGATCGGTTTGATAAATGTGTGATTGTGGTGGGGAGCCGGCGTTCTCGTGGCGGTGCCCGTCATTACCGGTCGCTCACCAGTCGCTACCTGTCGCTATTCCTTCATAAATAAGGGCCTTAGTGTCGGACTGGGGTGTCTGGGGCCATCAGGAGAACGGACTCTGGGGGCCCACACCACACTTACATGCAAATATCACTGGCTTACATTCAGGGCCATGCACATAAACATTTTGCTGTATTGTCTGTGAGTCCGGGGGCTTCTCTGGTGACCCTGTGGACCAGTTCAAGCCTGAGCACTCTAGTAACATGTAACTGCAGTGTGCTTCTGGTCCCCTATGAGCCTGGGAACCGGCCTGGATCAGGTGAGTATAGCTGCAGGGCTGCCTGTTTCACAAAGGGTTTCCTTTTGTCACTTAGCCTGTTGTTGGTTTGCTTTAAAGTGGACCAAAACACAGGATTTTCACAATCCCGGGTTTTGATCCTTCCCCCTCAAATCAGGATACCCCGCTGCATGTCACCCCATCGGACGGCCGTTATACATACCTCGCCCAGCGTTCCCACAGCGCAGGTGCTGCTCTCCTCCAATCAGCTTCTTGGGCCGCACATATTAACACTTAATAAACTATATGGAAACTTGGCTGCACTTGGGTTTGGCACATGGCTATCCTGCTTCTCCATGTCCTCCTCCTTGGCTGAAATATACTAGGCATGTGGCAACCCCTGCACATGTGCCATGGGATTGACAGCGAGGAGAGTTGGGGCCAGGGCCATCACATGGGGTTCACAAAGCAGGGAATCCAAAATCAGCGACCCCACCGCACGTGAGAGTCTTGTGCTTTTGCTCTATTCATAGTTCCTTAGCCAACCTGCCGTCCGATTGGCTAGAATTTGTGACTGCAGTGCACGCCACTGCCCACACTCCCGTGTGTCTGTGACAGCCATTCACAATGCGAGTACGCACCTTAGATAAAGGCAGGGCAGGGAAGCGTCCATGACACGCCAATGCGCTGTGGGATCGCCAGCTATGTAAGTATACACAACACCTCTCAGGCTTATTCTGATAGGGGTACGGAACCCCCATTTCATGAATTAGCTCACTCCACTAGAGCTGTAGGTGCTTCTGGCACTAGGCTGTAGTGGCCTAGATATGTAAAGCTGCCACCTGGTCATCTGTCCACACTTTCATTTCTTTTATATGGTGGACGTGTGAGCATCTGGAGATGTGGTGTTCCAAGTGAAGGTTGCATCAGGCATTTGGTGATTTTGACTTGTAGGGTTATTCCCACCCTTTCGGGGACTGCTTTGGACATCCAAATCATAATGTGTCTGGATGGACAACCGGACAGGGAAAATACCATTTTACACACCATGTAAAATGTTTTTTGCTTAGTAGTCAACCCAGGGACACTGCACCCCTATTTCTATCGCCTATTGTCTTACGCTGTTGAGATTCTCTGGTCTTCTTGGTCATTCGTCCCATAGACCCAGTCTCGACTGCTTGTGTATTGGGATAGCCACTGTCATGCTGGGTCTTATAGATAGGGAGGAATGTCAGCTCACTTCCTGATATAGTCCAGTCCAGAGGAGTAGCTAGGGTTTCTGGCACCCAGTGCAAAGATTCAAAATGGCGCCCCCCACATCTGCTCAGGTCCCCCTTTGGTGCCCCCCTGACCTGCTGCACCTGGGGCATGTGCCCCCCCCTGCTCCCCCCCTAGCTACACCCCTGGTCCCACCACTGGCTACTAGTATATCTATGCATAATGACTCAGTGTCGTTGGATGGACAACTAAGAGAAAACCATTTTACATTTCCTAGAGCCCACAAGAGAAGTGCAATCCTCAGATATGGCTTCTGGCTTATTAAATGAAGACGCAATACTGATTGCAATGTAGATGTTTATTTGTTGTATTCTTAGACATTCATTGCCAAATAAATGTGACATATTATGCAATTGATGTTGAAGGAGGTTGGGGTTAAAGCAGACCTAAACCATGGCAGCCTGGACACGCAGTTACTTGGAGCCATGCTGAACAATAAGTCATTCACCATTGGTGGTGCAGAGGCCCCGCCCTCAAACCCCCGGAGCACGTTGGATTCGCTCTTGTAATTGGAAGAGATTGGCTTGCAGCAGGGGGCGGGGCCTCTGCGCCACCAATGGTTGATTGCAAAGGAGTGCAGTTTGGCGCCGGATGCAGGAGAGCGGGGTGGGGGGAGTGCCGAGGGGAGTGCCTGCTTGCAGCAGGGGGCGGGGCCTCTGCGCCACCAATGGTTTATTGCAGAGGAATGCAGTTTGGCGCCGGATGCAGGAGTGCTGTGTGTGCAGTGCAGTGCCGATGGGGGGGCTTCGTTGGGCACCACCACCAATGAATGTGACCAGGCAGAGGGTTTCACACAGAGGGGCATCCTGGCATTGTCTGTCCATGGAATAGGGAATTGTCCGGGAATTGCCCATATTGCCATCCAATTTCTACTTCCTGTGGCATCACAAACTAGGATGCCCCACTGTGTAAAACCTATTAAATCGCCACACTCACCTAACCTCATTCCAATGGCACATGCGCAGGCCATGGCCTCGCTATACCTTTAGCTAGATGCATACCTGGGACAGCCATTTGTGATTGGCTGGCCCAGACAACCCCCCCCCCAGCTAGAGGTGAGTGGGGATGCAACCAGTGGCCCCCTCTGCACCATTCAGCTGATTCAGTGATGTCACAGCATTTTGCATAACTGAATGGAGCAGAATGCACTGATTCTGTAGCAGCTGGCTTACTTACTTATTTTCCTATCTGCTGCACACTCTGCATTGTATTAAACTAAGTGGGGCCATGACGTCGCTGGACGATAGTATTGCTCTGATTGGAGCGCAGGGCTCAGCTGTGTGTGTGCGTGCGGGTGGCTTCCGGCGGGAGCCGGGCTGCGCGCCCGGACACGTGTCCTGCAATCAGGGGTGAGTCTCTATTTATAAGGGCAGTGATGGGGTAACTATCTACACCTTGATAAAGTGGCCTGTGAGCGGGGGGCCACGAAACGCGTTGGGGGATCGCTATTTGACCTGGGCATTCCTGGGGAACACTTCAAAGTTATACACTCAGGTGATTTCTAATTGGTTTTGTTGTGTTTGACATTTTAGTCTGCTTTCTTTCCTTTTTCTTGCCACATTTTGTATCATTAATGTTATACTTGCACAGATTAGCACTTATGCACTTTATGGACTATTTGGTTATATGAATACTGAAATATCCTATTAATAGGATTGGGTTGGGTAAAATGGGGATGCCCTTGGGAATGTACGGTCTAGTCTTATATGTTTTTTAATTGTCTGTTATGTAATTTTTGTGGGTAATTATTAATAAATTATTTATGAATTCATGATGTATATTTAATTCATTTATTAATTACTGTGGAGGTGGTGCGATGGTTTGGAGCTATACTAGGTGAATTGCTGGATTCACCACTATAAAATCAGAATTCTAATCTTAGACAGAGATAGTCTCCCACCACTGCACGGCCACAGATATTAAATTAAAATCTAATTTGATCTTATATGGTGGTGCGGAATTTACACATATATTTTAAACGGCACCCGTCACTCGCCATAGCCCACCCCTCCATTTAGTGCCGTTGATTATTTATTTTTTCTCTGCCTCTGGGGACCCTAGCAGGTGGGGGCCCCATGCATTGGCATGGTGTGCGTGAAGGTTAAGCACCCCCTGGATTTCACACAGTGAGGAAGAACAAATCCATGTTCCTTTTTAATAACTAATCTCAAAGGAGCCACAGCGCTTAACCCTGTTAGCTTGCAACCAATCCTATAATCTGTCTGGTTGAAAACAACTTGGTTGGCACCCATTTGCAGATCTATGCTAAAGCTGCACCACCAAATGCCAAGGTACCTCTGTGTAGGTGCAAGTGAACAGGGTTAAGTGTTGTGACTCCGGGGGGGGGGGGGGGGGCAGGAGCAGCAGGTCAGGGGGGGCGTCAAAGGGGGCCCTGAGCACAGGTAGGGGGCGTGTGAAGGAACGATCAGAAACCTGACATACCCAAGGCTGGAGCGCTTCTTTAAGGTCCCTGATTACAAATCCACAAGTCCGTATCTCCCTTCAGGAAGAAATAATTAGCATGTATGTGCTGAATAGCTCAGAGGACAGACCGCCTGCTGGTCGTGTCACACCTTGGGCTGGAAGCTCAGTAGACCCCCTGCGGGGAGTTTGTCATAAGCAGAATTTAAACGACAGACTCGCGGCACCGATAGAATTTGGATCATATCGCGGCATCCATGTATCCTAGCGCCAAACCGGTTACAGAATCGGAACCGGCTCCCAAAACCGCATCAGGGCATAGTAAATTGCGGTCATAAAAACACAGCAAAAGCCTGTAAATGGAGAACTAAGGTTCTGGACAAAATAGAAACTCGATTCCAGGACTTATCGCGAACGTGGCATCCAGCCCGATAGTTTGGTACCGCTTGCAAGGCCATGTGACCCCCCTGCTCCAAGTTATAGCTCCTAAAAGGGTTTTAGGGCAAAATCCCACTCTACAAAATGGAAGGTAACATCCCCTCCCACAATGGGGAGGGGAGATGGAGAGCCTGGCAGCATAAATAGGATGGTCAAAAACCAGGCTGGGGTCACTCAACGGGAAGGGGGTTATGCAGCCGGCGTACCCAGGGGTGTCCATCACCATAACCAACATCATAAGCTCTTGACACACCCCCTTGTGGGAGCTACTCTCATCCACTCTGCATGCTTAAGGTAACTTATTGCTTATTGTCTCTCTGTGTATTGCACTATAACCTGTGACCATCTCAAGAATAGCATATTTGTTTATCACCTGTAACATTTGATATTACTTCATAGTTAAATGCTTGTCAACTCTGCCTAGTGTGCTTATTAGCATTAAAACTTATATTTAATTTGAGCGGTCTGCTTTGCCTTAAACCAAGAATCGGTGTGTCCGAAGGCTGTGAGCCGGGTATCCCTGATAGGAGAGTGATCGGACAAAGGGTTTTTGGGAACGCGATCGGTGTGTCCCTGGTTGTAGTTGGACCTCGTGACGCCCCGGTTCCCTGACAGGGCGCTATATTGAATCTTTGCCCCGGGTACCAGAAAGCCTAGCTACTCCTCTGTGTGGCTCCTTTAAGATTTGTGTATCCTAATTGCCCTACTCACATGCACCTCCCAGGTTAGTAATGAATTGGTCTTAGCGGCTGCCTCCCCTCCTTTATACCTCCTTAATAATTGACCATTGAACAATTTAAAGTCATTTATAATGTTATATAATATAAATTAATTTAGAATATAATTTAATGTTAATGTTCTCTTATATTTGATTGAGGCTTTATTTATCTCATGCTTTATTCTGAAATGTAACGCAAAACATATTAAGTACATTTGTGATCTAATCAAGGCCATAGCTGTGAGTTAAGAGACATCTCCAGTGAGTGAGGACATACAAAACCAGAGAATATCTCATGAGGTCCTGAGGGGATACCAGCAGTCTGTTGGTCACATGCTGGGTAGACAGTGGTCAGGACACTCCCCGCCATCCTTTCAGCCACCCCCCGCACCAGGGGTCCTGACACTACTCTGGTACAAGGGTTGGGAGAGAGGAAGGCGAGACGCGACCTGTCATGGAGAGATGATCACGAGGGATGCTTCCTTGTCAGCTGCTGCTAATGCCTCCTATAAATATGAATAAGCAGAGTGATAATAAATTATTACAGACATTATTTATACATTACTGTGTCATTCCCCAATCACATTAAAAGCTGCGCCGACAAAGTATCTACATTGCATTAGCCAAAGAATAGGTAAAGCGGCACTCCAACCTCACACCAGCACAAGAAGCTTTGTAATGGGACCATTCCTCACTGCTCATTGGCTCTAATGAAGCCTCAATATAACCAGAGATAAGGCAGGTGGCCGCTATTGCTATTAGCCACAAATTCTGCCAATCCACGACATTTCATTGGTTAAAACCGTTTGAAATATTGAAACAATAGAAGACTAAGGGGGTTATTTAAGAACGGATAGCGCCAGGTAGTGCTTCGTAGTGGCAGCCAGCGTTTGGTGAACGCACATGAACCACATTTAAGAAAGTAAATCTGGTAAGCGCCTCTAACAGCGCCATGTAGCGTCTGTATTACTAGAGGCGGCTCAGCTGGCGCCACGTATTACCTTTCGCTCAGTGTCGCTCTCCCATACATTTCAATGGGCTTTCATTTGGTTGTTAAAATAGCGTGTTTGGCATTTTTTTGCTCAAATCATTGTGTGACCTCTCCTGGCTGCAACAAACACTTTTATACATATATTTTTTTCTTTACTTTTTATATTTTTATGCAGAATTGTCATTACAGGTCTGGCACTAAAGTGTTAATGTCACAGTGTTAAAACAATGTCATTCCATGTGTTTTCGCTTTGTTACTGGTGGATATGTGTTTAAAAACAGACTTTAATCACACAGCATCTGGCGCTCTATGCTACAGTGCCCAGCTTTAGAGCGCTGACGCTGTGTGTGTGTAGTTTTTTCTTAAAGTGGACCAAAACCCAGGATTTTGACTATCCTGGGTTTTGGTCCTTCCACCCGGGGCATCCCGATCGGGGATGCGCCGCTATGTCAAACCCCCCAAATCTCCCACATCAACTCACCACGGTCCTACGGTGCACGCGCGGCCGCTCATCCGATCAGCACTCTCAGAACCGCTGAGCTATGCATGTCTGTGCGCCGCCTTAGCACAGCGGCTCCGAGGGCGCTGGTGGCCGCATCACACGCTTCCCTCTAACAGGGAGCATGCCCGCGCCGGCCATTCACAAATGCCCTGCTAGAGGGATAGCGGGGATGCAGCCGCAGACAGCACATGGGTCGTTGGACCGGGAAGTAAGGTAAGGGCGTCCTGGGGGGTTTGATTTTGGATGCCCCGGGGGGAGGGAACGGATCGGCCTGGGAATCTTATAGATTCCCCGGATGAACCGGGCTCGGTTTCAGTTCACTTTAAGTATGGTGTTGAGCGCCGAAAGCTGGACGCTCTGAGCTGGCACTACCTCTCGCTCGCTTCAGCGTTATACTGTTGTTAGAGCGCCCAACACACATCACATTCATCAATGCCAGCCAGGTTACTACAGTGACCGCAACGCTAGGTTACAGTGCCCAATACCCGCTTACAGCATCTACTAGTGGTCACTCTAAGCGCCGCTATACAGACGCTTATCTGGCAATAAGTGGCGCAAGTAGTGAATCAGCCTCCACGTGTGTGGTTCTGTCATAAGGACCTTGGTGGACGGGGGCATTATATTTAGGTTGTATGGGGCCTAGAATTTTCTGATGGTGGCCCTGGGAATGAAGGAGCACTTGAAAGAGGACATGGAGGGAAGATCAGCTGCTATACAGAGCAGTTTGAAAGTGATACTTGTGCATTGGGTGCATGTCCCTTTAAAATGATACTTAAGGAGGGATAACAACCAATTTTGCTGGCCCTGGAGTCTAAAGGACTTGATTCAAGATGCCCCGCAGTAGGAACCCACTCCCCATCTTCTCCTCGCAAACACTCACCATGATTGTGAGCCATGTTCCCGCACCCAGCCATTCGGATAGGCAGGGGATGGGAGCGTGCCACAGATCGCAAGGATCCTGGGGATTAAGCCGCTCCCATTTCTCCCATTTTAATATGCACGGCATCCAGCGCTGATTGGACGAGAGCCTGCGCACGTACCTTGGGACCAGGGAAAAGGTAAACTTTTAGAGCCATCTGTGTGTGTGTGTGTGGGGGGGGGGGGGTTCACACCGCGGGACTTGGCAAATTGGGATGCCCTAGGGACAAGAACCAAAACCTGTAATAGTGGAAATCCCAGGTATAGGTAAACTTTAGGGCAGACAAAAAAACATTGTTTTTCCTTGGGTATGCCTCCCTGAGGAGCTGTGTGAAACCTTCAGATTTGCCCTATACTCACAATCCAGCAATCCCATGGTGTTAAATTATAACAGACAGGGTGGTGTCTAGTTGCAGTGTCAGACTGGGGTGTCTGGGGCCCACCCCACACTTACAGTAGATGCAAAGCAAGGTATTCAGGGGCCCATGTACACAAATACTATATAAACTATATAGACTAAACTATAAACTAAAATAAATGTGAGACAGTACAAATGCAGAGATGCCAGGTCACCCTGTTTTCCTGGGAGTCGCCCGGTTTTAGCCCCCACTCACCCGGGCACCAAGTCAAACTACAATTTCACCCAGCAAAACATGAATTTCTTCCCCCTCCCTGCTGATTGGCTTCCTACCATCACTAAACCATGCGTTATTGGCTAGTAGACACCACTAAATGATTGGCTGGCCTCCAGTCCCTCACTATTGGCTGCTTCTGACTTCTACGTGTAGAGTAAGGCCAGAATTACTATGTATGTAGGTATGTATATACCTGCAAATTGCTATGATGGTGATAAGCACTCAAAATCCCATGAGTAAGCCATACCCATCACCCTGTAAACTGGTCTCCAAGGTTGGCATCTCTGCAAATGAGATCCTGTAACATGATGCTGTTGACATAAAATAGATTGTAGACAAACTGCATAGGTGCATTGGACAATGTGGGTTTATATGTTGACCCATGCACCAAAACTACAGCTGGCATGTGCTTTGGCTGAAGGTAGACCAACCACCTGAAGTTTATCATTTGGGAGAGAGACAATCCTGTCTCCTGTCCAAGGAAATATGGGTGTCTGGCAGAGTTGTGAACGTAAAAAAGTGCTTGGGAATAACGTGTCTACACCTGGTCTACAGAAGCCTGTGAGATAACTGTCATCTGTTCTGGACACTGTCTAAGTTGATAGGGCTATTTATAAATTCATAATCACATCATGTCATTGGACAACTGTAACTTGATGTTCATGACAAATGCATCTTGTAGAAAAATCTCTCATATACACTCATTAGTGATATGAATAATGCCATCGCTGGCCTCCTTTGGAAAAATGCTAGTTGCCTTTACAGACCCTTTAAAGACGAGCAGCCACCAGTCTAGAGTCTCCAAAGCTTTAGGGACGGTGGTCTCCCTCCTTGTGGGAAAGCACCAGGCTTTTATTTCTTTATTATTAAAATGTGCTCTGAGATGAAATACTGTAAATAAACCTCTCAATCTATTTAATGCCACCTCCTCAGGGCGAAAGCTTACTCCTCTAATCCATGACATACCCCTCTCATGCAAATGAAGACCTCCTTGGTTACTAAAATGCACCCTCAGAGTAAATGAATACTCCCTCAATCCATGTAATGACAACTCTCATAGACCTGCAGATTACCCCTGCAACCTATAAAATACCCGTCCCAACCAAATGAAGGACTAATTGCTAAAATGCACCCTCAGCCAAAATGAATGCTTCCTCAATAAACTTAATTCCAAACCCCTCAATGAATTACCCCTTCTATCTATTAAATACTCTTCCCAGCCTAATGAGGTTCCTAATGAAGCAATAAAAATAACAAACATCACTGTGGGCAGCAGCCCAGCCCCTGGCTCCAGTGCTGTCAGCATACCCCCATGCCAGCAAAAAAAACTTGCTGATGTTCTGCCCCTGCTCCTGTAAAACTATAGTCTTGAACTATAGTTATTATTGTTTTAGATTATTGTTTATTAGGATTATGGCTATTGGGGTCCATGCCTACCCTTGCCACATGATATGCCCCTACAATATTAAAGCTTCAAAACAATCAATTCAAGAGGATCCATATCCACCCCTGCCCATGATCTGTCCCTGCAATGCATCAGCCTTGGAGCACACTCATTGACTACCTGAAAAGCCAAGGAGACTAAGCAAGAATGTTGCTGGCTGGTCAAAGATTCCAAAGGGTCAAAGATTTTTGTCCCTAGTCTTTCACTGCTTAGCCTGAATTAATAGCACCTCAATCCATGTAATGCCCCTCAAACTAAATAAATACCCCTCCCAGATGGGAGACCTGCTTAGTCGATAGAATGGCATGCAGTCAAAAATAATGGTCAATAAACAAAACTCTCATGGCAACGAAGACCCTCCAGTCTATAAACAGTGCTGTCAGCCTAACCAAGACCACCTCAATCCAAAATATCCTTAAGGTGTATCCTCATCAAATCCACTTCTCAATGCAAAATATACACCACTTAAACTTATGCGACCTCTCACCCTAAAGAGGTCCATCAGCCAAATAAATACCTATCAATCCATGCTGCCCTGGCTCACAAGACACAAGATAACCCTGGAATTATATGATATCTGAAATGGGTGACTGGATAGTGGTCCATGAATCTTGGATACCTGCAAAGCTGCCTACCCGCCCTATGCTGTCCTAAGAGAGGGTCTGTGATCTAGGTCTATGTATTTCTTTTATGACAGGGATGATGTGTAATAGAGAATCCCGATTTCTTCTTTCTATCCAGATGGTTCTTGGCTGTTCTCTATCTGTTTCTACATCCAGCACATCATCCTCACTCCCCGTTCTGCCTCTCTCAATAAGCCGCAATGTGTTTGATGTAGATTGTCCATATTTGTCATTGGCTGAGTTCATGTCAGTCCCTGTCCCAGCATGGAGCTGAGATCTGATTCCATGCGTCACCCTAACAGTGGGATCTGTCATTGAGGTGCTGCCTGCCTCATGTTACCATCATCTTATTTCTCATTACAGGATATGACTGGAAAATCCTTCCCGCATCCAGCTACCGTGACATCACCGCAGTCAGGTCAGGGCGTTTCACCCTGTAGCCATGGCGTGAAGTTTTACATTGACATGTCTGCGTCATAAAAGCTTTGCATGTGTACTGTACTAAGGGCAAATATGAGCATCATATGGAAACAACCAACCAGGATTCAGCTGTCTGGAACATGCCACCACTAGGCTGTATATTAATGGATAATGAGTGACCTCTGTGCATTCATGCAGGGTGTGTATGCTACTGAAAATGATAGATATGCAGCCTCAGCCACCAGATTCCAGTTTGTAATTGAGGGTTCAATTTGATTGGTGGTTTAGGAGGCAATAGCAATAGCACATCCTTCCAGAATGAAGCCATTGGATCTCATTAGACAAACATTTGCATTAGAATTGCTCATACTGAAATGCACTGTGATCCATGACAGCCAGAAATACCCCCAATCCCATTTAACTGAGAATACAAACTAGTGGACAACCTGCTAACACTGTCACTCCCACTTCCCCCTTGTGACCATTATGGACAGACAACACATAATGACACCCACTCCTTAGTGACAACCCCTGGACTACCCAAAATCCTTTTACTACGGGCAACAAACCCTGTCCTGTTCAGACAACTTGCTTCTTCTTTCACTCCCACCTTCCAAGAAAACTCATGACAACCCTACTATGTAATAACAATTCGAAATGATCCCCACTCCTCAGTGACAACCACACAACCCAGGACTACTTCAAATCCTATTTACCCCCCTCTACAACCAACATTTTACAAACAACCTGCTGTCAGCTTCACTCTCACTTCCCATGAAAAACTTATCACTACCCCCGTTTTGGAATGATAACCTATGATGGCTCCCACTCCTGAGTGACAACCCCGGACAACCCCTAATTGCATATCCCACAGTCAACAGACAAGCAACTCCTTACAGTTAACCTACTACCACCCTTGTTCCCACTTCCTATGAAACCTTGTTATTACACTTTCTATGGAATGATGATCCCTACTCCTGAGTGACAACCAAGAACAAGCCTAAATCTCCTTTACCCCAGACTACAGACAACCAACCTCTTACAGACAACCAAGTACCACCCACACTTCCCATAAAAGCTCATGATTTCCCTTATTATGAAATGACAAGACACAAGGGCCCCCGAGGACTAGGCCAAATCACATTTACCCCAGACTATAGACAACCAGTTACTACCCTTACTCCCACTTCCCTTGAAAATGCTTGACTGCCCCTAATATGGATTAAAAACCCATAATGACCCCCACTTATCAATAAAACAATTTGGGAATACCTCAAATACTCATTACCTAGACAACAACCAACATCTTACAAGCAACCTGCTGCCACCCTTACTCCCTATTCCCTTGAAAACTACCCCCATTATGAATTGATAACCTGTGATGGCTCTCTAGGACAACACCTAATTGATTTTACCCCAGAAAACAGAAAAGCAACTCCTTACAGACAACCTGCTACACTCACTCCCACTTGCCATGAAAACTATCCCCATAACAAAATTCTAACCTACGGTATAATGGCTCCCACACCTGAGGAACAAATCTGGGACAACCTCTAACTGCCTTTATCCCAGGCAAAATACAAACAACTCCTTATAGACGACCTGCTACCATCCTCACTCCCCCTTCCCATGTAACCTTATCTTTGCACTTTTTATAGAATGACAACTAATGACACCCCATAGTGACAACCAAAGACCTCAGACAACCAGCTAAAATCCTCACTCACACTTTTTATGAAAACTCCATGACAACCCATGAAGACCCCCACCACAATCCCAAGTGACAACCAAGGACTATCTCAAACCCCCTTAACTGTATAATACAGACAACCAACTTGTGACTACCCCCATAATGGAATTACAACATATGACAACCCCAACTACTAAGTTACAACCTGGGACTACCCCAAATCCCTTTATGACAACCTCACTACTAAGTTAAAACCTGGGACTTATGGAATGACAACTCATCATGAGCCCCACTCCTGAGTGACTACCCCAACCCTTCTTAGAAAACCAACCTTTTGAGTAACCTGTTACCACTGCCACTCCTATTTTCCATGAAACCTTGTAATCCCCCTATTATAGAAGGAAAAGACACTATGACCCCAACACCTCCTCTCTTTACCCCAGTCTCTGTTTAATGACTAATATGAAAGACATCACACATCTCAACCCATTCAACACACATCCCAACCTGCTACTAACTCTCACTCCCAACTGCAAAGTAAACTTGTGAACATCCCAGTTATGACAACCCATGATGTCCTCCACTCCTGAAAATATATTAAATCTGTTATAACACTTTTGTTAAAACTTAAAAAAAGTTTTGTCTGGTATTAGGCTTTACATTTCATTTATGTATGTCTTTATTTTGCATATTTATATGTAGCAATGGCATGTTCTGCCTATTGCAGAGCACCTAAAAGCATTCACACCAGTCAAGTGTTTGGGAATGCTATACAACTATTGTGCATTGAATTTATGCTGTGTGTTTATCAGTCTTTAGTATTTAATATTTAGATTGAAAAAAAAGTGAAATAAAATGCTGCTTTTTATAATGAGAGCTTTTTTCTGTTAGGAAATTTACCGTAAACAGGGAATTTCTTATCCTTTCTGCTTTTAATTTCTTTTTCTTTAATCTATTAAACTTGTAAAAATTAAAGTTAAATTACCTTTTAAATTACCTATTACCTTTTAAATTACCTATTTGTTATAGCTTCTTGAAAACAAATTATTGGATTAATGAATGAAGACTTTAAAAGATTTTAAAAGTAAGGAATCTATGGCTGATTATATACTTTAAAATATATATTAAATAAATGATTAAATGATATGGTTAAATTAAAAAAAAAAAAAAAAAAAAATATATATATATATATATATATATATATATATATATATATATATATATATAAAATAACAACAGACAATACATATCAATCAGGTATATACAAAACTATGTATTGAAGTAACTGTCCTTACCTTTCTAATACTTACATGTCGTATTGTCTGGAGCAGGTCTGCCACTGTCTCCAAATAAAAACACACAAGATCCCTCCCTGGGTTATCTAAGGCGCCCAAGCAACCAATCAGGAAACAGTGGCTAGCGATGCAGGAAACGATAGGACTGGGGCTTCCTGGAGTAAAGGAAGTAAGAGCAGAGGGAAGTGAGGTCACTCCCTAACAAAACAAGGCAGCTGTTTACTCGAACAATCAAATATTTCAGTGCGTAAACAGGATGAGATTTTTGTGGAGGGGAGGGCGGAGGTCTTTGAAGATGGGTGTGTGAAAGGGACCCTAAAGAGAAATAAAATTTCACTTAGGTATCGATTCCTAATGTACAGGCACCTTATGGCACTTTTGATGTGGTTTGCATCTAGTAAATAGATGGCTCTAGGTTGATGGTTGCCGTTGGGTGCTAGGGTGAGGTCCTTATCTCAAGGTTTCACTTCCAGGTATTCAGGTTTATCTGTACGCAAGTGTTCTAATGGGAAATAATACGTTCTAAAAAAGCAAGCAAAGATGAGCTGCATGTCACATCTATCTAGGTTTTTATTCTTTCTTAATTACATTTCTTACCAGTTGCATTTTTTCTTTTTTTAAAAAGACACACTCTATAAAGTATGACCTTCACTAATAGGTCCTATGTGGCTGGGCCTTGCCTGTTAGTACAATTGGGAGAACATACATAGGTAAGAATATGCTGCTATCTGTAGAAGAACATGAATGGAACCTCCAGCTAAACATATTCCAATCAGACATAAGGAAACACATAAATATATACAGTAAATATATAGTCAGTTACAAAAAAGACAATGCAAACATAGATGGACTGTGTGACCAGACCTGTGTCATTTGGTCCCTAGGCCCTAGGCTGTCATCCCCAACGCCTGGTGCACCAAGGCTTTTTGTTTAGAAAAATATGCAGAAATGTGCGATATTTTTTTTCCCCTGCTCCAGGTCATTGTAAGAAGTATGTTGTTGTTGTTTCTTTTCAAAAGAAAAGCCCCGCTCTGTGGACTCTTCCTAATATTCCAGTGCTGGGCAGTCCAAGGGGTAACTAGGAGATCTGCTTACTTTACAGCTGCTTCAAAACAATGGGCAACTCTGTATTAAAGCGGACCTTCACTCTGAATGAGCCTCTATCTTATATGTTTTCCACACCCTGTACATACAGATTGCTCACATTAAAAATCATCCTACCTGTATCTATTGCATGTTATGAGCCTTTAAACATCCAAGATGGCGGCTCATGGAACATCAGGTAGCCTGGAAGTGCCTTCTGACTGTGCTGCTCTGCATTCTGGGATTGCTGACCTTTTCCTGACCCCAGCTCTGCTCTGTCTGAGCAAAGCACAGCTATAACCTGCCCCCTGTACCTTATCCCACTCTCCTCTCCCCGTAAATGTGATGCTTCTGAGTCAAGATGGCGGCGCCCATATCCTAAAGTCCTGAACAGAGTTGCAGCCCAGTGGGGGAAGAATAATAAGTACGTGACTAAAAACTTAAAATATATTAACTTTAGATGCTGGGGAATCGTTTTGAAGGGTTTGGGCTTTTCAGTAAATCATGGTGAAGGTCCGGTTTAAGAACTAAGAAGAGTATATTGTACATTGTAGTATTGTTTTTATTGGGAGCCAGCTGTACAAAGGCCACGCCCACCCACCAGCTGGAACCAGAAAGCGCAGCTCCCAGCTTCCCAAGAAGGGCTGCGTGAGACCAATTGGTGGTGCAGGAACGATGGTAAGGTTACCCCCTTGGACTGCTGAATGCTGGAAAATTAGGAAAATTCCACAGAAATACATTTTTCCTTTAAAGGTTAAGCCCACTTTCATAGACATCACCCCCCGGATAGATGTGTCAGCAGGTACAAGGCAACCTACTTATCTACAACCCGCAGCACTGTTATAAGAAGCCAGCACAGCATGTGGGTGTAGCCTTAGTCCGAAACCCTCCTATGACAACCATACACGGAAGTTTCTGGTGTATGGGGGTAACTATTGAGACCCATGCAGAGGTTACACCCCATGATGGCTGGCGCTGCAGGTGGTAGATGAGAGATGCCAGAGCGGGTGTCAAGTAAGCAGAATGCTTTGTGCCTGTTGGCACATCTGGTCTACAGTTACAAAATTAATTCCTATGTATGTAGTATGTTACAGCTGTTGTTATGGATATAAGGTTCTAACGTGTTTTACCTCCTTAGGGCTTCCTCAGAGGACTATTCTGAATGTCAGACCTCTCCCACAGAAAACTATGTGGTCCAAACCCTTTCCAGATTATGGTAGAACTGCAAGAACTTACTCGAATCCAACTCTGCCCTAACTGTAGAAGATCTTCAAGAAAATGTGACCACCAACACAAATATGTGAATATATTTACAAGACCTATAAATGTCCTGCTAATTATAGAGACAAATAACCACATAAGAAACCACCCTTTTAATATAACACAACTAAATTACTGCTGCTGCAGCCATTTATTTTTCAGTTACATTAGTTACATAATTAGTACGACTGCAAAAATGACATATGTCGATCAAGTTCGACCAAGGGTCGGGATTGGGGAGAGATATTTTTTATTATTTACTGATAATAGCCAGTAGTAACTGTTCATTTTATGTTCTTCTTATAAAAAGCATCAAATCTTTTTTTTGAAGCTGTCAGTGGTTGTCAGTGGTTGATGCTGTAGCAAGCTTCTTTGGGGGGCTATTCCACAGATTTATAGTTCTTATGGTAAAAAATGATTGTTGCCTCCGAAGATTTAATTTTTTTTTCCAATCGGAGGGAGTGTCCCCTTGTCTTTAGAGAGGATTTTCCCAGATTTTTATATTGTCTATTTATATATTTATACAAGTTAATCATGTTCCCCCCTCAGTCGTCTCCTCTCAAGACTAAACATTTAATTCCTGTAAATGTTCTTCATAACTATGTTCCTTCATTCCTCTTATTAGTTTGGTGTCTCTCCTCTGCACCCTTTCCATAGTCAGAGCGTCCTTTCTGTGAATGGGTGCCCAGGACTGGACGGTATATTCCAGATGAGGGCGCATCAGTGCCTTGTAAAGAGGCAAAATGACTCCCTATCCCAGGATTCCATGCCTCTCTTAATGCATGATAATATATTGATAGCCTTGGAAGCAACTGCCTGACATTGCATGCTGTTATTTAGTCTGAGGTCTACCTGTACCCCCAGATCTTTCTCAACAAGTGATTCTCACAGGTCAGATAATTCTGGGGGACGCGTCTTGATGACAGTAGCTGCTAAATGCATTTTCCATTGTGGGGGTCATCAAAAACAGACACTCTCTTTGGCTTCTACACCTTGGGAGACCCATGCTACTTGGTCAGCAGCTGGAGGTAAACACCTTGCTCTGTAACAGTTGCACCACAGGGCAGTACAGGCAGGACTCCTGTATGGGGCCCAGCCATCAAGGGTGCCCGGCCGCTGGCTCTGGCTTGCTCTGGGTATTCCCAGCTCATCAGATTTATCACCACTAACCCAACCCTCTCCAAGGCCCACTTAGGACCTCTGCAGAAAGGGTCCCAGAAAGTTCTTATTGCAGCCCCTGGACTAAATGCTATTTAACCACAAGGCTCTGTACCTTCTAGGGTCAAATAAGATGTTAGATCCACTATGTATTGCCCCCACTCCTGATTTTGAATGCCCTACCTCCCAACAATTCCTAGAAAGCCTAAAAGGCTCATTTGCTTACCTGATCCACAGATGACTATGCAATGCTGCATATTACGTTTTACTGTTATGTTGTTCTGCTGGTTTACAGGGCCAGTCCAGCTCAGACTGGCCATATTTTAACCCCCCCTGTTTTTCCACCCTCCCGTAGAGCTGAAGCATCCTCTGCCCCCAAATCCAATGGCGATCGTCAGGCCACCAAGAACGTGCGACTCCCATGTGCGAGTGCTCCAAATGACAGGCCTTGGACTAGCAAAGATGGCGGCAAGCAGCCCTGCAATCGTCCACTGATTGGCACTAAATTCCGGGGCAGGTAAGTGTTTTATAATTATGTAACCCCCTGCCCTACTTTAGTAAGATTTTTTAAAAATGGCCGTCTGCGCTGGACCCCCTTTGAAGTCTGGAACCCTGTGGCATCCCGCTGAGTACATGTGAGGGCCGCGGTCTCATTCCCCAGCCCCCCTCATCTGTTGTGTTTACCATTAGGCATTTCTATTTATTTTCACTCTGATATCAAAGCGGCTTAGCAAAGGCAAAGAGAGTGTTGTACCTCTTTAATGGCCATGCAGGAGATTCCTGGTGGGCTGTGCTGCTTTGGAGCTGCTGTACTGCTACTTATAATACCCTCATCTGATAGCTGCCTCCCTAGTTTCCCCCCTCAGCCTACCTATACCAGCCCCACTATACCCCCTTAGCCAAATAACCTCAGACCATTTTCTGCCCCTAGTGCTATAGCGTCAGCCTTGGAGCACACTTGATGGCTAGGAACCAAATTGGGGGTGGCTCACCCAGTTTCCTGCATGTAGGCCAGGGCTGGGAGAGTACGGGAGTTATGCCCTCCTCCCTGGTCCCTGGAGCCCACGATAGGAGAGTGCACCTGGGCAGCAGAACGTGACATGTCAACCTCTGGATCCACAATGGACCATGAAGTCTCATGAAGAATATGCCTAAAATAATCCATTTGCTCCATTTTTATATGCTAATGAATATAAAAATGCAGATTTACATGGTCACTATGAATACTAATGCTCCTACATATTAAAACGTCGCCATGAACCTCTGTGCTGATAAATTATTTGTTTTTCTGGACATACTGGCTCCTGCATATTCAGGACAATTTGTCAGTTTTAATGCAAACGCATCTTAAATCCTTGAAAACTCCACTGAAGGAGCCTTTCAAGATGCCGTGCTGTGTGAAGAACGCTTCTCACCCCACCCAGGGAAATTCCTATCGCCATTAACCCAACACAGCACTTCCTGGTCTTTTCCGCTGCTGCTTTATATTTTTGACATCTGCAAGTAACATATTTGAAGTTTGCACTTCCCGGCTGGACAAAAATCTAATGCTTCTATACAATGGCTGTTCTTGTTGGGGCCTCACAAGCACCTCCAGATATTGCTACCTATAGAAGAATGTCCATAGCCTACAGTCCCCTATGTATACACTCATGGTCAGCCTTTGGGGTGTACAAATTATACCCTATTTTATATTAAGGCAACATTTTTATTGCATTTTGCTTCCTTTTATTTCTTCTTCTTGTTCATTTTGGCTACTTAAGACTTGTGCTCCCACTAGTGGCTGAAGTCAGGCCACGGTTTACAGCTCTCTGCTGCAGGGTGGCCTAGATTTACTTTCTAATGGTAATGCTTCATTCCACACAGCATCTCAGGAGATTGTCAGGGGAGTTTATTATGTTTAGTGTATTTAGTTTATTATTTTTTGAAAGTTAGTTTAATATTTATTAAGATAAATGTTGCCTACAGTAATACTCTAATGAGAGCTTTCATCTTGACAAGGACCTGGTTTTCTTTTTCCAGCACAGCCTGATCCTAACTTTGTGGTACCTGGTGCTTCGGCTGCCTCCTAAGGTCCTGTGGTGGATGTCTGGCCTATTTCCAACTATGGATTGCAGGGGTGGATATGGGCACTGGTTATCCAGTGGTACCAAATCTTTAGCATTGTAGACACAGATAACATGGCAGGGGTGGGTTTTTAAAAGTAGCAGCCTAACTGACCCTAAAGCAGTGAGCCCCCCCGGGAATTCTCTCAGGTCTCCCTTTGGCCAGTCCATCCTACTCTTCCTATCACACAATTGTTTTTGCTCTTTTTTCATTTTTTATTGTCTTCGCTTTCATGGTTCTTTCTTTTATTTACTTTTTTTAACTCTCTTATCTTTGCTTATCTTTCTTTTTTTCTATTTGAGCCTCTTTTCCTCACCCTTTTCATTTCTATGTTTTCTTACATTTTTTTCTTTGTCTTTTTTATTTTCTCTAGTTTTCTCTTTCCTCTTTCTCTCTACCGTTACTGTCTAGCCTTGCTTGTTATCTGTTAAAGTGAATGAAGTAACGCACTAGGTGTGTTGCACTAGGTGCCTGGGTGGGGTCGTCTGTTAGGAAGATGCTCAGAATAGGAAGGCAGCTCGTACTTTCCTGTAGTGATGTGTGCTATGGGTGGCATCTGTGACTCCATATGAAACTGCTGTTACTTTTTATTACTTGCAGCCGAGGTTCACATAAGAATTAGGGGTAAACAAGCACTGATTTCACTGATCAACACCTTTCCGGAACATCTAAGCTGAGACTTGTGGTTTTAAGGGTGGGGGGCACTGCTTTTGGTGTTCACCTTATATTATATAAAGTAAGCTTTTTATCTGTTTGCCAAGATGTCAAAGCATGCATGTTCCTTGAAAGGGATCATTCAACCTAATTATTATTATTGCTGTATAATGAGAAACACAGTTAAACGTTAATAGTCTATACAGCCACATTCATTTCTATTCAGTTAAACATTCAATCTAAGTGCCTGGAAAGGGCCTCACACGCAGAAAACTGGTATAATACAACTAGAGCAAATTTAGGCAAAACTATTTAATATAAGAGCCTCCCTGGCTCAATATGATTTAAAGAATTTGTCAGCCAAAATGTTCAAATATATAAACATCATCTTACCTTGCCAAGCGTTGCTCCAGCTATGAGCCTCCTCTTAGATCTGCGCCCTGAATGAGGAAATATATTTCCTTATCTGCCCCTCCAGCTCCACCCTGCCGATTTGGGCCACCAAAACTAGTTCAAGGAGCTAGTCCAGACCACACCCCCCTTTGTATTGATGGTTTGAATTGCACTCTCAGAGCTGCCATTTAAGCCCAGCTAACCCTTCCCTTCTTCATCCCCACCCAGCATCCTCCTAGCACTCTCGCTCCCAGCACTGCCCCACCCATTATGCTAATTATTATGCAGCATCATAACTCCAAAGGCCATGTCCACATAATTAAGAAGAGAGATCATAGGGTAAAACTGTGAACCTTGATATCTTGGCCATTTCTTCTTCAATTTAAACACGGAAATCAGTTTAGGACAGTGCCAAACATAGCCCAACACAATGGTCTAACAATTACTTTTAACTAGATTGATTCGTTCTGCCTAGACTTAGCCCCTGATCTACTGGTTCTCTTGTCTGGCATACAGTAGGTCAGCAAAGCATGCACAATAGACACTATAGTATCCCTAAGTTATAGTAGCCATGGTGCACTAACACACAGAGGAAATACAATATTTACTACTTTGTGCTCAGAGGTCTTAGCAATCGCCTCCTTTTTTGCTGGCACAGTGAGTCGCGCTCCTATAGAACACAATGGGAAGGTTATCATGAATATTATTAGATTATTATTATTATTGTTTTTATAAAGTGTCATTGTATTCTGTGGTGCTGCAAGTATATATATTACAGTAGGGTGGGACGAGTAACATACTTATAATACACGGGCAATATGAGTCATATATAACAGAGACAATCAATGAATATAATACATATAGTATTATGAGTCAAATTGCAACAAAACACATTAATACAGTAATACGTTAGGAGAGAGGGCACTGCTCTTGCGAGCTTAGATCTGTATTCTGCTACATTTTTTTTTTCACTTCCACCATTCGGAAGTGATGTTTATACATAAATGTTGCTTTTAGTATAAAACATTTTGGTACATTTGGTAACAGAACATTTATACCTCTGTTCAGTGTCAAACGTGCCCACTAGAGTACTGGAGGATCCCGGGGTAGGCACCAAACACTGACCCAAGGCCACCATTAAGGCATTACCATAGGACCAAGACTAATGCTGTGGTTTTGGTTTGCTTTAAGTGTTCTTTCAGTCTTGGGGGGTGTCAAGTCACCTACAGCAAGCAGGTGACTTGCCAGTAACCCCTGGTCCCCATTACCTGACTTCCCAAAGCCAGGGGGAGGGGAAGAAGAGCCCGGTGGGCTTGTAGCCTTCAGGGCTACAAGCCCACTTTTGCGCTTTTTCAACCAAAACAACACTTTACATCTGAAATACCCTCCCCCCAACCCATAAATTCCTGAAAGTACACACATTAAGCTTTCTGGGTGTACCCAGCTTGTTGTAGTGTACTCAACAACTCAACAAGGTCCCCCGCACAGAACAATACCCAACATGCGTTGGTATTTTCAACCCTTTTCACTGCCAGCCTGCTTAAGGTTTTGTCACTCCCTGTTGACAGGTCATTTTTCACCATTTGCGCTATGTTTAACTATGATTTTTGCAGGAATTTCCAGAAAAAATACAGGTTTTTTGGCAGAGCTTAAGCTTTAGCATGAAAAGTCTTATTTGTAATTTTTTTTTTTTTGCTTTCATAATAGTTTTGTATCAAATTAAAATAATAATAAGAAAGAAGAATTAAGAAAACCATATTGCATGTAAAAGCCCCATTCCTCACTATTACAATGGTACCACTTATGCATCGGTAGCCCCCGTTCCTGCCCAGGAGACCCCTCAAACTGAAAACAGAACTGAAAACAAATAAAATATAATTACTAACCCTTAAAAATTAAAAAAAATGGCGTGGGGTCCCTCCTTTCCTGCAGAACCAGCCCTGGCACCAGCTATGTGGGCTTGTAAACCAGAGCATGGAGGTCAGCCTCAGTGGCCCCCGGCCCTGAAGGATACAAACCCACCGGGCTCTTCTTCCCCTCCCTCTGGCTTTGGGAAGTCGAGTAATGGGGACCGGGGGTAACTGGCAAGTCACTTGCTTGCCGCAGGTGACTTGACACCCCCCAAGACTCAAAGAACACTTAAAACAATCCAAAACCACAGCATTAGTCTTGGGCCTATGGTAATGCCTTAATGGTGGCCTTGGGTTAGTGCTTGGGGCCTTCCCCGGGATCCTCCAGTACTCTAGTGGGCACGTTTGACACTGAACAGAGGTATAAATGTTCTGTTACCAAATGTACCAAAATGTTTTATACTAAAAGCAACATTTATGTATAAACATCACTTCCGAATGGTGGAAGGAACGGGCATTGGCCATAAAGTATAGGTCGTGTTGAACGTAGAATAGTTGAATGGTCACACTGTTGACTGTTTAGAACATTTTTTGGGAGCTGTACCTATGTGTCTGAGCTGGATCTTTACATCTCCAGATGTAAGATACTTGATATTTCAGTGATTAAATCTGTTAAAATGCATAACAGAGAGTTTAAATAAAATGTGTTTTTGGGTGTAAATCTTGTGGTGATCACTTTACCGCAACCCCGTCCCACCTGTCAGGAAATGTTAAAAATAATAACATGCTAAAGCTGTCTACATCTACATTATACTATAAGGAGGATATGTCAAGACAGATCAGATAAACTGCATACAGTCTCGCAGGACGCAACTTTTTCAAAGTTTAGATCCTAAAACAAACTGCACTCTATACTGTTTTATATTTGCAGGGCTGTTTCTAGGGGAGATTGATCAGGACAATCGCCATGGGGGGTCCTTTACACAGTCATCCTGCCTTCTGCAGATGAGTCAGGGCCACTGTGGGCCATATGGCCATAAGATAGGGCCATTATCCCCCCATGTTAGGCTAAGTCAGGGGGAAACACCTTCTCAAGAGACTGATGCACCAGCCAGGCACCGATGCAAGTATCAGCTTAGTTTATTGTTCCAAGGTCACAGTAAAAAATAAGTTAAGGGTAGCCATAGAGACCGGAAGCTCGAGGACTCCATTGAGGGATTTGCCGTGGGCATCCAGAAACTCAGCCAAATGGGTGAGCACCAACCCCATGGTTAAGGAGACCCTTGAGGTATGGGATGGGCTTCGGGTGAGAGGGGAGATATCCCCTTGGCCTTCCCCGCTGATCCCACTGCTGGACAACCCCGACCTCCCGAGTGGTCAAGGACTCCGGACGACAGAGGGATGGGGAGAACTGGAGATGGTAAGAGGGCAAGACTTGATACGGAGGGGGACGTGGAGCTCTGTAGCAGAACTTAGGGACCGGTGGAACAACCCACGACTAGATCCTTGGCGACTATTGATTTTTCAGCATTACTTGCAACGGGCAGGGCCCAGGGATTCCCTCGAGCGAAACCCCACGGGCTTTGAAACTCTTATCACAAGAAAGGATCCCCCGACGGGGCTGATTTCCCGGATCTACCAGCTGCTGAGCAAGGAGCAGGGACTAAAGCCACCATACTGCCAAAAATGGGAGAGAGACCTGGGGAGAGAGTTCACGGACGAGGAATGGGAAAAGATATTCATACTTGCCCACAAGTCCTCAATGGCAGTACAGACACAGGAAACAAATTATAAATACCTCTCCAGGTGGTACTATACCCCAAAGTACCTGGCAATGTGTTACCCCGGGACCTCGCCTAGTTGTTGGAGATGTGAGGGAGAGGATGGGTCTTTCTTCCATATTTTCTGGACATGCCCGAGGATAATACCTTTTTGGACGGAAATGGCTGCACTTATGACAGAAATCACGGGCTCTGAGGTCCCATGCTGCCCAGCCCTTATGTTGCTGCATCACAGCTCATATAGCGTCACCAGCTACAGGAAATCAATACTAATTCACCTGATCAATGCAGCCAAGGCACTGATCCCCAGATTTTGGAAATCGGATCATACTCCTACAAAAGGGGAGTGGATCCGAGAGGTTAACAGAATCAGGGAAATGGAGGAACTGACGGCGGCTTCCCATGACAGAGGAGAGCAGTCCACTGCGGTTTGGACACCCTGGTATCTCTTTCGAGACTCGGCGGGCTGTGCTTGAGGTGCGCTGGGCCCCCCCGCCGGGCCCCCGGGCCCCTGGCGCGAGTACGGTGCCCCCCCTTCCCTTCCCCCTTTTTTTTTTTTTTTTTTTTTCCCAACTAATCATCCTGTTTTTCCCCCCCTGCTTCTTTTCTTTCCTCTTCCCCTCTGCTTATTCCGGTTCGTGCGGGGGAGCAACAGCTCCAGCCCGGTGGTCGGGCGGGGGGGGGCCCCTGGCGGACCCTTTTCGCGCCACGGATTCAGAGGATCGCTCGGGGCTGTGGCGCCCCTTCCTCCCATCCCCCCCTCCCCACCCTGGCCTGGCGGGCAGCGGTTGACCTAAGTGGTCGGCTCCTGACTGTGCGCGGACAGGGTTGTGGCGGGAGTGGTCAGACACTTTACGGCTCTGGTTGCTGGGGCTGGCCTTGTTGGTTGGGCTGGGCTTGTTTCAGCAGGCGCAGCCCCTGCTGTGGCTGATAAGAGCCCAGGGCCAGTGACCCCTGATATGGCCATGTCTTCAGACTCTCCTGCCGTAACCTTTTCTATGGGTAATATTCAGGGAGATGCAGTTAGAGAGCTGATGGTGCGCTCCCTTTGGGTGAACAAGCTGCCATGAGAAGAGCCGACCTCTGGGGGAGGGTGCTCCTTGGGCGTTGCCCGGATGGCCAACGACGGTGGGGCCGAGCGGGGCCCGATGGGCTCGTGCTGGCCGGGGGGGGGGGGGCGCCGGGGCCTATCTTGCTATGTATCTTGCTATGTGGCTGTATTATGCTCTTTGTATTAACCGGAAATGTTTTCTTTTCTTTGACTACTTACTCTGTACTCTCTGTATTAGAAAATAACTAAATAAAGAGTTTAAAAAAAAAAAAAAAAAAAAAAAATAAGTTAATCCAAATCACAGGACACTTGTTTCAGAGGGACAGTTCAGAATGGGCATCAGCCATCACTCTTATATTCACAGGCTTTCTTGGATGACACACAGAAGCGGGGAAGTGGGGTGGGGAAGATGAGGGGGCCACCCCACTTTGAGCAGAGCTGTTGAGGCTTTACAATTCTCTTCCTCCCAGGATAGAGCCTGGTCTGGACACAACAGTCTAAACCAAGGGGTGGCGCTTAGTGAAGCAATAGGGGTACATCCCACTGCAGAAACATCTAGAACAATCATGGGACCCCGTAGCATGGGTAGACCCAGCACCTTCAGGAGTTCGGGGTGAGTCAGCGAATGTTTCTACTAAACACCAACATCTTACACACTCTTGTTGGTTGATTACCCCATTACAACAGAGGCTACAGTGTTAAGGAATGGGGGGCAGATACTTACCAGCTGCTTCACCAGGGTACACTGGGAAGACGTGCTCTCGTCTTTCCTCACGCTCTGACCCCCGGCTACGGTTCCAGTCTCGGCTCTCTTGATCCCAGGAGGGCCCTTCTCAGAGTTGCGCAGGTTCACCTGCCTTCGTCCATAGCTATGCTGCAACTTCCTCCGGGGTACTCTTTTATACTAGGGGCAGCGTCCACATATACCCATCTAGGCTCCACCCACTGCATAAAAGAGGCTAACTCCACCCATCCTTAAAGGACTGGGACAGGGAACTCTGATGAGCTGGGGTCCCGGGGCCCCCCAACCCTAGAACCCATAACTGGGAACCCTGGGAGCTGGGACCCTACCCATGCCATCCCCCTTTCCAGTTGACTATTATCTACACTGGCCTGCGGGGTGTATGTGCCATGGGATGCCCGCCAAAATACACACTTTCAGAGGGCATCCTAACCAAAGGATGTGGAGGCCCCATTACCTCCGATCAATTGCGACCCCATTTTGACCAGAGAACCCAAGGAGGACATCCTTAACTAAGGGTAAATGAGCACTAAAGGGGATAGGAAATCCAGACTCCAGTCTCTTGAACCACTCTGGATTAACCTGTACTTTACTTTGGTGGGACCCAGAGTTGTCGAGGAGATCCTGGACCACCCTGGTGGACCTCCAACTGCTGTGGACCACCCTGAGTACTCAACCTACCCAGACAACAACCTGATGAGTAACCTGTACTCCCCCCTATAGAGACAAGACCAAGGATCCCACCTATCCTATTAATTTTCCTACTCTACCTTTACAGGATCCCTCTAAACTACACCCCAGCTCCAGTGTGGGAGATGATCCCAGTGTTGGAGATACTGTGCAAGAGCTTGTCTCTGAATGTGATCTACATCTATATTGCTAGGTCAATACAGTTTACATCTATGACAGTAGATGGCGTTGTAACATATATCTATGTGTAGTCTCTGTTGTACATTCTCTACTGCATGTTGTGTTCCCTGTACATTGAGGTGATCTCCATGACTTTTTGTTTCCTATCTATGTCCACCATGTAAGGCGACCTTCACTTCCAGTAGAGCCAGTTGCTGTTACACTACAAATGTGTATCTGGATTTGACTCTGCTGCACCCAGCACTCACACTCACACTGTAACAGGTTATGTGCCCAGTGACCTGATGCGGTCCAGGCAGAGCAAAGCCCTGAACAGGAGACAGCTTCCACAGAGACATCTCCTATGTACAAGTAAGACTATTCTTATATATAAAGAAGGGAGAATGGCCAGCAGCTCAGACTAAACTATCAGTGACCAAGATGAACAATGACAGTTATCAGCTATAGAAGGTTAAAGAGGCAAAACACACCTGATTTTCACTTTTCGGGTTGTTGTTCCTCTCAGTGGGTGCATGCCAAATTGGGATGCCCTGCTGTGTGTATCCCCCAGGTCACCCCATTCACTCATCTTCCTATTGCTCCCACAGTGCAGACTCAGGCGAGAACGAGTGAGCTGATTGGCTCAGTGGCCCGCTCAACCAATCAGCGCACTCCCTTTCACTCGGCTCCTTTCAGCTCCACTGACGACCAAGAGGTGATGAAGGGAGCCAAGTGCATCGCAAGCCGCATCCTGCTCACCTCCTAGCTGTTGCATGCCTGCACCGCCCATTCAGAAAGGCCAGGAGCAGGTGCGCACACGGCTAGAGCCTGGATGCGCCATGGTGCAGAGACGCGGCAAGGGCTCCGGGACAAGGTGTGTGAAACAGGGATTCTGGGGGGTTTAACACAGTGGGGAAGCCCAATTCAAGATGACCCAAGGAGTGGAACTCGGATAGCCCTGGAGTCTTTTAGAAGTTTAGAAGCCTCTGAAGTTTCTCTTTAAAGTGAAAATGCTATTATCCAGAGACGACTTGTGGAGTTGATCACTACAGAGATGCTACAGGACAATATTCAGGACTGAACAGGAAAAACAGACAGGCAGGGGCCACCATAAGCTTACCAGTTGAGGATGATCAGCTTATTCACATATGCAGTGTGAATACAGCAAAAGGCATGTGGGATGTACTGAATGAGAGATCCAGTTTAAACAGCAAGTTTACAAAATGAGGCTTAGCAGAGAGCAGGACATGCAGGAGCAAATACATTCTATGCTGGAATTGAAGTCAGATCAGTTGGTGAGAATATAACAGTCACGTCACAGCCATGTTGTGCAGCTTAACCGAGACATACATTGATCAATGTGCTGGAGACCAGGCTTGAGACAGATCTGACACTAGCATTTATAAAGACCAGGCTCATAGATGAGTATCAGTGGAGAAATTATCTTGTGCATGCCTCCACAGAAACAGACAGCACAACAGCTCTTAAAATGACAGACACAAGGTTACACATGAAGGAAACCGGGTATGCTTCAGAAGCGACAGGCCACCATACATTTCAAGGCTGGTGTATTGACCCAGGAGAATCCAGTCAGAAACCAGTTACTTGACAAGTGTTAAAAGCTTTTTCACAGAACTTGATCTGGACAATTTACCTTGCAGATAGAAGTAAAATACATACAGAGGGATATGGGCATGGACCCATAAGCACAATGACTGTATTGTGGCACAGGCGTTTAGGTCACAGACACCCAGAATGCATACTAGAATTACAAATCTGACAAAGGATCTAACAGTACCCCTTGTCCAGTTACTGTTAAGTGTAAATGTTGCATCAAATCTAAAGCTTCAAGGGCAACACTTTCTAAAGTCAGTCTGAATAGAGCTTCAAGACCACTTGACTTAGTTCACAGTGATGCAGGTGGCCCTACACCTGGAGGCAACAGGTGCATAGTGACTTTCAAAAATGACTATTAAGGATACACAGTCACTTACCTAATGCAACACAAGAGTGAAGTTCTTGACAAATTACAGGACTATGTAGTAAAGACAAGTAACATGTTTCGCAGGAAACCTCTCATACATCTGAGTGATAATGGGGGTTAATTTACAGGAGTACTTAAAGTAGAATAGACACCAGAGCAAAATGGGGTAGCTGAAAGAACGAACCGACCCCAAACTAAAAAATTTGATGAATGCTGACAGACTCTGGACTACTACAAAAATACTTAGGTGAGGCAGCAATGACAGTCACTTATTTGCAGAACAGACTCTTTTATAGAAGTGTAAAACACCTATTTTGGATGCAAAGCATTCATCTACATTCCAGAGGAAAAACGCACCAAACTCCAAAACAGGGCCTTTAAGGTAATCTTTGTTGGATACGGTGATAATGTTACAGAATCCTAAATCCAGAAACAAGCAAGGTTACCATGATCAACAGCATAACTTTTGTTGAAGATTTGAGAGACAATGGGCCTGATTCAAAGCTTGCCCATGAGTGCTCGTTTTTTTTCGGAAACTGATCTCGGAAGGAAGTTTCTATCATTCACAGCTGAGAAAAGTTTGTTCATGCATATGCGGTTGCAATTACATTATTTGTAGCCGAAGTATTCTCAGAAGCCGAGTTTTCAGATGTAGCTTGCTGTGGATCCCATTGTTCTTGGTTTTCTGCTGTACATCCATTTACCTGGGAAGTTCTTGCTGTAGAACCTCTAAATCCAGGGCCAATTTCGCCATTTGAGGTCTGACCAGTGCTGCATTATGTGGGTGAAGGTGTAAGGCGATGTCCCCTCGCCACTCACATGGGCTGCCACTTCCTCTGCCAATGTCTTTTTTTCATGTGTTTTGGGCTTGAAGTCGTATTGTTCTTTAACCCTACCATTAGGTGCCAGCTATGTGAGACTCACGTAGCTGATTTTAAACCCCCACAGAAAAAAAGTATAAACGTTAAAAACTCACCTGACCCCTCGTTCGATATGGCCGGGTCTTCTCTTCACCTGGGTGCATCTGATCCCTCCCAGGGCTCTCCTGGCTTCAGCGGAGGGAGGATTGGAGGGGCGAAGGGCTGTGATCCCTTGCCCCCCCTCCACCAATCCTGACATAATCGCTGGGGTACAACAAAGGATGGAGGTGATTAAAGAAAAATAAATGTAATTTTCTCTGGTGTGTTTGTCTTATTTTTTACTGTTAATCCTTTGTGAACTTGTAAGGGATCCATGAAACCCCTATACATGAGAACCCTATTGGGGGCTGGCAAGTCACCTGCAGCTAGTGGGTGACTTGCCATTAACCCTCGGCTTCCCAATTGCCTGCCTCCCCAAAGCTGGGGGGGAAGAAGGGCCGGGACAAATTTAGGCTGTGCAGGCAGGGCAGAGGGCCACCAAAGCTAGACCCTGCCCCCTGTTCTACAAGCCCTACATAGCAGGTCCCTGGGCTGGTTATGCTGGGTAGGGAGGACCCCCATGTCATTTTTTTAAATTAACCCCTTATGCTCTGTCGCCCAGCAGGTATAAATGGCTTCCAGCAGGAGAGCAGAAGCCAGAGTATTTGGGGAGGGACACAGTGCAAGATGAATGGGAGGTAAGTATTTAAAAAAAAATAATTTTTTTCTTTGTGTCTGTGTGTTTATTTTTAATTTAACCTGTCAATGAGACCCCTATACCAGTTCACAGGGCTTGGGAGCTGGCAAGTCACATGCAACTAGCTGCTACTTGCTAATAGCCCCCAGCCCCCTTATTACCTACCTCCCCAAAGCCTGGGGGGGGGGGCAGAAGGGCCCTGGGCTGTGCAGGCTTGTAGCCGGCAGGGCGGAGGGCCACCAAAGCTGGCCCCTGCACCCTGTTCTACAAGCCCTGCATAGCTGGTTGCTGGGCTGGTTATGCTGGGCAAGGGGGACCCTCAAAATTGACAAAAAATGGGGTCCCCCCGGAAAAGGGAACCCTACTCCAATTTCTTTTTGTTTAACCCTTTATAATGTGGATAGTATTTGTATTTTATTTATAAATGTTATAAGGGCTCTTTTCAGTTTGAGGGGTCTCCTGGGCAAGAATAGGGGGCTACCGATACATATGTGGTACCATTTTAATCAGGAGAAATGGCCTTTTCACATGCAACATGGTTTTCTTTAATTAAACAAATGTTTCATTTAAAATAAAGGAGAGAATTTTCTAAAAAAGATTTTTTTTTGTTTTCTTTTACTCAAAAATATTTTTAAAAACAGTAGAAAAATTACAAACAAGACATTTCATGTTAAAGCCTAAACACTGCCGCAAAAAAAAAAAAAAAAAAATATATATATATATATATATATATATATATAATTTTCCTGCAGAAATCACAGTTAAACATAGCACAAAATGGTGAAAAATGACCTGTCAACGGACGTTGACAGAATTTCAAGTAGGCGGGCAATTACAAGGGTTAAAAGTAGCTATGCATGTTGGGTATTGTTCTGTTCAGGGGAACTTGCAATTTCAGATTTAGCTTGTTTTTTCTTGTTTGAATATTGATATTTTAGGAAATGGTGTTTTTTATTCAGCTTTTTTTTTATACATTTTTTAGGGAAACCATGTGCAACCTAAGAATTCTTCGAATAATTACTTCCAGAAAGAGGAGCCACTGCTACAAGCTGAGTATGCTTAGAAAGCTTAACATGAGTACTTTCAGGGAATATATGGTTTGTGGGGGGGTATTCCAAATGTAAAGGGTTATTTTGGTAGAAAAAGTGCAAGGTTTGACTGCAGAGCTGACATTTCCAAGTAAAATTACCCTTAGGCACATACTTTACTTTGGGTTGTTTGGCAACCCTTTCCTTGACAGTACCTATGCATGATGGGCATTGTTTTATTTGGGGGACCTTGCTTTTTCAGATTTAACTTTTTTTTTTTTGTTTGCATATAGTTTTTTTTAGGAAAATGTGGCTTTGATTCTGCTTTTTTATTCTTTTTTAGGGAAACCCTGTGCAACCAACTTGAAAACCTTAATAAAACCTTTGTAAAAGAGAATTTATTGAGGGATTACTTTCAGAAAACCACGTCAACAAGCCTGGTACACCTCGAAAGCTTGAGGTGTGTACTTCCAGAGAATATATAGTTTGTGGGGGGTATTTTAAATGTAAAGGGTTGTTTTTCTTGAAAAATTGCAAGGTGGGCATAGCACATAGCACAGTTGTATTTTATCTGAAAATCCCCTAAAGCTCTGTTTCAGTTTGGGACAGTCTCCTGAGCAGGAAAGGGTGTCTACCAATACATATGTGATACCGTTGTAACCGGGAGAAACGGGGATTTCACACGCAATAAGATTTTATTAACAAACTTAATTTTTTTATTACAAAAAAATACTAAGGCCCTTATTCATCAAGCGATAGCGCCAGGTAGTGTCTGACGAGCGCCAGGTAGCGGCAGCTAACGGCGACTACCGACTCAAGTACGTCCGGCGGCGGTCACAATGACGCATTTATCAAGCAAAATGAGGCTAGCGCCGGCGAGAGCGACGGCTAGCGCGGCATTCATCATGAAGCCGCCTGGACCGAACAGCGCCGCTGCAAATTCCCTCACAGCGCCAGGTATGAGCTGTCGCTCCCTGGCGATGTCCAATGCATTTCAATGGAGCAATCTATAATAATTCATGATTAATTGGTAATAATTTTTTTTTTAATTTTTTTAATGTCAAAAAATCGGAGAACACTTCTGCAATGTTAGGATTTATTTTTAAGTTAAAAAAAAAAAAATATGTGCAGAATTGATCTAACAGGTCTGAGATTAATGTATTCATATAACAAAATGATTCTAAAAACATGTATAATGTTACATTAAAAAAATATGGTTGTTTAGGGGTTAAAAACTAGTTAATACAGATCGCCGCCAGCGCTCTGGGCTTTAAACAAGGAATGGACAGCGACAGCACATTCGGAGCGTGATTTTTTGATGAATATGAAGCTAGCCGTTCGCTCTGGCCATTCGTTGTCAGGCGCTCACATACAACGCTGGACCTGTGAAACAGCGACCCCCCAGCCCGTATTCAACATTACCGCACACCGACTGAGTCGCTGTCATCAAGCTAATGCCGGCCAAGCACAGCGAATACTGGCTGGCGCTGAAAAAATCACGCTACAGTCGCTCATCTGTCGCTACCTGGCGCTATTGATGAATCGGCCTCTAAAAATTGTTTTTGTTTGCACATATTTCAGCCAAAAATATTGATTAGAATTCACTAAAACAAGGCCAAACAAGACATTTCATGTTAAAGTGGACCAACACCCAGGATTTTGACTATCCTGGGTCTTGGTCCACTTCGGTGGGGCACCCCCGATCGGGGTGCCCCGCTGTGTGAAACCCCCCCGAACCCCCCGAACAACTCACCTCTCCCCGCTCCCAGCGCCGACGTACAAGGTAAGACCTTGAACGTCTAAGCGGCGGCGGCCGCCGCCGCCTCCCTCGCGTCACTTTGAACGCGCGCGCCCCCGCGCCGGCCATTCGCAGACGGCCGGCGCGGAGGCGCGCACGCCTACAGGGGCGCGAGGGAGGTAGATAAGGTAGGTGAGTTGGGGTGTTTGGGGGGGGTTTCACCCCGCGGGACATCCCGATCTCGGATGTCCCGCGGGGTGGGGGGTGATCGGCCCGGGAATCTTATAGATTCCCGGGCCGATCACCCCTGGGTGTTGGTCCACTTTAAAGCCCAGGCTGCAAAAAACTCTAGGTAGGCTGGCATTTAAAGGGTTAAATGTCTGCAAACAACAAACAGATGTGCATTGTTAACTTCTGTTAACCTCTCTTTGGGTCTCCTTTAGCTCCACATGCAAGCCCCTGCCCCTTTGCGTAATTTTCTAGGACAGTGCAAGCACCCACGCCTCGTGTATGCTTGTGTATGCCAATGCAATCTAATCCAGCTCTCCCATCCCCTAATAGTAGCGGCTTGCAAGTGCAGACGCACCTAACTCTCCACTCCGCTACTACTGACCGCGGCCAGCAACAAGGCAGCTCTCCCATCCCACAGTAGCGGATTGCATAGAATTGTCAAACATAAAACATAAATCAATTAGACACTCCAGTGACGCATACAAACATGTGAGTGGTCCCTATCACAGTGGCAGCGAAGTATTGTAGGCCTGTAATGTTGGAAGGTCAGGCCTCCACCATTACTCTGGCTCCATGTGCCTTTGCTTGTATTTCGCGGCCACTTTCACCTGTCTGCACCTTGGCAGGGCTGTAATGCGGCTACTCACGTGTGAACATGGTGGGTGCCATGTTGGACCTTTGGATGTGCACAAGCCACTGCTGACTTGGGAGCTCACTATGCCACACCATAGGCGCCATCATAGCCCCCAGAGCCAGGAACACATGCATGGCCGAGGAACTGGAAGCACCCGGTCCGTGTACCGCAGTCCCGGCACCAGGCCCTACCATTCGTCTGGCTAGCAATCCACTGCTGATGCCCACAATAGCCACTCTGAGCGGCTCACCCGCAGCAGTGTAAGGCATCAGCAGCGGGAATCAGAAAAACAGTGCTCCCGGGGCTCCCGGCACAGCCCACCATGAACCAACATATGGTCAGGACACGGGAGCACTATGTGAACCCCAGTGCAGGCTCCACTGCGGAGTCCACAGCGGAGCTCCATGCAGAGCCAACGGGGAGCCAAGGGCTGAGCAGTGTTGCCACAACCCGGCCTGCTCTTTCATTGGCCATTAGCCTGGAATCTATCAGTTCTGGGCCTGGGAGTGGGCATAGTGACCCCTTCAGCCAAGACACCACCCAGCAGACCATAGCATCGGCCACTCACCCTGGGCGCAAACTAATAAGGGACAAGTTGAGTGGGCAATTTAATGATGCCCAGCTGGAGGTTCTGCTGGATGGTGTTGCCAAAAATTCTGATGGACTGGCTGGATCCCGGGCCTGCTCAACCCCAAAAGCATTGCGGGAGCAGTTATGGTTAGAGATTTTCCCACAATGTGACGGGGCAGGGCCAGAACCCAGGGATGGTGCCCAGGTCAAGAAAAAGTGGGATGACCTGAAGGTGGTGGTTCGACGGAAAGTTAGCACCAGACGGGCTGAGGGGTAAGTGCTAAACAACCAGAGGGCCGCTTGTACAGGAAACATTGGACAACTCACTAAAGCCACTGTTTCCTTTGTTTGAATCTAGCTTGCAAACTGGCAAACTCCCAAAAACTCTACAATTTAAATATGCTGAGGAGCGGGTGTTGGGGATGCTCCACCCCAACACCTACCAGGGGACACTGATGGACACTGATAGGCAGCATGTGCCCACCAGCGGTAAGACTTGTTTGAAAATTGTAGCTTGGCACGGGGGGGGAGTTCATCAGTAGATTGGCAGCAACAAGCATGCTTGGACTGCCCCACAGGAGAACAGGAAATCCCCTGGTGAGCCTCTGGACTTCCAATTGAAGTCCAGTTTTTTTCGGTCCCCCGTCAAAGCGATATGAATTTGGGGCTTCTAGGCATCTGCAACTTACGGTCCTTGCAGATCTGGCGCCTACCTGGCACAGATTTGTCATGTCCATCCATTCACTGCAATGGAGGGGAGTGTGGCAGCTCACCAGGACTGTTGCTGGGGGCATCGCCATGTCGAAACAAAAAAGGAAGAGAAGCCCGACGAGAAAGTGCAAGGTGCCAGTGCAGTGAGGGACCCGCATCCAGCCTTTCAGATGAGCGCTGCTGCCCCGGACTAGGAGCGATGGTCTGTGTGGGAGAAAAGGTGAGTATAGCTTTTTTTTTTATTTGCCTGAAAATGTACTTTAATCTATTTTTATAATGATTATATTTAATGATTATTTATATGATATATCTTATAACAAAGTTATCTTCTCTCCTGCTATGACTTTTGCCCCCCTTGGTCACAGAACAATTTTACCTTCTGTACATAATTTGCACACAGAGCTCACAATCTAAAAACATTCCGTCTTTGGCGGCACAGGCGCGCTCCCGCTGTCACTATGCAGCTGCAGTCAGGGATCTGTGTTTTTCGGGATGGCATTATACGACTGCATTAATGTCTGAAACGTATAACCTGAGGCTACACTCCTATCTCCCCCCTCCCCTCTCCTTGAACCCTCCCCGCAGCGCTGGCAATTAGCGCTCCTCCCGTTCGCTCCAGCGCCCTGATTCGAGGTGACCGCGCTGCAGTTCACAGTGACAGCTTCCTGGCGCTCAGGGGCACAACTGTGCACAGAGGCAAAGAAAGCCATGAGAGAGCGAGAGGGTGGCTTTTTTTTTCTGTAGGATCAAGGGATGGACTCCGGGGAATGCTGCACAGGATGCTGCAGAATATTTCTCGCTTCACTATATAACTCAGGGGACTGCGCTGCTCCATTCCCTACCAAATATATTTTCAGCTCCTTAAAGTGGCCAAAACTCTGTCCATCTGGCCCTAGAGTCTAAAAAAAACAAAAAGGGATTCCTAGGGGCATCCCGATTCGGGAAACACCCTGGTTTACTATATACCGCCCTCAATCAGGCGATTCCACACACCTTCATCCACTGCTCACCGGTAAGGCTGATAGAAGAAGCAGCCAGTAGGGGGCACGCGGCATAGACTTCATTGCTCATCAAGCATTGAAGCCTTCAGCATAATTTAATTAAAAGCCCAAACTCTTAAAAAACTATTCCCCAGCCTCTAAAATTAATATATTTTAAGTTTTTAGTCACTTACTTTATTATTTTTTCCTCCACTGGGCTGCAACTCTGTTCAGGACTCTAGCATATGGGCGTCGCAGAAGCATCACATACTAAGGAGAGGAGAGAGGGGCACAAGTACAGGGGGCGGGTTATAGCTGTGCTTAGCATAGACAGCGCAGGGCTGGGGTCAGGAAAAGCACAGCAATCCCAGAATGCAGAGCGGCATAGTCAGAAGACACTTCCTGGCTGCAGGCAGCCTGAGACTCCATGGCCCGCCATCTTGGATGTTAAGCTCATAAAATGCAGTAGATGCAGGTAGGATGAATTTTAATGTGGGCAATCTGTATGTACAGGGTGGGGGAAACATATAAGATAGGCTCTTATTCAGAGTGAAGGTCCGGTTTAATGGCTGTGCATCAATATACACAGCAATGAATTCTCTTTGGAGGAGGCATTCACATGTGTTGTGGGATTGCTGGATCAAGGTGAGTATAAGGTGAACCAGGGGGTGTTTCACATACAAGGGCATCCTGATTCTGGATGCCCCTTTCAAGCAGCCCAAAATTGGGGGTTGTTGAAAATGCCTGGTTTGGTCCTGTTTAAATAAAAAAAAAAAGAAATATATATATATATATATATATATATATATATATATATATATATATGTTTTCACATTAGCTGATTTGTAGTTATGGGAGTTACACTATTTTCTACTTTGATGAGATAATTTAGCACTAATAGAATATGTGTTACATTTTAGCTCATTTGTCCACACAGGAAGTATTTCCTGCTATCATTAGATGCATTGTAATAACGGTAGATATATTCTAATCAATACAATTATATTCACTGGGGATATACAGGATTTTTTTTACTTTAAGGAGATATTTGTTACTTACTAGTATTAGTATATGGATATTTCTTGATGCCGGGTGTATAAGAGACCTCTCCTTCTGCCACCCAACATATTTACATGGATTTTATATCATTGGGGGATTTTTCATCTCAGGGGGGTCTAGATCCATGGATCACCCCCTTAGATTTGGGTTAAAGTGGACCAAAACCTGAGGTTTTCACTATCCTGGTTTTTAGTCTGTCCACTGCAATTTGGGATACCCAATGCATGACGCCCTGTAAATCGGCCACTATACATACCTCACCGCCATTCCCACGATACAGGTGTCCAATTAGCTTCTTTGGCCACGCATATAAATGTGCTGCTAAAGAACCTAAATGGAAACCCAGCTGCACTAGCAATCAGCACGTGGCACCCCCTGCATCCCTTTAAGGCTGATTGTGGCCAGTTCAGCCATTCTGTTAAGGTGGACATGGCTGCACACAGCCCTAGAAAGATCGAGGGATTTTCGAGCTGGCCATGCATACGCTATAGGCTTGTTGGCGAGGTAAGAAAATTGGGCAACTAAAGGGGTTGTACATAGCAGGGCATCCCAAATCAGGATGCCCCAGGGGGGTGAATATCAAACCTGAATTTTGCTTATTTGGTTCTGCTCATCCAGACCTCAACAGTGACAGAATACATCCTAAACTATTTGGCCAACCTATAGAGGAATAGTTAACCTTTTCACTTTAGAGGTATAGGATTTACCATTTTAGTGCAACCCCAGTTCCCAAAAAGTTGGGATGCTGTTTAAAATGTACATCTCAAATAACCATATTGTATAACACATATTAGAAATTAAAAGTTAACAATGTTCTTATATGGGGAGGGGTCAGGAACTATCATCTAATGACCTCTCCGTCCTGCCACCCTACGCTGGTCCTGAGGTAGCATGGGGGGTTACAAATAAAAAAGCCCATACTTTAGCCAGGCGTCCGCACCGTTCTTTCGGCGATCCGGATTCTGGGCGCCGCCATGTTGGCCGAGAGAGGCAGAGCCGCATCCCCCGGCTCCATGCACGCTTCCAACCGCACATTTCTAGTGAATAAGAGGCAAGGATGAGGCTTTCAGGCTGATTCATCATTAGCGGCAGGTAGCGACAGATGAGCGTCTGTAGCAGGCATTTTCAGAGCGCCCGCTAGTAGTCGCAGTGCTCGGCCGTGAGTCGCTACTTTATAGCGACTCAGTCGCTGTTCAGTAATGTTGAATACATTGTGAGGAGTCGCTATTTGACCAGTACAGCGCTGTATGGGAGCGCATGTTAGCGACTGCTCATACAAACAAAAAACAGCCTCACAAATTCAAGCATCTTTCCACTAGTAACAAAGCGAAAACATATGGAATTACATTGTAACAACATTGTAACATGAACGCTTTAATGCCAGACCTGTAATGTCATTTTTGAGGAAATATTTAAAAAATGAAAAAATTATGAAAAAACAGCTTTTTCAATGCCAGAAGAGGTCACAGAAATTTTGTGAATTTTTTGAAAAAAAATTAAAAAAAAAAAAACGTTTAAAAAGAAGAAAGGGATCGTCCATTGAAATGTATGGGAGAGCACCAGGTAGCGAGAGGTCATACCTGGCGCTGTGCAAGGCTGAACGCTGGCGCTGTTCGCTGAGGCTGTGAAAATGATGAATCAGACGCTACATGGCGCTATCCCAGTCGCTAAACAGATTCTGCTTGATAAATGTGTAATTGCGTGCCATGTCCGGCGTTCACCAGTCGCTACCTGTCGCTACCTCTCATTAACCAGGCGCTACCTGACGCTATCCCTTCTTAAATAAGGGCCTGAGTCTCTTTCCCTGCAGTCGCCATTAGGGCTCAGGAGGAGCAGCGCGGGTTCCTGGCAAGGTATGGGCTTTTATTATTTGTATACCCTCCATTCGGCCTCATCACCAGGGTAGGTTTCATTAGATTATTGAAGTTCCACTTTACAGGATCACTTTTGCAAGATTGTGTAATATTAAAAATCCATATAAACACGTTGGCTAATGAGAGTAGAGGTCACTTATACACCAGAACTGAAAAAACACCCTCCAAGCTTGTGGCTTATTCTCTCCTAGTAGGTCACTCCTGCCCCCCCCCCAATTTCCTCTTATATTAAAAGAAAAAAAACAAGCATGGTTGGATATCTCTTGATGCCGGGTGTATAAGTGACCCCTCCTCCCGCCATCCAACATATTTATATGGATTTTTATCATTTGGCCATTTTTCATCTGAGGGGGTCTAGATCCCTGGACCAACCCCTTGGGAGCTCCCCTGAGTGTATGTGCTTTAGTTACCGGTGATGTGTAATTGTTCCAGCATGAGTGATTTCACAGTTAATAGGGCACAAAATAATAGGGACAAATGTAGAAATGTAGCATAACAAAACCCAATTGCTGACCTTTTCCTGACCCCAGCTCTGCTCTGTCTGTGCAAAGCACAGCTATACCCCGCCCCCCTGTACTTTTCACCAGTCTCCTCTCCTCAGTATGTGATGCTTCTGAGGCAAGATGGCGGTCTCATATCCTGAAGTCCTGAACACAGTTGCAGCCCAGCAGGAGAAAGAATAATAAAAAAGCGACTTAAAACTTGAAATATATTAATTTTAGATGCTGTGGAATCGTTTTCTAAGGGTTTGGGCTTTTTTTTAAATGATGCTGAAGGTCCGGTTTAAACCTTTGAGTCCTTTATGTTGTGTTATATTAGTAAGTATTGTTTTACGGGGGCAGCAGTGCATGGAGTACAGGGGCCACCCACCATTTACCTTCATGTGCTGCAATCCAGAAACACCGGGGAGGCCGATTCATTAATAGCGGCAGGTAGCGACAGTTGAGCGACTGTAGCGGCATTTTCAGGGCGCCCGCTAGTAGTCGCTGTGCTTGGTCGTTGTTCAGTAGTTGATAGCGGTAGTTGATAATGTTGAATATTGGGTGAGGAGTTGTATGGGAGCACATGATAGCGACTGGCCCTAGCGACCGGCTCCCACCATATTCATTAAAAAATCACGCTCAAAAATTTCTCGCGCTGTAAAATGCATGTTTAAACCCCAGAGCGCTGGTGGCGATGTGTTAAAAGTAGTTTTTTAACCCCCAAACAACCATATTTTTTGAAACCAAAAAAAACAAGTTTTTCAAATAATTTTGGAATATGAATACATTAATATCAGACCTGTAATATCAATTCTGTACAATTGTTTTTTTTTTTTTTTTTAACCTTAAAAAAATTATCTAAAATGGCAGAAGTGGTCACAGAATTTGTCACATTTAAAAAAAAAAAATTAATAACAATTAATTATGAATATTTAAAGATTGTTCCATTGAAATGCATTGGAGAGCGCCAGGTAGCGACAGGTCATACCTGTCGCTGTTCAAGGTCGGACGCTGGCGCTGTGGGCTGAGGCTGGAATAATGATGAATGAGTGGCTATATGGCGCTATCTCAGTCGCTAAGCAGGATTGGCTTGATAAATGTGTGACTGTGGTGGGGAGCCGGCGTTCTCGTGGCGGTGCCCGTCATTACCGGCCGCTCACCAGTCGCTACCTGTCGCTATTCCTTCATAAATAAGGGCCACAGTCTCCTCTGGGAGAAAGCTCGATCCAAACGCAAAACTCTTCAGTGGTTAGAAGAATCATAATTCGAAATTCATTTTAGGAACCACAGATGCAGACTCAAAAGAGAGGGTCCATCAGCCCTGTTATCAGCACACATTTCAAAAGCCTGCATCTTCCACGCAGGGGGCACCCAGAACCGGGGTGCACCCGGGAGAAGGACCAGAACCCAGGTTTTGGTCCACATTAAAAGGCTCAATTGTTGACAGTAATTGTTATATTGGAGACAGGAGCAGAATTGGATGGGAAGAAAATGACTTAGAGGCTGATTCACTATTAACGCCAGGTATTGCCAGATGAGCGTCTGTATAGCGGCGCTTAGAGCGACCGCTAGTAGACGCGGGTATCGCTGTAACAGAGCGTCTCAGTCACTGTAGTAACCTGGCCAGTATTGATGAATGTGATGTGTGCTGGGCGCTGTAACAACAGTATAACACTGCAGCAAGTGAGATGCAGCGCCAGCTCAGTGCGCCCGGCACTCGGCGCTCCACACCATTTAACAAAGAACTACACACACACAGTAGGCCGGCGCTCTAAATCTGGTCGCTATAGCAAAGAGCGCAAGATGCTGTGTGATTAAAGTCTGTTTTTGAACACATATCCACCAGTAACAAAGCGAAAACACAGTTTTAAATCTGTGACATTAACACTTTAGTGGCAGACCTCTAATGACAATTCTGCATAAAAATATAAAAAGTCAAAAAAGTTTATAAAAGTGCTTGATTGCAGCCAGGAGAGGTCACACAATGATTTGAGCAAAAAAAAAATTTAAATTGCCAAACACACTATTTATACACAACTAACAAAAGCCCGGCGCTGTTAGAGGCACTCACCAGATTCGCTTTCATAAATGTGGTTTTGCGTACAGCGCCCGACGTTCACCAGACGCTGCCTGCCGCTACGAAGCACTACCTGGCGCTATCCCTTCTTAAATAACCCCCTTATTCAGTTTTGTCCATGGTTAGTTTGAGGGAGTGAGAGGACATGAATGATGAGCTGAAGAGAGACCAGGACCTGAGTGTTGAAAGCCAAATTAGTTTATAAGTTATCTAAGACCATAGGTGTAAACGGAGAAGAGTAGGGAACCAAGGACTGAACCAAACTGAACAAAGGGCGATGACAGATTGGAAAACACTAACCGGTTTTCACTTGTTTGCTCTGGAACTCAGCTATAATTCTAACAATCAGAGCTATAATTGTAGCAGCAAAAGTAGGATCTGACTATCTGCTGGCATTATGCTGGGTTTCGCTGATATTTACTTAGGAAAATGGTTTGGCTTAAAGTGGACCAACACCCACCTCTGATCGGCCCGGGAATTTATAAGATTCCCGGGCCAATCAGCTCCATGCCTGCAGGGGTGCCGATCGGGGGTGCCCCGATGTGTGAAACCCCCAGGACACCCGCAAATCCTACCTCTTCCTCGTTCCAACGGCGCATGTGCGTGCCGCCGCCGCCTCTCGCGCATACCCCGTTTGTGAATGGCTGGCGCGGGCGCGCTCCCTGTAAGAGGGACGCTCGAGAGGCGGCGGGGGCCGCTCTCACCTTGTCCGTCGACGATGATTGGTGGAGCGAGTCACGTGGGAGCGGGGTCAGGTGAATTTTTGGGGCTTTCTGGGGGGTTTCACACAGCGGGGCACCCCCGATCGGGGTGCCCCACGGAAGTGGACCAACACCCAGGATAGTGAAAATCCTGGGTGTTGGTCCACTTTAAGCTGGTGAACTGTTGCATTTGCCAAATGGCTATTATTGTTGTCAATGGGGAGCGCGTGCTGCTGCGTCACCTGCATCCCTGGTGGCGTGCACATGCTCCCTCCCAGCCATTCAGATAGGCTGGGATGAGAGTGCATGGCACTGGAGAAGCAGCAGCACACACTCCCAATCCTAGTCAATAAGGCCCTTATTTAACAAGTGATAGCGCCAGGTAGCGACTGGTGAGCGACCAGTAATGACGGGCACCACCACTAGAACGCCGGCTCCCCACCACAATCACACATTTATCAAGACGATCCTGCTTAGCGACTGAGATAGCGCCAGATAACCACTCATTCATCATTATTCCAGCCTCAGCCCACAGCACCAGAGTCCGACCTTGAACAGCGCCAGGTATGACCTCTCGCTACCTGGCGCTCTCCAATGCATTTCAATGGAACAATCTTAAAATATTCATAATTAATTGTTAATAATGTTTTTTTTTTTTTTTTTTAATGTGACAAATTCTGTGACCACTTCTGCAATGTTAGATATTTTTTTTAAGGTAAAAAAAAAAGAAAAAAAAAATTGTGCAGAATTGATATTAAAGGTCTGATATTAATGTATTCATATTAAAAAATGTTTTTAGAATCTTGTTTTTTTTGGTTTCAAAAAATATGGTTGTTTGGGGGTTAAAAAACTACTTTTAACCCATCGCCGCCAGCGCTCTGGGGTTTAAACATGCATTTTACAGTGCGAGAATTTTTTGAGCGTGATTTGTTAATGAATATGGTGGGAGCCGGTCGCTATGGCCAGTCGCTATCATGCGCTCCCATACAGCGCGGAACCTGTCAAATAGCGACTCCTCACCCAATATTCAACATTACTGCACACCGACTGAGTCGCTGTCAACAACCGAACAACGGCCAAGCACAGCGAATACTAGCGGGCGCTGTGAAAATACTGCTACAGTCGCTCATCTGTCGCTACCTGGCGCTATTACTGAATCGGCCTCTAAGACTTGTTTGCCAAATGACATAGGGGTCTATTCAAAGAGAAAACTCTCCCCCTTTTAAGGAGAGAAAATTGCCATTCACTTTAATTATCTACCTTGTGGCTGATTTAACACCAGGTGAAAATGTACATCAGGTTGTTGAATCAGCCCCAAGGTAGACAAGGTAGACTAAAAAAGAATTGAGTTTTCTCACCTGGCTCTGAATTGACCCGATAGTCACAGGCTGACGGCTCTCATTGGATGAGTTAGAGGTAAGCGAATAGCGGCGTTCTGGGCGGTTTGACACAGCGGGGCATCCCAATTCAGGATGAGATTGGAACAAAACCTGGGAAGTCAGATTTCCTGTTTTTATTCTGCATTTAACAAAAATGTGAAAAGTAATGTTTTTCAAATGCTAGTTATCTATCTGACGTTCAAGCTCAAAATATCAGGTACGGATGCAAAAATGACCTAAAGAGACCATCATTGATTCCCATGGTGCTCTCTGGAAAAACTGAGAGTAATGCCAATCTTCACCCAACTATGCAAAACTAGAGTCTTATTTATGAAGCGTCAGTGTCACACAGCGCCACATTTTTTTGCCTCAGTGCTGCGATGATGCTGCCGCAGCACCGGGCACTCTGGTTGAAGCAATGCTAGTAGAATCCTGGCGCTGTAGGTCAAAATCCCATAGAGCACAATGGGCAGAACTGGATTGAAGTGTTTTATGCTTATAATTAACCATTTCAGTGTCAGCCTACCTAGAGATGTTGTCACCCTTTGTTGCCAGGCCATTTTTCACTGTTTTGCACTATACAAGTTTAACTGTGATTTTCTAAAGGAATTTCCCAGGAAAATTATATATAGTTTTTTTCAGCCTGGGCTTTAACATGATTGATTAACATGTTTTTTTTTTAATTTTTAAGGGTAAAAACCCCCTTCCCAGCATCTCCAACCCGGGCATCAGCTATGGGTGCCTGTACAGCTTTGGTGGCTCCCGGCCCTGAAAGCTACAAGCCCGCATAGCTTTCACGGCCCCCAGGCACTTCTGCCCCGCCCAGGCTTTGGGAAGGCAGGTAATGGGGGGGGGGTTAATGGCAAGTCACCCGTTAGCCGCAAGTCACTTGCCAGCCCCCAAAGCCTTCTGAACTGGTACAGGGGTCTCATGGATCCCTTACCAGTTCACAAAGGGTTAAATACAAAAAAATGTGCACCCCATCACATCATAAAATGTCTTTTATTAATTTTCTTATTTTTTTGCTATTCACCTCTGATCCTGTGTCTCATGGCAATCTGATCTCCAATGACAGATGCCGGTAGTGCTTGGTGCAGGGGGATGGGAGGGCAAGGGATCACTCGCACCTGCTTTGCATTGGTACTACCGGCATCTGACATCGCCAGAGACAAGTCAGAAACTAAGAGGAGAGGGATGACATCATCCTGCTCCTCCCACAAGATGGCGGGGCTAGAGGCAGCGGCCAGCACTGTCGGAGTCGGTGGCCCTATTCCGAGCTCTCTCCTGAAGGCCAAGGAGCCCTGGTGAAGAGACCCGGATGGATCGTTTGAGGGGTCAGGTGAGTCTGTATGTTTTTTCCTTTTTTTTATTCCAGGTTAAAATCAGCTCCATGAGCTCACGTAGCTGGCACTAGAAGGATTAATATTATACACGTTTATTTGCATTGTGACATGTCATTAATGGAAACGCAGGACCTAGATTTCGCCATATCGCCATATTTGTTTTCATCGAAAACATTTTTTTTGTGGCTTCTTTTAGTTGCAAATGTGTAATTTGAACAACAACAACAACTAAAACACAGCCACGGTAAAGTTTGTCCCCTCTCGTCCACAGAAGTGATTTTTTTTAACTATAATGATGAAATGCCGTCCAGCGCCAGGAAAATACAGCGCCAATCTTTACAAGAAGGACAAAGTTCATAAATACGCTGTGTAGCGCCAATAAGACAGTGGTAAAAGGGACGCTCACTGGCGCTGGGATAATCGTCAGTCGGGTCCAGGCGCTGACATAGGCCGGCCAATACCTAATGTAACAATCAAAGCTAATTAGTTAGCATCCGGCACTGAGCCATTGTCGTCCACAGCACAGCTCCAGAAAAGACAAAAATGCAGGTACTCCAAGACTGGTGCTATAGCCACCAAAAAGATGCTAAATGGCGCACATCATAAATAAGGCCCCCAGTGTTAAATTTGGTAAACATGGGCGTAGTCAGGAAATATCCACGATTGTCAGGGGAATATGGGCAAAGTGGTTAGTAAATCAGGGCCTAAATGTGCAAGCAAAGAGGTATGGGCTTCACATTTATTCCTACAAAACCATAAAATCCTTATAACGTTTAGGATTTACTTTAAATGTAATTTCATTTTCATAGAAAAACAATATCATGAGCTGAGTATTATATTATTATATTATATTAACACCTTAATATGTGTTAACTTCTGTGGAGGTCACAATCCAAAGGAGAAAAACAGACTGCGTGCACTCCAATGGCACCCATCCCTAAAAGAAAAATCTGGTGAGGGGAGCAGATAGGGCCCCCTCCCCGGACAATACACACTGTCTGCCCTCCAATTAAACTAACTTACCCACAGAAAAGAAATCTGGTAGATCTTGAGCTGAGCTGGATCAGCAGGGTGCCAACTGAGGCAGTGTGGGAGGAAGTGAGGAGTAACTGTCTAGAGGGAACATCCACAGATGTTGGGATGCCCCCAGAGAGGATGGAGTTCCACATAAGATGGAGTGTGTGCTGACCCACTTTCCATGAGGGAACCCGGGGGATTTAGGTACACCCTCAGGTCCCCAGGTTCTCTTACAGCAATCCAAGACGGGTCTCGGTCTTCCACGGTGCAGTAACAAATCCAAGTCAGTAGAAGGGTAAACGTCCCCCCCCCTTTATTGGGGCGCCTCTTTTGGACAAAGGGTCCCGGGCACATAGGGAAACTCCTAAAGGTGCCCACCTCCATGGGCCCTACCTAGTCTGCCTTCCAGGAGTCCATCCAACTGGGTGTTCCTCCCTCCAGACACCAACAAGCTCCTGACTTTGGCCCACTACAAGGGGTACTATGTCTCAGAGACCTGCAAGGCCTCCCAAGGTAGCAAATGCTCCAGGGGTGCTATTGCAGCAACCCTTTTCAAAGGATACTGGCCAGTGCTTCCTCCCTTGGGCACTTGTCTCCCTTCATTCTTCAACCTCCTGCTCCTCAGACCACTTCTCACTCCCTGGGTCTTCATTATATTAGACCACCAATCAGTGGTGAGGTGGGCGGTACCTAACAAAGTGGCTAAAACCTAACTCCTCAGTGGCAGGGAGGTAGCAACTAAAAGCGTCCCTGCCACCAACCTCAAGTAGACCCCCTCCCACACACACACTACACTACTCTAACCATTTCCCTTAAACTGCCTATCAACACTTGAACAGGGTGGCCGATAAGATAACTCTACACCCAGATGGTGACTGTGGAGACTGGCAGTGAGGCAACAGAGATCAGTGTTATAGTCAAAATGCATTATGACTGGTGGCAGCAGCAATAGTGGAGGTGGTGGCAGAAGAGGCAAACACCAACGAAAATAGCAAAAACCAGCACCGGCAGAGGGGCCAGTAATGAAGGTCAAGGAGGAGACTGCAAGTACCAAACTACAATATGAATGCAGCACAGGTGAAGTGCACTCAGGACAAGCAGATGGATGTGAACAGGCCCCAACTATGGTGGTGATAATGCCGCCACAAAACGAAGCAGTCTCTGGCATTCTATTTAAAGCCATATGGTTGAAACACTGTCCATGCTCCATAATAAAAGCAGAATCTGGTCTCACCAACAAGAACACTGGAGTTTGTATCTTTAACATCAGCGAGAGGACAGAGCGGGATGGGGAGCCTTGGATGTCGAGGTGATGTTTATTGTCTGTGACATCCTTCCTCTCTGTGCCTCGCTCCAGCCTCCCCCACCCCTCGCTGCACGCCCTAGGGCCAGGATTCTGCTCCTGTCGCCTAACACCCATTCCTCTGCGCCAGCTCCCTCCGCTGCGGTGTCAGAGGCAGAGAACAGGATGGGTGAAGGGAAGGAAGAGAAACAGAGAGAGGTTATTTTTATAAAGAGAACATGACCTTTCAGCAAGGCCCTGGAAGGAAGCTGAAGCTTGAAAGAGCAATGAGGAATGTAAATACATGGATACTCTTTAACCCGTGTTTACTGGAGGGGAGGTATACTGCTTTAATTACATGGAGAGTGCACGCTAGCTTTAAATAACATCTCAAAATAAGCTAATGACCCTTGTACAGGCTTTACTAAAGGCCTATTACAGTTTGAAAGGGCTTGTCACATTGGAGCAGCAGCTCCCCCCCTCCCCCGGTGCCAATGCCCTAAGAGGCCCAGGAGAGAAAGCTGGCTTGCTGGAGTTGCTTGCAGGTTAAGAGGTAGCCTGAGACTGAATGAACCTCCCCAGCACAGAAGCCAGCATGGGGAGTCTGTGAAGGACCATGGCTCACCATTTAAGGTGGACTAAAAGGGGGCATTACGATTTGGGATGTCCTGCAGCATGCCAGTCTAGTAAAGTCTAGTAAAGGACAACAGACTGCAACTTCTGCTGTGGTCCCAAGTGGTTCCAGGTGGCCTGGAGCCAGAGAATAGCCAAACAAGCTGGGGTCAAGAGTCATCAGTCAAGGCCAAGGCTAATGTTTCAGGGGGCATCACGTTTTGGGGTGTCCTGCAGCATGCCAATCTTGTCCAAGTCCAAGATCGAGCACCAAGCACCCCATTCTTCCACAGTCCTACAGCGGTGTGCCATACAACAGATAGAGCTGCTGTTTAGCGTCATATCTGCTTTCTCTGCTCTGCACTGTCAATGCTGGGCCCACAGGGCGGAGAAAGCAGAGATGGCACTGCTCCACTCAGCTATTCTACTCTACTACTACTACTACTACTACTACTACTACTCTACTCTGGGGTCCAGATCCAAGAGTAGTCATCAGCCAAGCTGAAGTCAGGATCCAAGAGTAGTCATCAGCAGAGCTGGGGTCAGGAGCTGAGAGTAGTAATCAGCCGAGTTGGAGTCAGGAGCCAAGAGTAGTCCGAGCTTTGGTCAGGAGCCAACATTAGTCATCAGCCAAACTGGGGCCAGGACCCAGAGAGTGGATGTCAACCGAGTCAAGGTCAGGAGCTAGAGAAAATTAAACAGCTAAGCTGGGATTAGGAGCCAGAGAGTATTTGTCACCTGAGCTAACGTTGAAAGTCATAAAGTAGTCATCAGATGAGCCATGGTGAGGATCCAGAAAGAAGGTGTCAGCCGTGACAGGATCAGGAGCCCAAGAATTCAAGCCAGGTTTAGGAGCCATAGAGAAGCCTTCAACTGAGCCAGGTTCAGGAGCCATATAGAAGCCCTCAACCAGGCCAGGGTCAGGAGCCAGAGAGAAGCCCTTACCTGAGCCAGGGTCAGGAGCCAGAGAGAAGCCCTCAACTAAGCCAGGATCAGGAGCCAGAGAGTAGTCGTCAGGCAAGCTATGGTCAGAAGCCAGAGAGTATTTGTCAGACTAATCAGCGAATCAGGGTCAGAAGCCAGAGAGTAGTCTTCAGGTGCCAGAGAGTAGTCTTTTGAGCAATAAAGCCCCCATATGCTTTATTATGTGATTGTTTCCTGATAGTTTGATTGCTACTAATTGGCATGAGATTGAATTTCGTGCAGCCATTCCATATAATTTCAAAAGCGTGTAGCTAGCTATTTGATTGTGTAACTTTTTAGCAACATTATTTTATGTGCCATACAGTAGGAAGGAAGTGACAGGATGTAGCTAGATTGACATAACATTAAAAAACAAATGTAACAGATTGCCCCTCACAAAGAAGCAGCTGTTTATTCAGTGTGTGTACAATGATAGTCACGCTTTCCATGTTTCAGAGGCATACAGTATATCTCTTTAAGTTTGGTGTGAATTGCTGCTGGCATAGTATCCCCCCCCCACTATCATGTGTAAGCAGGACTGTCAGGTGTGTAGTAAGATGGCCGCGCCCATCTAATTCTAGGAGCACAACATCTGCATGGGGTTAAGCACTCTCAAACAGTTTATGGCACTGAACATCAGAGGGGCAGTTTAGAGGAGCAACTGACTAAAATACATTTTTTTGGTCTGCTCTCCGCATTTTTAGGGTTGATGAGTCTGCAAAGGCGAATGGGGAACTGCAATACCTTGTAACGGCAGTCCCCTCTACTCATCCATATACGCTTAGACCCTGGTTTATGACTATTGACGTACATACAATAGAGGCAGAGGAGGCAGCTGCTACTGTTATTGCAACCTCTGCATGGCCCCCTTCTGCCACGGGCCGGTAACAGCTGTCTCCCTTGCTTCCACTGTATGTATGCCAATATTCATACCAGTTGGCTTTCCCCATATTTGCTAGTTTGCTTTGAAGCAGCCCTTGATAAGAAGAACCAAGGTTTATGTGAGCGAAAGACCAACACCCGATAATATGTGGTTAAGCTAGAGAAAAAGACATCATCAATAGATAGAAGAGTGTTTAATAGGATCACAGCAGTACAGAGAGAGGGCATGCTACAGACTGATGCACAGTCAAAAACAATATGACAACCAAAACCATATCAGGGGATGTGCTCAAAGACATATAACATATACAAAACAAAGCAGCAGGGTCATAGTCTAAGCATGTGATCAGATTAAACCTAAAATGCTTTAAATTCAGCTTCTGTAACAGGTAAGAAGAAATGTCTCCAATACTGAACACAAGACGTTCTATTACATCATAAAATACAGCTGTATATACAATTATATGAGTGGATTGCATTTCATACTTGTAAAAATAGTGAGCAAGAAACATTGCCTGTTCAAGAACTATTTTGTAAAGGCTGGGAGGGTGAAATATAGAAGCATGGCCTATAATATAGATTTATAATGAATCATGTCACGGCCATGATTATGCAAACTTGCCTTAAAATTTGTAATGTGAAAAGGACTGTTTCATGCTATATTTCAGAATAAGATATGTGCAAATGAAATTAAATGTCATAAACCTCTTTAGCTAAAGTAAATCAACCACCTGATTGGCCAGCACTGGAGTCTAAAATTGCCCACAAAGACTCCTTTCCTGGGGGTCCCACACCATGTTTAAAGGCCGCTTCACGTGTATCTCTGCGGCTGAGGCACACTCCTGCACTCAGCCATTCAGATCAGACTGGGTAAGGGAGCGAGATGTAGATCAGCGATGCGTAGTCCATCTTTAATATGCAGCAGTGGGGCAGCTTGACCCAGTCTGGGTACTCACCTCTTCTGGGATCCATCCAGAGCGGCCATGGATCAGCCTATCAGCTTGCACAGGCTTAGCCCAAGATTAGCCAACTTTCAGGTGAATATAAATTACTTGGCAATATGTATTAATATTTTAGCAGCCAGTAAAAGGGGAACTCGGTTAAGCTCTCCCCTAAAAACACAATTCTGTGAAACTCACCTGTAGAATTGTGTTTTCTGGGGATCCATTCCAGACCCTCCCTACACTTGGGATTACTTCCTTGCCTGAAGGGTGTGACTGCAAAACAAAAAAGGTGTGGCCCCTCCCGGCCCATATGTAGCAGCTGCCTCCAAATCAACACCAGTACTTAAAAAGCAGTAAATCATATAACCAGAGGCAGGCCGGGAGGCCCCCTTATAGGAGACCATGTTACCTCACACCAAACTCCGCTTGAATTCTCTCAAAATATACTTTCTCTTATTATTTATTATTTTTTTTAATTTTTTTCAATGCCAATGCAATAATAAATGGACTAAACACCATCAAAAAGGCATCAAAAGATAGATCATGACCCAAAAAGGGTGGGCCGGAGGGTCTGGAATGGATCCCCAGAAAAACCAATTCTACAGGTGAGTTTCACAGAATTGTGTTTTTTCTTCTGATCCATTCCAGACCCTCCTTACACTTGGGATCTCCAAAAGCAGTGCCATCTATGGGTGGGATCCCCAACGCAGAACAGCAGGTAGTTTATTTCACTACCGGCTGAAGAATCTTTCGACCAACCACAGCGTCAGCTGAGGCCCTAACATCTACCTTGTAAAATTTGGTAAATGTATGAGCCGAAGACCAGGTGGCAGCTTTACAAACTTGTTCCACCAAAGCCTGATGCTGAAAAGCCCAGGAAGCACCAATGGCCCTAGTGGAATGGGCCGTGATCTGAAAAGGGGGTTCCTTCCCCTTAGCCGAGTAAGCTCTTACCACTGCCTGTCTAATCCACTTACTGACAGTGGATTTAGCAGGTGGGAGCCCCTTTCTAGCACCTTCCGATATAACAAAAAGAAAATCCGACTTCCGGAAGGATTCTGTAGCCGCCATGTAATATCTTATGGCTCTGACTACATCCAAAGAATGAAGAGCCCTTTTCTTAGCGTTAGCCGGAACTGGGCAAAAAGAAGGTAGAATTACCTCCTCATTAAGGTGAAAAGGAGAAACAACCTTAGGTAGAAAATCAGACTTAAACCGAAAAACTACATTGTCTCCGTGTAACTCAAAATAAGGAGACTTCATACATAAGGCGGCTAATTCAGAAACTCGCCACCAAGAATATCAAAGGTTCAAAGGGAGCACCCCGGAGAGCAGATAGCACCAGATTTAAGTCCCACACTGGTAAAATAGGCTTGCGCGGTGGTCGGACATGAGTGACTCCCTGAAAGAAAGTTCTAATGAGTCTATTGTTGGCGATAGACTTCTGGAAAAAAAATAGATAAGGCCGAAACATGCCCCTTGAGGGTGCTTAACTGGAGACCCAACTCTAAACCATTCTGCAGAAATTCTAAAATTCTAGAAACAGAATATCTTCTGCATGAAAACTTCCTGGACTCACACCAGGAGATGAACGCCCGCCAGACCCTGTAGTATATCTTGGAAGATGTCTTCTTACGGGCCTGAATCATGGTATGAATAACCCTGGCCGATAAACCCCTCTCTGTCAAGATCGAGGTTTCAATAGCCAGGCCGTTAAAGCCAGAATCTGTAAATTCGGGTGCCGAAGAGTCTCCTGTGTGAGAAGCTCTGGATCGACTGGCAGGCGCCAATGGTCTACTGACATCCTTACTATGTCTGAAAACCAGCTTCTCCTTGGCCAACGAGGAGCCACCAGGATGGTTGGTACCCTCTCCTGAGCTACCTTCCTTAGTACACGACCCGGGAGTGGGAGCGGGGGAAATGCATACAGGAGATTGAACCTTGTCCATGGGGTTGTCAGAGCGTCCGTTGCTATGGCCAGAGGGTCTCTCGAAAGAGACATAAACCTCGGCCGTTTGTGATTGTGTCTGGACGCAAACAGATCCGCCTCTGGCAAACCCCAGCGAAGGCAAAGGGCTTGAAAGATCTTCTGACTGAGAGACCATTCTCCCCGACGCAGCGACCCCCTGCTCAAAGAGTCTGCCTCCTGGTTCTCTACCCCCGGGATGTAAACTGCCGAGATGCAGGGAACATTCTCCTCTGCCCAAACCAGAATCCGGCTTACTTCCCTTAGGGCACTCTTGCTCCGAGTACCGCCCTGATGGTTGATATAGGCTACCGCTGTCCGATTATCTTGCTGGACCTGGACAGCCTGCCCCTTTAAACTGGAGGTCAGATGCTGGAGCACTAGCCAGACTGCTCTTAACTCCGAGATATTTATGGGAAGCTTATTCTCCTTCGGACCCCACTGCCCCTGGATCTTCTTGGTCTGCCAAATGCCCCCCCAGCCTGTAAGACTGGCATCCGTGGAAACGATTTGCCACTGAGGTGTCAGAAAGGACCTGCCTACTGATAGGTTTAGAGGATCCAACCACCACAGGAGAGATTGCCTGGCTGAGGGAGTCAGAACAAACAACTGATCCAGAGATTGCGGGGCTCGATCCCAGCTTGACAACAGATTTAACTGAGGAGGCCTCATGTGAAACTGGGCAAAGGGCACTGCTTCGAAGCAGGCCACCATAAAGCCTACTAGTCTCATCCCTAGCCGAATAGTTGGCTGCTGACAAGCCAGTAAGGTCTCTATCTGGCTCCAGAGTAGCAGAGCCTTCTGCTCTGGCAGAAAAACTCTTACCTGGACTGTGTCCAGAGTCATTCCCAAAAAAATCCTTACTGGCGATGGGGTGATATGTGACTTTGGATAATTGATCACCCAGCCAAACTCTTCTAGGGTTGACAAAACGGTCTGCATGTCTTTCTTGATCTCCTGAAGGGACAGAGCAGAGATATGGTATGGTATCCAGGTATGGGATTATGCATATCCCCTGGCTCCTCAGGATGGCCATGAGACCTGCCAAAACCTTGGTGAACACCCTTGGAGCCGAGGATATGCCGAAAGGAAGCGCCACAAACTGGAAATGCTGGCCTTCCAGGGCAAACCTTAAAAATTTCTGATGCCCTGGAAAAATCGGGATGTGAAGATACATGTCCCTCGATTGTGGTCATAAGACCTCCAGGTTGAATCGATCGTACTGCTGATCTCAAAGTTTCCATGCGGAAATGTTTCACCCAGATAAACTTGTTGAGACCCTTTAGGTCTAAAATAGGACGCACCGACCCATCCTTCATGAGAATCGTGAACAGGTTGGAGAAAAACCCCTGACCTTCCTCCTGAAAGGGTACCTGACAAATTACCCCTTTCTGAAGAAGATGCCAAACAGAGGCTCTCAGGGCATCTGCTTTTAACTGGTTCCGGGATGCCCCTGACCAAAGGAACCTTGTGGGCGGTCTGGCTGCAAACTCGATCTTGTTGCCTGATGACACCACCTCCTGGATCCAAAGATCCGCCACATGGTGTCTCCAGATTAGAGCAAACTGCAAGAGCCGTCCCCCCACCCGCCCGGGTGAGGGCGCCCCTTCATGCCTGGGTGGACTTGGCTGGAGGCTTAGGCCTGCTTCTCCAAGAGCCACCCGCCCTGTTACGGGCCCTGCCTCTGCCCCAAAAATCCCTACGGGAACATGATATGAAGGAGCCTCTACCGCTCCGAAAGGGCCGATATGATGAGGGCCTCTGAAAGGGATGAGCCGACCTTCTTCTCTGAGAAAGCTTGCCATCCTTGACCATGAGGTCAAGCTGCTCCCCAAAGAGTCTGCTCCCCAAAAAGGGTAAATCTATAAGAGATTTTTTAGCGGCAGCATTAGCTGACCATTGTTTTAGCCATAAAGAGCGGCGCAAGCCCTAAATTCCTTGGACTCTTGAGTATGTCTGTGAGACTTAGCCCTGGCCAAAAGTTGCTTTACCTTCTTCCTTGAAGCCAAAGAAATGATAGCCGTGGCACAAACAGGGCGTAATAGAGAAACTACCATAGCAAAAGCATGGTGAGCCAGCTGATCCATCCATCTCTTTGTGGGATCTCTTAAAGAAGCGTTAGTAGCAGACGGCATGATAGTAGTATTGGACAGGCCTGACACAGGTGAGTCCACCTCCGGTGGAAATGACCATAACTTTATCAGCCGGAAAAGGATACCTTGAATCTAGGATCCTAGGGACAGCAGGCAACTTGTTAGGACTTTCCCATTCCTTTAACACCATCCTGGAAAAATGCGACTGCTCCGGAAACACCTGCCTCTGTCTCACAGGCCTAAACAGGTCACCCTTCCCCCCTCTTCCCCAATTTAGGAGGGGTAATGTTTAAAGTTTCGAACACAGAAGAAAGTAAACTCTCTGTTTCGCCTGACAGTAAGGGATCTTCATCAGAAGAAAATAAGATAGAATTACTGTCCTCCTCACCGGAGCGTACCTCACCTTCTGAGAGTGGTTCATCAATAATCTCTTCCTCCTCCTCAGAACCAAAAGAGGCAAATTAATCCTCTTCCTCATAAGCAGGCTCCAAATGCCTCCTCTTATTGGCGGCCTTTTTAGGGACGACCAAAGAGAGCTGTCTTTCCAGGTTATCCAACCTGTGTGCCATATCCGCCTGCGCTCCACTGCCTTCCCCTTCTCTAGGGGCTACTTGAGGATGCTAAGGTACAGAAGAAACCAAATTTATTGCTTGACTGGATGGAGGAGCAACCACCCTATTATGGTCTGAAACAATTCTCCTGGCGCAAGCGGAACAAACCGTGCTGATAACACCCTGGGGGTCCTGCTTACACAAAGGGCAGAGCCTGCCCTGCTGAAGTGGGATGCCCAACTCACTATCTCCCGATGCCTCCATCATGGTGTTTTTTTAATTTTTGCAAAAAGAAAAGATCTAAGGTCCTAAGCCTATACCAGTCCCCAGGAGGACTGGGAAGAACCACAACCCCTTTATCCTTCTTCCCAATATAAAAATAAACAGGAGAAAAGACCTATTAAAAATGACTTTTTTTTTCAAAATAGCATAATACCAGCCATAATACTTTAAATTCAATAAGACACAATAACATAAAAATAGTAGAATCGACGTCCACTTACCCCTGCAGCAGCCGAATCATCATCATCATCAGAACTGGAGACTACACACCTTCCCACTTCTCACACAATGCCCCTAGACCCAAGGAGAAAACATGGTGTAGCAGGGGTTAATACTTTAGGGGCCCCCTCGGGTGCACCTGCCCCACCGCAACGCTAGAGCGGCCTAAACACAAGAGCCCCATAGAACCCCCAGGGCTAGAGCGAGATGCAGCAGCGGGGTCTAGTAGTCGCTGCTAAGTCCGGGGCAGAAAGAAGCCGCAGCATGGACAGCGGGGGAGCCCGACATATGGCCGCTCCCTGCCGCTGCTGCCGTATACCGCCCCTTTACGTACGGGGGTCCGCTGCCATCTACCTCCTGTCTTCCCATGCAGGGGTATTCAGCGGAGGTCTCGGTGGCGGAGCGTGCGCTCTCTCATCCTCCTTTCATGCCGGAGAGAGCGCGAATGAAGGACTGGAAAGCCGCAATTGCGCTTCCGCACCCGGTTCCATCCCCCGATGTGACGTCACCAACAAAAAACACGCCCCTTAAAGCTGAAGGCGCGAAATTTTAAAAATAATTTTTTTTTTTTCCTTTTCTTTTAAATAACCTAAACGTGGGAAGAAGGATGGGTTGTATAAAATACACACAGTTCCTCAGCAGGTACACCAGAAAAAAACCTGCGGCTGGCGTGCTCTTCAAAGAAAGCCTGCAGCCCAGAGCGTATACACTCTGCAAGCGCCCCAAGACCCCGGCGCTTTACCTTACCTTCACGGACCCCTGAACAGCAGAGCTGTGGGAGGCAAAATGGGTCTGGGGGATCCATGGGAATAAGGCTGTGCAGGAAGCCGACAGGGTGCATTCCCCCGCTTGCTGCCAATCCTTAAGAGAGAACTTCAACAACCTTCACAGTCAGTTCAACTGCAAGAATGAAACTGGTGTTGATTTGGAGGCAGCTGCTACTTATGGGCCGGGAGGGGCCACACCTTTTTTGTCTTGCAGTCACACCCTTCGGGCAAGGAAGTAATCCCAAGTGTAAGGAGGTCTGGAAGGGATCAGAAGAAAAACTAGGGGCATACATATATACAGTATCAGGACTATGATGGTCCATCCATTGTTCATGTACTCATGGCAGCACCACCAGTCCACCAACCAAGGTGGGGGCAACAGTTTGAACCTAGTCCTCTTCTGCTGGTGGCCCAATAAAAAATTGCCTCCCCTGCCTCTTCAATGTGTACGTCCCTGCTTAAATTTCTGTGCCACTGGGAGAAATATTAGTCCCTGTGGACCAGGACCGGTCCACGGGACCAAATATTTCACCCAGTGTTTCTGCATTAACAAATATTTCTCCCAGTTTTTTACATTTTACTCTCGATTCTTTAAAGAATATATGATATTCCCTAAAAAACATAAAAAAACTAAAAAACATAGAATTAATGGGCCTATTAGGACAAACAAAATTCTCATGATAGTAAAATATGCACTTGAGAATGTCACTGTTGCTGAATTACCAGCTAGGAAGACAATGACAGGCAATAATATTTTTTGACTCTTAAGAGAAGCAGGGAACTTTATTCCTCTTTTACAATGTAGTAAATAGCGTCATTGACTTCCATTGTCTTCTTAGCTGGTGATTCGGAAACATCCTGTGAATTTTTACTACCATGAGAATTTTTTTCAACTTTTACTGAATCAAGGCCATTGTCTGTAAATTACAAAACATCTCATGCTTTAATGAATGAAGTGTATTGTTCCAGATGAGGTTCCTTTAACACATGCATTTCAATGTACAGTATATTAATTAGAAAAAAGAGACATAATTACATATTTCTGACCGATGTCCAAGTGATAAAGGATATGCTGTGAATCTATCCATAAAGTGCAGCAGATGGTGGGAGATGTCCATAGAAAATCACAATGTCCACTGTAGAGTCCAGTAGGTTGGTTTCTTCTAAGCACTGATCATGTTTATTCTGGTTGTGTCTGTGAAGCTTGTAGTTTGGAATCATTTAGTCACCACCCAGTTCCCAATACTTGATTTTGAGTAAGCAAGTAATGCCTAACTGGATTTAATATGAAATATTGTTGTCACGTTGAGAAGTCACTGTATATTCCGATGTGTCCAAGATACAAATTCATAAGCTTTACAGAGTAAATTAAATATGTATACAAGCAAACAAATGAAAATATAATACATATGGTTATATCACACATTGATTATCTCCAGATACAAATGGGAACAGTGTCAGACTTGTCCACCGGAGGGCCAGCGAATCCATCCCTACTCCTTACCCACCCAGGTGGAGGGGGGGGGGGCTGTCAAGGGGCCCCCGGGGCAGAATCAAGGCTATAAAAAAAAGTGGTGGTGGGGGTGGCGCCGTAGAGTGTACAGCAGGAGGCCCCTCTGATCCTGTTGGCATTTCTAATGGCCGCCCTCCCATGAATGAGGACACTTCTAGTACCAGCTGGCAGTGCTGGTACTAGGAGTCTCCTCACTCATGGGAGTGGCAGCCAACTTTGTGTGGCCATGGTCAGAGCCTATTTGAAAGGAGTGAAAGGAGTGATGGCAATGGGATTGCAGGGGTCAGGTAAGTAGTATAGCAGCTTCCTGCTACTGCACCCTTTAGGTGAAGCTACCCATCAACCAGTTTTTACGTGTTCGAGTAGAACGTCAAAAACGAACTTCTGGCTGTTTGGGAACCCAAACTCAGTGGTTTGGGTTCGCCCACCACTAGCCCCAGGTTTTTAAGTGAATTACTTTTGTTATTTCATTAAAAGAAAAACACACTTTATATTGTGCAACAAGTTGAATTGTATTGTATTTCTTTATAGCTGAAGGGTGGGCACCAAAAATTATTTCCTCTGGTGGCCCAAGCTAATCCAAGCCAACACTGTATAGGAATATTGGGGATTAAGCAAAAATGTAATGTTTTCCTAAGAAATGTGGGGATACTTTTCTCCTGCCACCACCAGAGTGAATACCTTTGGTCCCCCACAGCTTATTGGCGGTCGGCTAGTGGTTCCACACTTACCACTCATGGCGGTGTCAGCCATTCGCCGTGGATGCACAGCCTGTGACAGGAGATCAGGCCTGGGACTCATTCTCATGATCTGATAATTGTGGAGAGTGTGCTTTGGAGGATACATTTGTTAGAGCGGGAGGGACCAGAATGTATATAGGTTAGGAACTACATTTGTACTGTCGTTGTGTAGATGGTAGAGGAGAAGAACAGGCCAGGCATCTGCCCAAGGTGTCTTTGGAGGGAACTATGCTGCAAAATGTCATCAGATTGTGCTGCGACAATTTTCTTGCTAGTGAAGGGGGACAAATCTGTTGTGGAAGTGAGATGAGTGTAAGATTGACTCATCAATAAAGTAAGTGATTTATGGAGACTTTGTTGTACAAGTTAGTCCTGCAAGTGACCAGAGACCCACACAGGCCCTCAGGGCCCAGGAAGACCCCACATACCCTGATTACACAGTATGTGGACATATATACTCCCAGAAAATTCATTTTGTAATATGACCCGACTGGTGAATTCTTAAGCTGAAAAAAACACCAGGACACCCAATGCTGTGTTTCCCCTCAATCAACAGAAACCCCTTATCTTTGTGGGGTCTTCGACATCGCGGGTTTTGGAATTAATAACCTATCTAGTAAATATTATGCAAATTGCAGCAAGAAATAATGAACGACACAGCAACTACAAATCTGCTCAGGTCAAGAACCTGTTCTTTACTTTCACTATGAGTCATGATATTCTGATGAGTAGTAAACTAATAGTAGGGCAACATATCATAACATTATTAGGGCTTCTAGAATTGGTATAGTGATTTTAGGCGTGATTATTGTCTCATTTATTAAATTCGATCAGTGTTTCACAGTCAGTGGTATGTGCACTGCTGGTGGTAAGCAAGATTCTATCAGTGGTACACAATGAGCTATTTATGTGCATTTTTATGTGTGTGTGTTTTTGTGTGCTTTTTAAATGCAGTTTTAGGTAAGTGACAACCCAAAGGTTCCATCCAAGTATTTCTTGAGATAATTCCAAAACATGTACTTGACTGTGGACTCCTGAACTACATAAATGATTGACATACACCAAAAACAGTATAAAAAACAATATCCCTTTCTATAAAAGTCTACGCAAAAGAAAACATCATACACGTACAAACATATGACTTAAAGCGGAACCTTGACCTCTGAATAAGAGCCTATCTTGTATGTTTCCCCCACCCTGTACATACAGATTGCTCACATTAAAAATCATTGTCAGCCATTGCATTTTTCTAACCTTTTAACATCCAAGATGGCAGCCTATGGAGTCTCAGGCTGCCTGCAGGTAGGAAGTGTTTTCTGAATATGCCTCTGCATTCTGGGATTGCTGTCCTTTTCCTGACCCCAGCCATGCTCTGTCTGAGCAAAGCACAGCTATAACCCCGGCCCCCTGCACTTTTCACCCCTCTCCTCTCTTCAATATGCAATGCTTCTGAGGCAAGATGGCGGCGCCCGCATCCTAGAGTCCTGAACAGAGTTGCAGCCCAGTGAGGGAAAGATTGATAAGTAAATGACTAAAAACTAAAATATATTCATTTTAGATGCTGGGGAAAAGTTTTTTAAGGGTTTGGGCTTTTCATTAAATGATGCTGAAGGTCCAGTTTAAGAAGTTGTTAAAGAGGACAGAAAACAGGATTAGCAGCTGACTCTTTAAGGGTTAATGTAGAGCTAAACATGGGCTGTTTCTAGGGAAGGGTGAGCAGGGCGACGCCAAGGCCATTGGGAAGGGGCAATGCCTGCTGCTTTGGTAGAGGTAGAGGCACAGCTTGGAACAGGCTGGTAGGGGACAGCAGCAGCACCATAGGATGTTTGAGGAGAGGCAAATTTTTGTAATTCTGCCTATAAACTACCCTGGCGCTAAATAATGTGAAGAGGAAAAACAATTTACGGTAGAAAGTCTTAATGAGGAACAGTCTTTTAGACTCCAGGGCTATCCGAGTTCCACTCATTGGGGTATCCCAAATTTCCCTGATCCCCAGGTTCACTCACCTTCTCTTTGAGCACTTGCCGCATCTGTGAATGGGTGACATGGGCACGCCGTGGTTGCAAGGTGGGGTGGGGATGCAGCCGAAAGGAGCCGAGTGACAGCGAGCATTCTGATTGGCTGAGTGCGCCAATTAGCCAATCAGCTCACTTGCTCTTGCCCATGTCTGTGCCGTGGGAGCAGAAGGAAGGTGAGAGAAACGGGAGGACCTGGGTGGTACACACAGCAGCCATCTCAATTCAGAGATGCCGCCACACAGAGGAACAACACACGGGAAAGTGAAATCACTGTGTGCTGTTCCTCTTTAAGGTGTTCTTCCCCATCCCAGTATAGAGATGTAAGGTCATCAGTAGGATCTCAATTCTGTGCAACCACAGGGTGTGCTTTTCGAATGCCATCCAACCCAAAGCAGAGCACCGCACAGGTTCTTCAGCAAGGGCCACCAACCAAAGACCATTTTCTGTGTGTATTGTGGCTCATATATTTTTCTAGTAGTTAAGAAATACTTGTTTCTCTGCCAACACTTAATTCCAAAATACTTTGACTTTACCCGCTAGCTATAGGTCAAAATGTAGGCAAATACATGAATCTGGCAGATCTGAGTGGTGTCGAGTTTGAAAGATCCTGTGCACCCAGGAGTGTGGTGGAGGCCACGGGGCATAAAATCTGGTGGAGGCTCCAGATACAGTATTTTTTTTTCCTTTAATATAATAGTCCAGCCATGTAACCGATTGGTGGTTGTCTGACACCCGCCTACTTACTGGAACGTCAGATAAAGTCCCTTGTGCCACCCTTGTGTGGGTGCGTGCTGCTCGGGAACTCCTGCTTTGCCATTCTGGGCGAGGGGTAGTCTAGTCTTCCAGCAGAAAACAGTTCCCTGCATTGAGGCCGCCGATTGACAGCTCTGCACCCACCTATCACTGTAGCGTTACTGACGGTGTCTTTGCTGCTCTAGACCCTCCATCCTGACCTGTGGTGGTTTTGGCTGCAGGTTTTCAAAAACAAAAAAGGCTTGCCCAGGCACCCCCTGCCGCCGATAGCTTTGGTGCTGACCCCGCGGCCTGTCAGACCAAAGACTGAAAAACCTCCTGGACCAGACCATAACCCAAAGTTGGTGGAAGCACCCTTTGCAGGGCAAGTGGTGGAGGCCCCGGGGCATGCGCCCTTTGCACCTTCTTCACAATCCAGCCCTGTGTGTACCCATGCAGTGCAGTGGTGTCATTGTGTTATAGAACGAGTGGCTAACTGCCAAGACTTGGAGGCCCCAAAAATTTGAGACTTTATGATAAATAGATATCTAGGAACAGTAGGTGTTTGGGGGACTTCTCACCAATGAGAAAACATGTTCACGTTGGGTTTATGTTACTGTATATAAACTGGACTATCAAGTTTAGTCCAAAGACCTGAAGGTGCGAGGTTAAAGATGTCCTGTCCTCTTCTGTTACCCAAATAGATCCATTGGGTCCAAACAGTGAACTGATATTTCCGTTGTATTTGACAACCATGTGGCTTTCCACAATCCTATTAGGAAGGGTCCTGTGTCTTTTACTGTAGTCTGGGCCAGTACTGGCCGAGGTCTGGGTCTCCTCCTGGCACTTGGACTGGAACAGAAACTCCTGGGGAGATCAGGCCTGAAAAATAATATAGAGATATAATAAAGAGATATGTGAAGATGTTTAGCTATGGTACTTACATACCCCTGCTGCCCGTGAGCCTTATAATTAGGAAATATTCTCCTTCTCTTCATGGATATCTGTATAAGGTGGCACCAGGAAAAAGCTGCTTACTACAGTGACCCACATCTTCTACTAGAGTAGCTATGGCTGTTTCCTGTCTGCTATTAGATGGAGCTCTGATACCTCTCCAATGAAGGTATCACTGATGGTAGGAGGGTAGGGATAATTTAGTTTACCTACAGACCAGGACCCTCCCAGGCATACAGCTACAAGAGAACTTTTTGGTCCACTTAAAAGCAGAACAAAAACCACCAGCCAGCCGCTGGCTTTTTCCTGGGGTGCCCGTAAAAACTCACTTTTCCATGCTCCAAAAGCATGTGTTGGCTCTCAACCAATCAGAGTCCTTTGCCATGTTTACTTCCTTTCAGCAAAGGGCTCTGATTGGTGTGAATGGGGATGTGCTGCCACATCCCTGGCATTCCAGGCCTTGTGCACGCGCTCCCGTCCCAGCCATTCAGATAGGCACAAGGCAGGGAACATGGGGGATTTGGCAACGTGCGCTCCCCATTCAAGTCTATGGGAGCCGCCTGCCGAATGACGTAGTGGACATGGAACAGAGCCCATACATGCGCCGTTGGAGTATGGAAAGGTGAGTTGTAGTGTGCAAACTGGGGGTTTTCACACTGTGGGGTATCCCAATTCAGGAAAGTCAAATTCCCTGGTTTTGCTTCGCCTTAATAGAAGAAGAAGCTGATCTTCAAAAGCCTTTGGCTTTTTCTATGTGGTTTTTAAATCTAACGTTTCTCTGGCAAAGTTGCAGATGTTGGTCAGATCAATCAGGATTAGATAAAGGTTTGGGGGCTTGCAAATATCAAAGTACTAGATTAGATGAGAGTCATGAGTCATGGCTCTAAGACAGGGAAGCACAACCTGCGGCCCAGGGGGCCACATGCGGCCAACACTGCCATCGGTTGCGGCCACCAGAATTACCTCTACCTACTTATGCTCCCCTCATCTCTGTCTACCTTTACCTACAGCTTCACATCAATATTTATCTTCTTCTTGCCTGAACACTTGCAACCTTACCTCAACCCATATCACATTTTGACTCCTGAGCCTGCCCACGTCTTCCCACCTCACCTCTAACTTTCCTCACATCAGCCCCCTTTTTCCAACTCCCTTCTGCTGACCTAACCTTTTCCCAATCTCACCTGTGATCACCTCTACCCATTGCAACTGCCTTCCTCTACCCACTTCATCTCTGCTCTCCTCATGTTTTTGTGCCACAGGTCAGCCTACTGCTCCTTCTTCTCAATGCTGCTCATGTTTACCCATATCGCCTCTACCCACCTCTGCCCACCTCTTACTGTCTAACCTTGGGCATTTTACCGTTTTCTCAGCTCTGCATATACATAAAGACAGGTTACAGCTTTCTTGCAGTTAACAGCTTGTATTTTTCCTGCTTGGATTTCATTGTGGCCCCTTAAAGTCGAACAATAAGACAATGGAGGCCCTTGGACCAAAAATATTGTGCACCCCGCTCTGAACCTGTATGGTTCAGATGTACTGTTAAGGGCTGCTTTCATTGGCATGGGACAGCCCTTTATTAATCTATTTACTGGAGATGGTAGTTACTGTTACTTTGAAGTTTGGGGAGGTGAGGGTTTTACATATTCCCTTGCCTAGTGACCTGATCCTGGGCCCAGCCCCTGCCTCGGCAAGACTAAACTGTATCGCCTGGGGGGCCTTCATAATATTTCCCAGCCACGTATTCTGATTCCAACAATATGAATTATGAGGCTTTTGCCAATCTTCAAGTGAAGCTAAATAAATAGCAAGACTCCGCGGGATTGGTAACAATAAGACAAACTTGTATCTTCAGTCTTTATAACTCTAATGAACTGTCACCAGCTGTGCTCTTCAATGAAACAGTGTATCCCAGCACCAGACCTTTAAGTGCACGTACCAGATAGCTTCTTTAGGTAAAGCTTATAGCCTCCAAACAATCTCCTCAGGCCGCTCTCTTTTTGTAATAACACCGATATCTTCACACACATATGCCTCCGTATATAATTTCCCCATACGTTTTAATAAGAGATGGGGGAAAAGCAAAGAACAATGCACATAGCGTAACTCCGTTTGACAAATAAAGTGCTTCAGTATTTATTGTGCTTACCACATAGTAGAGTTAAAATTGCGTAGATCATTAAAATCCAGATAATTTTAACTCTACTATGTGGTAAGCACAATAAATACTGAAGCACTTTATTTGTCAAACGGAGTTACGCTATGTGCATTGTTCTTTGCTTTTCCCCCATCTCTTATTAAAACGTATGGGGAAATTATATACGGAGGCATATGTGTGTGAAGATATCGGTGTTATTACAAAAAGAGAGCGGCCTGAGGAGATTGTTTGGAGGCTATAAGCTTTACCTAAAGAAGCTATCTAGTACGTGCACTTAAAGGTCTGGTGCTGGGATACACTGTTTCATTGAAGAGCACAGCTGGTGACAGTTCATTAGAGTTATAAAGACTGAAGATACAAGTTTGTCTTATTGTTACCAATCCCGCGGAGTCTTGCTATTTATTTAGCTTCACTTGTCTATTGCTTTGACTGTTCTGACACGGTTTTTGACTCCTGCGCTGGACTTTTTATTTGGCTATATGAATTGCTGGAATACCGATTATTAAACAACTTAAGTAGCGCGGCTTTTTTTAGTGAGTGGGGGTGGCGTATCCAGCCTGCCTCCTCTCTCACTATTGTGGGTGTTTTGCCAATCTTCATTTGATTTAGGCAAATAAGGTGCTTTTTAAACCCATAACCTCTTACTTGTCCTTCATATCTCATACTGTAACTGCATGGTCACCTGGGGCGTACACAGGTTTCACAGGGCCCCATAACAAAACTCATAGTGGGCTCCCCCAAAAAGTTCAGCCACCAGTATTAAAGTGGACCAAATCCCACAACACCCGTCCCTAAAGACTTGGGTATCCAGGGTTATCCAGATGTGTGGACCTCCCAGGATTGTCCATAATCTTACCTCGTTCCTAGATCTCAAAGTGCCCGTGTGGTCCTCCCCTACACCACTCCATCCCATGTGCGCAGCCTTCCCAGGCATCCTGTGCACAGCCTGAGGTCAGGGGGAGGTGTCCAACATTTAATTGATTCATTATTGTTTGCCATTTGCCTTTCATTAATATGCACAGCAATCAATGCTGATTGAAGGAGCACAGTGTGGGCCCTGGGTCATAGGCAATGGGGCCCAGTGATGTCTGGTTCTTCCCGAGGCATTATCGGAATATGTAGTGTTGGTGGGCACCATGGGTCAGAGATGTAGGTTCCACAGGGTGGAAATAAGATGTCATTACCTTGTTTCCACCAAGAGCTCTATGGAGGTAAACTAGGCGCTGGTATCTTAGTTCCGTCCTGCAGATCCTACAGCTCTGGCCCTTGACAATCCCAGCAGGCAGCGCGCCCCTAATGCATATTGGGGCAGGACCAATCCAGTGCTTCTGCCACAGATGCTGCAAGGTTGGGGAATACAAATAAAACGGGGGGGCCCCCTTCTACCAAGGGCCTGATAGCAGCTGCCTCCCCTGTCTCTATAGTATGTACACACCTGACGGTCACCACTTTATTTCTTAGCATTGTAAGCTACTTACAGATATTAAACTCCAGTCTAACAATCTCCACTCTAAAGTTATTTAATGTTACTGTATATATTGTAAATGCTTTCAGAGGAAAACCAGAGTTCATGGAAGGAGAAGAAAGTAACCTCTTTTTCTTTAGAAACCCTTTTAATGCTTAAAGAGGACCAAAACCCACTGAACTTGTGAAAGCCCCTTCCATTACTCTCTTCTTAGGGTGTAGAGCTAGAAATGAATATTTCCACTTTTTGATTCATCCTGGAAACCTTTTTTTGCTCTCCCTCTCTGTAAGATGACAGGTGATCAGTCATTGCATAGGTGTGGCAATGACATAATTGCCACAAACAACAGTGGCAATGAATGGGGAGGCGGAGCTTTACAGCTAAAACAGGCGCCATTATCTGGGAATGGAGTGAAGCAGGGGCAGAGAAAATTAGTAAAAGGTGGAGCAATTCCTCATGGGAGGAGCAATTCAGAAGATGTAAGTTAAAAATTTGGGTTTTGATCTGCGTTAACCCTGGGAGGTGCCTAGAAGCCTCTTACCAGTGGAAGCGCCGGCGCTGGATCCCAGACTCTGGTTACTCATGTGGGTCTGAAGCTGAGGAGGGGTGTAGGCGTCATAGCTGCGCACGTTCACCGAGGAGCTTGGCGGTATCATGCAGGAATAGGACGACGTCTGGCTGGCCACTGGCTGCAAATATAAGGGAACCACCTCATTTATATTGTGACTAAAAGAGAGCTTATCGCGATAGCCAGGGGGCACTCTCACACAGCAGCTACATGTAGAATAATAGCAGGGAGAGTCAAAGTGATAGAAGGGACGTGCATAGTGATAGGGACATGCACACTGACAGCAGGGACACGCACGCCGACAGCAGGGACACGCACGCCGACAGCAGGGACACGCACGCCGACAGCAGGGACACGCACGCCGACAGCAGGGACAAAAGGGACATGTAGAGTAACAGCAGAGACATGCACAGTGACAGCAGGAACATGCACAGTGATAACAAGTTCATGTAGAGTAACAGTAGAGATATGCGCAGTGATATCAAGGACATACACAGTGATATCAAGGACATACACAGTGATATCAGGGACATGCACAGTGATATTAAGGACATGCACAGTGATATCAAGGACATGCACAGTGATATCAGGGACATGCACAGTGATATCAGGGACATGCACAGTGATATCAGGGACATGCACAGTGATATCAGGGACATGCACAGTGATATTAAGGACATGCACAGTGATATCAAGGACATGCACAGTGATATCAGGGACATGCACAGTGATATCAGGGACATGCACAGTGATATCAGGGACGTGCACAGTGATATCAAGGACATGCACAGTGATATCAGGGACATGCACAGTGATATCAAGGACATGCACAGTGATATCAAGGACATGCACAGTGATATCAGGGACATGCACAGTGATATCAGGGACATGCACAGTGATATCAGGGACATGCACAGTGATATCAAGGACATGCACAGTGATATCAAGGACATGCACAGTGATATCAGGGACATGCACAGTGATATCAAGGACATGCACAGTGATATCAGGGACATGCACAGTGATATCAAGGACATGCACAGTGATATCAAGGACGTGCACAGTGATATCAAGGACATGCACAGTGATATCAAGGACATGCACAGTGATATCAAGGACATGCACAGTGATATCAGGGACATGCACAGTGATGTCAGGGACATGCACAGTGATGTCAGGGACATGCACAGTGATATCAGGGACATGCACAGTGGTATCAAGGACATGCACAGTGATATCAGGGACGTGCACAGTGATATCAAGGACATGCACAGTGATATCAAGGACATGCACAGTGATATCAAGGACATGCACAGTGATATCAGGGACATGCACAGTGATATCAAGGACATGCACAGTGATATCAGGGACATGCACAGTGATATCAAGGACATGCACAGTGATATCAGGGACATGCACAGGGATATCAGGGACATGCACAGTGATATCAGGGACATGCACAGTGATAGCATATTAATTGCACAGTGATATCAGGGACATGCACAGTGATATCAGGGACATGCACAGTGATATCAAGGACATGCACAATGATATCAAGGACATGCACAGTGATATCAGGGACATGTACAGTGATATCAGGGACATGCACAGTGATATCAGGGACATGCACAGTGATATCAAGGACATGCACAGTGATATCAAGGACATGCACAGTGATATCAAGGACATGCACAGTGATATCAAGGACATGCACAGTGATATCAGGGACATGCACAGGGATATCAGGGACATGCACAGTGATATCAGGGACATGCACAGTGATAGCATATTAATTGCACAGTGATATCAGGGACATGCACAGTGATATCAGGGACATGCACAGTGATATCAAGGACATGCACAATGATATCAAGGACATGCACAGTGATATCAGGGACATGTACAGTGATATCAGGGACATGCACAGTGATATCAGGGACATGCACAGTGATATCAAGGACATGCACAGTGATAGCAGGGACATGCACAGTGATAGCAGGGACATGCACAGTGATATCAGGGACATGCACAGTGATATCAAGGACATGCACAGTGATATCAGGGACATGCACAGTGATATCAAGGACATGCACAGTGATATCAGGGACATGCACAGGGATATCAGGGACATGCACAGTGATATCAGGGACATGCACAGTGATAGCATATTAATTGCACAGTGATATCAGGGACATGCACAGTGATATCAGGGACATGCACAGTGATATCAAGGACATGCACAATGATATCAAGGACATGCACAGTGATATCAGGGACATGTACAGTGATATCAGGGACATGCACAGTGATATCAGGGACATGCACAGTGATATCAAGGACATGCACAGTGATATCAAGGACATGCACAGTGATATCAAGGACATGCACAGTGATATCAAGGACATGCACAGTGATATCAGGGACATGCACAGGGATATCAGGGACATGCACAGTGATATCAGGGACATGCACAGTGATAGCATATTAATTGCACAGTGATATCAGGGACATGCACAGTGATATCAGGGACATGCACAGTGATATCAAGGACATGCACAATGATATCAAGGACATGCACAGTGATATCAGGGACATGTACAGTGATATCAGGGACATGCACAGTGATATCAGGGACATGCACAGTGATATCAAGGACATGCACAGTGATAGCAGGGACATGCACAGTGATAGCAGGGACATGCACAGTGATATCAGGGACATGCACGGTGATAGCATATTAATTGCACAGTGATATCAGGGACATGCACAGTGATATCAGGGACATGCACAGTGATATCAGGGACATGTACAGTGATAGCAGGGACATGCACAGTGATAGCAGGGACATGCACAGTGATAGCAGGGACATGCACAGTGATATCAGGGACATGCACGGTGATAGCATATTAATTGCACAGCGATATCAGGGACATGCACAGTGATATCAGGGACATGCACAGTGATATCAGGGACATGTACAGTGATAGCAGGGACATGCACAGTGATAGCAGGGACATGCACAGTGATATCAGGGACATGCACAGTGATATCAGGGACATGCACGGTGATAGCATATTAATTGCACAGTGATATCAGGGACATGCACAGTGATATCAGGGACATGCACAGTGATATCAGGGACATGTACAGTGATAGCAGGGACATGCACAGTGATAGCAGGGACATGCACAGTGATATCAGGGACATGCACAGTGATATCAGGGACATGCACAATGATATCAGGGACATGCACAGTGATATCAGGGACATGTACAGTGATAGCAGGGACATGCACAGTGATAGCAGGGACATGCACAGTGATATCAGGGACATGCACAGTGATATCAGGGACATGCACAGTGATATCAAGGACATGCACAATGATATCAGGGACATGCACAGTGATATCAGGGACATGTACAGTGATATCAGGGACATGCACAGTGATATCAGGGACATGCACAGTTATATCAAGGACATGCACAATGATATCAGGGACATGCATAGTGATATCAGGGACATGCATAGTGATATCAGGGACATGCACAGTGATATCAGGGACATGCACAGTGATATCAGGGACATGCACAGTGATATCAGGGACATGCACAGTGATATCAGGGACATGCACAGTGATATCAGGGACATGCACAGTGATATCAGGGACATGCACAGTGATATCAGGGACATGCACAGTGATATCAGGGACATGCACAATGATATCAGGGACATGCAGAGTGATATCAGGGACATGCAGAGTGATATCAGGGACATGCACAGTGATATCAGGGACATGCACAGTGATATCAGGGACATGCACAGTGATATCAGGGACATGCACAGTGATATCAAGGACATGCACAGTGATGTCAGGGACATGCACAGTGATATCAGGGACATGCACAGTGATATCAGGGACATGCACAGTGATATCAAGGACATGCACAGTGATATCAGGGACATGCACAGTGATATCAGGGACATGCACAGTGATATCAGGGACATGCACAGTGATATCAGGGACATGCACAGTGATAGCAGGGACATGCACAGTGATATCAGGGACATGCACAGTGATATCAGGGACATGCACAGTGATAGCAGGGACATGCACATTGATATCAGGGACATGCACAGTGATATCAGGGACATGCACAGTGATATCAGGGACATGTACAGTGATATCAGGGACATGCACAGTGATATCAGGGACATGCACAGTGATATCAGGGACATGCACAGTGATAGCAGGGACATGCACATTGATATCAGGGACATGCACAGTGATATCAAGGACCTGCACAGTGATAACAGGGACATGCACAATGTATGCTCAAAATAAAAAACTCAAATATCTGATCCTTTGGTGAGGTCAGGGCAACTATATTTAATAAGCTGAGCACCACCACACAGTGTGTGCAGATACTACTTACCTGGATGGGGAGGTTATTTGGCATAGAGAAGCTTGGCAGAGGCGGCAGGGAGCCATAGCTGTTGGTGATAGCTGCTTCGCTTCGGCTTAGCATATTTCCTAAGACAAAATAGAAATAGCCTGTGTTTGGAAAACTTTAAATGATCACCATAGCAGCCTAGATAAAAAATTTCCAACTGGAAACAAAGGAGGGGCGTCAGTCGCTCAGACCATTTTATAACTAACCTGGGAGGTGCACGTGAGCAGGGCAATTAGGATACACAGGTCTTAAAGGAGCCACAGCACTCAATCCTGAGGTCTTGGTGCAAATGGCCATAACCACCCAACTAAAATCTCTTGTACTAAATCAGGAAAACTTCAGAACTTTGTCTGCCTGGGGCCCAGTTGAGTCGTATCTGAAGGCCTCAGGTTTTTGGGGATTGTTTTCTTATGCCAACCTCATTTTGCCACAATTTATATGAATAAGCAAGCTCAAGAACCCCAAAAGGCCAGTTTTTTTGATAGTGTAGCCAGGGCTTAAATCTAAGGCTGACTTTACCTGAGCTGCTGGGTTGTGGTATGGACTGGTAAACACTGCTGGAGAATGAGCTGTTGATAGAAAGGTGGCTGGAGGAGTTTCCGGCTTGGCGTCTCTGGTTGCGTAACTTTTCTTCCCGTCTCCATTTGGCTCTCCGGTTAGAAAACCAAACCTGAAAATGACATGGGTGATGCAATAGCATAAAAACATATCGGTTCCCTTTATAGCTGTGTTCTCAGTCAAGATAAAAACCATCTATGTTCTGTCTATGTTCGTTCAAGTCCAATGACTTCCTTGCTCCACCACCTGCTGTTGTATTTGTGTCTAGTTTGATATTTGGAGGACTTCTCATTGAATTTAAGGTCTTCTGGCTTCTTTTGTTGCAGTAGGGATGTACATGTGTCCCACACTGCAGTCAGTTGCAGAACACCAGCGCCTGAGTTGAAGTTTGCCTTGCCTGCAGTGCCAGCAGCTGCCCACTAGAGGGCAGTGTGTGGCCAATTCACAAAGCAGGAAGTGCTGATGAACATCTCTGTAGAGGTAGGTGAGGCATATGTGCTACTAAGCAAAGTAAAGGTACTGTAAATGCCACCATTGTGTCAATAAGTTCTTATAACCCAAATCTAGGCAAAATGTTTTGGAAGAGAAAGGAATAAAGCCAGCTTAGTTCTGGTTACCTCTGACTTCACTTCCATTTTGGGCACTGCAGACAGGAAGCAATGCATGATCTGTATTCTACAGCTAGCTGCCCCAGCTGCTTCCAGTTTACCTCTGCTCACCTCTTCCCACCTTACCTGTGCTAACTTCTCTGTTTACCTTTACGCATCTCACCTCTCCCCACCTTGTCCCACTCTACCTCTGCTTACCTCTACCAACATCTGCTCAACTCTACCCACTTCACATCTGTCCATCAATTCTCTTCATGTCTCATCTCTGCCCATCTCTGTTCCCACCTCATCTCTTCCCACCATACCTCTGCTTTCTCACCTCTGCCTACTTCTGTCCACCTCTGCTCACCTCTTCCTGCCTCACATCTGCCCACCTCACCTCTGCCTACGTCTACTTACCTCTTCCTGGATCAACTCTACCCAGTTTGACTTATCTCTGTCCATCTTACCTCTTCCGACCTTACCTTTGACTGACAGTTTGACTTATCTCTGTCCATCTTACCTCTTCCGACCTTACCTTTGCCCAACTTGCCTCTTTCTGTCTCACCTCTACCAGCTGTCACTCATTGCTTCCCCTCTCACGTCTGCCCACTTCTTTTCACCCTACCTCGTTTTGCCTCACTTCTGCTTACCTCACCTCTTCTCAATTCTCTTTACCCCACTTTTTCTGCCTCACCTCACCTATTCCTACTTCACCTCTTTCCATCACTTCTTGTTTCACCACTGCTCACCACTGTTTGTCTCTTTCCATCATAACTCTGCTCACCTCAACTTTTATCCACCTCTGCTCACCTCACCTGCCCACTTCACCTCTGTCTGACATACCTCTTCCAGTCTCTCATCTACTCACCACTTCTATTCACCCCACCCCTGCTCACCTCACCTCTTTCCAATTCTTTTCCCCCCACCTATCCCTGTATTATCTCTGCTCACCTTACCTATTCCCACTTCTATTCATCCCACCCCTACTGATGACCTCAAGGTACTTATCTAGGTTTTTTTTTTTTTTTTATCAAATTTATGGGAGCAGTGCCGGGCAGTACGCAGGGGGAATAGGACATCCTGCGCCACTCCCACACCGCCAATCATCTACCTGTAGCCCTAGTTTGTGACTGTATTTCCAGGTTCAGGCTGGCAGGTGGGCATGGCCTCTGTAAGGCCAGCTCCAATTGAAAACAGTGGGGGTACACCAGGAACTTCCATCTACACCCACCTGCCAGCCAAAAGCACAGTCACAAACCCGGGACACATACCCACCACTCAGCCAGATTAGGAGGTAAAGCAAAAACAAATAAATAAATTCTCTGATTGTAAATAGCTGTGTTGGCGCTACATAAATAAAGATTATTATTATTACCCGGTCCAGCCATTTCACATGATCCCGCGCTGGCACAGCAGTCTCAGCTTCTGGATATGCCAAGCCATTCTGGAGCTCATGATTGAAAATATCATCACCCAATTACTGCAGCAGCAGGTCTGCCAATGCTGATCCCTAGGCACCGGCAACCCGAGAAGCTCCTGACACTTCCCACTTCCACTGAAAAGCCGGGATCAGGAAAGGTGTTTTTTGTTTAATACTCTAAATGGGAAAGGAATGGTAGGACATGTGGCTTCAAATTAGGCTTAAGGTCCACTTAAAAGGTCTGTGAGTAAGGGCATTTGATAGATAGACAAAATAGAATTAATAAATAGGCAGTTTAATGCATGGTCTGTAGAAATCAGTAATTGTATTTATCTTGAAAAAGGAAGTAGAAGTTCCTGTTGGGTAATTACTTTCCTTCCCGTTTTGGCACTATTTCTTATTAGTGCATACAATTTATCACACTGTAACAATCATGGAAGAATTAAGAAATTGTTGTCTTTAAAGTGGCCCTACAGTCATATCACCCAATCATCAAACCAGAGAGGTGACACTGCTTCAGGTGAATTGGCGCTGCGCCCTCTGCATTTATAGTATGGGTGCGCTGGACCCTCTGCCTATCAAACAGGATGCTGCACCCTCTATCTTTTAAATTGCATCTGGAGGGTGCTGCACCCTCTACCTGCTAAATCTTAGGTCTGGCAGGGTGCTGCACCCTCTACCTGCTAAATCTTAGGTCTGGCAGGGTGCTGCACCCTCTACCTGCTAAATCTTAGGTCTGGCAGGGTGCTGCACCCTGTGACTATTTAAAAATGTGTGGAGGTGGGGGGTTACTGCATCCTCTACCTGCATCCTCTACCTATTAAATTGTGAGAGTTGATGCACCCTCTGCCTAATAAACTCTCGGGGTGCTGCATTATCTACCTACTAACTGTGAGTCTGAAGGGGGTGCCACACCCTCTATTTTTGAAACAGAAAAAATCTTAAAGTGGACCAACACCCAGGATTTTGACTATCCTAGGTTTTGGTCCACTTTGGGGTGCCCCGCTGTGTGAAACCCCCCAGAAACCCCGAAAAACTCACCTCTCCTCGCTCCCACGTGACCGCCGCTGCCAATCCCCGCCGAGGGACAAGCGGGAGGCGGCGACGGGCACGCTCTCTTGTCCGTCGCTGCCTCCCGCGCGTCACTCTTACAGGGCGCGCGCCCGCGCCGGCCATTCTCAAACGGCCGGCGTGGGTGCACGTCCTGCTAGAGGGACGCGCGGGAGGCGGCGGCGGGCGCCGCTGGATTGTGGATAAGGTAGGGATTTAGGGGTTTCTGGGGAGTTTCACACAGCGGGGTGTCCCCGATCGGGGTGCCCCGCAGTCAGGGGTCTGATCGGTCCGGGAATCTTATAGATTCCCGGGCCGATCATGGGAGGGTGTTGGTCCACTGCTGTAATGCATGTTTTCTGTTAAAGGAGATGTAGCTGGCGCACATATGCTGCTGTTGCCTGCCCCCCACCAAATAACGCTCTTCTAGAAAAGTGAGTGTGTGATGCAATATGCCATATATTTTCCTTTAAAATAATATCTAGCTTTACTTCATGTATCTAGGGAAGTATATACAAGGCTGGGGCTCTAGATATGCCCCAAGAAACCCCAAATAATTGGCCGCACTCTCAAGTACAATAAAATGATATACATAAATGTACTAATGTCAAAAAAGCATCTAAAACACACAACCATAACACAACAAAGGACATGATTAAAAAAACATATATAGACAAAAAGGCTGTAGAGGAAACCTATATGTGGCTCTAATGATCGTTCAAATCAATTGTACATGAATCTTATAAATATGTTTATGAATAAATATGTCGCCAGGGTGAAGTGGCATCCGGCCACACAATGTGTCGGTAGCAGGCTGCTGTAGGAGGGCCCAGGCTCTTCTTTATTGGTGAAGTCATTTATTTATTATTGGATCATTGTTTTGGACTTACAAGTATTGTTATTTGCCACTAGGAGCACTTTATCGAGGTGACATTGTGCCTCTGGTATGCACTTAGCACTTTATGTATATAATTTTATTGTACTTGTGAGTGCGGCCAATTATTTTGGGTTTCCTGGGGCATATCTAGAGCCCCAGCCTTGTATATACTTTCCTTGGTTAATTCCCATGGGCCAGCACCTTTGTTAGTTATCATTTGTCTGTGCGTATCCACATTTATTCATTTTACTTCATGTATCTGACACTGACATCTGATCACAGACGTTTTTCTACTGTCAGCTACAAAATCTCCCCCACAGGGTTACTGTTAACAATCCTGCAACAAGAAATAAAGCTGGCAAACACGCAATATGAAAAAGATGTGGCCAAAGAAAGCAAAACCAACCCTGACCCTTTAATTAAACATGAAAACCCAAAGAAAACACAATCTGAACAGGTAGGTTCCCCTAATTAATGGCATTGGGGAATTAGTCACTGGGGATCAAGAAAAGGCAGAACTGCTAATAGGGTTCTTTAGCTCTGTGTACACAAAAGAGGAGCAAGGTATCAATTTAGGTGATGCCTCTGCAAACAATACCCCAAGCATAATTCTTAACTGGCTAAACATGGATATCATTCAGGAAACACTAAGAGGCCGATTCATTAATAGCGGCAGGTATCGACAGTTGAGCTACTGTAGCGGCATTTTCACAGCGCCCGCTAGTAGTCGCTGTGCTTGGCCGTTTTTTGGTAGTTGATAGCGACTCAGTCGGTTTGCCGTAATGTTGAATATTGGGTGAGGAGTCGCTATTTGACAGGTTCCGCGCTGTATGGGAGCGCATTATAGCGACCGGCTCCCACCATATTCATTAACAAATCACGCTCAAAAAATTTTCGCGCTGTGAAATGCTTGTTTAAACCCCAGAGCGCTGGCGGCGATGGGTTAAAAGTAGTTTTTTAACCCCCCAAACAACCATATTTTTGGAAACCAAAAAAAACAAGTTTTTTAAATAATTTTGTAATATGAATACATTAATATCAGACCTGTAATATCAATTCTGTACATTTTTTTTTTTAACTTAAAAAATTATTTAAAATGGCAGAAGTGGTCACAGAATTTTTCACATTTAAAAAAAAAAAAATAATAATTATTAACAATTAATTATGAATATTTTAAGATTGTTCCATTGAAATGCATTGAGAGCGCCAGGTAGCGAGAGGTCACACCTGTCGCTGCTCAAGGTCGGACGCTGGCGCTGTGGGCTGAGGATGGAATAATGATGAATGATTCGCTATATGGCGCTATCTCAGTCGCTAAGCAGGATTGCCTTGATAAATGTGTGATTGTGGTGGGGAGCCGGCGTTCTCGTGGCGGTGCCCGTCATTACCAGTCGCTACCTGGCGCTATCCCTTGTTAAATAAGGGCCTAAACCAACCCTAACCATTTAATTAAACATGAAAACCCAAAGAAAACACAATCAGAACAGGTAGGTTCCCCTAATTAATGGTATTGGGGAATTAGTCACTGGGGATCAAGGCAGAACTGCTAATAGGGTTCTTTAGCTCTGTGTACACAAAAGAGGAGCAAGGTACCAATTTAGGTGATGTCTCTGCAAACAATACCCCAAGCATAATTCTTAACTGGCTAAACATGGATATCATTCAGGAAACACTAAATCATTTCAATGTAAATAAGACTCCAGGACCGGATGGCCAGACTTTCCATTTTTTTTAAATCCTTCCACACTGCAACCCTCCCCTAGCGCTGAAGCAGGGGGGTTAAATAAAGAAAAAACACTTACCTGCCCCAGAATTCAGCAGCAAAGGTTGGGCAATGCCGCCGCTGCTAATAATTTAAATGATGGGGAGGCCGATTCATTAATAGCGCCAGGTAGCGCCAGATGAGCGACTGTAGCGTGATTTTTTTCAGCGCCAGCCAGTATTCGCTGTGCTTGGCCGGTGTTAGCTTGATGACAGCGACTCAGTCGGTGTGTGGTAATGTTGAATACGGGCTTAGGGGTCGCTGTTTCACAGGTTCAGCGTTGTATGTGAGCGCCTGACAACGAATGGCCAGAGTGAACGGCTAGCTTCATATTCATTAACAAATCACGCTCCGAATGTGCTGTCGCTGTCCATTCCTTGTTTAAACCCCAGAGCGCTGGCGGCGATGGGTGTTAACTAGTTTTTAACCCCTAAACAACCATATTTTTTGAATGTAACATTATACATGTTTATAGAATCATTTTGTAATATGAATACATTAATATCAGACCTGTTAGATCAATTCTGCACAAATTATTTTTAAAATTTTTTTTGACTTAAAAATAAATCCTAACATTGCAGAAGTGGTCTCCAAATTTTTGACATTAAAAAATAAAAAAAAAAAATTAATACCAATTAATTATGATTAATTATAGGTTGCTCCATTGAAATGCATTGGACATCGCCAGGGAGCGACAGCTCATACCTGGCGCTGTGAAGGAATTTGCAGCGGCGCTGTTCGGTCCAGGCGGCTTCATGATGAATGCCGCGCTAGCCGTCGCTCTCGCCGGCGCTAGCCTCATTTTGCTTGATAAATGCGTCATTGTGACCACCGCCGGGCGTACTTGAGTCGGTAGTCGCCGTTAGCTGCCGCTACCTGGCGCTCGTCAGACACTACCTGGCGCTAACCCGTGATAAATAAGGGCCTTAGTATTTCTTGGATGATATCCATGTGGGCGGCTGTAGATAACATTTTTCTGGATTTTGCAAAAGTATTTGTGCAAAAGCTGGTGTGCATGCACTATGTAAGGAATCTGACTTAAAGTGAACCAAAACTGTGGATTCCTTGGGTTCGGGATGTGCTGTTGTGTGAAACCCCCAGGTCACCCATACAAACTCACCCCCTGCCCTACCGCGCATGTACGGGAGCGCAGCCAATCAGCATGCTCAGCTCTATTAGTCATTACAGCCTATGAATCGGCTAAGGGCTGAATGGAGTAAAATTGAGCCGAAGGCAGCCGAGAGCACCGGTGGCCTCCAGCCTCTAGCAGTGGGCATGCAGGTCTCTCACGAAGGCCTGGCATGTGTGTGCATCGGGCTAAAGGTATTGCAGCGTGCGGGTGCTTCCCACGCATGCCCCATTGGATCAGAGGTTTTACTGGGGAATTAGGAAACACAGGAAATGTTCCTGTCGGTCACCTCTTTTCTCACACAGCAGGCAGGCAGATCTATGTCTGCCTGACAGTTTTCTCACTTAAAATACAAAGCAAATATCTTTTACCTAATAACCTTTAAAATATGAATGATACAGCAATCCTCATAAGCCTATTGGATAGCTTAAACCATAAGCTACACAATGCTTTCAGAAGCCACTAGAATTCAAATAAACTTTTCAAGAAGTTCTGGGTACAATAATGCTTTCATGTTTGAGTCATTCTCAGAATCAGGTGCTGGTCCTGAAAATTATATTCCTTGGCCGGTTATCAGAACCAGCGGGTCACCTACCCAGCAACCTGCCTACAGCCCTGATGGGAGGGGGTGGGGATACCAAATCACTGCTATAAATGAGAGAGATGGCAAAGTAATTTTATAACTGACTGACCTGGGGCTTGTCCTATAAAAAAAAACAGATATCAATTAGACAGCGTGCCCCACACATCGCATCCAGAATTTAGCTTATACATTGGACTTTAAACCCGCAACTCAGGATCAAAGTTCAAGCCTCTAAATTGGGTCTTTGCCTTACAGAAACCCCCAGACGGGGAGGCCGATTCATTAATAGCGCCAGGTAGCGACAGATGAGCGTCTGTAGCGTGATTTTTTCAGCGCCAGCCAGTATTCGCTGTGCTTGGCCGGCATTAGCTTGATGACAGCGACTCAGTCGGTGTGCGGTAATGTTGAATACGGGCTGGGGGGTCGCTGTTTCACAGGTCCAGCGTTGTATGTGAGCGCCTGACAACGAATGGCCACAGCGAACGGCTAGCTTCATATTCATCAACAAATCACGCTCCAAATGTGCTGTCGCTGTCCATTCCTTGTTTAAACCCCAGAGCGCTGGCGGCGATGTGTATTAACTAGTTTTTAACCCCTAAACAACCATATTTTTTGAATGTAACATTATACATGTTTTTAGAATCATTTTGTAATATGAATACATTAATCTCAGACCTGTTAGATCAATTCTGCACATATTTTTTTCAATTTTTTTTTTGACTTAAAAATAAATCCTAACATTGCAGAAGTGGTCTCCGATTTTTTGACATTAAAAAAAAAAAATAAATAAATAAATAACAATTAATTATGAATAATTATAGATTGCTCCATTGAAATGCATTGGACATCGCCAGGGAGCGACAGCTCATACCTGGCGCTGTGAGGGAATTTGCAGCGGCGCTGTTCGGTCCAGGCGGCTTCATGATGAATGCCGCGCTAGCCGTCGCTTTCGCCGGCGCTAGCCTCATTTTGCTTGATAAATGCGTCATTGTGACCGCCGCCGGGCGTACTTGAGTCGGTAGTCGCCGTTAGCTGCCGCTACCTGGCGCTCGTCAGACACTACCTGGCGCTATCGCTTGATGAATAAGGGCCTTAGTCTTTGTGCAGTGCTAGCCATTTCCCAGCTGAATGCAGCGCTTAGCTTCTGCCCTGGGTCACAGCGCTGCTCTTCAACTTGTAAACCTTGCTGTGGACAGGATATGGGCACCTACTTCCTGGGCAAAGGGCGCCTCCCCTCACATCCAGTCCCCAATTAACTCAGACCTGCAGGGGCGGAATTTCTAATAGGCTCCTCCCCCTCCTCTGTGTAGCCCGCCCCGCTCTCTTCCTGGCTCCATTTAGCTGTTTCCCCCTTATGCCCGCCCCCTTCCCCTGTGAAGCCGCCTCCTCCTCCTCGGCTCCAGCACATCCAGCCTTGTTCTCACTGTCACCACTCTGTGCTGCCTCCTCGGCATCTCTATGACATGCACCAAGGAGGCAGTACAGAACTGGGACAGCGAGAGCAGCACTGGAGGCAGCCATCATGCTGACATGCTGCAAAACAGTGTCAGTCCCACAGCTGCTGCCCTCCCCTTCCCCGGGTCAGTACTACCCACTGCTTTCACCCCTCCTGCTCCTCCCCTTATGAGTATGGCTCCACCACTGCCCTCCTCTTCCCTACTCGCCGCTGCTGCAGCCCATCTCTTGCGCCCCCCCCCCCCACAAATATTACCCCCTACTGCCTCCCCTCTTCCCCCCCTCTTCCTCTTCCCCCCCCCTTCCCCCGGCAATTGCAGCACCACTGTTCCTCTGGTCCCCTTCCTGCCCCCCATGAATATGCCCCCCACTGCTGCCCTCCTCTTCCCCCCTGTGATTACAGCCCCACCAATGCTGCCTACCATGAGTATGCCCCATCACACTGCTGCCCTCATCTTCCCCCCTCCCCCCCACCTCTGCTGCCCCCCTTCCTGTCCCTCCCCTTCTGTAAGTATGGCCTCGCCACTGCTGCGGCCTCCCTCCTGCCCCGCAGCTAGTATGGCTTCAGCACTACTGCCCCCCTACTCCCCCCTATGCATGTGCATTGGAGTGCATGTGGGAGTGTGCACATACATTTTGGGAGTGCATGTATTGCATTTTGGAATGCACGCAAAGCATTTGTGAGATTGAACAGAAATTATGAGGTGAAACTGTAAACCATTGCTTCTTCAATTTAAAAAACTGAAACGTTTAGGAGAGCGCCAAACATAGCCCGACACAATGGTGTAACAATTGCCTTTGCCTGCAGTATCACTTTAAATGTAACCTTTTCCCACTTGTTTTATATTTTTATCTGTTCGCTAGTGGAATGTTAATAGTCTTTTCCTTTATGCTGTTTGTTGTAGCTATACATTTTTATGTATACTGCATCATGTTCTCGATTGAACAGTGTTTAATACCTTTCTAAATAAATAAAAACCATAGCTAATGCTCTAGCTCTGAATTTAGAATTTAGAAACCTCATCCCTGTTCCACAGTGACAATCGGTGGCACAGATTGGGTCAATCAGATGGTATTGTTTTAGTACTATGGGGGATAGGTGTCACTAATTAGAACGTCGCCCGGTATTGTATTTGTGGTGTGATTGGCCAATCCGATCAGACAACCAATCGAAGAGTCTGATCATCTCTGGCTGATCATCACAGTGATTATTTCTCTATTATAGGGTTCGCTGATAGTGTGAGGGGGAAGGTTAGGTTGGTTTAGTGTAACTGTAAACCAGGACCCTCCTGGGCAAAGAGAGCAGGTTAGTTTTAGGTTTAGGTCCACCTTAATGGTGGGTTTCTCTGTCTTCCTAATAGGAAAGAGAGCTTTGCACCTTCAGTAAACTGAACCATTGACATTACTGATTTGAGTTACAGGGGGTGCAGCTGCAACCGGGCCCAGGAAAACAGGGGGACCCGCCATTGAGTTTTGCCCATTTTATTGCTCACGTGGCATCACGTACTTCATGTCTTACTCTATCCAGTTTAGTTACTAATTGGCATCCCAGGGGCTAAATGTGATAAGGAAAGAATTACTGTATGACCAGCGTCGGGGCCCCTATTTAACGTTTGCATGTGGGGCCCGCGTCTCTACTTTTAACCTCACCTGAATTCGGGCTTCAGGCAGATCGATCTTTGCTGCTAGTCTCTCTCTGGCGAAGACATCCGGGTAGTGCGTTCTTTCAAATTCTAAGAAAAAAAAACATACAATGAATCACAATCCCGATCAACATATCCTATTGGATAATATGTAAATGAGCCACATGTAGTGTAGTGGGAGGGGCAAGCCTCTCCTGCTGTCACATGCCACCTGGCAGACTCTCCTAAAAGACTAGAGAACTATTATTATCTCTTTATTTTTTTCTTTATCAATTGTGGAACTATAAAAATGAATGAATTTCCACCACATAAGCAGAATACTAAGCAATGAAAAAATAGAAGCCCCTCCCACGAGGAGTGGATATCCCAGCAGCAGACCTTGTAGTCATGGCCTACAGGGAGAATCCCGGTCTTGGGACCAGTGGCGTGTTTAACCACCATGCAACCCGTGCAATTACGTGCCCCCCCCCCTCCGTCCGGGGGCCCCCAGCTCTGCAGATCTCACATTAGAAGTGGCTGCTTCATACTGCCTATACAAAAAATGTCTTTGATTCAGGCCCCCAGACACAAGTTTGCACGGGGCCCCAACAATGATAAGCCTGGCACATGGCTAAAGTGCTCTTGAGCATGTAATTGCACAAAAAGCATTAATGTTGACCAAAATATTTGATCTCCAGAGGTGAGGATCCTTCTTTACCATTAGAACTGGAAATCTGCAAATTAGACTGCCAAAGTGGCTTATTACAGCAGCAACAGCTTTAAAAAAAAGGATTAGACATTGATGTTTAGTCCATAATAACATTACTTATTAAAGTAAGCTGTTATCTGTGTGTAGGTATTCTTCTTCTCACTGCTTATACAAAAAGATTTGATCTCCAGAGGAGAGGATCCTTCTTTACCATGAGAACTGGTACATGGTTGAAGTGCTCTTGAGCAACCGCCCAACTGCTTCCCCGATGCCGTAATTAGGGCAGCCCATTGCTCTGGGCACATGTACACTCACTGCATGGATGGGTTAAATGCGGAGGAAGAATTCCCATGTGTGTTCAAGCATACAATGGCCATCAATGCCCCAAAAATTAAAAAAAATCTATGATATATCTAAAATCTGGGGTGACATTAAAGGGTAATTCCACTTTCAACAACATTTTAAAAAGTTTTCACTAATGTGTGCCAAAATAATGTACTCAAGGTGCTGAACTTTTTTTTTGTTTGCAACAATGTGTTTGTCAACAACGTACACCAAAGTGGTGTGTCCAGTACGTAGCAGAGACTTCTTGACACTGGCTAAGGCAGAGATGACAGCTTTAACCCATTCTGCTCTAAATCAGCATATTCGGATGGGGGATAATTGCACAAAAAGCAAAGAAACATTAATGTTGACCATAAGATTTGGTCTCCAGAGGTGAGGATCCTTCTTTACCATGAGAACTGTAAATCTGTGAATTGGACTGGAAAAGGGTTGGTTACAGCAGCAACAGCTGACAGCTTCAAAAAAAGGATTAGACATTTATGTTTAGCCCATAAAAACGTTGCTTATTAAAGTTATCTGTTATCTGTGTGTAGGTATAAGAGTTTCCTTTACCATATCCCACAATAAACATTTGTCTTTTTTCAACCATTTTGAAGGGATTGTCCCATGCAAGGCCAGTTCGGAATGCCCCACTATTACAATGTTCTCACCTGGGGAGGTCATTACTGCTGCTGGATTTAGCGAATGTTGACTCAATAACTACAGGGTCTGTTCCGAGGGATTGGCGCTTGGCAAATGTGGTGCCAATATTCAAAAAGAGATCCAGGGGGGAACCTGGGAACTACAGACCGGTAAGCTTAACATCTCTGGTGGGCAAGCTGTTTGAAGGTTTCTTAAGGGATACTATCCTGGAGCACCTTGGGGAAAATGACCTTATTACTCCATATCAGCATGGATTTATGAGGAATCGCTCCTGCCAGACAAACCTAATCAGATTTTATGAGGAGGTAAGTTCCAGATTGGATCAGGGGGAGTCATTGGATATCATATATCTTGACTTTTCTAAAGCATCTGATACTGTGCCACATAAAAGGCTGGTACAAAAGATGAGAATGCTTGGACTGGGGGAAAACGTGTGCAGATGGGTGGGAAATTGGCTTAATGATCGGAAGCAGAGGGTGGTTATCAATGGTACATACTCAGATTGGGTCACTGTTACTAGTGGAGTACCACAAGGGTCAATTCTGGGACCAATTCTCTTCAATATATATATATATATAAATGACATTGGGTATGGCTTAAACAGTAAAGTCTCAATATTTGCAGATGATACTAAGCTGTGTAAAGTAATTAAAACAAAAGAGGACAGCAGGCAGCTACAAACAGATTTAGATACATTGGAAGCATGGGCAGTTAAATGGCAAATGAAGTTTAACACAGATAAATGTAAGGCTATGCACATGGGAAGGAGAAATCTGTGTCATGATTACACACTAAATAAAGAAACACTTGGTAAAACAACAATGGAAAAGGACCTAGGGGTTTTAGTTGACAATAAGCTCAGCTGTAGTAACCAATGCCAGGCAACTGCTGCCAAGGCAAACAGGATCATGGGGTGCATCAGGAGGGGCATGGGTGCTCATGACCAGAACATCATTTTACCCCTGTACAAGTCACTGGTCAGACCCCATATGGAATACTGTGTACAGTTCTGGGCACCTGTGCTTAAGAGGACATATCAGAACTGGAGCGCGTTCAAAGGAGGGCAACTAGGTTAATAAAAGGAGTGCGGGGACTAGAGTACCCTGAAAGATTTTCCAAGTTAGGTTTATTTAGTTTGGAAAAAAGACGATTGAGGGGTGATCTAATAACTATGTATAAATATATTCGGGGTCAATACAAAGATCTGTCCCACAATCTATTTATACCCCGGAGTGTAACCATAACCCAGGGGCATCCACTAAGGTTAGAGGAAAGGTGCTTTCTCCACCGACATAGGAGGGGATTCTTCTCTGTAAGAGCAATGAGACTTGCTGCCAGAGGAGGTAGTAATGATGGATACAGTAAAAACGTTCAAAAGTGGCCTGGATGCCTTCCTGGCATGTAATAACATTTCCAGCTATGGCTGCTAGACCACTGGAAGGAGATAAACAGGCTGAACTGGATGGACTAAAGTCTTTATTCAGCCTTACATACTATGTTACTATTGCCCTTATTCATCAAGCGATAGCGCCAGGTAGTGTCTGACGAGCGCCAGGTAGCGGCAGCTAACGGCGACTACCGACTCAAGTACGCCCGGCGGCGGTCACAATGACGCATTTATCAAGCAAAATGAGGCTAGCGCCGGCGAGAGCTACGGCTAGCGCGGCATTCATCATGAAGCCGCCTGGACCGAACAGCGCCGCTGCAAATTCCCTCACAGCGCCAGGTATGAGCTGTCGCTCCCTGGCGATGTCCAATGCATTTCAATGGAGCAATCTATAATTATTCATAATTAATTGGTATTAATTTTTTTTTTTTTTTTTTAATGTCAAAAAATCGGAGAACACTTCTGCAATGTTAGGATTTATTTTTAAGTAAAAAAAAAAATTAAAAAAAATATGTGCAGAATTGCTCTAACAGGTCTGAGATTAATGTATTCATATTACAAAATGATTCTAAAAACATGTATAATGTTACATTCAAAAAATATGGTTGTTTAGGGGTTAAAAACTAGTTAATACAGATCGCCGCCAGCTCTCTGGGGTTTAAACAAGGAATGGACAGCGACAGCACATTCGGAGCGTGATTTGTTGATGAATATGAAGCTAGCCGTTCGCTCTGGCCATTCGTTGTCAGGCGCTCACATACAACGCTGGACCTGTGAAACAGCGACCCCCCAGCCCGTATTCAACATTACCGCACACCGACTGAGTCGCTGTCATCAAGCTAACGCCGGCCAAGCACAGCGAATACTGGCTGGCGCTGAAAAAATCACGCTACAGTCGCTCATCTGTCGCTACCTGGCGCTATTAATGAATCGGCCTCTATGTTACTATGTTACTATGTTACTAATGTTGTTGATAAGCTCACCTATTACAGAGGAAGTTTTCTGGGACTTGCAGAAAGCCACACCTACTTTAGCAACACAGAGCCCCGGGAGTATAAGAAACTTGGAAGCAGCATGGTCATAAGTAAATCAAAGGTTTGGGGGCACAATCCTAATTATTTTTTTTTAATTCCAGAAGAGAGAAACAATAAGGCAGAACTTTAAACATATTTAATTCAGTCTCCTTTACATTCCCAAGGTAACTCTCTTCCTTGTGCTGAACCTCTCATGCTAGGATTAGCTCTGCATGTATCTCTATGGGGGACTGGGAATCCAAACAGGGGACCCTGAACATTAAGGCAGCAAAAGGGCTCAAGTTCAATAGGGTTTATCAGGGAATGCAAAGTGCTGGTGAATGAAAGACCCCCCCCCCCCCCAACAATTAGCATGGGGTGAGCTGTAAGGAGGCCGATTTAACCCTTTACCTGAAATGTCCCTTTAAGGTGAACCAAAACCCAAGATTATAAATATGCTGGGTTTTGGTCCTTGCTATGTGAAACCCTCCAGGTCACTGAATACACCTCTCTCCTACGTCTAAGGCCAGTGGCTCTGATCGCGCTGGAGGTCGCATCCCCTGCTAGCCTCTAACAGGGAGCATGCCCATGCCATATAAATTCCCGGGCCAATTGCCGTGGGTTCTGGTCCACTTTAAGGACCTGTTTAGGGTAACAAGGTGAAGGGAGTCACAGTCGGCATGGGGTGGGATTCAACCACTTAGGACAGTGATGGGTTTCCTGTTAAAGGACCCGTTTTACCAAGCAGCATAGTCTAAAAGATTCCAGCTTGCCCCAGGGGCATCCCGATTTGGGATGACAAACCCCTGGTTCACCAGTATACTCACCTTGCCATTGCACGCACCTCCACCAGACATAGCTGTATGAGAGTGGCCTGGGGAGGCACCCAGAAATTCATTAAATTCACAATTTATTGACAGGCATTAAAATGCACGCCAATGAATGTTGATGAAAGCCTGCGCATGCACTGTGGGAGCATGGATCTAGAGTTACTTGGCGAACCTTGGGGTGTGACCAGCCCTTATGACAGTCTAATTCACAGATTTCCAGTTCTCATGGTAAAGAAGGATCCTCGCCTCTGCAGATCAAATCTCTTGATCAGCATTACTGTTTCTTTGCTTTTTGTGCAATTACATCACATTTAACTTTTAGAAGTTGCATGCTAAGCTATGTTCATGAGACCAAACTTTCCATGGGGAGGGGGGCACTTGCTTTTTCACAGGACCATAAAAATAAATAGAGATGGGCCGTGAATTTCTTTTTTCAGAATAGTACAAAATGAAACCGCGCAGCTTGCACACAGACCTGCCTGAGAAAGAGGAAGTGTGACTTGAGCACCTGTTACAGGATGTCCCTATCATTTCCTCCCTCTCTACCTTCTAATAATGTCATTTAACTCAGAGCTGCTGCAGAACACAAAAACAAATCCAACGTTTCAGGCCTAATGGCACCCATGAATTTTTCACTGAACCGAGGTGCTACTGAACAGGAAGTATGAAGAATAATAATGTAAAGCGAACCTAAACCCTCTCTGGCAAATACTAGGTGTAGAGATCCTAACCTACCTACTCCTGTTGACCGTGACTTAAGTCCCATTCTCCGGGTTTTGTTCCTCCTGCCTGGGGCCTTGAGATGCCCTGTTGTGTGTATTCCGTAGGATTTCCTGAACACGCTCCTTTATTTTGTTGCAATGATGCATGTGTGGGCCTCTCAGCCAATCAGCAGCTCGCATTTTATTAGATGTTTCTTCTTGCCCTAAGCTCAGCTCTAGGTTGCTCCTCTTTAAGTTTATATGCCAAAACCAGGAAACAGCTGCACACTGCTGGAGGATGTGCTACTGCATGTGCGTGCAGCTTTTAAATGTCCCCAATAAGATGGTGCTCAGCTGGGAGAAGGGTTCGAATTTCAATGCTCCTTGTGCTGTTGCCCATTTGAAGAAAACCAAAACCCAAGATTTGTACTCTCCTGGACTAGATGGTTGGCTCCAGTCCTTTATATAAAACGTAGGAAGGGTCTGGGCAAGATGAGAGAGAGAAAGAGAGAGAGAAAGAGAGAGTGTGAAGGTTACCATCCCCTCCAAGAATAGGGCAGAGAGAAGGGGCAGAAGTGTGCACCCCCTGGGTTCAGGCTGAGGAACTGGAGAATCAAACTGGAGACACGTTGGACTGGCTGGATAGAGTAGTACCACCTCTGGAAGGGATGGAGCAGAAAGGATGTGTTGAGCACTGCCCAGGTGTCTTGATGGGAGGACAACGCAATGAACCTGTCCCTTGATCCTCAGCCAGGAATGCAGCTCCACGATTGGCTGCCAGTGGCCACATGGGTCAGGGTCCTAAGGTCGCGGTGGCTGCATTCCTAGCGAGGATCGAGGGACAGGGGTGATGTGCAGGGGGCCTCCAGCATTCAGGATATCCCCCACCCCCAAGCCTGTTCAGACACAGTCCAACACCCTTTAGCAGGCAAACGGGTGTTGGACTACCAATCAGGCAATGGGACCTGATTGGTAGTCGGTGTTGCAATTTTTTCCCACATTTATTGGATGGGGTTTATGGCTGAAGTATATGCAGACTATGGTTTCCCAAATGTTTAGAGTAGACTTCTAGTTTTCCAATAATCTAAACTTCTACCCAATACAGGAGGGTAAGGGTCAGCTTTAAAGGATCTATGCTGCCCTCTACCTAGCCCAACAGTGTGAGTGTTTTTGCCAGCAGTGGGCATTTGAGATCTTTACTTCCAAAAACAAATGAAAAATCACTGATAACTGCTAACAGATTGGAGTACCATGTTGGCCGCTCACTGCACAAAAGCCACCAAACACAGCCACTGGCAGCTCAATGGCATGCACCCGACAAAGGTGGCACAAGGGACTCGATCTGATGTTCTAGTAAGCAGGCGGGTGCCAGACAACCAGCAATCAGTTACTTGGCTGGACTTTAAAGGAAAAAAAATATATATCTGGGGCCTCCACCAGATTTTGTGCCCAAGGGCCTCCACCACACTTAATCCAGCCCTGGACATATATAAAGAGAGACCTTAGGTGACAAATTCTGTACTAACACCAATTGTTGACCAGTGTGAACTTACAAAGTTGAAAACACATTGACCTCCTGGATAGGAAATGAGCTATTGTTGGTACATCGATGGCAGTGGAGTGTGCAGCTGCTTCCAGCAGCTCAGTGCTGGAGGCTGCTGAGTAATAGCTCTTCTCTGCCCAAAAGATCAGCGGAAGCAGAGCTGGTTTCACACTCATTGCGCTCCCCTGTGTACGCTGTGGTCTCATCCGCCTAATGCACCACTGATTCCTTCCTTTACTTACACGTGTTTAGAGGCTGACATACCCTAGACAGAAGTTTTCTTTGATCTTTGCTTCTGTAAAATCCTTTTGAAATCTTTTTTTTATCCGACTGGACTGTAGATGTTTAAAGCAAGTATTCTAGAGCTGACCTCATTTTTAGAAAAGTCTGGTGTGATCGATTAGCAGTAGTCAAGTTACATTAGTAGTCTTGTACCTATTCTCGATTCATGGAAAGTTTAGCCAGACATTGAAAAGTTCAAAACTTTGCATAGTGTGTTAAACTGTTACTTTGTTACATTTCTGCCCCATTGGAAGCATTACCAGCCCTGGCCTCTTTTCTAGGGTGACACAAAAGCTCATATAGAAAAGTACAGTATCCAGACCAAAGTGATGTCACATATTTTAGGTTGTCTACATACATCTTGAAAATACTTTTGCTTCCATTCCATGGTGAGACAACTGAAAGGTCATCTAGCAAGACCCAGAGTCATAACTAGCGTTAACAAGAGTCATAACTAGCGTTGCTTGAATAGTGCTAATTTAGGACAGGGTATGGAGACATTGTAGATAGTTAGCTGCAACAGCTCACAGCTGTTTTTCCCATTTCAATCATTTTTATTGAAGATATATATAAACACTTTTGGTATATCTGATATAACAGGTCATAGACATCCTTATATAAACCAAGTTGTGCACATAAACACATCATACATACACATCAATTAAATTCTATATTCTAATTATAAAGTATAAAGGCTTATGTACAATCTCAATTTCATAAAATCTTCTCACACATTAACTAAAGTAAAAAAAAAAAACACCCAAGCGTAAATTATAACAAAGAAATCGTCATATAACCCAACCTTATACAGCTGTTTTTATATTAATGGTAAGTGCAGTGAGTCGTATAACCTCTAGATTGAGATGATAGTGTTAGTGACTTTGGAATAGGCAGTGACCTACAGCAGGTGGTAGAATAAGCTAGAATAGGGATGTGAGATATAAGGTTTGTCTACATACTGAGCAGTGATTGGCTAAAGGTGTTAATATATAAGGGAGGAGTGAGAGAGATTGACTCTTTGCTCTTTGATCCCTGGACTTCATAAACTACAGCTCTAAGGAGGACCAAACAGAAGCATGTGGTCAAGAGGAGACAGCTGCCTAAGTACACTGAGGAACCCAACAAGGAATCCAGACCACACTATCTAATAAGACTACTACTGGCCATAAGTGGGTGCGCTGTGAAAGCTGGATGGGTGTCAGAGGCCTCCTTGAACCAGAATGGGGGAGACAAGTGCAGTTAACCTCTTGTGCAGAGCCTCAGAGACTGTGACAGTGGATACGATCTGGAAGCTGTCATAATGAAATGGAATAAGAACTGTAATACGTGATTGACTGATTGATTGAGAACAATAGCACCTATTGTTAATAAACTTGGAAGATAAAGAGAAGTGTGATCAATCATTCACTATCTCAAGAGGCAGTAGAAGTTACTTAAACAAAACAGTACACATTAGACACTCGGGGGGCCTTGAACTCACTTTAACACTCATTCACATTTGCTGTGACACCGTCCACATAGGAGCTTCATTTTGTCAAAATTTGATTTTGCCGAACCCAAACGAATTGTCAAAATGTGGGTCAAACTAAAATTTAGCCCGAATCCGAAAAGTGATGCTGGTCATGAAACTGGCCCATGAAACAAATACAAAGATATAGGACTCCAGGCTGCAGTTCAACTAGGCTCACCCTTGCCTTAGTGCCGTTAAAGCTAATGCCCAACTACTGGGTGCTATGCGCATGCACCCGGCGGCTGTACTGAACAGGAGAGTGCCCCAGGTGCTATCCTGTGATGCAGGGCCACGCTATGAGGCAAGAGCCAATAGTACATCCGGTAGTCCCCACCTCTCTCTGTCTCTTGCTTCTTCAGTCTGCTCGGCAACAAATGAGACCAGTGTTTCAATCTCGTGAGACTGGAGGGACTGAAGGCATGCAAGTTTATTTACATCTCTTATCACGTTGCTATGCACGGAAGCATTTCAGGCTCTCCAGCCACCGGCAGGACCACGATCGGCCATTATTCCACGTTTTTTTCAAAACAGCAAAGCTAACTTTTATTTCATCCACCTGTACACACCGGGGAGTGGGATTGCTCAGGAACCCTTCCAAGGAAGATATTATTTTTAAGCTGTTTGTTTCGGTTTAACTCCAACTGTATATGTTGCAGAATTGCAGCCAGATTCTATGCTCCTGAACTACATGGAGGCAGCCATCTTGCCACAATTTTGACAGCCCTGCTTCTAAATAAACAGTCCTACTGTCAAAATTACCCTAAATCTTTGTGCAATAATGCTTTGCCTCCTGCCACAAGTAAAAAAGCCATTAGCTGTAATGACTCATTACTGCTCAGAAAGCTCTTAAAACTTTGATTGAACATTGTAAAACAACTGTTGCAATGCTCTGTGGCAGATGAGGCCATTGACTTACATTGATATATAATTATATTCATAGCAGCTGTTGATTCGTGTGTAAGTGTGAGTAACTTGCCAGACATGCTGATCCCTTTTCTCTTTCAAATTGGTGTGGGTTGCTTATAGCAAAATTGCAAGCTCCATACAGCATGTATTGTGTGGAGAAACCGATCTTTACATCAATGCTGCCAGCTAAAGAAGGCCTCTCTCTAGGTGGCTGGTTGTGCTGATTATAAGAAAGCACCCAGCACAATTGCAGTATGTCTGCATGCTAACAAAAACTCTTCCCCATCCCCTCACTCATGCTCATGAGTAAGCAGGGCTCTCTTGCACGTGTAATTCTCTCACTTGATTCAGGGGACACATGTAAAACAAATTTTGCACTTGCTTCAGTGGGAGTCAAATGAATGACAGCATAGGGTTATGGATGACTTTCTCATTGCTGCAAATACCCACATGTTTTTTTTTTTTTCAATGAAAAATACACCCAGTATCTTTCTTTTCCATTTAATTCTTTTGTTTTAAAAATCGTTCTCCTCCCCCTCACTCCCTTAGCCAACCAGCCCAGGCACAATGAATAGGGGCTGGTAACCCAGCCCCCTACCCTGTGAACTAGTATAGGGGTCCTCTGGATTTTTATTTTACAGTTTAAAATATTAAGAAAAAAAATATAGACTTTGGGACTGCTTTAAGCCTTGATGACAATTCAACATTATGAATTCTTACCTTGTAAAGCACTACGGAAGTTGATGGCGCTATATAAATAAACATTAATAATTATAATAATTATGAATAATATAAACTCGAATATCAAAGTCTTATTTATGTCTGCTTTTGCCGCTGCCATTAACTTCTATTAAAATAGTAAGTAATTATCCTCCCTTCAGGCTCCACATCTCCCTTCTCTCTTCACACAGCCAATGCTGCTACTGAGCTTAGCGAAAAGAGGGAGGAGATATTAATTAAACAAACACCCATTTTTTTCTCAAACGGGTGTTGGTCCCGCTGTCAGCTAATCAAACCAAGCTCGGAGAGGCATCCAAAATGCTGGAGCCTCCCCCCGCACATAACCCCCAAGAACTCCAGTGCCAGGAAAGGATCCCCCAACTGGCAACTGGGCGGTCACATGGGCCATGATCGCATCCTTGGCGTCGCCCACTGAAAAGACCTGTCCCTGTGATCGCCCCCTGGCCAATTGCGGGACTCCGTTCCCAATGCTGGCTCCTAATAAAGGGCGTTTTTGGGGGGTTATGTGTGGAGGGGACTTCAGCATTCTGGATGCCCCTCCCCCCAAGCTTGGTTTGATTCGCTGACAGCGGTACCACCACCCATTAAAGAAAAAAACGGGTGTTGGTCCGGTTTAAAGTGATATTTCAAGCAAAGCCAATTGTTAGACCATTGCGTCAGACTACATTTGTTACTGCTCTAAACTGTTTTTTGCTTTTAAATTAAAGAGGTAATGGCCGAGATATCAAGGTTTACAGTTTCACCGCATGATTTCTCTTCTGAAGTAAGTGGGCACTTGTGCTGTGATGCAGCATAATATTCAGCATAATGAGCGGTGTCTCTAAGAACCTGAGACCTTGCTTAAGACACAGGCATTCTCATCACCCAGCCTCTGCTTCAATGGCTCTCAGAGTTCCATTCAAACTATCTATACAAAGGGAGGCGTGGTTTGGACTAAGTCCCCGAGCTAGTATTGGTGGCCCACATTGGTGGGATGGGACTGGAGGGGCAGATGAGAAAGTTAAATTTTCCCATTCACTGTCCCGAGCTGAGAGGATGTACAGCACCGGAGGAACGCTTGGCAAGGTAAACTGCTGTTTATTCTATTTAAACTTTAACCTCAGCACAGAGGCTCACTATTGCAACAGTAGTCAATGGCAGCACCAGACATTGAATTGCAGATATAGATAAGACTTTGCTATCTAATGTGTTGTTGGAGGAACTTTCATCAGGATGATTTTTGACAGGACTTCTGCTTTGAAAAAAGGAACATCTGTACGTATCACCCAGGATTGCGACATATGTGCGGGCTACTTAGCCAATCAGCGACACTCATTCCATTCATATTTTCTTTGACACACTGAAATCTGAATGGAGTGAGCAACATCGGCCACAACCCTGCCATCCCCTGGGTGGGTTTTGGTCCTCTTTAAAGCGAAACAAAATCGGGAAATTCGACTTTCCCAGGTTTTGTTCCATGCCTCCGGGGCATCCCAATGTGTGAAACCAGTTTACCCAGTAAAACTCACCTCTCCTCGGTCCTACAGTCTATTCGCGTCCTAACAGAGCCCTTTGATGTGTTTACTTCCTTTGGCAAAGGGCTCTGATTGCCTTAAATGGGGAGCGCGCGGTGCAACATTTGCCAAATGACGAAGTCACAGCAGACGACTAACACTGGACAAGAGCCCGCGCATGCGCTGTTAGAACAGAGTAGGTGAGTTATTGGCGGCACCCTGGGGGGGTTCACAAAGGGGGGCACCCCGATTCTGGATACCCTAGGGAAAAGCCAGTGGTGGGACCTGGGATCTTTTAGATTCCAGCCAGCCTGGAATCTTTTAAATTCCAGGCCGGCTGCTGGTGGGTTTTGTTTTGCTTTACTATAGTAGGCCACAGGAGATCAAAAAGGCCTCTATACAAGTGTAAAAACACAAGTTAATACATTGATGAATCTTCCCATGTTTGTAGAGGGCCAATAAATCAATTGCAAGCTCACAGACATGTATGAGGGCGACAAGACTAACCTTCCCAGGCTCCCAAGCCCTTACTGACCTTTTTCTAGCGCCTCAATCTGCTCCTGAGTGAAGGACGTTCGGTTGCGTTGAAGCTTGCGCTTCAGTTGTAGTCGGATCTGCGAGTCATCCAGGTCATCACTAACTGCCCCGGCCTGATGTTCTGAGTCTAGACTGCTGTCCAGCTGCTGGCAGCTATCTGGAGAGGAAACATCACTGGGGTTAGAACATATTCACAAGGGTCATCCAATTCAGCCTTACATGGACACTTTCATTGTCACTGAGGGAGTTAAAGTGGAACGAAACAGATACAAATAAGTTAATCGTATTTAGGAGATTTCCCTAGGAGCATCCCGATATAGGATGTCCCACAGTGTGATACCCCTTGTTCTCCCCATAAACTCCCCTTGAACCTTCTTGATGAGTTGGACCAGGGGTTTTCACACTGCGAAACATCCCAAATCGGGATTCTAGAGCCGGACAAGACAGGTTTTGAACAGGTTCTTAAAGCGAACCTACACCCTGTTAGGTGTTGAGGGGAATCGCAACAGCAACTGTAGCAGAGTGCTGCAACTTCCTGTTCAGTATAGCTCTTGTCACCAAGAATCCAATGGGGAAATATAGGGGTAATTAATTAAAGGATGGACAATTTCTCAACCTTCATTTGCTGGTATTTGATAGACACATGATTGGGTGTTTGGTTTTGGTGAGGTGGAGATCACTTTATTATGTGTTGAGAAACTCTCAAAATTGTATCAAATGCCATCCAATGAAAGGGCAGTTATTGCCTTAAAAGCAGGACAAAACGTGGGATTTCGACTATCCTGGGTTTTGTTCTGTGCCCCCAGTGTAGAACCCCCCCCCAGTAAAACTCACCTCTCCTCAGTCCAGCACAGCCCGAGGATGCAGGGGATGTGGAATCCCAATTAAAATCAATCAGAGCCATTTGCAGAAAAGCAAACGGCTCTCATTGGATGAGAGCCCATGCATGCGCTGTTGGACTGGGGAAAGTTGAACGACTATCGGCGCCCTAGGGGGGTTTCACACAGCGGGCCATCCCTGTAATGCCAGGTCCAGCCACGTCGAGTTTTGTTCCACTTCAAAGAAGTACACCATACTTCAAAATACACCTACATCCTCCTGGTGAGGCTTCAGCAATTAAGCCCCTCCCTCACCCCAACAGGCCTCCTAATCCCCAAGATTGTCATACTCATTTTATACAGACTTAGGAAAAGAGGTACAAGCATCTCCTCCTCAAAGAAGAAACAATTCTCACCTCCTCCAATTTGAAATGCCAGCATTGTGTGTGTTTCCAGTCCAGCATCACATGAAGACCTGGCAGTGAACTAGGTGAGTATGTCAATCAGGGGGTCTGGTGCAAAGATTTGCTTGGGGTGTTGTTTTGTCTTCATGGTGTAGGTAACACAACGATAAGTGTAAGGCTCTGCCCAGTTCAGAGGATTATTGCCCAATCTTCATCGGCACTTCATGCTTAGTGGACAAGCCTCCCTTTAGCGGGACTCTGGACACATGTAACCAGGCATGGTTGCTCCCGAGGTCTTAAGGTGCAAGTAATATCCCCTGAGCCCTGGAACCACAAGTAAGCTCTCATGGGAGGGATAAATGGTATGCCTAGGGCTAGCAAAAGTCATACACAGGAAGTTGGTCCAAAACCGTACGCCAAAGTACAGGGATGAGACTAATTCAAGATCTAAGAGAAGAGCCAAGGGTCATATGCACAAAGTCACCAAACTAAATACTAAGGGAATAACAAAGCATGAGGTCAGGAGAAGGTCAAGGTCATATACAAGTAATCCACTAGAAACACAGGCCAACACAATAATGCACTCAATCTAAAACAGCCGTAGAAGAGCATAAATTGTACATAAGCACCCAATGTGTGGAGCGACAACAGCAGAAAGCTTCTGGTGGGGCTTGGGCAGGGGAGCAAGGGCAGTGGGAGGGAGCAAGGAGCAGGTGAGAGCCCTTCCTTAACATTATGTAAAACATGTTTTATTTTATTATATAAATATGTTTTATTATACTTCTTTGCCAGTTTTGTGCATCAAGTGACCGATGGAGACCAGCTGGGTTTGCTGGATGGGGGTGGGCAGTAAACCGATTGGCCCAAAGTACATGGCTCATAAATATTACTGTCTAATTTCAGGCCTTTCCCATGTGTGATGGCTCAAATGAACTTAACTAATTTTTTTGTTTTTAGGTTTAGGTTTTTAGGTTCAACTTTAAGAAAATGTGAATGAGTTGGGCTCAGTATTCTATTTCATTTTTGGAAAGGGTTGGAGCCACCTGTGTTCTTTTTGCTGACTGTGACTCTGCTGTGGAGTTTCAGCCTCACTTCCTGTCTGCTGTGACCATCATGGTTAACCATGGATATCACAGGTTCCACCATGCAATTCCAGTGATATCCACCATGGTTGGCCTTTGGGCTTTTGAAGTGGAATCCTAGAGGAGCCAATGGGGCACCAGACTTTTTCCTTTTATGATAAGATTTTATTTTTTTAAATGAACCAGTACCAATCGGATGCCACCTGCCCAGCTCATGCTTTGCCAGGTTGCTTTTGGGTGATAAGCAGGGTCCATTGGAGGGCAGGTATTGTATTTTGTCCAAGAAGGGATGGGGCCACATCTAGTATTTTTTCTAGGGGTGTGGGGCCATTGGAGGGCACGCAGTCTGTGTTGTCCTGGGGGGGGAGTGCCAACCTTCAGAGGGCACCTTCCAACATAAGTCTGTCTCGCATGACCTTTTATTATTAAATAAGCTTGCTACATGCCCCTGAACATTTGATACAGGTCATTGCTTAAGCTGCTCTTTTATTTATTGATGGGAAGGCTGCAATGTGACTGCAGCTGTTCCAATGTGATGGCCATGTGGTCTATCCAAAAAAGTTGGGCATTGGTGGTGCTGCATTGTAGGACATATAATAGCCTTTGCTTGTTCCATGCAGTCTTTAAGCTGCTGATTTTTAATAACATTGGACCATGTTATGATCTTTGTTGACCTACATGTTATATTTTTTTTTATATTGGACCAATATATATTACATTATAAACAAAATGTCATTAAAGGGAGATTCCAGGCAAAAGGTTAAATTAAGTTTCGGAGAGAGAGGAAGGGGTTGGCCTGGAGCAATGCCACAAGAAAACAAATGAGTATACAGTAGTTAGATAAAAGTACACAGATGTATTCAGAGACTGGTATTAATCATCATACCGGACTAGTAAATAGTATTATAAAAATAAACAGTGCATTGTTGTACACGTATATGCAGCTTTTCACAAAAGTCATCTGGATAATGTTAATCCTGGAGTGCTTAGGATGGTCAAATGTCCCTTGTAAAAAAAATCTTGACGCATTTCGCCAGTGGAGGCAGATTCATCTGGAGATGCTGCATGGTGTATGGCATTTAGAATGTGATATTAAAAGCCAGGGGTACTGATGTGGGAACTAGGTAACCTAGGGGTATACCCCTTAAGCAGGGGCGGGCTGGCCATAGGGCATACCGGGCAAAATGCCGGTAGGCCGGCACTAGCAAAGGCCGCGAATAACAGATGCGGAAAGGTGGGCGGCATCTGCATTCGCAGCCCCTCACTGCTGTTCCCCCGGCCGCCGCTGCCGCGCACACGCACACACGCTTACCGGCACTTCCTGGTTGTTACGCAGTGGGCGTCTATGGGCGGCGTCCATTGTTTTCATTGGAAGCCGGCCATCTGGGGCCCACCCACCGACCAGGAAGTGCTGGTAAGCATGTGTTTCTGTGTGTTTGAAAGTGACGGGAGCGGCGGCGGCAGTGGCCGGGGGAACAGCAGCGAGGCGTGGCCTATTTACAGCCAAGTCCATAAAGGAACACTGACCGTGCATGCTCCACACCCACCAGCTGGAGCTAGGAGCACCAAGCATTGGAGAACCGGCAGGCAAGGACCAAGTGTAAGTTTAACACCTTCATGCCTTCTGGTTCTCCATTGCACTCCCTCTTCACACACACATTTTCCCCATAAGACACTTTCGGCTCACAATATTTTTGGAGTGGAAGGAGAAGCCCTCTTTTACTCATTTAAAACACTATGTCTAGAGGTTCACTTTAAAGAGGCATGCCCCCACTGAGGGGAGGGATGCCCCCACTGCCCGCACTGAGGGATGCCCCAACTGCCCGTGTGTGTGTGTACAGCTGGGGGGGGGGAGGGGGTAACAGCAGCAGCAGGCATGATCTGGTTACCATGCCAGTCTGCTGCTTTAATATTGTCCAGCATGAGGGATGCCCGCACTGAGGGATGCCTGCACTGAGGGATGCCCCCACTGCCCGCACTGAGGGATGCTACTTAATAGTTGTAATGAGGGATGCCGCTCAATGACTGTAATGGGGGATTTTATCACACCATTTGGTTCAGAATATTTTCTTTATTTTGTCCTCTAAATCCTGGGTGCGTGCTGTGGAACGAAAAATAAGGTTTATATATAATGTGACATTAGGATACTATACTGGGCCAGGAACAGTACAGCAGGGCCGGTATGCCCCAAAAAGTCCCAGGCCGTTTTTTTGTCCCAGCCCGCCCCTGCCCTTAAGCCATGAGGTGGTGGTAAGTATAGGTCGCTGATGGGGAGCCACTATAATAATATATAGGATGATGAACGTAGGGTAATTGCCGCTATTGTGCTTAGGGAGAGTCTATTAAGTAGGTCTGAGGTGGGGGGGGGGGGGGGCTTGGTGTGTTACTGGTTACCTTAGATGGTATATATAAGGAAGATCCATTATAAGGTACAGTTTCCTTAAGGGTCAAGTTGGCAATTCTGTTTCTATAAAGAAGACTTGGTCCAGTGAGAGCAGAGTTAATGGCAAAAGGTTACTTTTTGTCAGCGTTGAGTGGTATGCTAAGACATTGTTGATCGGGAAGTGTCCTCCGGTTAAATTCCAGTGTGAGGTATTGCTTTGTGTTGAGGAAGGGTGAACTCACCCAATAACCCGTTTACGCAGAGCGATTACCGCCTGAGAAATCGAGACCACAATTTACTGATAATACCGATAATCGTTTCGGCTGACCAAAAATCTATCATCCATCGCTTGATGAATGGAATGTGTAAACAGAAGTCACCCTAAAAAAAGTGTTTTGCTATGAGAAGGAGCGATCGCATTAGAGATCGCTCTAGTCGTTTAATAGCAGATGATCTGCTTGTGTAAACCCGGCATAAGACTCTATTTCCTGTCTGATGACCTTGGACAAATGCCACTTTGGCTCTTCATTTCATATCGGACACAATGAATTTAACAAAAATATATTTCAGATTTCATAAATGGTTTCAAATAAAAAAGGCCGGGTCTAGCCAATAGCCATTTTATATATAACGCAGGTCTTTTTCTGGCAGGAAGTGTACTCGTCTAGCCCTTGGGCATCAGACACCAACAGATGGCTACAAGCCATGGTTCCTTCATGGTACAGGTTGTCATAACCCTAAGCTGCTAGCACTTATGGCTATGGCATACTTGGAGCAGAAGTAATACTCTGAGCCCACCAGCCCACCGGCAGAGAGATCCGCTAAAAGCTTCGGGACATGTGGTGCCTCCATCGTTAGTGTCATGATGGGCAATGCATTTCTTTGGGGGCACGTCAATGACCAAGCAGAACGCTACAAGCTGCAGTCACTTCTGGTGTGAGAGCCAGTCAATCAACAGTCATCCCTGCTGACCACACAGAGCTGCACAACCCCTTACTGACCTGAATGAGATTTAACTATTTACGCATGGCTAAAGTCAATGTCACTATTTATATCCAGGGCCTTCAAAACTGAAATGATCTTTATTACTCATAGAGAAGATGTCTCTTTTTGGAATCAGAATCATTGTTGCCACATATATACATATTGACATACATACTAAAAAAATTGCAATTGTGCTGGTAATTACTCACTTTTCTCGGTCTAGCGGCACATGCGTGGACTCTCCAATCAGAGCCTCTTACCATTCATCAAATGGCTCTGATGTTTTCAATGGGGAGCGCAAGCTGCTGTATCCCCTACATCCCCTGCATCCTCAAGCTGGAACTTGCCGGGAAGCTTCTGGTTCTAGTTTTTGGAGCCTGTGATAGTACAACTAGCCTGCCCAAAACCTATTCAAGCCCTGTTTTATTGGTCAGAACCAATAATGCATACAGACTGAGAGCTGTATTGTATATCTGGCAGTGCAAGGTGCTATTCATTTACTCAAGTCCCTCCAGAATGAACTAGTGCCTGACATCCTGAGCCATGGCTGCTCCACCCTAAGGGCTACTGGTGGCACCTAGTAGCCTAGCTCACTCTTTTCTTGATCATGTGGTTCCTCCCTAACCAATGAGGATGCATGCATAACCAGCGTGCTTATTGGGAACTTTGCCCAATGTTAGAGCTGCATCGCTGCATCACTGCTGGATCCTAGGTATACATAGAGGCTATTATTGAATTGAACACCTTGCAAATACAATTTAAAAATCCAAGAAATGTGGCCCCAATAACCACAAAGAGCAATCCAAGTCAGCCCAAAAAAGATCACAGACTAATAATCTACATAATATTCACACATTTATTAATATTAAAAACGACTCACAATAATCTAAAAATCATTCTTTCTGCAGGGACATCAAAGTAAGTGAAGCATATGCAAAGATAAAAATGCCAAAATATACCAATATTGTGTAATTAACACAATTAATCCAAAATATATGACGAAAAGTGCTAGTGCATGCCTAAAGTGCCTGTATAAGGTGCTAAAATTAATCCAAAAATCCAAAAAAGAGAAATTCTTTAAAGTGCACAAAAGAGAGAAAGACATGGAATGAAATCACCATCAAGGCCCTTATTCATCAAGCGTTAGCGCCAGGTAGTGTCTGACAAGCGCCAGGTAGCGGCAGCTAACGGCGACTACCGACTCAAGTACGCCCGGCGGCGGTCACAATGACGCATTTATCAAGCAAAATGAGGCTAGTGCCGGCGAGAGCGACGGCCAGCGCGGCATTCATCATGAAGCCGCCTGGACCGAACAGCGCCGCTGCAATTTCCCTCACAGCGCCAGGTATGAGCTGTCGCTCCCTGGCGATGTCCAATGCATTTCAATGGAGCAATCTATAATTATTCATAATTGGTAATCATTTTTTTTTTTTTTTTTTTTAATGTCAAAAAATCGGAGACCACTTCTGCAATGTTAGGATTTATTTTTAAGTAAAAAAAAAAAAAATATGTGCAGAATTGATCTAACAGGTCTGAGATTAATGTATTCATATTACAAAATGATTCTAAAAACATGTATAATGTTACATTCAAAAAATATGGTTGTTTAGGGGTTAAAAACTAGTTAATACAGATCGCCGGACAGCGACAGCACATTCGGAGCGTGATTTGTTGATGAATATGAAGCTAGCCGTTCACTCTGGCCATTCGTTGTCAGGCGCTCACATACAACGCTGGACCTGTGAAACAGCGACCCCTAAGCCCGTATTCAACATTACCGCACACTGACTGAGTCGCTGTCATCAAGCTAATGCCGGCCAAGCACAGCGAATACTGGCTGGCGCAGAAAAAATCACGCTACAGTCGCTCATCTGTCGCTACCTGGCGCTATTGATGAATCGGCCTCTTAGTGTTGGTCCATGGTGCCCCTGCTGTGATCCTGGTATCCTTTCCCCACAATGTAAATACAATGTAAATGTTCCAAACAAGCTTTAAAAGCTAAAAAGTTTTATGTATTGCCAGTGGTGCAACTTCTCTACCCAAGTCACAAAATGAGTGGAAATGATGTATAGTGGTCAAAGGCTGTAGTATAAATAGACATTTATCTGTGTGCTCGGGTTTATCAGTATTGTGACATACCAAACACCAAAAACATAAAAGAACTCCCAAATCATGCAAGTGAGAAGATGACTGAAAAGTTAGGTGATTGTAGCAATGTGAAGAAATAAGGAGATAACATATCTGACTATATTATTTATTATTATACTTTGTCATACATGATGTTACATATAATGAACAGAAAAAGCACAGACTTTATACACATACTGTAGAACCATTACGATTAGCCAATCATAAAATGCAAGCGCCCTGAGGCGTTAAGCTTTAGGCTGTAGATCCTGTTATCTATTATGGGTGGAGAAGGAAAAAAAAGGTGCTTTCCTAAAATGGAAAGTATTTACACAGCGTCCAACACAAGGAATAATAGATTCAATCATCAATCCCTGTAGTGGGCGGAGCCATGCAAATCATATCTTTACGTCTCGGTGCAATCTAAGGAACTCAGAAAGCTGCTGAAAAATACACGGGTTTTAAGGGTTTTAAGTCTGTGGCCCTCATCAGCACAAGTATTTTACTGTCCCTATACAGTTAGACTTGGATCTACATGGACCATAACGCTTTAATGATTTGGGTAAAAGCCCAACTGTGTTAAAGTGGAAGAAAACCCAGGATTTTCGCTTTCCCAGGTTTTGTTCCAAGCCCCGCATTGGGAATCCTCACTGTGTGAGACCCCCACCAGCGCCGCATTTAGACTCACCTATTCCCGGTCCAACGGGGCCTGTGCGGGCTCCCTTCCAATCAGAGCCTCCCTGCTGCCCCATGCTCGCACCCCAGACAATCTGGAGCGTGCGCACAGCCCGAGGCTGCGGGGATGTGGCCGCTCTTGCTTCCCAGTAAACAATCAGAGTCACTTTGCTGAATTACGTCAGTTCAGCAGGCGGCTTTGATTATACGAGAGCCAGCGCATGCGCCGCTGGATCGGGGGAAGGTGACGGATTACCCTTGAAGAGTTTCACACATGAGCATGTCCTGGGGGAAAGCCAGCAGCCAGCCCTGGCACAGTTGGAAAAGAAAGGTAGTGGCCATTTTGGAGCTTCTTCTCCCAGAATCTCAGCCATGCTGCTGCCTGGATTCAACTGACATAACTGACAATGCACAGGAAACCCAGCAGCACTTCCTGTTTGCAGGAAGGAAGCCACCATTTTGTTTCCAAAATGTACTGCAGCAGGAGTTAGAAAAAGATAAATGAATGTGCAGCAATCTAAATTGCCCTGTAGAGGGATGCGTATGAGCACTGTTTGTTGTATTGGTCTGATTTAAGTCATTTTTGACTATTGGTCTGCTTTAAGCATTAGCCATAGGAAGAGTGATGGGAGGATAGTTAGTCTGCCCAATCTATCCTTCTATGCTCCATAGATGGAAAATACTTTTAACTAATTTACAACCTTTTTTTTTGTTTGCATTAGAAGATTTTTATACATTGTAGTACAAAGTGAAATGTGATGAAGGAGTGGTGCTTCCCTTACAAGCGAAACTTGAAATTACAGGTCCACAGTACTGGCTGAAGCCAGGAGCCAAGTCCCTGACACCCTTTATAGCGGAACAAAACCCAGGGTTGACTATCCCAGGTTATGTTCCGTGCCCTGGAGGCATCCTGAATTGGATTCCCCACCGTATCAAACCCCCAGAACACCTATAAAACTTTTCCCCCATTGCGGTGCATGTGTGTCCTCCAGGGTGGGTTTTGGTTCACTTTAAACAATATCCTGCAATAGAGGGACAAGATTATTTATTCTCAAGTATGTAGTGCAGGGTAAGATCTAAGACACTTACATAGTAACATAGTATGTAAGGCTGAATAAAGACTTTAGTCCATCCAGTTCAGCCTGTTTATCTCCTTCCAGTGGTCTAGTAGCCATAGCTGGAAATGTTATTACATGCCAGGAAGGCATCAGGGCCACTTTTGAACGTTTTTACTGTATCCATCATTACTACCTCCTCTGGCAGCGAGTTCCATAGTCTCACTGCTCTTACAGAGAAGAATCCCCTCCTATGTCGGTGGAGAAAGCACCTTTCCTCTAACCTTAGTGGATGCCCTCGGGTTATGGTTACACTCCGGGGTATAAATAGATTGTGGGACAGATCCTTGTATTGACCCCGAATATATTTATACATAGTTATTAGATCACCCCTCAATCGTCTTTTTTCTAGACTAAATAAACCTAACTTGGACAATCTTTCCGGGTACTCTAGCCCCCGCACTCCTTTTATTAACTTTGTTGCCCTTCTTTGAACGCGCTCCAGTTCCGATATGTCCTTCTTAAGCACAGGTGCCCAGAACTGTACACAGTACTCAATATGGGGTCTGACCAGTGACTTGTACAGGGGTAAAATGATGCTCTGGTCATGAGCACCTATGCCCCACTTGACTGCTACTGCTCTTCAATGGAAGTTGTGGAACACCTAATAGTTGTCAGTTTAGGTTAAAGCTGTATCCCTATACATACATTTCACCAAGGGAAGATGCAGGTAGATGGAAGGGAGATAGGTAACCCTGGCACTATGGGTGTGGAGGACAAGAGACAAAATAGTCTCAAAAGGCCATGGCAAGGTAAGTCCTTTAATGACAAGGTCACAATGATGGGGTGCTTGACTGATACTCACCTCTCATGCTAGTAGTAGTGGTAATTGTGGGTCCAATTCTCAGCGGTGGAGGCAAGCTGAGTATGGCATATAGCAAGGACGCTACAATTAAAAACAGGGGAGTTTGTAGTCAGTGGGACAGAGATTAGTATCTACTAAAAGGAAAGGTTAGCACCCTCTCAGAGGAGTAGCCATGAGAAAGACAATAGCGAGTTCATTTAGTTAGTTTTCCCCATAGAATACAATAGGAAGTGGTTGTTAATGGTAATTACTCAACAAAACCACCTGATGGCAGTGTTGGATAAGGAATGGGAGATATACAGTTAAACCGGACCTTCACCATGATTTATTGAAAAGCCCAAACCCTTAAACCGGACCTTCAGCACGATTTCATGAAAAGCCCAAACTCTTAAAAAACGATTCCCCAGCATCTAAAATTAATATATCTTACGTTTTTAGTCACTAACTTATTATTCTTTCCCCCACTGGGCTGCAACTCTGTTCAGGAATTTAGGATACGGGCGCCGCCATCTTGACTCAGAAGCATCACACTTACTGAGGAGAGGAGAGAATGCAGAACAGCACAGTCAGGAGGCACTTCCTGTTTGCAGGCTGCCTGATAAGATGGCGGCTTCCATAAGCCGCCATCTTGGATGTTTAAAAGCTCATAACATGCAGTAGATGCAGGTAGGATGATTTTTAATGTGGCCAATCTGTATGTACAGGGTGTGGGAAACATATAAGATAGGCTCTTATTCAGAGTGAAGGTCCGCTTTAAAAAATGATTCTCCAGCATCTAAAATTATTATATTTTAAATTTTTAATCACTTACTTATTATTCTTTCCCCCACTGGGCTGCAACTCTGCTAAGGACTTTAGAATACGGGTGCCGCCATCTTGACTCAGAAGCATCACACTTACTGAGGAAAGGAGAGTGGGATAAAATACAGGGGGCAGATTATAGCTGTGCTTTGCTCAGACAGAGCAGAGCTGGGTTCAGGAAAAGGTCAGCAATCCCAGAATGCAGAGCAGCACAGTCAGAAGGCACTTCCCGTTTGCAGGCTGCCTGATATTCCATGAGCCGCCATCTTGGATGTTTAAAGGCTCGTAACATGCAGTAGGTGCAGATGCAGGTAGTATGGTTTTTAATGTGAGCAATCTGTATGTACAGGGTGTGTGAAACAAATAAGATAGACTCTTATTCAGAGTGAAGGACCGCTTTAAGAGTTTTAGAAAATGAAAACCTGGCACAGGTATATATAGACTACATCTTAATCTTTGAGATGGGCTCTGAACACTTACTCTTGGACTTTGTACATATACTCAATACAAATTATTTCAATATTAAGCTTACCCCGGAGTACAAGAAACACAAGCTCTTATTTCTTGACCTAAAAATAGGACAAGACGAAGAAGGCAAGATTTATTCAAAGTTTCATTGAAAGACAACTGCAGCCAATAATATACCAGCTCCCACCCTGAACCCCCTTATCACAAGTATCCCATATGGAGAATACCTCAGGGCATACCGGAATTGTACATCCCAAACGGACTTTCTAACAGCAGCCCAAGACATAAGAAAAAAGATTATTACAAAGAGGATACTCCCAAAAGATCCAAAAATGAGCCTATAACTGGGCCTGCACACAGGACCGTCCAACCTTTCTTAACTGACTAAAAAATACATAAAATAGGAACCATTTATCACATATTATGCCCAATATGACAGGATGAAAGACACAATACCAAAACACTGACACATCCTGCAACAAGACCCTGACATAGGACCTTATCTCACCCAGGCCACAAATCAATCACCGCAGAACTAAATCATTAAAGGACCAACTTTGATTCCACATAAACTACCAGTGCACATATACCGCATACAGAAACATACCATATGAAAATGTACGCACCTTTAATGCTTTCAAAATGCAACACTTACTACCAATCCCATCTCAGTGACATTGACACGTTGAGGGGAGGAAGCACAGGCACACTCTGCATCCAGCGCTTCACCAGGGATCAGTGCGACCCGAATGATGTCACCAGCAGCACCACACACATTGGAATGCCGGTCCCTGCATCGCCTGTCACGCTCTCCTGCTCAGAGCAGGCTGAGGAAACAGTTGCTCTCAGCATACAGTGCGCAGGTGCGGGATTTTCTTATCAAACACCTTCCAGTGCAACCAATCCATCGGGATCTTTCGTCTGATCCCCCCAAAAAAATAAAAATAAAAATTAGATCCCAAGTTTGGGGTCCGGTTACCCCGGCCTCTTCCTAGAACTCATCCTCAGTTAGAGGGCAACATATCACTTACCCCCCTTTGATATAATCAAAGAATGGGGTTTGGCCAATAACCCCATAGGGTATCCCGGGCCCCAGGCAAAAGGATTGCCTTCGGGACCAAGAAATGGACCCCCTGCTCAGGCCCATAGTACTGGAATATACTTACCTGAACCATCGGTCCAGGAGCTAGTGGTCACGTTCCTCTTCCTGGAGGAACACAGAAACAACTGGGGAATGGGAGGAGGAGTCAAGATTTTATTCTGTCTGGTGGTCAGGTGTTCCAGATTGGTAGGAGGAGCCCGGAGGTCTCAGGCGTATGCTGCCCGAAGGATGTTTTGAGAAAACCACCTTATCCTGGTGTCTCTCAAAGTAAGGGGCCTGAATCGACAGAGCCGCCAACTCAGAGACATGCCGAACAGAGGTAATAGCCACCAAGAAGGCAACCATCTGAGTGAGAACCGAAAGAGCAATATCCTGTAGCGGCTCAAAAGGAGGACCCTGGAGAGCCGAAAGAACCAAATTCCAATCCCAAACCGGAACCACAGCCTTCTGAGGGGGCCGCACATGCGCGACCCCTTGGAAAAAAGGTCTTAACCAGGGGGTGTAAGGCAAAAGACCTCTGGAAGAAAACCGACAGAGCAGAAACCTGTCCTTTCAAATACTAAGCTGGAACCCAAGATCCAGATGATGCTGAAGAAACTCCAAAATCCTAGGAATCGAAAACACCCTACAAGGCAAGGCCCTAGCCGCACACCAATCAATATAGGACCTCCAAGTCCTATAGAAAATGCCAGAAGAGGACCGCTTCCTAGCTCTAATCAAAGTCTGAACAACATCCACAGACAAACCTTCCTCCTTCAGAATGAAGGTTTCAGCAGCCAAGCCGTCAAAGCCAGCGTTTGTAAATTGGGGAAAAGTAGTAGACCCTGAGATAACAGATATCAGTCAGAAGTGAGAAGTGTGCTGGAACAGCTGCACTTGCAGACAGGCTGTTTAAAGTGGAACAAAACAAAACCAGGGATTTTGACCAAGCCCCCAGAACACCCATGCAAATTCACCTTTCTCTCATTCAATCAGAGCTGTTTGCTGTTCATATGTAATGCTTGGCAAACGGCTCTGTTTACATGCAGAACTTCGGCAATTGGGAGCAAGAGCGGCCTCATCCTGAGCAACCAGGAGCGAGAGCAGCCTCACCCTGAGCAACCGGGAGGGAGAGCAGCCTCATCCTGAGCAACCGGAAGGGAGAGCAGCCTCATCCTGAGCAACCGGGAGGGAGAGCAGCCTCATCCTGAGCAACCGGGAGGGAGAGCAGCCTCATCCTGAGCAACCGGGAGGGAGAGCAGCCTCATCCTGAGCAACCGGGAGGGAGAGCAGCCTCATCCTGAGCAACCGGGAGGGAGAGCAGCCTCATCCTGAGCAACCGGGAGGGAGAGCAGCCTCATCCTGAGCAATCGGGAGGGAGAGCAGCCTCATCCTGAGCAACCGGGAGGGAGAGCAGCCTCATCCTGAGCAATCGGGAGGGAGAGCAGCCTCATCCTGAGCAATCGGGAGGGAGAGCAGCCTCATCCTGAGCAATCGAGAGGGAGAGCAGCCTCATCCTGAGCAACCGAGAGGGAGAGCAGCCTCATCCTGAGCAACCGGGAGCGAGAGCAGCCTCATCCTGAGCAACCGGGAGGGAGAGCAGCCTCATCCTGAGCAACCGGGAGCGAGAGCAGCCTCATCCTGAGCAACCGGGAGCGAGAGCAGCCTCATCCTGAGCAACCGGGAGGGAGAGCAGCCTCATCCTGAGCAATCGGGAGGGAGAGCAGCCTCATCCTGAGCAATCGGGAGGGAGAGCAGCCTCATCCTGAGCAATCGAGAGGGAGAGCAGCCTCATCCTGAGCAACCGAGAGGGAGAGCAGCCTCATCCTGAGCAACCGGGAGCGAGAGCAGCCTCATCCTGAGCAACCGGGAGGGAGAGCAGCCTCATCCTGAGCAACCAGGAGGGAGAGCAGCCTCATCCTGAGCAACCGGGAGCGAGAGCAGCCTCATCCTGAGCAACCGGGAGGGAGAGCAGCCTCATCCTGAGCAACCGGGAGCGAGAGCAGCCTCATCCTGAGCAACCGGGAGCGAGAGCAGCCTCATCCTGAGCAACCGGGAGCGAGAGCAGCCTCATCCTGAGAAACATAGAAACATAGAAGGTTGACGGCAGAAGGAGAGCATACGCTCCATCTAGTCTGCCCTTATGTGTATACTGTATGTACTCTTTATCTTAGGATAGATGTGTGCTTATCCCAGGCATGTTTAAATTCAGTGACTGTTGATTTTTCAACTACCTCTGCTGGAAGTTTGTTCCAAGCATCTACTACTCTTTCTGTAAAATAATATTTTCTAACATTGCTCCTGATCTTCCCCCCGACTAGCTTCAGGTTGTGCCCCCTTGTTTTATCATTAAGTTTCTTCTTAAAAACACTTCCTTCCTGAACCTTATTCAATCCTTTCACATATTTAAATGTCTCAATCATGTCCCCCTCTCCCTTCTTTCCTCCAGACTGTACAAATTAAGTTCTTTAAGTCTCTCCACCATTTTCGTTGCCTGCCTTTGGACACGTTCTATTTGAATAATGTCTTTTTGCAGGTAAGGTCTCCAGAACTGCACACAGTATTCTAGCTGTGGCCTCACCACCAGGGCTCTATACAGCGGCATCACAACCTCCCTCTTCCTACTGGTGATGCCTCGAGCTATGCAGCCGAGCATCCTGCTTGCTTTTCCCACTGCCTGGCTACACTGTCCACTCATCTTGCAGCTATCAGTAATCAGTACCCCTAAATCTCTCTCCTCCGAGGTCCTGGCTAACACAGTGCTGCCCATACAGTGCTCAGAGCAGGGATTCCTTCTACCCAAGTGCAGGATTTTACATTTAGAGACATTAAACTCTAGTTTCCACACAAGCAACCGGGAGGGAGAGCAGCCTCATCCTGAGCAACCGGGAGGGAGAGCAGCCTCATCCTGAGCAATCGGGAGGGAGAGCAGCCTCATCCTGAGCAATCGGGAGGGAGAGCAGCCTCATCCTGAGCAACCGGGAGGGAGAGCAGCCTCATCCTGAGCAACCGGGAGGGAGAGCAGCCTCATCCTGAGCAATCGGGAGGGAGAGCAGCCTCATCCTGAGCAACCGGGAGGGAGAGCAGCCTCATCCTGAGTCACCTACAAGGTGACTAGAGACTATCAGTCCCCCAAACCACACTAGTACCCAAGGAATACCTCAGGGCCAAGTAGTGTTGCCACCTGGCTGGTATTTTTTTTTTACTTTTGGACTGTGGCCTAGCGGTGCAGGTATTTGTTTTTTTGCTGGTAATTTGAATTGCGGGAATACTTTTCCTATCCTCAATTACCAGTAAAAAAACAAATACTAGCACAACCAGGCCAGTGGCTAGTAAAGTAAAAAATAAATACCAACCAGGTCTCAACCTTAGGGCCAAGAGAACTCCCACACACCTGGTGGCTTAGGTCTCTATAATCAATCAATATAATATATACTTTAACATGCCACTGTGTTTTTTTTTTTCTTTTTAATCTTCTAACCGATCACTAGAGAAGCTGAACCCTGCACTGTGTTTTTCAGTGTGCTGCTGAGTCAGTCGGGGTTTTCATTCGGTCACCAGGCTCTGCTACTGCAATGTGTGACACAGTTTGTGCCGCCGCCATGCGGGGCTGTGGTTGGGGCAGGAAGCAGTGTTGTACGCTCAGCTGTCTGCAGGCCTGCACATGAGGTGTTTTTGCACATTGCCTGAACCTCGCTTTCTATCTAAGAACATCTATTTATGGGCCTTTTTTCACCTTGAAATGAATCAGTTCCAGCCAGGCAAAATAAGCACACATTTATTTGGACAACTTGCAAATAGAGCCGAAACTTGTGGTCTTAACACATTGCAATAGAATATTTTGGTTTTAGAAGTGTCGGATGAGCTAAAGATTTTGCCCCCAATGTTGTTTTAAAGGTTAGTCCTTGACACAACACAACATCCAGCAAGACTAGCTAAGGCAAATGGTTGGTGGTTGGGGGTATTAACATTCAAATGCTTGCTTTTACTTATCTGTGCCTTTTGTAATTTTGTCTAGATTAGCAATGTTATACAGCAGTCACTCCACTGTGATGAAAACAGTGGATGTTGCTTTCTAGTGGGTCTATTAGGCATTTCCTTCATGTTGGACATTGCCTTCAACCAGACTTCCAGGGAATTTTATTAAGCCATTTACTAAAGTTTGGAGAACGTCTTCACAACAACACAGGGTGTACAGCTTGTTCAAAATAAAACCAAAATACCCTAAAGGGTTCTCCAGGTGAGCTGAAGAGGTATTTAAATCAGGTGGAGCCATTTAAAGCAGCTTTAACCAAATAACAAAAAAATAAATACTTAAATTGCCAATCAATAACTTGATCCCTCCAAGTATGAGAAGTGCATTGCCTCCTACCATATCCAGGGCAGACTTCTTCTCTTTTCTGAAGGCTTCATTGCTGATTGAAGAAGTGCCCTTATTTTAGTGCCCGAGCATTGTGGGTAAGCGGAAGTCTAGCGATGAGTCATGATTGTTTAGTTCTCCAGGGAGTAAGGTAATTATAATTACTTTTAAGTTCTAATTCTGCAGTTACCCTCTAGGTAATAGTGGTTTCTCAAGGCAGAGCTACAGCCGGTTTTGACAACAGAGGTCCTCCAGGCATTACATCCCGTTACCCAACCAAATATGTTCTGCTGGTTCCCAGAAAATCCTTTGTACCTCCAAAGAGATACAGGTCAAAGCACAAACCAGCCCCCAGCTTTTCATTGGAGGTGAGAAATGCCTCACCCACCTCCTTCAGATTTGCATCAAAGCTCTCCTTGAACATCTGCACTGAGCCGGGCCTAGTATCTAATTGTCACGGACCGGGTGGAGCGGACTCAGGTGTGGATCCGCTTTAACTGTGGGACCGATGGCGGGTACCGTGTCAGGGGAGCAGAGTCTAAGGGGCCACCGGTATTCACCAGAGCCCACCGTAAGGCAGGTTGGTCTTGTGCGGCGAGTGACCCCCAGGTCGCTACCCCCAACAGCGGCACAGTCCCACAGTCAGCCGAGGTTCAGCGAGGTACACAAGTGGCAGGCAAAAGGCGTAGTAAGTACAGGCAGAGATCGGGGCTGGCAGCACAGGTTTGCGGTACAGGTGAGTAGCCGAGGTCGGGGCAGGCACCAAAGGTTCAGAGTCGGGGACAGGCAGAGGTCGATACACGGGTGAGCAATCCAAGAATGTTTGACTTTCAACAAGCATGGAAAGACCAAGATCCGGCACTGAAGGAAGGAAGTGTCTCTTTAAATAGGAGAAGTGGATGCAGGATTGGATGACCAGGCACCAATCAGTGCTGGACAGGCCCTTTAAATCTCAGGAATCTAGTGCACTCGCCCTCTAGTGGATGGAGACGTGCGCGCACCTGAGCATGTGAGAAGGAAGCATTGGGGAAGGGAGACAGCTGGGAACAGCCATGAGGGAAGTTCTGCAAAATGGATGACGGCTGGATGCAGCCATGGAGGTAAGTGAAGTGCTGCTAGATGGGCGTGCAGCGCTCGTCCTAACACTAATAGAACGTCTGTAATCCAAGAACTCTGTATTTAGCCAAAAAAAGGGCTTCAAAGACTTTAAGTATCATTTACTCTACTTTCCCAGTATATTTTTTCCAGCTGCAGGAGCAGAGATGGAAGGAAGACTGTGAATAGTGAAAGTATTTGGCTGGGGCTAGCTCTTCAACTCAAGTGAGTGTTAAAGTGGGCCCCCAGTCAAAAAATCAAAGCTCAGTAAATTGTTCCCCTAAAGCCCCTCTGTGGCATCAGTGGCATCAGTGACATAAACTTATTGAGAGGGAGTGACAGCATTCAGATGTTTGGAATAACAGGCAGATTCTGCTCTGTTAAACATGCATGGCAGCAGCCATCATGACACACACAAGAAGAAGCTGATTCTGAAAACCAGAGTCTCTTAGTCAAAATACATTGTATACATTGTATCTCCTGACTAAGTGCTTTTGTGGCCGCCACCATAGAGATACATTGTAACAGCTTTCCTTCCTCTTTTGCTTTTGCTACATTAACTGTTTATTCAGTGTTTGCATGTGTGAAAATGATATGCAAGCTTCTGCTTGTTTCTGAGGCATATCTCTCTCTTCTTCTGGCACAGCACCCCCCTAATTCTCATGTGTAAGCAGGACTATCATGTGTGATAGCCGCCCCCATATAATTCAAGAGTGAATAATCTTTATGCCATTCTACAATATCTGCATGGGGTTAAGCCCTCTCAAACTGTCTATGTCAGTGATCATAAAAGGGGAAGCAATTTAATAAACTTTTCTTTTTTTAACTGGAGGTCGGCTTTAGGGAACACAAGGCTGTTTTTTTTTTAATTTTTCTTTAACATGTTGGTAACCTCCACCATGAAAATGCTTCCTACCCTTCAACCAGCTTAGGGACCTGAAAGCCATCTAGGTCATAAAACAAGACTAAAATTATGATATTATTATTAATATTAATGCTTCCATTAGTACAATGATGAGGGAAGAACATTAATTTTTAAGCATCAGAAGTGGGTCACCCAAAGTTCCCTAGTGGTACCTGGCGAAGCTTGTTAACCCTGTTTTGACACAGAGATTTGGATTCAGTGTTAACCCTCCAATATCCATCTACACTCAGTGAATGCTCACCTTTTTCTACTACCCATCAGTGTAAAGCTAATTGCCTTGGTTTGGTTAACATACCTACTTACCTTATAGGTTTTTCACCACACCTGACCACCATCGGTAAAGTTTGTCTTGTCAGTTTGGAGACATTTGGAACATGGTCATAGTGGAATGGAAAGGAGGGTCAACCTTGGAGACCTGCAACAACATCTACAACCAATGATGGAGCAAGGCTGAGCTGGGGATGCAGGATACAAATGGTGGAGCAGAGCAGAGATGGGGGTGCGGGGTACAAATGGTGGAGCAGGGCAGAGATGGGGGTGCAAGGTACATATGGTGGAGCAGGGCAGATATGGGGGTGCAGGGTACAAATGGTGGGGCACAGCAGAGATGGGGGAGCAGGGCACAAATGGTGGAGCCGGGCAGAGATGGGGGTGCAGGGTACAAATGGTGGGGCAGGGCAGAGATGGGGGTTTATGGTAGAGATTGGGGTTCAGGGCAGAGATGAGGCCTCAGGGCAGAGATGGGGGTGCAGGGTACAAATGGTGGGGCACAGCAGAGGTGGGGGAGTAGGGCAGAGATGGGGATGCAGGGTACAAATGGTGGAGCAGGGCAGAGATGGGGGTGCAGGGTACAAATAGTGGGGCACGGCAGAGATGGGGGAGCAAGGCAGAGCTGGGGGTACAGGGTAAAAATGGTGGGGCAGGGTACAGATGGGGGAGCAGGGCAGAGATGGGGGTTCAGGGCAGAGTTGGAGCTGCAGGTCTGAGATGGGGAAGTGCAGAACAGAGATGGGGGTGCGGCAGGGAGCAGGGCAGAGATGGGTGTGCAAAGGGAATCAGGGCACAAAAAATCACATTGCAATTTGGAGCAGGGCAGATATGGGGGTGCAGGGTACAAATGGTGGGGCACAGTAGAGATGGGGGAGCAGAGCAGAGATGAGGGTGCAGGGCACAAATGGTGGAGCAGGGCAGAGATGGGGTGCAGGGTACAAATGGTGGGGCAGGGCAGAGATGGGGGTTTATGGCAGAGATTCGGGTTCAGGGCAGAGATGGGGGTGCAGGGTACAAATGGTGGGGCACAGCAGAGATGGGGGAGCAGGGCAGAGATGAGGGTGCAGGGTACAAATGGTGAAGCAGGGCAGAGATGGGGGTGCAGGGTACAAATGGTGGGGCGGGGCAAAGATGGGGGTACAGGGTACAAATGGTGGGGCCTCAGGGCAAAGATCGGGGAGCAGGGTGGAGATGGGGGTTCAGGGCAGAGATTAGATTGGGGTTCAGGGCAGAGATTGGGGGTTTAGGGCAGAGATGGGGGTTCAGGGCAGAGATTGGGGTTCAGGGCAGAGATGGGGGTGCAGGGTACAAATGGTGGGGCAGGGCAGAGATGGGGGTGCAGGGTATAAATGGTTGGTGGGGCAGGGCAAAGATGGGGGAGCAAGGCAGAGATGGGGGTTCAGGGAAGAGATTGGGGAGCAGGGTGGGGAGCAGGGCAGAAAAAATCAGGATGCAATTTGGAGTAGGGCAGAGAGGGGTAGGCAGAGTGGGCCAGGGAGTTAAAGAGGGCCAAAACCTGGACTGAAGTCCAGGTTAAACCCTTTCTTAGGGGGCATCCCAAATAAGGATGCCCCACAGTGTGACCTCCTTTCCCCCTGCCTTGTCCTGGGATGTAAGGTCTGCTGGACATGTAGAGTAGGGAGGCCAGGGCAGAGCCACACAGTGTCATGGGCATCAGCGGAGTATACAGTGGGCCGGGGGAGGGGTATCTCCCTGCACAACATCCCAAATCAGATGTAAAGTAAATTTGATGAACACATTGTTTACTACAGAGTGTTTTTTGTGTATTAGGACGCAAATGACTAGTGATCTCATTACATTTTTCCGCATGTAATTTTGCATATACCCCGTTTCCCCAAGAGTAAGACAGGTCGTTAGCTAGGCTATAATACAATCAGTCACCGACACATGAGTTTAAAGTGGACTCAAACCCAAGATTTTGACTATGCTGGGTTTTGGTCCATGCCCCTAGGGCACCCCGATAATGGGGGGGCCCCGCTGTGTGAAACTCCCCAGGTCACCCGAACAAACTCACCGCTTCCTGGTCCTATGGCACAAGCATGGCTGCTTGTCCAATCAGTGCACTCTGATCCACTCGAGCCCCTTCGCATAGGAGCTCGTCTAATGCTAGTGGATCCCCCGCTACCCTCTAACAGGGAATGTGCCCGCGCCAGGCATTCACAAATACCTGGTGCGTGCCCTGCTATAGCGGAGTTGAGGCCTCATCTCGCACATGCGCTGTTGGACAGGGAAAGAAGTTGAGTTTCCAGGTGACCTGGGGGATACACACAACGGGGCATCCTGATTCTTGATGCCTCGGGGGGAGGAAATCCAGCGGCCCTGGAATCTTATAGATTTCAGGGCCGATGGAGCGTGGGTTTTGGTCCTCTTCAAATGTGTGCATCAATAAGGAAAGAGATCCTACCTCATACTGATACTTCGTTATATATCATCCCCATCAGTGTGATGCGAGTTCGTAGGTGTGGATCGAGCACAGCATCTACCTCCAGCATATGGGTGGGCAAAAGGGGTGGATCCAGTGACCACACCTCCGCCCTACCCCCGGAGGCCAGCACTGTAGGCGCAAATTATGAAATAAACGTGGTGACATCCCTCACCCTGTAGCACAGCACCATCTTCATTGCCTTCATTAATTTTGGAGTTTCCCAGCCACTCTCTGGGTGCTTCAGGTGCTGCACACAGAGCTGTTCCGCCCACCCATTGAATTGTATGGCCCAGCAGGAGCGGCAGGGCTGGCGCCAGCACGGGGCATACCTGGGCAATTTCCAGGGCCCCTGGCATCTTGAGGGGCCCACTCAGGCTCACACTTGGCCATTGTATTATTTTACAGTGGACCCGAACCACCGAATACCGGGTGCTGTGTGCAGACCTGCTCATGGCTGGCCTCAGCAACAGGGCATGGTCAGCAACAATGAAGAAGGTGGCCTGGAACAGAGGGCAATTGATGGACGCTCAGTAGAGAATGCAACAAGGACTAGAGAACTATTTGTGGCTATAGGGAAGACAATAAGGACTGGAGAATTATTTGTGGCTATAGGGAAGGCAATAAGGGCTTGGTGGCAGTAGGGAAGGCAATAAGGGCTTGGTGGCAGTATAGAATGCAACAAGGACTAGAGGGTGATTGGTGGCTATAGGGAATGCAATAAGACCTGGATGGCCATTGGTGGCTATTGGGAAGGCAATAAGGACTAGAGAATGATTGGTGGCTATAGGGAAGGCAATAAGGACTGGAGAGTGATTGGTGGCTATAGAGAAGGCAATAAGGATGGGAAGCCAATTGGTGGCTATAGGGAAGGCAATAAGGACTAGAGGATGATTAGTGGCTATAGCTAAGGCAATAAGGACTGGAGGACGATTGGTGGCTATAGGGAAGGCAATAAGGACTGGAGGGCGATCAGCAGCAGGAGATGAATCATTTGTGGCAGGGGAGCTGAAAGGTGATATCATGTGACTCACTACTTTGGGGCCCACTAAGACTCTCTTGCCCAAGGGCCCCCACAAACTGTTCTGATGTTGCTCTGTGTGGGCGAGGGGCAAGGTAAACACTTTCTTTTTACTGTAAAACTGACGGCAAAGGCAGCACAGCCACACCCATCCCTCCGTAGCCAGCACAAATGAGGGGGGCAGCACAGCCACCCAGTCCCTCTCTGACAAGGGCTTAATTTCAGAGTGGGACTTACATTTTAAAGCGTTTGCTGAAAAATCACACAAGAGCTTATTTTCGGGGGAAACACAGTAATTACCATTTTTTCAGACCAAAGCAGAGCAAATGGAACCTGGAACTGCCATCTTCTGGCACATTGAATATCATGTTAAGGATACAAATTAAGCACATCAGCATGAAAACAAATACACTGAAGGTCCTTATTTGATGGACACATCTCAGCACCATGCAGCTACCTGGGTTGGGTTGTCCGGTCACTAAATTGTCCTGATACCAGTCCTGTCGGCTGCCCCACGCTGCGTTCTGTATGTTCAGCATTCTGATTTTCTGGTCAGTGCCATCAGCCCCCATGGAACAACCACCTGCGGCTGGAGGATGCTGGGATCACGCAGTAGATCAGAGAGACATCCTACTCAGATTGCTTCTCTATGATGCTAGGACAAAACACAGTGGAAGGCGGGGGTTAATACTGAATGCCATCACACCATCACATAGCAGAACTAGACTGTAAGTTATGCCATTAGACTATTCTAAGTATGTCACACACCCCGCTTCAAGATATCCATAACATGTGGGTAATACCGACCTGAAGGGGCGTTCCTGCAGAGATGATAGCAAAAAAGAAAGCCCCTCCCTGATCCATAAATACCTGGGACCTCCCACTCATCACCCAGTTTTCCATCTCTGCTGACGGCGAGCAAGTCAGAAGATGATGGCTCCTCCTTGCACAGGGGGTTTTCAGGTAGCCGGGATGACTCCCGGCTCGCTATTTATTTATTTCCGTTTGGACCTTTTTCCCCAGAAATCCATATGCCTCCCAGCCTCGGCTGAGGGTCCAGGCGAGGGTATATCAGCACCTTAGGTGCTCAGGAGCTATGCTCTACCGTGAGACCCTATATGAGAGGGTAGGCGGTAATACCGGGTTGGTGACCCCGGTTTGGGATGCCCTGTCCCTTACTTACATACTATGGCCCTCCCAGGATCCCCTTCCATAGGTGGGGTGGGGGAGTGTTGGTCTTTTTGTTAATTTATTAACTTATTTATTTATCACAGGACAGCATACTTGAGTGTGTGTGTGTGAGTGGACTGTCACTTTAACTGTATTCAGCCGCCGCAGCCGTTTTCAGGGCCTGTGCGGTGCTGGCTGCCTTCTTCCCCCCTTCTTCCCTTCACCTCTATTAATGGCGGAGGTATTCACCTCACGCCATGTTACTGTGCTTCGGGGGGGGGGGCGGGTGCCGGACCGTCGGCGGGGCCGGGACTTGTCCCCCCCGTTTTTCACCCTGCTGTGTGTGTGAGTGTGTGCTTAACGTTTTTACACTGGCCGGGCCGGCGACCGCTCCTTGCTTATGCGGCGCCGGCCGGCTCTGGGCGCCATTTCCCTGAGGTGATTTCACCTCACGCAGACTGGGGGGGGCGGGGCCGGTGTGACGACGCGTCACCGCTCCCCGCCTCCTGCCTTCGCTGGTGCCACTGCGGAGCTCTGTGGAGGAGAGAGGGGGGGCGTGGCCCGGCCTCGCGCGCGTCCCGCGCTGGCCACGCCCCCTTCTCCCTCTCTGGCTGCAGCTATGGTTGTTGGTGTGGAGCGTCTGGAAGTCCCCTCATGGTCGCCATTGCGGTCTATGGTTCTGTAAGTGGCCTCTGGCCATTCTTCCTTCTCACTGTATGCTTGATTGTTTTCTTCATTAGCCTTATCTAAAACAGTCCCTCTGTTCTGTCTTTCAGATGGTGGTTCAGGAGGTTCGCCAGTAGCATTTAGGGGGTCCCTCCTGATCCTTATCACTGGGTTAATTTTTTGCCATAAATCCTCCCACTCGGGACATTAAAGGGGCATCCCGGGTTGTCTAACGGCGTAAGTCCCTGGGTCATAGCGACTTTTCATATATAAAGTTCACCTTATGGAGGCATCCCCGGATACTGGGCTCGGGGCCCCTTCGGGGCATCCCCGAAAGTGTATGTTGTGTGGGGTATCCATTTCTGGGGACGATGTACTTCTGTGTATACCATGTGCACAGCAGACCATCACGCGGCAGTCCGAACCACAGGCGTCTGGGTCAGCACCGCCGGTCGCTTCATCTCCACCTCCTGCTTTGACACGCGCCCCGTGTGACGTCGTCATGGGCAGGGAGCTGCAATCTGAGATGTGCGCCAGATTGGCTAACCTTGAAAAAATTATCTCTGGCTCGGTCGCCCGTAAGGCTCTGACTAAGAGAAAGCATTTGTCGCCGGCTCCGCTGGCGGAGGACCAGGAGGATGTTAATAATCTGGATTGGTCTGACTATTCCCAGCTAGAAGAAGGGGAAGTTTATGAGGATTCTGATTTTTCGGACGATGAGCAGTCCTTTGGCGCTGATGCTGAGCTTGGTGACTTGGGGAGATCCTCTGATACTCCCCACGCTCTGGCTCTGATGTTGGAGGTATTGAATATTTCCCCTCCTGAGGAGGTGTCACAGCAGAAGGGTGAATTGTTTGAGGAATCCAAGCCGCGCTTGGAATTCCCTACACAAAGGCATTTTGACAAAATGATTGCCAAAGAATGGGACAGGCCGGCTCGGCTCCCTGGCATTCCTCAGGAATGGGATAGGAAATATCCCTTCCCGTCGGAGGCAGTTAAGCGCTGGGCATCTCCCCCCGAGGTGGATGCGCCGGTTTTGGGGTTGTCCAATTCCTCGGTTTTAAACAGACCTGATTGTTCCATTCTCAGGGATGGAGAGGATAAACGTATTGACCAGATGGCTTGTCATGGTTTTGCTAGCGTTGGGTCAGCCATGCGGCCTGTTCGCGCATCGGCACTAATGGTGTTGGCTGCCAGGTCCGTGGTTAGGGACCTGTTGACCTCTTCCGGGCTGCGTCCCGGTAGTGCTGAGTTCCTTAGCCTCAAACGGTGTGAGTTGTTTTTATCTTTTGTGTTGACAGCCTTGGATGACACTTTGATGATGTGTGGTAGAACGTCGGCGCTGCTGGTCACTATTCGGCGTTCCGTGTGGCTGCGCCAGTGGGCGGCAGATTTTATGTCCAAGAAGTCACTAACGGCTCTACCCAGATTTTTCAGGTCTCGGATGCCTTCAGAACCTCTAGCGGCGCAGGGGCTTCTGTTGGCAGTGCAGAACCTTCTGGACATGGCTGTCATTTGCCCAGTGCCTCCTTCGGATCAGGGCAGGGGTTTTTATTCCAATCTGTTCACGGTACCCAAGAAGGACGGATCGGTCCGACCCATCTTGGATCTGAAGTTTCTCAACAGGTTCATCCGGCCACGGAAATTCCGCATGGAAACACTACGTTCGGCCATTCACTCTCTTCGTCAGGGAGACTTTCTGACATCCATAGACATCAAGGATGCTTATCTACACGTTCCAATTTTTCCAGTACACCAGAGATTTCTCAGGTTCGTGGTGGAGGATCGGCATTTTCAGTTTGTAGCACTCCCTTTCGGCCTCACCTCGGCCCCTCGGGTGTTCACCAAGGTGCTAGCAGGGGTGATGGCTCTGCTAAGGGTTCAGGGCATCCGCATTGTGCCCTATTTGGACGATCTTCTGATCATGGCCTCCTCCTTCAACCAAGCGGAGTTGGACACCAGAATGGTGGTGTCCACCCTGGAGAGGTTTGGTTGGGTGGTCAACCACCCCAAGTCTTCTCTCTCTCCGTCCAGAGTAGTGACCTTTCTGGGAATGTCTCTGGACACTTCGCAGGCCAGGGTGTTTCTGCCTCAGGCCAAGATTCTTTTGATTCAGGAATTAGCTCGGCTTCTCGTCGGCCCCTCGTCCGTCCATCCGGCTAGGGATGAGGCTGGTGGGGTTAATGGTGGCCTCATTCGAGGCAGTTCCCTTTGCGCAGTTTCATACAAGGACGCTTCAGCTTCATCTGTTGAAGGTTTGGGACAAGTCTCCTCTATCGTTGGATCAGTCCTTCCTGATGACTCCCCGAGTTCGTCGATCCCTGCAATGGTGGCTGGGGTCGGTCAATCTGTCGTAGGGCAGATCTTTTCTGGCCCCGTGCTGGGAAACAGTCACCACGGATGCCAGTCTGTCAGGTTGGGGGGGTGTTTGGAAGGACCTCCAGTTTCAGGGTCTGTGGAGTCCGCAGGAGGCTCACGAGCCCGTCAATGTTCTGGAGTTGAGAGCCATCAGGTTGGTTCTGTTTCGCTTGACTCATCAGTTGAGAGGCCTGCCAGTTCAGGTCCGGTCGGACAACAGGACGGCGGTTGCTTACATCAATCACCAAGGGGGGACTCGCAGCAGGAGTGCCCTCAGGGAAGTGTCTTTGATTCTGGACTGGGCGGAGAGTCACGTCCCGTGTATCTCAGCAGTCTACATTCCGGGAGTGGAAAACACGGAGGCGGACTTGCTGAGCAGAGCCTCCTCTCGTCAGGGGGAGTGGTCTCTCAGTCCCACGGTGTTTCGTTCGATATGTCTCAGGTGGGGGTTCCCAGCAGTGGACCTCTTTGCCTCTCGTCACAATCACAAGCTTCCAGTCTTTGTGTCTCTCTTGCAGGATCCTCTGGCTCTGGCAGTGGATGCCATGTCTCTGAACTGGAGGGATCTGGGGTTTCTTTACCTGTTCCCTCCGTTTCCAATGGTAGCCAGAGTGGTGCGCAAGCTGACTCTGGAGGGCGTGTCGGCGATTCTAGTGTCACCAAGGTGGCCAAGGCAGGTTTGGTTCGCAGACCTGGTAAGACTGGCAGAGGATCAGTTCGTTCTGCCTCTTCTGCCGGACCTGCTCACCCAGGGTCGGCTGCGCTATCCCAATTTACCTTCGCTGGCTTTGACGGCGTGGCTGCTGAAACCGCCATCTTAAAGGAAGAAGGTCTTTCTGACGCGGTGGTTCAGACTCTTATTAGCGCCAGGAAGCGCTCTTCCTCTACTATTTACTATAGGACTTGGAGGTCCTATATTGACTGGTGTGAAAGTAGGTCTTTCTCTTGTTGGGAGTTTTCCATTTCCAGAATCCTGGAGTTTCTTCAACATGGTCTGGATTTGGGGCTTCAACTTAGTACCTTGAAGGGGCAGGTTTCTGCCCTGGCGGTGTTTTTTCAAGGGTCATTTGCACTTCATCCCTTAGTCAAGACCTTTTTCCAAGGAGTTACGCATGTACGGCCTCCTAGGAAGCCCTTTGTTCCAGTTTGGGATTTGAACCTGGTTCTTTCTGCTCTTCAGGGTCCCCCGTTTGAGCCCTTGAATGAGATTGCTTTGTCTTCACTTACCCAAAAGGTGGCCTTTTTGGTGGCCATCACTTTCTGTTTCTGAGTTGGCAGCTTTATCCATTAAAGCTCCGTACTTCGAAAGGCATCAGGACAAGGTTGTCTTTCGTTTCAAGCCGGATTTTCTTCCTAAGGTGGTCTCTGCCTTTCATCTGAATCAGGACATTGTTCTGCCTTCTCTATGTCCTAATCCCAGCAACGACAAGGAAAGGGCGCTGCATTCCTTGGATGTAGTCCGTGTTGTGAAATATTATCTGGTGGTTACGTCTTCCTTTCGTAAGACTGATGCTTTTTTTGTGGTGCCCTTTGGGCCTAGGAAAGGTTTGGCTCCCGCCAAATCTTCCATTAGTAAATGGATTCGTCAGGCCATCATTGGGGCCTATTCTGCCAAGGGGAGGAGTCCCCCTTTTCGTGTTACTGCTCATTCTACTCGTGCGGTTGGAGCGTCCTGGGCTTTCCAGCACCAGGCCTCTGTTGAGCAAGTTTGTAAGGCCGCTACTTGGTCCTCTGTTCACACTTTTTCCAAGTTTTACAAGGTTGATGTTCGGGCCTCAGCGGATGCTGTTTTTGGCCGCAAAGTTCTGCAAGCTGTTGTGGTTTAAGTTGTGCATTGTTGCCTTGTTTTGGATCCCCGCCCTTTTTATGGACACTGCTATTGGATGTCCCACATGTAATGAATGTCTTGAAGCGGGGTGTGTGACATACTTAGAATAATACCATTTTGTGAATACTCACCTGTAAAATGGGTATTATAAGTATGTCACACACCCCGCTTCACCCGCCCTTCTTGTATTCGGGATCCTTTATATTGTGAACTTTGCGTTATTTTGATTTATATTTGCCTCTTCCTGGTCCCTTACCTTACTGCTTCTATATACTGGGTGATGAGTGGGAGGTCCCAGGTATTTATGGATCAGGGAGGGGCTTTCTTTTTTGCTATCATCTCTGCAGGAACGCCCCTTCAGGTCGGTATTACCCACATGTTATGGATATCTTGAAGCGGGGTGTGTGACATACTTATAATACCCATTTTACAGGTGAGTATTTCACAAAATGGTATTTTTACTTGTTCCTGTATTATTGAGATACTCACTTGGGCACTATTGTGGGCAAATTCTCACAAAATAAAAACTTGCAAGTGTGAATTAGGATTTAATCCCGTAAACAAAAGTAGCATTCTCACTTGGCGCTGAATCAACCCTATTGTATATGTAGGGAGATTCAGCACTAGGTGGAAACTTTTTTCAAAACCTAAAGTAAACTTTTTTTACCCAGTTCTGTATTGACAAACAAAAAAGAGGTAGTGAAAAGATTACTCTTCACCTCCCCCTAAAATAGGAGCACCACAAATTAAATATTAGAAAAAATATATAAACTTTATTCGAACAAACGTCAATACATCTTTAAAACCAACACATGTCAGGCAGAGATGTGCCAGGATGTGCACCGAGGAGAGGCCTAGATTCATCAGGCAGAGGTTGCAGCAGACTAGGAGCGAGTGGCAGCAGGAGTCGCGGTGAGAGGCGTGTCTCGACCAGCAACGCATCTGCCGTCATCGATTGGTTAACGCGGTCATTGACCTCATCACAAGTGACATCTGACACCCTCAGTCAACAGTCCATAGGTTCCTCGGACACAACCCTGAGTTGGCATGGCCCGGGAGCAGCCCCTGTCCTTCCATTGCCTCTGTCCTATGCCTCCCCCTCCAGCCGACGTATCTTATGCTTTGGGTTCAGCTCCACTATTCAGTGAGGATGATGTGTTAGAGGACAGTCAGCAGCTACTGCCCAGCCAAGAAATGGAGGAGACATCCGCTGCTTCTTCCGCTAGGCAGACAAACACTGAGGAGGAGGGTGGTGTGGCGAGCGTTCCGTCTCCTGCAGCACACGCTCTTGTGGAAACCGAGGAGGACATCAGTGACGTGCAGACACAACTCAATGATGATGATGAAGCTGATCGCACTTGGGAGCCCGGTGCAGAAGGGGCTTCATCATCACCAGGAGAAGAGGGTCCCAGGTTGCCCCAGAGTCAGCAGCTGAGGCAGCAAGGTGGCAGTAGGGTTGGCAGTCAGCATGGTGGCAGAATTGGGATGCCTGGAGCCACACGTGGCCGGGGGCGGGGTAGACCACCTGCTGCGCGGCAGGCTGCCTTCCCGGGAGGTAGTGGAGCAGGGGTTCCTGGAGTTGGCAGCAGTAGCAGTGAATTAGTGCGGACTGTTGGAGGGAAAATTAGCTACTCGGCAGTGTGGCACTTTTTCATCAAGCATCCGCAGGAGGGTAACCTGGCCACATGCAAGATGTGTAGACAGAAGGTCAAGCGTGGCCAGGGCCCCAATGTTGGTAGCACGGCCCTACGCAACACATGCAGCGTCACCATAAGGCAGCCTGGGAGAACCGAGGGTCCAGCCTGCTGCGTCAGCCAGTGCCACGCCGCTTCCAATTTCACCCAGCCAAGGCTCCAGCACCTCAGCCGAAGGTAGCTGTGCATCTTTCAGGCAATATATGAGCTCCCTATGCTGCTGCTAACTCCAATGTGTTTTTCAGGCAATATATGGGGTCCTAAAGCTGCTGCCAACTCCTGGGTGTGTCTTTCAGGCAATATATGAGCTCCCTATGCTGCTGCCAACTACAATGTGTTTTTCAGGCAATATATGGGCTCCTAATGCTGCTGCCAACTCCAATGTGTTTTTCAGGCAATACATGGGCTCCCTATGCTGCTGCCAACTCCTGGGTGTGTCTTTCAGGCAATATATGGGCTCCTAATGCTGCTGCCAACTCCTGGGTGTGTCTTTCAGGCAATATATGGGCTCTTAATCCTGCTGCCAACTCCAATGTGTTTTTCAGGCAATATATGGGCTCCCTATGCTGCTGCCAACTCCTGGGTGTGTCTTTCAGGCAATATATGGGCTCCTTATGCTGCTGCCAACTCCAATGTGTTTTTCAGGCAATACATGGGCTCCCTATGCTGCTGCCAACTCCAATGTGTTTTTCAGGCAATACATGGGCTCCCTATGCTGCTGCCAACTCCTGGGTGTGTCTTTCAGGCAATATATGGGCTCCTAATGCTGCTGCCAACTCCTGGGTGTGTCTTTCAGGCAATATATGGGCTCTTAATCCTGCTGCCAACTCCAATGTGTTTTTCAGGCAATATATGGGCTCCCTATGCTGCTGCCAACTCCTGGGTGTGTCTTTCAGGCAATATATGGGCTCCTTATGCTGCTGCCAACTCCAATGTGTTTTTCAGGCAATACATGGGCTCCCTATGCTCCTGCCAACTCCAATGTGTTTTTCAGGCAATACATGGGCTCCCTATGCTGCTGCCAACTCCTGGGTGTGTCTTTCAGGCAATATATGGGCTCCTAATGCTGCTGCCAACTCCTGGGTGTGTCTTTCAGGCAATATATGGGCTCTTAATCCTGCTGCCAACTCCAATGTGTTTTTCAGGCAATATATGGGCTCCCTATGCTGCTGCCAACTCCTGGGTGTGTCTTTCAGGCAATATATGAACTCCTAATGCTGCTGCCAACTCCAATGTGTTTTTCAGCCAATATATGGGCTCCCTATGCTGCTGCCAACTCCTGGGTGTGTCTTTCAGGTAATATATGGGCTCCTAATGCTGCTGCCAACTCCAATGTGTTTTCCAGGCAATATATGGGCTCCCTATGCTGCTGCCAATTCCAGAGTGTGTCTTTCAGGCAATATATGGGCTCATCATGCTCATGCCACCTCAAGGCTCTGTAATTGTGCCGCTCTACGACAGCGAATCTAATAGCGACGCCTCTGATCTGTATGTCATACTTCTTTACAATAGTATTTCACTAGCCCAGCATGCATCCTATGCATGTTACAGCCAAGCAAAATGTTCTGCAACCCTATGGAGGCTCTCGGACGCCCATAAATAGCCATTTTTAATAGCGATTTGTCGCGAATAAATTCGGAGCGAAACGATTTTTCTCGGAAAATTCGGCGAATCGGCCAAATCAAATTTTTTAAAAGTTCGTTCATCTCTAACATCTATGCTAAATGAATCCATAAATATAAAAATGAATAATTTCCATGTCAAAAAAGTAATACATTTATCAAGAAGCATATTATTACATTAACAGCACACTAATGGTTAACAAGTGTTAGCAAGCTAAATGAGTGTATATAAAATAGGACCATTAATTGTAACCAGTGTGGCTTAAAGTGGACCACAACCCAGGCTGATTGGCCCGGGAATCTATAACACAGCGGGGCACCCCTAATTGGAGTGCCCAGGGGACAAGAACCAAAACCTAGGATAGTCAAAATCCTGGGTTTTGGTCCACTTTAATAACCTGAGCCCCTACAAGCAAAGTGAGTCATGGATACAAAGATACAAAGTAGCAACCATGTGGGAGAAATCATAAACAAAATTCCACCAGTTAAAGTGGACCAAAACCCAGGATTTTGACTATCCTGGGTTTTGGTCCCCGATCGGGGATGCCCCGATTGTGTGAAACCCCCCACTCACCTCTTCCCGATCCTACGGCGCATGTACGGCCCCTTGTCCAATCAGCGTGCTCTGAGCCACTGACGTCAGGCCGTCTAAGCCAGCGTCTAAGGCCAGCAGCTCTGAGCATGCTGGCGGCCGTATCCCCCGCTTTCCTCTAACAGGGAGCGCGCCCGCGCCGGCCATTCACAAATGCACGTGCCCTGCTAGAGGGATAGCGGGGATGCGGCCACGGCTCTCATAGGTGCAGTTGGACTGGGAAGCAAGGTAAGTGAACGGGGCGACATGGGAGGTTTCACTCAGTGGGGCATCCCGATTTTGGAAGCCCCAGGGGCTGGGAATCGATTGGCCCAGGAATCGTATAGCCAATCGATTACAGGGGCGCTGTATAATGATATAGTATAATAGGGTATCAGTATAATTACAGATATATCATGTTCTGGATGAATTAGAACCTTCAGAGTAAGCTCAGGAGGCATTGGGATTAAGTGTTGATGTTATAGATTAGCCATTGATCCTGTTAAAGTAGCTGAAAAATATTTAGAATAAAATTGGGATGAAGGGAAAAGGACACAATGGGGTTGATTTAGAGCCAGGTGATAATTCCCATCCATTTTAAGGAGAGAAAACTGTAATTGACTTCCATTGTCTACCTTGGAGCTGATTCAGAATCAAGTGAAAATTTACACCCGGTAGACAATGAAGGTCAATAGCAGTTTTCTCTCTCTAAAAAGGAGTGAGAATTCTCACCTGGCTCTGAATCGACCCCTAGATGTTGCCCTCACTACATAAGGAGATGGTAAGACCTAGTGGTGGGGGGTAGACCAGCTTAAGCCAGTTGGTTGGGTCCTACGTCTTTAAAGTGGACCAACACCCAGGGGTGATCGGCCCGGGAATCTATAAGATTCCCGGGCCGATCACCTCACTCACCGCGGGACATCCCGATCTCGGGTGAAACCCCCCCAAAAAACCCCAAACTCCTTACCTGATCCGCCGCCGCTTCCGCCGCCGCCGCCTCCCGCGCGGCCCTCTAGACGTGCGCGCGCCCGCGCCAGCCGTCTGTGAATGGCCGGCGCGGGCGCGCGCACGCCGAGAGTGACGCGCGGGAGGCGGCGGCGGACGCGCTGTCTTGGACGCCGCTGTCACCCGCTTAGACGTCGGCGGGGATTGGACGGCGCGGTCACGTGGGAGCGGGGAGAGGTGTGTTTTTTGGGGTTTCTGGCGGGTTTCAGAGAGCGGGACACCCCCGATCGGGGTGCCCCGCCGAAGTGGACCAAAACCCAGGATAGTCAAAATCCTGGGTGTTGGTCCACTTTAAAGGCTTGGGCAGTCTGAGCAAGGTGTGGATGTGTGCACACTAAACTGACCACCTGTGTAGCACCTTGGATTGGTCGATCAGAGGAGCAACCCCTCTGCAAGGGATGGGATAAAATGAGGAGAAAAACGCTCAGAATCCTGGAGGGTAGACCAGGTGGTAATCAATCAAAGAAGTTGTCTGGGGGATGGAGCCCTGAGTGCCAGGTATCAGGGCCGGCTCCAGGTTTTTGTGGGCCCTTGGGTGGCATGGTCTCAGGCCTTTGCGGTGGAGAGTCACCGGTCAGGAATATATAAATTCCATGGCCAAAACTAAGAAGGACTGCTTATCCTCCAGTCCCCTATTGGAGCTAGTTTGGCCCCACATGAATGGGCAAAGTATTGAGGAAGAGGGATGGACAAAACAGGAAGGGCAGGAATGGATGGATGGAGAGATAGCTGAAAGGAAGAGGTTATACAAGGTTAGTGATGACCCGGCTCGCTAGGGGGAGATAGCGCAGGGGCCCAATGCAATGTTAATGGCAAAAAAAGTTTAAGTTCTTTAACCTGAATTCAACAGGGACCTGCCACCATCAACCCACCAGAGCCGAGTGATCAGCACGCCAGCCCTGCACCTAGTTCAGGTAGACCCCTTTTCCAAACGTGGCCTGGTCTGAGGGTCCCTTCTCCACTCCTCCTAAAGCATAACCAACAGCCTTTTAGGTAATAGAAGGGTTGAGTATTATGGCTTTATTCAGATGTTATTTAAGGAGTAAGTGTTAAGTGTTAAAGCAGTCCAAAACCCACTTTTTTACATAACCCCAGTACCATAAGCTGAGTGGCAGCCAATTTTTTAATAAACTGGGCTTTTTACAGTGCTGTTGCCCCCTGCAAATTTGAGACCGCGATTGGCTGATCTTAAATCTCCTGGGTGATGTGTGTCAGCCTGGCAGCCAGTTCCCCAGTGTCTCTGTAGACCATGAGAGTGCTCCCACCCCCAGCCTGTCTGAAAGGCTGAGCGTCCCTCAGCCCCGAGAAGCCGGAGGTGCAGCACCATGAAAGCCAAGGCAAAAATGAGTTTTGGCTTTGTGGCAACCCATGGATGTTTCACAAAGCAGGGCATACCCAGGGGAAGTCTAGAAACCAGCCCTGGCATCTTTTAGACTCCAGGACCAGCCATCCAGGGTTCTGGACCAATTTGGTGTTAGGTGTTGGGCTAGGCCAACCAAGTTTAGGTGTTACATTTAAACTGGAACTAACACCAGTTTTTTCTGTAACGCATGTTGGTCCCACTGTCAGCTAATCACAACAAGCTCGTGGGGGGGGGGGGGGGGGCATCCAGAATGCTGGAGTCTCCCCCTGAACATAACCCTCCAGAACGCCCATAATCCTCACCTTTACTATGAACCAGTGTTGGGGAAAGGAGTCAGCATTCTGGATTGTGATTAGCTGACAGCAGGACCAGCACCCCCAAATGGGTGTTGGTCTGGTTTTAAAGGGGTTCTAGACCCAACAGCAATAATAAGTCAGTAACAAGCTTACCTGATGCCTCCCTTCCATTTCCTGCAGCCCTGGATAGAAGCTATATCAGGGCTCCAAAGTTTGCCCTCCTCTCAATTTTATTTCTCCAGGACCACACAAAAATCGTTCTAACAATCACTCGCTTCCTGAACATGGCAAACCACAGTGGTCCCGCATCTGTCTCTGACCACAGCAGAGCATGCTCATGACATAATGTTCCACCGTGATATTCCCTTCCCAGATAAGTCATGATCAGTAAATAAAAACAAAGTCTCTCCAAATTCATAAGGTATTTACAAATAACCAGAGATTTTCAGATGCTTTTAAATGGCTGATTTTACACTGTTCTATAGGATGATAAGATGGGAGGAAGTTAGTGGGTGCCTGGATGGGGAATTTAAAGGGCCAACCCAGCCTGCATAGCCCTTTTAAGACTCTGCCCTGGTGAAGTGGACTTCTCCACGCAACGCGTCGGCTGGTCGCTGCCTCGGGGGACCCATGGCTCGCTTTTAGATCTCAGGGTGATGTACAATAACTTTTTTTTACTTTTACATATCTGGATAAACAGGCGTCTGTTACACAGCAGGCTGCTTAATTTTACTTTCTTTTTCACTGACTTTCAGCATTTTCATTATATGATAAGCATATTGTAGCACTATTTTTTGCACTGTCACCTTATGACAGACACATTGCAGCACTAGTCACTTTATAGCAATAACATGTACCTTGGATAAATTGTTTCTACCATTGATTGTTCATATATGCACAAGCACTTACCCAACCTTGTAATTCTTTTTTCTTTTTATGTCTGTATTCTTTTGGCTGTGTCACAGACTATACACCTGCTGACTTGTCAATCTAATTGATTGTTATTGATTATTGTGATATCATATAATTTACTATATTAGAGCCCTTCTGTTTGGGATTCCCCTGTGGTATGTGTGTATGTTTTTTAACATTGTATTGTGTGTTTTGTTCTGCCCTATTTTGAGCTTCAGTAAATATGGAATATATTTATTTATCTTGATGTGTTGAGTGCAGACCTTTCTTGGTACCTTTAGGGGCATCCCCAAAGCCCCTACTTTGCGTTGTCTGGTTTGGTTTAATACGTATGAGTCGGTTTAGCACCCCACATTGTCCTATAAGTGGGCCGTGCTCATCCATCCTTAAATTTATATACATTGCATAGCCCTTTTAAAAGCCCCCCCTTTAGCCAGAGCTGGAGCAGGGAAGGGGTGAGGGGGTGTTACATAAAAAAGTCTTACCTGGCCTGATATCCAGCTTCGACTACTGCCTGATGCCGCCCTATTCACTTGAATGGGTTAGCGTGAGCACACACAGCATACTATGCGTGCTCCCGTCTACCCATTCACTTGAATGGAAGGGCAGGGCTATGATTGGGTGATCGTCGTTGGTGGAAATTGGATAAGACTTGATTAATGTAATACCCGTCCAGCTTCAGCACTAGCAAAGGATGGCAGGGCAGAAGGGACTAGAATGGCACTTTAAGGTTCAGTATAAAGTGCTTGGGTAGAGGTTATGGTTTAGGTCTTAGGGGCAAATGTCGTGGCCAGGTAATAATTAGGCCAGGGTTAAAGATTAGGATCAGAGGGACTATTAGCCATCATGATTACATTTAGCATCATTTAGGATAGTGTGGCCATCACGCCTTTTGTGAAAATAAACCTTTGGTATTCTTAATAACATATCAACAGTGATGGGATATTTCTCCTCCTTATTAATATCACAAATAGAATTAGTAAGAATAAGAGCAGCACCAGTAATAGCAATAGCGACAGCATAGAATTCACCGAAACAACTGTCAGCTGCAACATCTGACTTGTGATTATATCATGAAACTCGTAATTTGCTTGTGAGAGGTCACAATGCACAGATACTGAATCTGGGGGCTGCGATTTCTTGTAATCTTCCCCAGCATAAAGGGCATTCTGGTCCAAGTTTGCCCAACCAGGGGGCACCTCTGCTTTCCGATCCTCCTCCAAAAATGTATGTGACGTTTCAGAATATCACAATGAAAATGCATGAGAAAATGAGTTTTCAACCACCAATGATATTCAATTGTTGTGTTTTCCTGGCAGGGTTGGGGTATTATTTTGGGGTTATCCTGTGTGGTAGGGAATTATGGGACTAGAGAAGATGTGCTCAAACTGTGACATGTGGCTCTCAGAGCCATCTGCTGTGGGGAAAGTGAGAGGAGTAAATAGAACTGGTGTGTAAAGGTAGTTAAATAGGGGTACAGTAAGGATGGGTGATTGCAAGGAGCACGATATAGGAGGGGCGCATTGACAAACAGAGATGACCACGGTGATTAGGAGGAACACTGTGGCATTGATTGTACAACACCACACCTAGGTGACATCTTTGGCACAATCATTTGGTAAAATCATTTTTTTAATAACAGTTGCAATAGTTAGCATTGGAGGGAGCTTAAATGGGTTGAGTATTGGGAACATGGTTAGGAACTGGGACTGACGCGGGATGGGCTATAAATAACAGTGAGTATTCTTATTGTTGTAGAAAATCTTCATTAAGCTATTCCAAATGAAAAAAATCTGAACATATTTATTGTGGCCCATGACCAAGTACCAAATCATTTAAGCGACCCGTTATCATCAAAAGGTTGAGCACCTCTGATATAGAGGGTAAGTCATTTTTTCAGTTATATGGTATTCATTTTTTTTTTCTAAAGATTTGTAATGGGATTCATATGGGTTAAGGGAAGTTTGTGGGGTTGAAGGTATATATCAGGTTGACATCCTCAAGGGTCACCAACAAGCCATGTTTTGTGGATCTCTTCATAGTTGACTCTGTAGCTCTGTCTGAGCATGAATTACTTCCCGTACATCTGCATGAAGATCTGCAAAACATGACCTGTTGATGGCCCTTGAGGAGAAGGTGATATTGAGGTATGAATGAAGGTATGAAGGTATTCATTTAGCTGATTGGGTCTTTTATGAGTTGAGTTGGTATTCATTTGGATTGAGGGAAGCTTCTTTTAGGTTCACAGAACATATAATAGGAAGAAGGCATCTCTTATCGATGGAGGTGGAATTCTTGTGTTTGATGGAAGTTTCTTTTGGGTTCTAAGAACATGTATTTGGTTGAAGGGGTCTATAGTTCGGGTGGTTATTTTTTTGTGAAGATTATCTTTCATGGAGTTGGCATTCATTTGGGAGGAAAGTCTCTGTAGGGTTCATAGAACTTATAAAAGGCAGGAGGTGTGTCTCTTATCAAATGATTTGGAATTCATGTGTCTCAGGGAAATGTCATTTGGGTTCATAGAACATTTAGCTGAAGTGCTCCCGTGGGTTGGGTCATCTTTTATTTAGGACTTTTACATTTAGGGTTGTGGAAACTCTCTTTGGGGTTCATAGAGCTTATAATTGGAAAATAAAATTTCCTTTTGATTTTGTTGGAATTCATGTGTCTGAGGGAAGTCTCTTATGTGTTTAGAGAGAGAACATATATATTTGGCTGAAGAGCTCTCTTTTGGATGTATCTGGCTATGGTGGCCTTTTAAAGAAGAAAATAAATAGAATATTCATTCGGGGCTTATGTATTTGGCGTAGGTGGTCTTGGGATGGGGGGAGGGATTTGGCATTCATAGGGTTTACTGGAAGTTTGGGTTCATAGGACAAATATTTGGTTGAAGGCATCTCATATCTATTGTAGCTTGTGTGTTTGTTTGTGTATGTAATGGAAGTTTCTTATGGATTTGGTAAAAGAGGGTCTTTTATGGATTGCAGGGGTATTCAGTTGGCTATGGGGTCTGTTATCTAATAAATGGTGTATTTATTCGTTTTCAGTCTGAGAACCAATGGATCATTTATATGGATGAGGATGACATATGGATTGATGAAGGGGACAGTTAATAGCTTGTGGAATATTCACTGTACTCAAGGGGGTCTCTCATGTATAAAGAGGTGCTTTTGGTTGAGGGGGCATTTAATGCAGGAGCATTGGCTGGGGGGTATTCGTTTAAAGCAGACCTGCACCCTAAAGTAAAGACTTTGCCTATAACACATGCTTCACCTGTGGTGCCCTGCTCGAAGTCTCCCTGTAGGGTCTCCCATCTTTTTTTGCAGTATCATCTTGTATCACTGCCCTGAACACCCTTTCACTGCCCTGAATGTACTACAGGAGGAGTGTCAGAATGCGCCACTAGGATAGAAGCCAGTGGAGGAAACTATAGCTGTTATCTTTGATGGTGAGGCAGTGAAGGTGAAAGCAGGGGATGAATGCCTAAAGGGAACAATAAGATGATTCCCAGTGGCACACACTGTTTTTGCCTGGCTGGGCTACGAATAGCCTCCACCTGTAAGCTGGCCTCACCCAGAGGGCACTAATTCCTCTTTTAACACCCCTCCACTCTCTGCCTCCCCAGGTCATCCAGACCCCACCATATACTCACCATCCAAGACACCCCAGTCGATGTTCTGCCACTGCAATGCTTTTATTTAAGCATACCCACCCCCATAATGAAGCTTCAGTATCATCGTTATCACTTTGTTCTCTCTCTGCAATGCTAAAGCCTCAGCTGAAAAATCAACTCGTCTCTTGGAAGAACTTTGGGGATGGGGCTAAGCATCTCATGGTGGCTGGAGGTGGGCTAAGCTTGGCCAGTAGAATCCTGAGCTGAGGATTGGCGCTAGTTCCCCCCTTTTTGTCCGTGGGCCACAGCAGGTGCATTAGGCACAGGCTTCACTTTAGGGCTTCAGTCTGCACTAACTTGCCATTTAGTTGGGTTTGGAGATCTCTTAAGGGTTATGGGTGTATTTATTTTTGAATACTAAGGTCTAAGGTTGTGTATCAGCCACATGGAGGGGGGGGGGCTATTTTGACTGACTTGCTGGAAAGAATAGATCTGACCCTGTTTTAGGTCACGTTTGAAGCCGACTGGAGGGACACTCTCTCTATTCCCATTCCCTTGGTGTTAAAACATGCCCATGGAGAAGCCATGTTCGTGCTCAGTGGCTGGACAATGAAGTACAGAAAACTGCTTGTTGGTATAAATAAATCAGCAGTTCGTTATAACTGTTCTTATGTTTCATGTAACAAGGCTGTTTAATAATTAATTTGAGGGATACTGCACAATACAAACACTAGATTTCAGCTCTCCCAACACAAAGTAAGGCTCTGTTCACACCTCTGCGCTTTCTTTGCGTTGTTGCATTATACATTATTCTAGATGGGATAGTTCACATATCTGCGCAATACATCGAATAAGCGTTGCAGACACCTTTTTCAGCGCAACATTGTAACAGCGCAGGTCAATAGATGGCAGTCTATGGCAGCACAACGCACGTATAACGCAGTGAACCTGTGGTGCATTTGCGTTGCCATAGACATTACCAATTATTTATTAGGCAAAGCATTTTTTTCTTTTAAAAAAGAGCAGGGTTTGTTTTGATACAATGCAGTGCAATACATATTTACAAAACGCTTGCTCCTAACGCAATGGAGAGGTGTGAACAGAGCCAAAGACGCAAATTATTTTTTATATTTTACAAAACCTGGAGTGGGCGTGCAATATACACACCCTTCTCCCAGAAGGAAGCACCACTACTATCATCAATGAGTATTTAATGCTTTATTAGTACAAAAACTAAAAAATACATACACCACAAGACAAGTTAAAAACAACCAGTATGGCCAGAAGACCTTAATCAATAAATATGGCCCCTAAGAGCCTATTAAGTTAATGCCCTATGGGTGAACAAAATTATATAAATTGATACCTAAAAGGCTATAGCCTATCCTTTTGTGCCGGCACAAAAATTCTCTATATATATATATATATATATATATATATATATATATATATATCCATGCTAGCTCTGTAGATGAACATTTGCAGAGGGCTCATTAAATATAAATCTTCCCTTCGCATAGGATAAAGAAGTTCCTGCAAATCACTAATCTGATTAATCCAGAAGATCCTTTCCAAACTGACTGTATTGATATCAGATCGATGTAAAGAAAATCAATGCACTTGTACAGCCCTTTGAGACAAGATTGTACAGCCACATTGCTTATGGCCAGCTTTAGGGTTCCCGGAGAGCTCTGCCATTACTTGCCTGGTACAGCTTTAAAAACTTGATTGTCACAACACAAGAGGGTATAAAAACTTGCCTCCGGCCAATCAGACTCCAACCAGGGTCATCAAACTAAAGCGACATGACCGCCGGGCAGCTAACAGTAATTATTATGATCCTTCTCTGCAGAGCTCTGCAATTCAGTGCACAGATCAGCCCCCCCCCCCAACTGCCAATTACTGTATCTGCTGAGGATAAGGACTTCAAATTCCAATATGATTGGCCTCATCTATTATCCCCAGGTCAAATACTTTTCCTAATTGGGAATACAAAACATTTAACCCCATGCAAAGAAAATGTAACAAAGATCTACCCCGTTTCCCCTGAAAATATGACAGGGTCTTATATTCATTTTTGCCCCAAAAGATGCATTAGGGCTTATTTTCATCTACAAGGTTGATTCAGCACCGTTTGAAAATATCTTCTTGCAATGCGAATATGCCAGTATATTCCCCTGCGGTTTAAAGTGGACCAAAACCCAGGATTTTGACTTTGAACACATGTCCGAATTAGCACTGCAGTCGAATCCATTCCATGCATATGATTTGCATGCGGCACGATAGGAAGTGTCTGCAGAAAATCGACCTGTGCAAATATATCAAATGCATGGATGCCTATGTGCTTAAAGTGAGAATGCATGTATCTATATGCACACATACATAGATGATTATAGATGTACAAATAAATCCATGCTTTTTCCTCTAAGCAGATCTATAAGCACCTGTGTAAAAAGCAAAAAATATATATTTTTTTTATGATGTCTTTATTTGATTTTATTTATCTGACCCAAATTGCCAAAACACTGTCTGCCTCAAGAGACAAATAATAAATAGGCAAGGTGCCGAATAACCCCATTACAGACATGGTAATCCCCCTATTATAGGCATTGTGGTATTCCCCCTCTCCCAATCCCCATAAGCAGTGAGGCATTCCCCCCATTGCGTAGGGAGTGAGACACTCCCCCCATCCCATAGGCAATGAGGCTTTCCCCCATCTCATAGGCAGTGAGGCATTCTCCCTATCCCATAGGCAGTGAGGGCATCCCACATCCCATAGGCAGCGAGGCATTCTCCCATCCTATAGGCAGTGAGGCTTTCCCCCATCCTATAGGCAGTGAGGGCATCCCATAGGCAGTGAGGCATTCCCCCCATCCCATAGGCAGTGAGGGCATCCCACATCCCATAGGCAGTGAGGGCATCCCACATCCCATAGGAGGTGAGGGCATCCCACATCCCATAGGCAGTGAGGCATTCCCCATCCCATAGGCAGTGAGGGCATCCCACATCCCATAAGCAGCGAGGCATTCTCCCTATCCCATAGGCAGTGAGGGCATTCCACATCCCATAGGCAGTGAGGGCATCCCATAGGCAGCGAGGCATTCTCCCTATCCCATAGGCAGTGAGGGCATGCCACATCCCATAGGCAGCGAGGCATTCTCCCTATCCCATAGGCAGTGAGGGCATTCCACATCCCATAGGCAGTGAGGGCATCCCATAGGCAGCGAGGCATTCTCCCTATCCCATAGGCAGTGAGGGCATGCCACATCCCATAGGCAGCGAGGCATTCTCCCTATCCCATAGGCAGTGAGGGCATGCCACATCCCATAGGCAGTGAGGCATTCCCCCATCCCATAGGCAGTGAGGGCATCCCACATCCCATAGGCAGTGAGGCATTCTCCCTATCCCATAGGCAGTGAGGGCATGCCACATCCCATAGGCAGTGAGGGTATCCCATAGGCAGCGAGGCATTCTCCCTATCCCATAGGCAGTGAGGGCATGCCACATCCCATAGGCAGTGAGGCATTCCCCCATCCCATAGGCAGTGAGGGCATCCCACATCCCATAGGCAGTGAGGCTTTCCCCCATCCTATAGGCAGTGAGGCATTCTCCCTATCCCATAGGCAGTGAGGGCATCCCACATCCCATAGGCAGCGAGGCATTCTCCCTATCCCATAGGCAGTGAGGGCATGCCACATCCCATAGGCACTGAGGCATTCCCCCATCCCATAGGCAGTGAGGGCATCCCACATCCCATAGGAGGTGAGAGCATCCCACATCCCATAGGCAGTGAGGCATTCCCCCATCCCATAGGCAGTGAGGGCATCCCCCATCCCATAGGCAATGAGGGCATCCCCCATCCCATAGGCAGTGAGGGCATCCCCCATCCCATAGGCAGTGAGGGCATCCCCCATTCCATAGGCAGTGAGGCACCCCCTCCCCCAGATGCTTGAGAAAAAACAAAATAATAAACTTACATTAAAAGTCGCTCCCACTCTGCAGCCTCACCATGGAGGACAGTCCACACTCAGGCGCGCTTGCCCCACACACCCAAGTCTGAGCAGCGGGTGGGCGTCACCTGCGTCACAGACCACACCCACCTGCTGCAATCCCCTGAGTGTTTGTGTGGGAGAGCGTACCAGGCCCAGAAGCAGCAGCGGTGGCACCCAGAATGGGGACTATTCCTGCCTGTCCTCCCGCTTCTCCATCATCCGGCTACAGTGTGAGAGCAACTTTTAATGCACGCACTGATTACAATTGAAACTGTAGTCCACCAGGCGTCCCCCTCACCTTAACCTACATTTCCCCTGCCCAGCTAATTTATGGCCACACTACACTTCCCTGGCAATAGAGTCTGTTCAGCATCAGGTGAAAACGCGTCCTTGAAGTTTTCTCTCGCGCTCTTGTTCTGCAGATGCTCAATAGATCCACTTATATACAAAATGTAAAACATATGTCAATAAATAGAACTATATACACACAAACACAAAAAAGGTGTTTGCAGATGTGCGTTTGCATGTGTGCACGTGTTTTGGTTGTTTCTTTCTTGCAATGTGTGACATTACGTGACATTACGTTGTCATTTTCAACACGATTTTCTCCATAGCTACCAACCAATTCGAGCATTTGAGAGAACAATATACATGAGGAGATGTTGTGTTTCACTTGAGAAAAGGCCACACTCGCCAAGAAAATTGTGACAAGCAATTTTCGCATCCCCCGTGTTTCTCGCATGGGAAAGGTCAGATGAGAGTGCTCAATCAAGAGAACATGCACTTGCCGATATCAGAACACATGTACGAACTTGGTACTCAAAAAACACTGCGGAATCACTGCTGAAGGGAAAAACAGCATGCTCGGGCAAAAAGCAGCGCAAAAATTCAGATACAAACAGTGTTGAATCAGCCCTTATTTTACACGCTGTCACGTTTCTTGGGGTTACAGCTGCGATCGCCACTGCACTACAAATGTAGCAGTGTGCTCCCCCTGGTGACTGGAGTGACGCCACCGCGACTACCTGATCTTTGGGCCTTATTTATCAAGGAATAGCGACAGATAGCGACAGATAGCGACTGGGGAGCCGGCCAGTAAAGCCAGGTACCGAAACTAGAACGCCGGCTCCCCTCCACAATCACACATTTATCAAGCCGATACTGCTTAGCGACTGAGATAGCGCCACCTAGCAACTCATTCATCATTATCCCAGCCTCATCCCACAGCGCCAGCGAACATCCTTGAACAGCGACAGGTATGACCTCTCGCTACCTGGCGCTCTCCAATGCATTTCAATGGCAGAATGTATTTTAATTAATAATTATTTTTTAATATATATTTTTTTTTAATTTCAAAAAAGAAATCTGTGAACACTTCTTCCTTTGAAAATGTATTTTTTGGGGATTTTTTAAATTTTTTTTTTTTTTTGCACAATTGATATTACAGGTCTGATTTTAAACTATTCAGGTTTGAATATTATTTCAAAATCATTCCATTTTTTTTGGGTGGTTAGGGGGTTAAAAAACTACTTTTAACACATCGCCTACTGCGCTCTGGGATTTAAACATGCATTTCACAGCGCTAGGAATTTTTAAGGCTGATTTTTTAATGAATATGGTGGGTGCCGGTCGCTATGTCCAGTCGCTATCATGCGCTCCCATACAACAGCGAACCTGTCAAATAGCGACTCAGCATCTTGTATTCAACATTATGGCACACCGACTGAGTCGCTATCATCCACCGAACAATGGCCAAGCACAGCGACTACTAGCGGTCGCTGTCAAAATACCGCTACAGTCGCTCAACAGTCGCTATCTGTTGCTATCTGTCGCTATTAATGAATCAGCCTCCCCGTGTGAGAGCCGGCACTTCCAGCCCTTATTGTTTTGGTTGTTTTAAATTCAATTCTCTATGGGGGTGTATCATTTTTCTTGGTGAGTCTGCCACAGCCCAAGGAAGCTGCGGGTGCGGCCACCAATATTTACATCAGAGACGAAGCCAGGAAGGAGGTGAGCATAGAAAGTGGCGCTCAATGGCGCTGGGATAATGGCAGCGGGCTCCAACATAGGCCGGCCAATGCCTCAGTGCAACAATCAAAGATAATTAGGCCTTTATTTAAGAAGGGATAGCGTCAGGTAGCGCCTGGTTAATGACAGGTAGCCACTGGTGAACGCCGGACACGACACGCAATTACACATTTATCAAGCAGAATCTGTTTAGCGACTGGGATAGCGCCATGTAGCGTCTGATTCATCATTTTCACAGCCTCAGCGAACAGCGCCAGCGTTCAGCCTTGCACAGCGCCAGGTATGACCTCTCGCTACCTGACGCTCTCCCATACATTTCAATGGACGATCCTTTTCTTCTCTTTAAACGGGTTATTTTTTTTTCAAAAAAATCACAAATAATTCTGTGACCTCTTCTGGCATTGAAATAGCATTTTTTTCATAATTTTTTCATGTTTTATATATTTCCTCAGAAATTACATTACAGGTCTGGCATTAAAGTGTTCATGTTACAATGCTGCTACAATGTAATTCCATATGTTTTCGATTTGTTACTAGTTGATAGATGCTGGAAAACAGACTTTAAACACACCGCCTCCTGCGCTCTGGGCTTCAAACAAATATTTTTCAGCGCCAGAGATTTGGGGGCTGTTTTTTTGCTGCATATGGTGTGAGTCGGTCGCTATGAGCAGTCGCTAACATGCGCTCCCATACAGCGCTGTACTGGTCAAATAGCGACTCCTCACAATGTATTCAACATTACTGAACAGCAACTGAGTCGCTATAAAGTAGCAACTCACGGCCGAGCACTGCGACTACTAGCGGGCGCTCTGAAAATGCCTGCTACAGACGCTCATCTGACGCTACCTGGCACTAATGATGAATCAGCCTCTTAGTTAGCGGTCGGTGCAGTGCTTGCTAGCACCAATGTAGTCCACAGCGCAGCACCAGATAATACACCAATACCGGTGCTCCTAAGCTGGCGCTATAGCCACAAAAATGATGATCATAAATTAGGCCTATAATGAAAAAAGTTCTCATTGCCAAACTTAACATCAATTCAATTGGATAACCCACCATGAGTCAGACTTGCTCTGTGCAGATCTTTAGGATATTTTTTTCCATTCTATTCAGTCATTTTTTTATCCATTGCAATTTCAAATAATTGATAGATAGTTAATCATGACAGCCAATCAAATGTCCATAATGCAGCATGTGTTCCCAATGTGAGACAATTTCTTCTAGAGATGATAGGGAATGCTAACTATTTTTATAAGATATTATATTATGGGGAAAAAGGGATCTCAAATATGTTAGTACTCAAATAGAACTCATGAGTACTATTTAGATTCATGGCTATTTTCTCTGTAATATTTTGCTCCAGTTTACGTGATTGTGCAGGACTTTTTTTTTAATTTTATTTGATTTCCAACCAACCCAATACTTGAATTACAGTTTTAGAAAATGATAAAACAATCGTTTATAAAGACTGAACTGCCAGTTATCAATTTAAGGCCTCGATTCAATAAAGGTAGAAAAAAATTCTCATGGTAGTAAAAGATTCAATTCATGAGAAAAAAGCCTGAGAATTTCACTGTTACTGAATCACCAGAAAAAAAGACAATGAAAGTCAATGGTACTTTTTACTACTAAGGAAAAGTAGAGAACTGTTTACACTGTAGTAAAAAGTGCCATTGACTTTCATTGTCTTTTTTTCTGGTGATTCAGTAACAGACATTCTCAGGCTTTTTTCTCATGAATTGAATCTTTTACTACCATGAGAATTTTTTTCTACCTTTATTAAATCGAGGCCTAATTCTGTAAATGATCAAATTGAGCATAAATCCCTATAGTGACATGTATGAGTAGCAAAAGGAAAAATAATATCCTTACTTTCTGCCACTCATTCTATCATTGGCTACAATTTTAGATTAGTCAGTGGTGATGACTAGACTTTTTTAATTCATTTAATTCATTTTAATTACTTAGGCCCTTATTTATCAAGGGCTAGCGCCAGGTAGTGTCTGACGAGCGCCAGGTACCGCCAGCTATCGGCGGCTACCGAATCAAGTACGCCCGACGGCGGTCACAATGACGCATTTATCACGCTAAATGAGGCTAGCGCTGGCGAGAGCATCAGCTAGCGCGGGATTCATCATGTAGCCGACTGCAACGAACAGCGCCGCTGCTAATCCCATCACAGAGACAGGTATGACCTGGCGCTCCCTGGCGTGGTCCAATGCATTTCAATGGAGCAATCTTTAAATAATCATAATTAATTGCTATTACTGTTTTTTTTTTTTTTTTTTTTTTTTTTAAAAAGTGTGACCACTTCTGCAATGTTAGGAATTTTTTTAAAGTAAAAAAAAAAAAAAAAAAATATTGTGCAGAATTGATATTACAGGTCTGATATTCATGTATTCATATTACAAAATGTTTAGAAAAACTTGTATAATTTTTCCATATAAAAAAAAAGGTTGTTTGGGGGTTAAAAACTACTTTACACACATCGCCGCCAGCGCTCTGGGGTTTAAACAAGGAATTCACAGCGCGAGAACTTTTTGAGCGTGATTTTTTAATGAATCTGCAGCAAGCCGTTCGCTCTGGCCATTCGCTGTCAGGCGCACCCATACAACGCGGAACCTGTGAAACAGCGACCCCTAACCCCGTATTCAACATTACCGCACACCGACTGAGTCGCTGACAACAAGCAAACCCCGGCCAAGCACAGCGAATACTAGTTGGCGCTGTGAAAATCACGCTACTGGCGCTCATCTGTCGCTACCTGGCGCTATTAATGAATCGGCCTCCCAATTCTTTTCAGCTGACGTGAAAATCAGATACATCCGAAATCTCCCACACACCCTATAGATTTTGTAAGCTCTATTAATGAGTATTCATATCAGTTTGAAATCATTGATCAGAAAAACAAATCATGGGAAATGTTATGTGCCGTCCAATATTACACAACGATTGTACAATCACAGCACAACGGTACAGCATGATGACCTCTCTGACGGCTCCTTCACAAGGCTCGTACTTACTTTTATTTAAATCAGATGTGGTACACATTTCATAACTCACAGATCTTTGTAATTCATACGAGTTACAAATTGAGCCTATAGTGGCAATCGATTGTATAGCAATGGCCTTATAGTACCTACTACTTATACTAGCAATTTACTCAGGAGGTAACCCCCTTAATTAGCTGGTGAAATGTAATGATTTCTCAAGAGCTTTTCTAATTTTCAAATAATCAGGCCTATGTATGGTCAGCATTATCAATACCATTATCAATACAATTAGCATTATCAGTCAATAAATTCTAAAGGAAAGAAATTAAAATTAAAAATGCATTACCAAATTGCATAAGTAAATAACATTGTACATTACACTCTAAATGAATATATTTAAGTTCCAACCTGATGCCTTTGGTGCTAGGTTGGAGATGGAAAAAAACCTGAAATGCGTGTACTAAAAAAAGATGAAGGCTGCCCACAGATAGGGCTCTGACGGGTGCCAATAGGGAGCACTGGTTCCGAACCTGCGGTACAAGTACTCCAGGGGGTACACAATAGTGTTCCAAGGCAAACCTTCAGGGGTTGTCTGACTTGTCTGGTACATGATTTTACAAGTGAAAGCTAATCCCTTCTTGCTTTAAAAGTCCCACGCGGCTTGTGGCCTACTTATATTGGTATTTTTTATAATTAATCACCCCCTTTGTTTGGAACGTCTTGTCACTAAGGGGTACTTGGCGTACTTGACATAAAAAGGTTGAGAATCACTACTCTGAGGGGCAATGGCTTTTGACTTTTACTTATTACATTATATAACATTATGCGGTAAATATATATATATATATATATATATATATATATATATATATATACATATATATTACTTGTACTAACAATTTACTATCAGAATGTAAACATCCCCTTAATTTGGTGGGAGATCCTTGTTAGGCAGCTCTCTTTTAATTTAAGGTTACAGAAAGGTCAAAAATTGAATTTAAAAAATGTATTGAGATATATATATATATATATAAACATCATACTTTTTTTAAACAATGATATATCATTTTTTTTTCTTTAAATTCCGAAAAAAAATATTTTAGCATATATATATATATATATATATATTTATTTATAAAGGATTTTATTATTTATATGATTTTAATATACATATATTGGATCCCTTATTATGCAGCCACTATATACATGTACAACATAAGTAAATCAAGTATTTATTTTTAAATGTTTCACTTGCACTGTATGGGGGGTGGGGTTATCCAAATCTATTGGAGCGGTTCGAAAGGCAAATGTTCTATCTAATTTATTAAAATAAAATATCTACCTCATTAGAAATAACCTGCCCCTCACCTGTAGAATTGCCCCATCGCAGGTGTAGGGGATTTTAATGTGTGTTCAAAAACTAAAATATATATATATATATATATATATATATATATATATATATATATATATATATTGTATAACCTCCTATGCCTATAAAAATATAAAAATATTAAATACACACCAACACATACAAAATATATACCCTTTTTATATAAAAAATACATTTTATGATAATAAGTGGCATTAATATCATAAAATTATTATTCCTATCCTCAAGAATACCTATTATGATAATACCTTATAAAAATGTATTGTTACAACACAATATAACACATAAACATTGTAATACATCATACAGTGCTGGAGAGATGGTGATACTATATAAATAACCATCATAAAATAATTTTCATATTTGCATATATTAATAATACATATATATTTTTACGTATTTTAAATAAGTATATTAGTGTACTAATAATATATATATATATATATATATATATATATATATATATATATATTAAATAATATAAAGTTTGCCTATTCATCCCTTATTTTAAATGCTCTTATGGACTCACTGGCTCAATATCTACACAAGCCTGTAAAAAACTACAGAATATCTGTTAGTAAAATAAAAGTACACAAAAACTCCTAAATAGATATATATATATCTATCGTACATTTAAACCTAATTTAATAGGAATGGAAATAATAATGATATTTAAAAGTAATTCTAAAAATATATTATTTCAAGTTTAAGGTTCTACAGAGTCCATAGAATAGTCCTATTAATGGGAGCACCGGCAAAATAGGCAAAGTACTAAAAAATAAGCCTGGTGCTTTGGAGGTATAAGAAGGTAAGTACTTTCCTCTAGCACTGCAGGAAGTAGGAAGCATGTGGAGGCTTCTATCACCTTTCAGAGGCCGCTTCTTAGGTTGGACCCGGCTGTATCTCCTCCACACATATGGGTCTTCCTCACCCCCAGCTGGCAGACGCTCGGAATGACTGTGCCACGCTGCCGCAGTAATGAATAAATAAGTTCTGGGAGCGATGGAAAACCAACAGGATGGTTCATCCGGGTGACACTTGTACTAACCATTAATGTCATGTTTGAACTTAATTCTCCAGAATGGTTGGGGGAAGGGTGGGAGAGGGGACATCGGGGAAGGGAGGGGGGGTCAGGGAATAGATATGGGAAGAGAGGGCAGAGGAGAGTGCAGGGAGGCATGGAGAGGATGTGCCAGGGAAGGGAGGCAGCAGTCCCCGGCTATCAGGCATGCTCTGTTGGCTGAAGAGGAAGCCACAAAGGTTGCTGGCAGGCCCCGTCAGCTCTCGTCAGGGTCCAGACCGGGCTGTAAGTAGATAATTACTAAACGAGGTCCCCGCTTGACACACAGCCGTATTGGGCACAATGGCGCTGCCACTCTGTGTTGTTAGGGACACAGAACTGGGACATACCTGATCTATGACAGCACAGTTCTGCAGCAATCAGCAATCTGTCTTTCCTTTTATGGCCAGATATTAGGGAATAATTTGTCCCCCCCCCCCCCACTCTAAGAGCATCAAATTGGGATGCCCTTCTAAGCTACAGCTAGTGGTAATGTCAGGCAGACTCACTCACCAGCTCATTTGCGACCAAGGTAGCGCCAGCTCATTGCGACCAACTCTCAGCGACTCATACATAGTAACATAGTATGTAAGGCTGAATAAAGACTTAAGTCCATCCAGTTCAGCCTGTTTATCTCCTTCCAGTGGTCTAGTAGCCATAGCTGGAAATGTTATTACATGCCAGGAAGGCACCAAGGCCACTTTTGAAAGTTTTTACTGTATCTTTCATTACTACCTCCTCTGGCAGCGAGTTCCATAGTCTCACTGCTCTTACAGAGAAGAATCCCCTCCTATGTCGGTGGAGAAAGCACCTTTCCTCTAACCTTAGTGGATGCCCCCGGGTTATGGTTACACTCCGGGGTATAAATAGATTGTGGGACAGATCCTTGTATTGACCCCGAATATATTTATACATAGTTATTAGATCACCCCTCAATCGTCTTTTTTCTAAACTAAATAAACCTAACTTGGACAATCTTTCCGGGTACTCTAGCCCCCGCACTCCTTTTATTAACTTTGTTGCCCTTCTTTGAACGCGCTCCAGTTCTGATATGTCCTTCTTAAGCACAGGTGCCCAGAACTGTACACAGTATTCCATATGGGGTCTGACCAGTGACTTGTACAGGGGTAAAATGATGCTCTGGTCATGAGCACCCATGCCCCTCTTGATGCACCTCATGATCCTATTTGCCTTGGCAGCAGCTGCCTGGCATTGATTACTACAGTTGAGCTTATTGTCAACAAAAACCCCTAGGTCCTTTTCCATTGTTGTTTTACCAAGTGTTTCTTTATTTAGTGTGTAATCATGACACAGATTTCTCCTTCCCATGTACATAACCTTACATTTATCTGTGTTAAACTTCATTTGCCATTTAACTGCCCATGCTTCCAATTTATCTAAATCTGTTTGTAGCTGCCTGCTGTCCTCTTTTGTTTTAATTACTTTACTCAGCTTAGTATCATCTGCAAAGATTGAGACTTTACTGTTTAATCTATACCCAATGTCATTTATATATATATTGAAGAGAATTGGTCCCAGAACTGACCCTTGTGGTACTCCACTAGTAACAGTGACCCAATCTGAGTGTGTACCATTGATAACCACCCTCTGCTTACGATCATTTAGCCAATTTCCCACCCATCTGCACACGTTTTGCCCCAGTCCAAGCATTCTCATCTTTTGTACCAGCCTTATATGTGGAACAGTATCAAATGCTTTAGAAAAGTCAAGATATATGATATCCAATGACTCCCCATGATCCAACCTTGAACTTACCTCCTCGTAAAAGCTGATTAGGTTTGTCTGGCAGGAGCGATTCCTCATAAATCCATGCTGATATGGACTCACACTATATTCAACAGAAAAACAGACACACGCAGCGTCGGCGCTCTGGATCTGGTCTCTATAGCATAGAGCAGCAGACACTGTGTGATTAAAGTCTGTTTTTGAACACATATCCGCTGGTAACAAAGCGAAAACACATGGAATGACATTGTTGTAACATTGTGACATTAATACTTTAATGGCAGACCTGTAATGACAATTCTGGATAAAAATATAGAAAAATCAAAAAAGTTTTAAAATATGACTTTTTCTAGGCCAGGAGAGGTGACACAAATATTTGAGAGAAAAAAAATAAATGAAAACCAAAAAACCCTGTTTAAACAGAAGAAAAGGAACGTCCATTGAAATGTATGGGAGAGCGACAGGTAGCGACAGGTAATACCTGGCGCTCTGGCTTCATAAATGTGGTATTGCGTACAGCGCCCAGGGTTCACCAGACGCTGCCTGTCGCTTACAAGGCACTATCTGCCGCTATCCCTTGATGAATAAACCCCATAGTTTCTCCTGTAGCATAGCAGGACATTCCTAAATGGAACTCTGCTTCATCCAAAACTGTTTAAAGAGGAACAACACCCAAGAAATTGACTTTCTTGAGTTTAGTTCCTCTCTTATGGGGCACCCTGATTTAGGATGCCACGCTGTCTGTATCACCAGTTAACTCACCTTTTCCTTGTCTTCACAGTGCATTGTTCCATTACACTGAGCTCAATGCGGGAAAGGAAATCTGAATGGAGCGAGCACTGATTCGGGATGCCCCACAAAGAGGTAGACCAACCCCCCCCCCAAGTGTCTTATAGACTTTAGAGGGTAATTGCTCCTCTTTAAATGGCCATTCTTTTGGACTAAGGCCCTTATTTAACAAGGGATAGCGCCAGGTAGCGACTGGTGAGCGAACGGTAATGACGGTCACCCCCACGAGAACGCCGGCTCCCCACCACAATCACACATTTATCAAGCCGATCCTGCTTAGCGACTGAGATAGCGCCAGATAGCGACTCATTCATCATTATTCCAGCCTCAGCCCACAGCGCCAGCGAGCGACCTTGAACAGCGACAGGTATGACCTCTCGCTACCTGGCACTCTCCAATGCATTTCAATGGAACAATCTTTAAATATTCATAATTAATTGTTATTAATGTTTTTTTTTTGTTTTGTTTTTTAAATGTCAAAAATTCTGTGACCACTTCTGCAATGTTAGATATTTTTTTTAAGGTAAAAAATTTGTGCAGAATTGATATTACAGGTCTGATATTAATGTATTCATATTACAAAATGTTTTTAAAAACTTGTTTTTTTTTGTTTCCAAAAATATGGTTGTTTGGGGGTTAAAAAACTACTTTTAACCCATCGCCGCCAGCGCTCTGGGGTTTAAACATGCATTTTACAGCGCGAGAATGTTTTGAGCGTGATTTGTTAATGAATATGGTGGGAGCCGTTCGCTATGGCCATTCGCTAGCATGCGCTCCCATACAGCGCGAAACCTGTCAAATAGCGACTCCTAACCTTGTATTCAACATTACTGCACACCGACTGAGTCGCTGTCAACAACCGAACAACGGCCAAGCACAGCGGCTACTAGCAGGCGCTGTGAAAATACCGCTACTGCCGCTCATCTGTCGCTACCTGGCGCTATTAATGAATCGCCCTCCTAGTGGTCTCCATAACCAGACCAATAATGACTGGAAGTCTGATCAGCTCCAAAGCAGAGTGAGGATTCTACACCACTCTGAGACTTAAAGTGGACCAAAACCCACCCTGGAGTCTCTGAGACTCCAAGGTAGGCGTACTCACTCCCCTCAGGGCATCCAGATTGGGGATGCCCCGCTGTGTAAAACACCCAAGGTCGCCTGGAAACTCGCCGCCTTTCACATTCCAACGGCGCATGTGCAAACAGTGGCCGCATCCCTTCTATCGCCTTAGCAGGGCACACGCCAGGCATTTGTGAATGGCTCCCTGTTAGAGGGTAGCAGGGGATGCGGCTGCCGCTCACCTTAGATGAGCTCCTGGATGACGGAGCGGGAGCAGATTCGAGCGCGCTGACTGGATGAGAGACTCCGCATGTGCCGTAGGACTGGGGAAGGGCGAGATTGGGCGATCTTGGGGGTTACACAGAATGGGGCATCTCCAATCGGGGTGCTCTGGGGGCAAGGATCAAAACCCAGGATAGTTAAAATCCTGGGTTTTTGGTCTAGTGTAAAACTCAATGAAACCTGGTTTTCACTATCCAAGTTTTGTTCATTGCGGATGCAGGCGCTAATATTTACATTGACTAAAGAGACGCCAGAAAAGGAGAGTTTCTTGGCAGCTGATGATAATTTGGGATGCCCCAGGGGTGTTGGGTTTTGTTCCACATTAATGCTTACCTACTTTCACAATGCTGTGGGCTGTATAGCGTAGAAGTAGGTGAGTGGTGATGCCCAGTGTTGGGCATCCTGTTAGTCTTAGGGTAGTGGGGTTGGTGAGAGCACTAACCCTCAATTTCAACTCCAGGCCAGAAATGCTAAGCAAACCTTTTCATCTGTTCCTAGCAGAACATCATCATCCAGTGGAAGACATGAAACAGCTGCATCTCGCATTGCATTGTGCAGCTGTTTCCTGACCTCTGCCATAGGGAACTCTATGAGAAAAGGTGTCTTTCTAATTCAGGGCTCATGGGCAGCGGGCGGTTTGGGGTCCTTATGGCACAGAGTTGCCATGGAGGGTTCATACCTGCTTTAAATGGACCTACACCCTAGACATGTACCTGTGGGACAGAGGTCATCCCCCTTCCTATAGCCATACAGTGAGCAGTAATCACCAGTTCCCTATGCAATGGAGGACAGGCAACCACAGCACAAACTGTGGCAGCCAGCCAGCACCTCCTCCAATAGGCTTCTGGTCCCTTAAAGTGGACCAACACCCAGGATTTTGACTATCCTGGGTTTTGGTCCACTTGGTTGGGGCACCCCGGTCGGGGGTGCCCCGCTGTGTGAAACCCCCCAGAACGCCCGGAAACACTCACCTCACCACGCTCATAGGCAGACGCTCGTCCAATCAGAGCGCTCAGAGCCGCTGTGGTATGCACGTACAAGCAGCGTCCAACCACAGCAGCTCTGAGCGCTGGAGGCCGCGTCTCGCGCTTCCTTCTAACATTCACAAACGGCCGGCGCGGGTGTGCGCGCCCTGCTAGAGGGAAGCGCGAGACACAGCCGCGGCCCGCGCATGCACCATTGGAACGGGGCTAAGGTAAGGTTTCTGGGCTTCCTGGGGGGTGTCACCCTGATTTCGGATGCCCCGCAGGGTCCCCCCTGGGTGTTGGTCCACTTTAACAGATAGAGATCCCGCCAGATAACAGGAGTGCATCACTTACTGGGGGCAGGCAGTGGTGGGACACGAGGTTCTTGAGTAATTAGAGGAAGCCTGTCCCTATGTAAATCCACATATTCTGCATTAAAGGAGCACTATCGCGAAATTGTGTAATGTTAAAAATCCATATAAACACCTTGGTTAATGAGAGGACAAGTCACTTATATACCCAAACTGAATAAAACTCCCACCAAACGTGTGGTTTATTCTCACATGGTAGAAACAAAATCCAGGTATAACAGGTTTAGGCCCTTATTCATCAAGCGATAGCGCCAGGTAGTGTCTGACGAGCGCCAGGTAGCGGCAGCTAACGGCGACTACCGACTCAAGTACGCCCGGCGGCGGTCACAATGACGCATTTATCAAGCAAAATGAGGCTAGCGCCGGCGAGAGCGAAATTCCCTCACAGCGCCAGGTATGAGCTGTCGCTCCCTGGCGATGTCCAATGCATTTCAATGGAGCAATCTATAATTATTCATAATTAATTGGTAATAATTTTTTTTTTTTTTTTTTAATGTCAAAAAATCGGAGACCACTTCTGCAATGTTAGGATTTATTTTTAAGTCAAAAAAAAAAAAAATAATAAATATGTGCAGAATTGATCTAACAGGTCTGAGATTAATGTATTCATATAACAAAATGATTCTAAACACATGTATAATGTTACATTCAAAAAATATGGTTGTTTAGGGGTTAAAAACTAGTTAATACCCATCGCCGCCAGCGCTCTGGGGTTTAAACAAGGAATGGACAGCGACAGCACATTCGGAGCGTGATTTGTTGATGAATATGAAGCTAGCCGTTCGCTCTGGCCATTCGTTGTCAGGCGCTCACATACAACGCTGGACCTGTGAAACAGCGACCCCCCAGCCCGTATTCAACATTACCGCACACCGACTGAGTCGCTGTCATCAAGCTAATGCCGGCCAAGCACAGCGAATACTGGCTGGCGCTGAAAAAATCACGCTACAGTCGCTCATCTGTCGCTACCTGGCGCTATTGATGAATCGGCCTCCCCGTCTATGAGGGGGTGACAGAGCCTGTCCTTTTCTTTCCATTAAAATAAAAGAAACAAGCCTGGCTTGATATTTCTTGATGTCGTGTGTATAAGTGACCTGTCCTCCCGCCATCCAGCATATTTATATGGATTTTTATCATTGGTCCATTTTTTCGCGATAGTGCTCCTTTAACTCCCCCACCTTCAGCAATACATGCATAAGGCATGGTGTTAAAAAAAATCTGACACTGGGGTTCGCTTTAAAGTGAACCAAACCCCTTTTCTTCTCGCCATCCTAAGTACCTGGAGGCGGCACGTCCTTCGTGTAGTCAGTGGCGTGCAAACCATGCAAATGCTTGGGGCCCCCAGAGACAGTGTCAGATCAGTGGCAACTTTTTGTATAACTTTTTGCTTTTGATGGGCGAGTGGAGGGGCAGGTGAGGGGGCCGTTTATCACAATGCAGCATATAGGAAGCCATTGTACACTCACGTGAGGCAGCCGCTGCAGAATCGCGCTCAGCTCCATTCAGTTATGCAATGACATCACAGCAGATAGCAAGCTGAATGGTGCAGAGCGGGCATCCCCGCTCACCTCTAGCTGGCTGGCCAATCACAAATGGTATAGCGAGGCGTCTCTGCATGGGTCATTGGAACGAGGTTAGGTGAGTGGGTGCAGCCATTTAAAGTGGACCAACACCCAGGATTTTGACTATCCTGGGTTTTGGTCCACTTCGGTGGGGCACGCCCGGAAACACTCACCTCACCACGCTCCTACGTGACTCGCTCGTCCAATCGGAGCGCTCAGAGCCGCTGTGGCATGCACGTACAAGTGGCGTCCAACCACAGCGGCTCTGAGCGCTGGAGGCCGCGTTTCGCACTTCCCTCTAACAGGGAGCGCGCCCGCAGCGGCCATTCACAAACGGCTGGGGCGGGTGCGCGCCCTGCTAGGGGGAATCGCGAGACGCGGCCCGCGCATGCGCCGTTGGAACGGGGTTAAGGTAAGGTTTCTGGGCTTCCTGGGGGTATCACCCCGCGGGACATCCCGATTTCGGATCTTATAGATTCCCGGGCCGATCCCCCCTGGGTGTTGGTTCACTTTAATGGGGTTTCACATAGTGGGGCATTCTACTTCGGGATGCCACAGGGATTAGCAATTGGACAGCCATATGGAAAATTCACAGACACCGCCCTATGCCATGGACAGACAATGCCAGGATGCCCCTGTGTGAAGCCTTCTGGGTTCGCTCATGCTCCCATAGCGCTTGAGCAGGCCACAGGTGTAATAATATATTATATTTTTCTATATAAAATTTGTCTTTGTTTCGGGTCCCAGACACAACTTGCACGGGGTCCCAGAAATGATGATGCTCGTAGGTTCCCATTTTTGTAATAATGCCCACACCGGGATGCCCCCAGGAGAGGCAAACAGCTGGGCAGCCAAACAGATGATTGGTCCAGATGAGAGCCGAAGCAGGTGACCAGCATTTATATATATATATATATATATATATATATATATATATTATAAGGAAGGATATACTTGTGGCTTTCCTGTAACTTCACAATGAATCAGTCATGGATAAAGAAACAATTCCTGCAGCAGCCTCCCACCCCCAGGCATTCTGAATTGGGATGCTCAGCAGCTGGGGAGGGTAATGGTGTCTGTGCTCCTGCCCCACTCAGATGTCCTAAGAGGCCGATTCATTACTAACACCAGGTATCGGCAGATGAGCGTCTGTATAGCAGCGCTTAGAGCGACCGCTAGAAGACGCTGTAATCGGGTATCGGGCGCTGTAACAGAGCGCCTCAGTCGCTGTAGTAACCTGACCTGCATTGATAAATTTGATGTAAGTTGGGTGCTCTAACACCAGTACAATGCGGCAGGGAGCGAAATGTAGCACCAGATCAGTACGACCGACTCTCGGCGCTCCACACCATACTTATCAAAAAAGACACACACACAGCATCGGCGCTCTAAATCTGGTCGCTATAGCATAGAGCGCTAGACGCTGTGTGATTAAAGTCTGTTTTAGAACACATATCCACCAGTAACAAAGCGAAAACACATGGAATGACATTGTTATAACACTGTGACATTAATACTTTAGTGCCAGACCTGTAATGACAATTCTGCATAAAAATATAAAAAGTTAAAAAAGTTTCTAAAAGTGTTTGTTTGCAGCCAGGAGAGGTCACACAATGATTGGAGCAAAAAAAAAAAAAAAATTAAACACGCTGTTTAAACACAAGCAAATGAACGGCCATTGAAATGTATGGGAGAGCGAAAAAGGTAATACCTGGCGCTATAAGCGGGCAGGCGGATTCATTACTAGCGCCAGGTAACGGCAGATGAGCGTCTGTACAGCGGCGCTAAGAGCAACCGCTAGTGATCGCATTGATTGGCAGTGAGTCGCTATTACAGAGCGCCTCTGTCGCTGTAGTAGCACGGCCAGCATTGATGAATTTGACGTGTGAGTCGCTATAACACCAGTACAGCACTATATGGGAGCGAACGATAGCGACTGGTCAGTGTGAGCGACTCAAACCATATTCATCAAAAAAACAGCCTCACACAGCGCCGGCGCCCAAAATCGGGTTGCTTTAGGCAAGAGCGCCAGAAGCTGTGTTATTAAAGTCCGTTTTTGAACACATATCCACTAGTAACAAAGCAAAAACATTAACACTATATTAAAAAAATCTAAAAAGTTTTCAAAAAGGACATTTAATAGGCCAGGAGAGGTCAAACAATGTTTTGAATAAAAAAAGAAAAAAAAGAAAACCCTGTTTAAAGTGAAGAAAAGTAACGTTCATTGAAATGTATGGGAGAACGACAGTTAGCAACAGGTAATACCAGGCGCTCTGGAAGGCAGAGCGCCGGCGGTATACCGAGCCGTCTGTGATGATGAATCGGATGCTACATGGCGCTCACCGGAATTGCTTTGATAAATGTGGTCTTGTGTACAGTGCTTGACGTTCACCGTTCGCTACCTGTCGCTACGAGGCACCACCTGCCGCTATCCCTTGATGAATAAACCCCTGAGCCGCCTGTAATAATACATGTGACGCTACATGACGCTGTTAAAGTCGCTCACCAGATTCTCTTTCATAAATGTGGTTTTGCGTACAGTGCCTGGCGTTCACCGTTTGCTACCTGTTGCTACGAGGCACCACCTGCCGCTATGCCTTGGTGAATAAACCCCTGAGCCGCCTGTAATAATACATGTGACGCTACATGACGCTGTTAAAGTCGCTCACCAGATTCGCTTTGATAAATGTGGTTTCGCGTACAGTGCTTGGCGTTCACCGTTCGCTACCTGTCGCTACGAGGCACCACCTGCCGCTATCCCTTGATGAATAAACCCCTGAGCCGCTTGTAATAATACATGTGACGCTACATGACGCTGTTAGAGTCGCTCACCAGATTCGCTTTCATAAATGTGGTTTCGCGTACAGTGCTTGGCGTTCACCGTTCGCTACCTGTCGCTACGAGGCACCACCTGCCGCTATCCCTTGATGAATAAACCCCTGACCCGCCTGTAATAATACATGTGACGCTACATGACGCTGTTAAAGTCGCTCACCAGATTTGCTTTGATAAATGTGGTTTTGCGTACAGTGTCTGGCGTTCACCGTTCACCGCTACGATGCACCACCTGCCGCTATGCCTTGATGAATAAACCCCTGAGCCGTTGTAATAATACATGTGACGCTACATGACGCTGTTAAAGTCGCTCACCAGATTTGCTTTCATAAATATGGTTTTGCATACAGCACCCGCATTCACCAGACACTACCTGCCGCTACAAGGCGCTACCTGGCTTGGACAGGCTAAATTTGTTGCTGGCAGCTCACACAGAGTTCCCCTAGAGGCTGGGTAGGTATTTAGCCTCATTTGAAATACTGGGAAAGGCTGAGACTGGGTATCCCAAATCAAGATTGCCGGGGGGCTGGTTTAAGTAGGCATAACGTCATTTTTGAGTGGAGGACTGCTTTGATGTTGGTCCAGTTTAGGATGCCCTGCTGTGTGAACCCCCCAGGTGGGCCATAAAAACTCACCTTTCCCCGAGCCTATGGCACATGTGTGCAGCCAATATACATATACACAGTATATGGCCACATATTGTATCTGCTTTGTCCAGGGAAGCCCCTCACCCCTGACCCAGATTTATTAATGACCTCTCTGTCTTCCTTCCTCTTGAATAAGCAATGACAATAATAAGGGAATCCCGAGAATTCAGGCATCTGCTGCCCTCACCCCGCACAACAGCTGACCCATATTAACCATATCAGTGATACACTGCTGATAGGGAGAGAAAAGGAGCCTCATCCTACGGGAGACCCATATATATGCTCATCGGTCTGTAGTGCCGCTGCTGTGCGGATTTGGGTTCCATTTATCCTGAATTTTCATGATTCAGTTCAATTTAACATTCACAGAATTTTAGGTAAAATGTCACCAGATCTATTTTTAAAGTGGACCAACACCCTCCCCTCATCTATAAGATTCCCGGACCGATCAGATCCCTGACTGCGGGGCACCCCGCATCCCCGAAATCCCTACCTTATCCTCAATCCAGCGGCGCCCGCCGCCGCCTCCCGGCGTCCCTCTAGCAGGACGCGCACCCGCGCCGGCCGTTTGTGAAACGCGCGGGAGGCGGCGGCGGGCGCGCTCTCTTGTCGGTCGCTGCCTCCCGCTTGTCCGTCGGCGGCGATTGGCAGCGGCGGTCACGTGGGAGCGAGGAGAGGTGAGTTTTTCGGGGTTTCTGGGGGGTTTCACACGATCGGGGTGCCCCGCCGAAGTGGACCAAAACCCAGGATAGTCAAAATCCTGGGTGTTGGTCCACTTTAACTCATAACTAGATAACAATAATAATAATCAGGGTTGTAGCTATAGATGGTGCAGGGGGAGCGACTGCACCAGGGCCGAGAAGGTCAGGGGGCGCCATTGTTTTTTCCTCCTACACCTTTTGTTATCATGTTTGTTATCACTTGGCATCATTTAGAGAAAGGAAGCAGCATTTGTCTCAGCTGTTTCAGTCTACTTGCATCCAAATGAGTTAAAGTGGACCAACAGTCAAAAATGACTTTAAAGTGGACCAACACCCAGGCTGATCGGCTCGGGAATCTATAAGATTTTAGGGCCGATCATATCCCTCCCTGCAGGGCATCCGAAATCGGTGTGCCCCGCTGTGTGAAACCCCCCAGGACGCCCCATTCACCTTACCTTACCCCCGTTCCAACAGCGCATGCGCGGGCCACGGCCGCATCTCGCGCTTCTCTCTAGCAGGGCGCTGGCCGTTTGTGAATGGCCAGCGCGGGCGCGCTCCCTGTTAGAGGGAAGCGCGAGATGTGCCCGCCAGCGTGCTCGGAGCCGCTGTGGTTGTCCGTCCCTTGTACGTGCATACCACAGCGGCTCTGAGCGCGCTGATTGGATGAGGCCTGCGCACACGCCGTAGGAGCAGGGTGAAGTGAGTTATTTAGGGCGATCTGGGGGGTTTCACGCAGAGGGGGGGTTTGGGGTGCCCCGCGGAAGTGGACCAAAACCCAGGATAGTGAAAATCCTGGGTGCTGGTCCACTTTAAGAGGAAGTCCACTTTCAATTGAATTTTTGAGATTGTATATTAGTGTGGCAAAATGATGTCTTCAAGTGGACCAAAACCCAGGATTTTGACTATCCTGTGTTTTAGGCTTTGACCCCTTGGGCACCTCGATCGGGGATGCCCTGCTGTGTGAAACCTCCCAGGCATTCATGCGGGCACGCACCCTGCTAAAGGGATGGCGGGGATGCGCCCGCTGCTGGCACATGCACTGTTAGGCCAGGAACAAAGGTGAGTTTTTGGGCGACCTGGGGGGTTTGACACAGAGGGCCATCCCGAATATAAATGCCCTGGGGGAAGCGATTATGCCTGCCCTGGAGTCTCATAGATCCCAGGGTGGGTTTTGGTCCACTTTAACATCGGTGTCCATCAGACACAGCAACCCTTGCACCAAAAATCAGTTCTTATATATTTTAATAAAAAATGTTTTCCTTTGCTGCACAAATCATATCTGTACTTAGCTGTTCAGCCTTCCGGACAATTGTCATCCATGTATCAGACAGTGATTGTCATCATTAGAAATGTAGCAGCGATTCCTGTTCCTACATGAGAACAGACGCTCGTGGCTTGAGTAGTTCCTGATTTATAATGCATAAAGCAATCGGGTTACAGATGGGTAATCGCAGTCTGTGTCAGCACAAATCGCTTCTTCCACTCCAGGCTATAAAGAGGGACTCTGCATTATACTGGTCACCTGGGATGTCCCAGCAGCATGCGACATGGCGTCTTATATGGGGATCTGACGTGCAAGATGTGAAATATTAACAGAGGTATTTCTTATGAGACTGCGGAGTGCCAGGGCGTGCACGCTTGGATGCTTTCGATCCTGTTCCAATAGTTAATGTAAAAAAGATCATACAAAATTATAATGCTAAATAGCCATTTACGGCTACAAAAGTGAACAAATATACAGAATGTAAATGAGTAATATAAAGAAAGCGCCGTCCCTTTAAAGGGGACCAACACCCAGGATTTTCACTATCCTGGGTGTTGGTCCACTTCAGCGGGGCATCCGAGATCAGGATGCCCCGCTGTGTGAACAGGCCCCAAAAAACTTACCTTTTCGGCGATGGAGAAGGCTCTTACAGGGCGCGCGCCCCTGCTGGCCATTCACAACCGGTCGGCACAGGCACACGCTCTGCTAGAGGGATGCGCGGGAAGCGGCGACGGCTGATCCGTCGCCGATAAGGTAAGGTTTTTTTGAGGGCTTTTGGGGGGGGTTTCACCCCACGGGACATCCCGATCTCGAGGGAGGTGATCGGCCCGGGAATCTTATAGATCACCCCTGGGTGTTGGTCTACTTTAAGGAGGGCAGCTCACATGACTGGCCTGCGTTCCGTCTGGAGGCAGACCAGCCATGGTGTCATGCCCAGGGCATGATTATAGAACATACATATTATGAGTGTATATATGTGTGTGTATATTTGAATATGGACCAGCTGCTTTCCCCTCCACCCGTGTGCCATAAAACACCCTCCTATATAAAAACAGGGCCATGCAGTGTGTACATTCCAACTTAATTAAGACTCTGTTTGTGATACTTCCTTGTATGAAGTCAGATCTCTTTGAAGTGCCAGGCTGTTGTCTTTGCTCTGGCCATAAACCGGCAATCAGATAAGGGGACCTGGGAAATAGAATTCCCCCCACCCTTAGGAATTCCATGGAAATGGAAGGTGTCCTGTTAAGCCATTTTTCCCTCCAAATTCTGGCTAACAAAAAGCTAGGAGAGCTGACATGTTGGAGTGCATTACAAGCTAAGGACCTGGGAACATAACATCATCCCAAGCAACGAGCAACCACAGAAAACTCCAACAAAAAGGACTGCGTAAGGACTGTTATTTGCTGTATACTCTTTCTGTATTTTTGTATGTCATTTTATTGTTGTAAATTACATCCAGCACTGTGATACCTTTTATCAGATTAAATGTTTAATTAATCAGCTCTAGTCTTTGACCTCTAAATAGATGAGCTCACCTTCCTGAGGGAAGCTCTGGTGATACACGTTTATTAGGGTTAATTGATGACTTGCTGGGACTAGTAGTCCCTGTCTGGGGGTCTATTGGCGTGTTAACCCTGGTACCATCACACTCTGTCTGGCTGGGCTGAGCGTGATCGTGACACATGGGGGAAGTGGTCACTGGAGGAAGTGACCTCAGGGGGAGGGGGAGTATAAAAGGGACCCTTCCTCTTTGACCCCCCGGCGTGGATGGACGAGCAGTCCCACCCGCCCGCCCTGTTTTTGGTTATGTTTGGGTTTTTTCAGCCGCAGTCCTGGGGGGTTTTTGAATAGCTGTGTTAAGGTTTTGTATGGTTGTTATTTATTGTATTTAAAACAAAAAAAAAAAAAAAAAAAAGAGGTATTTTGTAATATGTCTGTTGGCACCTGTTGGGGGTTCCGCAGTATTTTGTTATTTATTTCTGTTGAAGTATGTTGTACCAAAAAAAAAAAGTAGTATGTGTCATACTTTGTACATATATTAATGTATGGTTATTTATCTGTTACGTTTGTTTTTCTTTTTGGTGGAAATTTGGATTGTATTTGTCACAGCCGTTTGGCGGGTCTCCGGTAGCATTTCCATGGGTAGAGTATGCGGCTGTTTCCGTGGAAACCGGCCAGGACGAGTTGGTTAATGATTTTCGGATGGTTGGCGTTCTGGGAGGGAAGGGGATGTTTTGGTCACTGGAGGTTAGCCTGATTAAGCTCCCTGGCCTAGGAGGTTTTGCGGCCGAGTTTATGTTGGCTTCCGCTTGGTGGGGGTCGGGATGTTAATTTTGTTCCCTCCCCTTCCCTTCGTTCTTGGGATCCTAGGCTTCTCAGACCCGGAACAATAGGGGGGACTCTTTACTGCTTGTACAATGTTGTTTATATATGTTGGGCTGTGGCCGATTAAATGTAATCTTTCCAACGACATGGTGGTCCGGACTTGTTATTTTGGTGGGGTGAGATGTATGACGCAGGACATATGGAACACTAGCCCAGTCATGCCACAGTAAGAAAGGCCAGACATCTCCTGCTCAGCAATAGTGTTGGGTAAATACAAACCACAGTTTCAGCCTGAAGTCCGTGCCGGGGTTCAGCATTCTGTCCAACACTAAAGCCGGGTGCTCAGCAAGGTTAGGTTCCCTAACTGCATTCCTTGTCTAATTAACTTAAACCGGACCAACACCCTCCACTGATCGGCCCGGGAATCTATAAGATTCCTGGACCGATCAGACCCCTGACTGAGGGGCACCCCAATCCTGGGTGTTGGTCCACTTTAAACCGGACCATTAGCCTTACAAAGTTGGAGAAAAAAAACTCCCCAAAACTCATTCATGCCTGATACTGAATCATTGTCAGCACTTACATTTGCTCTTGCATCCACCTAAAGCTGAAACACCACCTCAACAATTTTCTCCTGGTAGCAGCCCTGAGGCTTCCTTTCCCAGCTGTGCTTCTGCCTATATCTAAACGATATAACCCACAATGCAGCGTGGCCAGAAACCCAGCAGCACTTTGCAGACGGCCTGCAGCTCCATGGGAAGCCATTTTGAGGGTAAATGCGACCCAGGTAAATGAATTTTCATGTGCAGCAATCTGAATTGCCATGGGGAGGGATGCATATGAACACTGTCACTTGTAAGGGCGTTGGTCTGATTTAAAGTGGACCAAAACCCACGCTGATTGGCCCGGGAAACTATAAGATTCCCAGGACGATCGATTCCCTCCCCCGGGATCCAAAATCGGGATGCTCCGCTGTGCGAAACCCTCCAGGTCGCCCCGTACACTTACCTTGTTTCCTGGTCCAACGGCGCATGTGCGAGCCACGGCTGTTCCCCCCCATCCCTCCAGCAGGGTGCATGGCAGGTATTTATGAATGGCCAGCGCGGGCACGCTCCCTGTTAGAGGGAAGCGGGGGATGCAGCCGTCAGCACACTTAGAGCCGCTGGCCTTAGACAAAGTCTTAGAGGCTGATTTATTAATAGCGACATGTAGCGACAGTTGAGCGACGGTAGCGGTATTTTCACAGCGCCCGCTAGTAGTCGCTGTGCTTGGCCGTTGTTCAGTTGTTGACAGCGACTCAGTCGGTGTGCAGTAATGTTGAATACAAGGTGACGAGTCGCTATTTGACAGGTTCCGCGATGTATGGGAGCGCATGATAGCGACTGGCCCTAGCGACCGGCTTCCACCATATTCATCAAAAATCACGCTCAAAAAATTCTCGCGCTGTGAAATGCATGTTTAAACCCCAGAGCGCTGGCGGCGATGTGTTAAAAGTAGTTTTTTAACCCCCAAACAACCATATTTTTGAAAACCAAAAAACTAAATTTTTAAAAATAATTTAGTAATATGAATACAATAATATCAGAACTGTAATATCAATTCTGCACAAATTTTTTTTTTTTTTCCCTTAAAAAAATTATCTAACATGGCAGAAGTGGTCACAGAATATGTCACATTAAAAAAAAAAAAATATTAACAATTACTTATTAATATTTAAAGATTGGTCCATTGAAATGCATTGGAGAGCGCCAGGTAGCGAGAGGTCATACCTGTCGCTGTTCAAGGTCGGACGCTGGCGCTGTGGGCTGAGGCTGGAATAATGATGAATGAGTCGCTATATGGCGCTATCTCAGTCGCTAAGCAGGATTGGCTTGATAAATGTGTGATTGTGGTGGGGAGCCGGCGTTCTCGTTCTCGCTCACCAGTCGCTACCTGTCGCTATTCCTTCATAAATGAGGGCTTTAGACAACGTGACATCAGCGGCTCCGAGCGCACTGATTGGATGAACGCTCGCACATGCTCTGTAGGACCGGGGTGCCCGGGAGGTAAGGACCAAAACGCTGGATAGTCAAAATCCTGGGTTTTGGTCCACTTTAATGGACACTAAGGCCCTTATTTATGAAGTAATAGCGACAGGTAGCGACTGGTGAGCGGCCGGTAATGACGGGCCCCGCCACGAGAACGCCGGCTCCCCACCACAATCACACATTTATCAAGGCAATCCTGCTTAGCGACTGAGATAGCGCCATATAGCCACTCATTCATCATTATTCCAGCCTCAGCCCACAGCGCCAGCGTCCGACCTTGAACAGCAACAGGTATGACCTCTCGCTACCTGGCGCTCTCCAATGCATTTCAATGGAACAATCTTTAAATATTAATAATTAATTGTTATTAATGTTTTTTTTTTTTTTTTTTTTTTAAATGTGAAAAATTCTCTGACCACTTCTGCCATGTTAGATAATTTTTTTAAGGTAGGAAAAAAAAAATTGTGCAGAATTGATATTACAGGTCTGATATTAATGTATTCATATTACTAAATTCTTAAAAAAATTTTTTTTTTTTTGGTTTCCAAAAATATGGTTGTTTGGGGGTTAAACATGCATTTCACAGCGTGAGAATTTTTTGAGCGTGATTTTTTGATGAATATGGTGGGAGCCGGTTGCTCTGACCAGTCGCTATCATGCGCTCCCATACAGCGCGGAACCTGTCAAATAGCGACTTGTCACCTTGTATTCAACATTACTGCACACCAACTGAGTCGCTGTCAACAACCGAACAACGGCCAAGCACAGCGACTACTAGCGGGCGCTGTGAAAATACCGCTACAGTCGCTCAACTGTCGCTACATGTCGCTATTAATAAATCAGCCTCTTAGACAACTTGACATCAGCGGCTCTGAGCGCACTGATTGGATGAGCGCTCGCACATGCGCTGTAGGACCGGGGTGCCCGGGAGGAAAGGACCAAAACCCAGGTTAGTCAAAATCCTGGGTTTTGGTCCACTTTAATGGACACTAAAGGTTCCCTACAACTCTCCCAAATAAAATTAACAGTGGTGATTGTGATTGCATCACCTGTTACACTTGTTTGATCCACCGACATGTTGTTTTGTCCCAACTTTTGACTTGTGTCTCCTCTCAGTAGAGACTCAAATAGCCTTTGTTAAAGTTGCAACCGCAACGAAACGCGTCAGGCGGGATATGGTTTTATTATAAGGTAGATTTTTACCAGTTTGAAATTGTGGATTATCTCCGGCTTTTATGTATATTTGGCTCTGAGAGAAGCAAGTCTTCTGCGCAGCTTTGTATCTTGGAGTTTGTGAAACGCTACTAACTGACGTCTGTTTTAGTGTATACTTCAAGGCAAGGGAGTGTGACCAGCAAAATAATTGGGGAGCCAGAGGATTAAAATTGATTTAATGCTTTTTTACTGGCTGCATCTGGTAAGCATTCCTTTTGGACGGTGGAGGATTTGAAGCACGATTATATTTATGATTAATGTATGCACCGTGGGATCTCCATTTTTTATATAGTTTAAAAGACTGTTCCTTGAAAGAAATGTATTTGTTGCTCTGTGTTATTTATAGATCATTTTGTATTGTTTTACTGGTGGAGTGGACAGTATATTTACACGTGAGAGCAAAACTAAGAGGCTGATTCATTAATAGCGACAGATAGCGACAGATAGCGACTGTTGAGCGACTGTAGCGGTATTTTGACAACGCCCGCTAGTAGTCGCTGTGCTTGCCCATTGTTCGGTGGATGATAGCGACTCAGTCGGTGTGCAGTAATGTTGAATACAAGGTGATGAGTCGCTATTTGACAGGTTCGCTGTTGTATGGGAGCACATGATAGCGACTGGCCCTAGCGACCGGCACCCACCATATTCATTAAAAAATCAGCCTTAAAAATTCCTAGCGCTGTGAAATGCATGTTTAAACCCCAGAGCGCAGTAGGCGATGTGTTAAAAGTAGTTTTTTAACCCCCTAACCACCCAAAAAAAATGGAATGATTTTGAAATAATATTCAAACCTGAATAGTTTAAAATCAGACCTGTAATATCAATTCTGTAAAAAAAAAAATTTTTTTTTTAAAATCCCCAAAAAATACATTTTCAAAGGAAGAAGTGTTCACAGATTTTTTTTTTGAAATTTGAAAAAAATATATATATTAAAAAATAATTATTAATTAAAATACATTCTGCCATTGAAATGCATTGGAGAGCGCCAGGTAGCGAGAGGTCATACCTGTCGCTGTTCAAGGATGTTCGCTGGCGCTGAGGGATGAGGCTGGGATAATGATGAATGAGTTGCTAGGTGGCGCTATCTCAGTCGCTAAGCAGTATTGGCTTGATAAATGTGTGATTGTGGAGGGGAGCCGGCGTTCTAGTTGCGGTACCTGGCTTTACTGGCCGGCTCCCCAGTCGCTATCTGTCGCTATTTGTCGCTATCTGACGCTATTTCTTGATAAATAAGGCCCTAAGATTATTGACTTAAGAACCATTGGATTTAGCGCTGTGCTTTTTGTCTCAAATAGACTCCGCGTACATAATACAGTTTTATGTACTTTTGCGTTGTATGTAAATCTAAAGGTACGAGCTAAGATATTGCTTCATGACGCCCTCCTTTGGTGTCATGTGTCCTGTCTGTCACCCACCTTCTCTCCACTGCAGTTTGGAAATGTTTAATTCATGTTGGGCTTGTGCCCGCAGCTCCATCTCAGGCCGGTGACACCAGATCCTTAGTGACAGACCCTCCTGCTATATGCAGACATCTCAATCCTGGATCCATCACCGTGGAGGGAGACAACAGCACAACGCTGAAGGCGGCTTTTATATTCTAGGATACAAAAACCACCTATCACACCTCTGTGACGTGGGGGGGCATCCTCATCATAGCACAGCCCAGCGTCCTTCATGCTGCACTTCAGTAACCACAGAAAGTTTCCACATGCAGAATTATCTTTATCATTGCCGTCCCTTGGGATGTGCAAGATATAGGGCGGCATCACAACCTCTCTACAGGGGGCGCCTAGAGACACATTTCAGACACCCCTACAGAAAGAAAGCTCATATCCCACTTTTTTTTTATTTTATAACATTTAATTTATTTAATTTATTTAATTTAATTATTTACATTTTATTTTATATTATTTATTTAATATTTTTATTTACCATTATTTTTTATTTTAAAAAAAATAATTTATTTAATTTATTTAATTTAATTTATTTAATTATTTAAAAGTTATTTTATATTATTTATTTAATATTTTTATTTACCATTATTTTTTATTTTATAAAATTGTATTTATTTAATTATTTTATTTATTTTATTTAATTTATTTAATTTAATTTATTTAATTATTTAAATTTAATTTTATATTATTTATTTAATATTTTTATTTACCATTATTTTTTATTTTATAAAATTTTATTTATTTAATTTAATTTATTTAATTTAATTTATTTAATTATTTAAATGTTATTTTATATTATTTATTTAATATTTTTATTTACCATTATTTTTTATTTTTTAAACGGACTTATTTTTGCACATCCCTTTATTATTTGTCTCACCTTTTCTAGCTCCACCGTGTTGTTTTTTATGTCTTCTTTATTCCTTCTTGCCTTTCCTTATCTCCGTCTCTGTATACGTGATCACCATAGTTTCTAGTAACTTTCTTTTTCATTTCCATTTTCTTTTTATCTCTTTCTCCTTGTTCACATTCTCTACTTTTTCACTCTTTTACCGTATCAGTATCTTTCTTTCTTTTTACCTGCTCTCTCTTTTCCACATTTCCTCTCTTGTTACCTTCTCTCTTTTCAACATTGGTTTGTTTTTACCTTCTCTCTCTTCTACATTGGTTTGTTTTTTACCTTCTCTCTTTTCTACATTGGTTCTATTTTACCTTCTCTCTCTTCTACATTGGTTTATTTTTACCTTCTCTCTTTTCTACATTGGTTCTATTTTACCTTCTCTCTTTTCTACATTGGTTCTATTTTACCTTACCTGAATGGCAGAAACAACAAGTCCCACCCTGGCCAATCGTAATCTAGATGACAAACTGCTATTAGTCACAGGGACTATGCCACTCCCCTCCATTCACTGCAATGGAGTGGGCGTGTCAAAACCTGGCACGCCCCTTCCATTGCAGTAAATGGAGGGGGCATGCCATAATCCCTGTAATGGCTGGCAGGGGGACATTTATCATCGAGGCTACGGAGGAAGGACAGGGCAGCACGGAATACGGATCAGACGATCATGTGTCAGAGCATCTGCGGGAGAAAAAATGTGAGTATAGCTTTTTCTTATTTTACTGCTATGCCTTTAAAGTGGACCAACACCCAGGATTTTGACTATCCTGGGTTTTAGTCCACTTCGGGGGGCACTCCGATTGGGGGTGCCCCGCTGTGTGAAACCCCCCAGAAAGCCCCAAAACTCACCGCACCACGCTCCCACATGACCGCGCCGACGGACAAGCGGGTGACAACGACGGACAAGACAGCGCGTCCGCCGCCGCCTCCCGCACGTCACTCTTACAGGGCGCGCGCACGTCTAGAGGGGTGCGCGGGAGGAGGCAGCTGGTAAGTTAAGTTTTTTTGGGGGGGTTTCACCGCGCGGGACATCCCGATCTCGGATGTCCCGCGGTGAGGAAGGTGATCGGGACAGGAATCTTATAGATCACCCCTGGGTGTTGGTCCACTTTAATCTAACAAAAAAACGAATGAATGTCACTAGGACCAATATTACCGAAATAGGAGACCCTATATTTTGAGCTGTTCACCAGCCTTTAGTCCTGATTTTCAGTCAAAGCTCACATAAACTTTCCCTGGCAACTCATACCCATTATACCCACCTGTTCATCATGAAGCATTATGATGGAGGACACAGTGAAGGGCATGGAGCTCTGCTAAGAAAAAGTGAGCATCAGCCTAATGGAGGGCTCACTGGGAGTTGCTTTTTTTTTAGTGTAGTTGTCGGCCCGGACCCATCCTGGCACAGAGTTGCAAGGGAGAATTCAGTCCCGCTTAAAGTGGACCAACACCCAGGGGGGATCGGCCCAGGAATCTATAAGATTACCGGACCGATCAGATCCCCCCAGGAGGCCCACAAACCTTACCTCAGCCCCGTGGTTTTTGTATCCTCTAGCAGGGCGCGCACCCGTGCCGGCCATTTGTGAATGGCCGGCGCAGGCGCGCTCCCTGTTAGAGGGAAGCGCGAGACGCGGCCTCCAGCGCTCAGAGCCGCTGAGCTGCTATGCGCGTCCAAGCAGCCTTGGACACGCACTGTGATTGGCTGGAGCGGTCACGTGGGAGCGGGGAGAGGTGAGTTTTTGGGGCTTTCTGGGGGGTTTCACACAGCGGGGCACCCCCAATTGGGGTGCCCCCACCGAAGTGGACCAAAACCCAGGATAGTCAAAATCCTGGGTGTTGGTCCACTTTAAAGTGGACAGAAATCCACACTGGAATCTGCTCACATTAGATGAGCTCTTGGATGAAGGGGCTTGAGTGGATCCGAGCACGCTGATTGGACGAGCGGCCGCACATGCGTCGTAGGACCGGGAAGAAGTGAGTTTGTTCAGGAGACCGGAGGGGTTTCACACAGCGATTGGGGTGCCCCCGGGGGGTAAGAACCAAAACCCAGGATAGTCAATATCCTGGATTTAGGTCTACTTTAAATTGCACAGAACCAAAATCTAAAAAAAATGGAAAAGAATAACTTGAAATGGTCTGCCCTTGAAGTGGACCAACACACAGGATTTTCACTATCCTGGGTGTTGATCCACTTCAGCGGGGCATCCGAGATCAGGATGCCCCGCTGTGTGAAAGCCCCCCAAAAGCCCCAAAAAACGTACCTTTTCAGCGATGGACAAGCAACGGATAAGCCGCCGCCGCCTCCCGCGCGTAGCTCTTATAGAGCGCTCGCCTGCGCCGGCCATTCGCAAGCGGTCGGCGTGTGCGCGCGCACTTCTAGAGGCGGCAATAAGGTAAGGTTTTTTTGGGGCTTTGGGGGGGTTTCACCCCGCGGGACATCCCGATCTCTGATGCCCCGCAGTGAGGGAGGTGATCCCGGGCCGATCACCCCTGGGTGTTGGTCCACTTTAAAAAGGAAGCAATTGTTTTAGTTTTTTCCCCCCTAGGGGGGCGCTAACAATGTCAAGTGAAAAGTAAGGCAAAGAAAGCATACAGCCAACTTAGCAGGATGAAAGCAGTACACGGAATGTTGCTGCCACCTGCTGGGAGAAACAATGAATTACATTTCAACATCTAAAATTCAATCCCCAATCCACCTTTCTCCTCTTTTCAACATTCCCTTTTTTTTAACCTTCTTTTTCTTTTCCACATTCCCTTTTTTTTACCTTCTTTTGACTTGGTCAAGTGACTCAGAGTCTTACAATTTGACCACCAGAGCAATTCCAGCAACCAATCAGAGGAGGGGGATACCAGCAATCAGTACAATGTTGTAAACAATGGGCGTTGGATCACGATTCTTCTTTCAAGATGCATTGCAGTGATTTTTCTCTGGTCCTAAACTTGGCTTTGAAAGCTTTCCTGATTTTAACTGGGATACTTAAATGAAGGATGGACACCAGAAATAATTTGATTGCAATTAGTAGGTGTATTGAGAAATTTCATGCACTATATATAGAACATCATAGGGGGGTTATTTAAGAAGGGATAGCGTCAGGTAGCGCCTGGTTAATGAGAGGTAGCGACAGGTAGCGACTGGTGAACGCCGGACACAGCACGCAATTCCACATTTATCAAGCAGAATCTGTTTAGCGACTGGGATAGCGCCATGTAGCATCTGATTCATCATTTTCAAAGCCTCTGCGAACAGCGCCAGCGTTCAGCCTTGCACAGCGCCAGGTATGACCTCTCGCTACCTGTCGCTCCCCCATACATTTCAATGGATGAACCTTTTCTTCTCTTTAAACGGGTTTTTTTTTCCCCCAAAAGTCACAAATAATTCTGTGACCTCTTTGGCATTGAAAAAGCTGTTTTTTCACATTTGTAACATTTTTTAAATATTTCCTCAGAAATGACATTACAGGTCTGGCATTAATGTGTTCATGTTACAATGTTGTTACAATGTAATTCCATATGTTTTCGCTTTGTTACTAGTTGATAGATGTTTTAAAACAGACTTTAAACACACCGCCTCCTGCGCTCTGGGCTTCAAACAAGTATTTTTCAGCGCCAGAGATTTGCGAGGCTGTTTTTTTCCTGAATATGGTGTGAGTCGGTCGCTATGAGCAGTCGCTAACATGCGCTCCCATACAGTGTCGGGACCCGACACTCAAAAGACATAAACATGAGCTATTAGTCTCCAGCTGCTCAACACACACATTATTTTTTTCTACATTTGTAATTCTTACTCCAACACTTACCTACATTCAAAGTACCATTTAAATATAAATCACCAAGAAAAATTCGCGATACTGCTCCTTTAAGGAATAAATGCTTACTTCATATGACATTAACAATGCACAGTTTCTAGTATTTAAAGGGGCACCATCCTCCTGAGGATCTACACTGAACTAAGCTTGAAATACTTATTGTATCCTTTTGTTGTTTAATCTCTATGTTGTGACTGTCTTCTATATATAGTGTATGACATTTCTCAATACACCTACTAATTGCAATCCAATTATTTCTGGTGTGCATCCTTCATTTAAGTATTTAAGATATTGGTTGGGGGCTCAATTGGTGGGAGTCCTAGTTGTGATTGCACCCATAACCGTATAACTGATTAATAACTGATTAGGTGTGCCATTACCTACTATATACTAACTGATTTTACCTGGGCTCAGAAAACTCTTTTACAAGTTTACAAACTGCACTCAGGTAGGGTATCTAAGGAACGCAGAGTAAGACGGGGATTTTGGCCCCTGTCTCCTGATCATCCCGATATGGGGAAGTCCGCTGTGTAAAACCTTTTGGTTCACTAGGTCTGCTTACCTTTTCCGCTCCCACAGCGCATGCACAGGCTCTCACCCAATCAGTATCCTATGCTGTGCATATCTGCATATATCCATATGCATCAACTGGCACCATCCAGCGGCACACAATAATGCAAAGCAAGCAACAGAGGAAAGGAGGGAGACAGAGAGATGGGGCAAGAACAACAGAAAAAGAAATACGGGGAGGCCAATTCATTAATAGCGGCAGGTAACGACAGTTGACCGACTGTAGCAGTATTTTCACAGCGCCCGCTAGTAGTCGCTGTGCTTGGCCGTTGTTCGGTTGTTGACAGTCGGTGTGCAGTAATGTTGAATACAAGGTGAAGAATCGCTATTTGACAGGTTCCGCGCTGTATGGGAGCGCATGATAGCGACTGGTCAGAGTGACCGGCTCCCACCATATTCATCAAAAAATCAGGCTCAAAAAATTCTCGCGCTGTGAAATGCATGTTTAAACCCCAGAGCGCTGGAGGCGATGTGTTAAAAGTAGTATTTTAACCCCCAAACAACCATATTTTTTGAAACCAAAAAAAAAAAAAAATTTTAAAGAATTTAGTAATATGAATACATTAATATCAGACCTGTAATATCAATTCTGCACAATTTTTTTTTTTAACCTTAAAAAAATTATCTAACATGGCAGAAGTGGTCACAGAATTTTTCACATTTATAAAAAAAAAACACATTAATAACAATTAATTATTAATATTTATAGATTGTTCCATTGAAATGCATTGGAGAGCGCCAGGTAGCGAGAGGTTATACCTGTCGCTGTTCAAGGTCGGACGCTGGCGCTGTGGGGTGAGGCTGGAATAATGATGAATGAGTCGCTATCTGGCGCTATCTCAGTCGCTAAGCAGGATCTGCTTGATAAATGTGTGATTGTAGTGGGGAGCCGGCGTTCTCGTGGCGGGGCCCGTCATTACCGGTCGCTCACCAGACGCTACCTGTCGCTATTCCTTCATAAATAAGGGCTTAAATGTAGAAAAGAGAGAAATAAGAGGTAACGGGGAAAAGAGATGGAGGGAAGGAAAGCAGGATTTGTCGTATGAAGAGAAGGTTAAATAAGAGAAGATGGAGAGAATATGGAAAAGAGAAAGGAAGAGAAAAGATAAAAAAAACAATAGGATGACATCATCTTTTAAGAAGAAGCTTAATGATAGAACAAGGGGGCACAACCTGAAGCTAGTCGGGGGGAAGATCAGGAGCAATGTTAGAAAATATTATTTTACAGAAAGAGTAGTAGATGCTTGGAACAAACTTCCAGCAGAGGTAGTTGAAAAATCAACAGTCACTGAATTTAAACATGCCTGGGATAAGCACACATCTATCCTAAGATAAAGAGAACATACAGTATATACATAAGGGCAGACTAGATGGACCGTATGGTCTCCTTCTGCCGTCAAGCTTCTGTGTTTCTATGTTTCTATACCTCACAAGTTTCCCTGATTTGGAGGGAATGCCCCTCTTTTGAGTTCATGTCCCTCGTTGTTCCCCTTTGCCCCTCTTTGAGGTGTAACATGCAGATCTGCATCAATAAATCATTCATTTGTCTAGTCAAAGTGTTTATATTGTTGTAACTATTAGACCCTATCTTCTATCCATCAATCAATGAGGGGGTGTGGCCTAATTTAACAACTGTCCCTCTTTCCCACCCTGAAAAGTTGGCAGGTATGTGACATGGAAAGCTGGGATGAATCTATTAGGCATATCCAGACACAGTCAGCACAAACAACACTCCAGTAGCACACGTGTGTCACACACCTCTACAGAGAAGTTTATCAGTGGCCCACTTTCGGCTTTGGAAATTAGAAACACACTGCTCTCTAGTGGGCAGCCGCTTGCACTGCAAGGAAATCTCCTTAGGGGTGCTGGGGGACGCAAGTGAGGGCAGTGCAGGCCGCAGGTTGTGCATCCAGGCACTAGAGCAGAGGTACTCAACCACTTCTTGTAATGGTCCATTTAAAGGCATCTGGTGAGAGGTGAAGGTCCGGGCAGAGGGCTGTCACGCGTGGGGGGGCGTGGATAGTTAGAAATCAGCACACTGGGGGAGGGGCTACAGACTCCCTAGGCAAAACTAAAAAAAGGCCGCTTGCCCTACTGCAAAAATCCTATTGGGCACTTTTTTCTCTCTTTTTTTTTTTTTGAGCTTTTTTTTTTTTTTTGAGCTTTTTTTTCTCTCTTTTTTTTTTTGGATGGGACAAAGAGACTGTGTGTAGCTTGCAATGCCACTTCCTGCCTGTGCAGTGCATGCTAGGTGCCAGGAAGCCATGACACTGGCATGGAGACTAAGCACTACATCACCGATCAAGGGGGCAGCACTGAGCACGGAAACCCAGAAGCAACTGAGTGCAGGGCTGTAAGGGCCGGGGCCTGGATATCTGGAGCCAGGGTCCACATTCTGCCAGTTGAGTATAGCTGCACTAGAGGGACTGTAGCAGACTCTGCTTGTATCTAGCAATGAAGTGCTGGGATATATTTAAAGGAAATGTCTACGGCCCTTGGAATTCTTTCATGAGAAGCAGTGGAACTTAAACCATTGCCAGGTCTCTCTTGAGCTTCAGCAAGAGAAATGCACCAGCTTACCCGCACTTCATTTCCTAGTCTCAACGTGTGAAGGACTTTTTTTTGGCAAGGTTTAATTATTATTTTTTTTTTTTTTAATTATCAGGCACTGTTTGGTCCAGGTGCGGGCAAGGGGGGTGTGAGGAACAGTGTTTTATGTGAGCCTACCTGATACCACAGCTTCCAGAATCATGCAATTCCATCAACAGGAAATATCGGGTTCAAAAAAGGCCCCATAGTGGGTAATTTACCCGAAAGTCAAGGACTTGTGGAATAAGATTAAGGCAAACAGGCATCTTAAGTTAAATTATATATTTTATTGCGATAAGCACACACTAAGGGCCTTATTTATCAAGGAATAGCGGCAGATAGCGACAGATAGCGACTGGGGAGCCGGCCAGTAAAGCCAGGTACCGCAACCAGAACGCCGGCTCCCCTCCACAATCACACATTTATCAAGCCGATACTGCTTAGCGACTGAGATAGAGCCACCTAGCAACTCATTCATCATTATCCCAGCCTCATCCCACAGCGCCAGCGAACATCCTTGAACAGCGACAGGTATGACCTCTCGCTACCTGGCGCTCTCCAATGCATTTCAATGGCAGAATGTATTTTAATTAATAATTATTTTTTAATATATATTTTTTTTTTAAATTTCCAAAAAAAATCTGTGAATACTTCTTCCTTTGAAAATTTTATTTTTTTTGCAGAATTGATATTACAGGTCTGATTTTAAACTATTCAGGTTTGAATATTATTTCAAAATCATTCCATTTTTTTTTGGGGTGGTTAGGGGGTTAAAAAACTACTTTTAACACATCGCCTACTGCGCTCTGGGATTTAAACATGCATTTCACAGCGCTAGGAATTTTTAAGGCTGATTTTTTAATGAATATGGTGGGTGCCGGTCGCTATGTCCAGTCGCTATCATGCGCTCCCATACAACAGCGAACCTGTCAAATAGCGACTCAGCATCTTGTATTCAACATTACTGCACACCGACTGAGTCGCTATCATCCACCGAACAATGGCCAAGCACAGCGACTACTAGCGGTCGCTGTCAAAATACCGCTACAGTCGCTCAACAGTCGCTATCTGTCGCTATTAATGAATCAGCCTCTAAGTAACAATACAAGTATGAAATTACAGACATTAAAGCAACAGAAAGTCAGGTTTACCTTAGCCAAGGAATTATGTGTATTGGAGCACGGCAACCTGGGAAGCATGGGGATGGCCTGCAGATTTCCTGGTTATATGCACTTGTTACAAACGCAGAAGGATAAAAATCCAACTGAGAGACCTTGGTTTGACATTCTGACAGATCGCTACACATATAGTGGTCAGCAATATCCAACGATGAAATGGAATTACGTCAAGAGGAATCTAAAGATTCCAAGGCCGATCGATTCCCTCCCTGATTTTGGATGCCCCGCTGTGTGAAACTCCCCAGGTCACCCCATACATTTACCTTGTTTCCCGGTCCCTCTAGCAGGGTGTGTGCCCGCACCAGGCATTTGTGAATGGCCGGTGCAGGCACACTCCCTGTTAGAGGGTAGCAGGAGATGCGGCCGCCAGCGTGCTCGGAGCCACTGGCCTTAGATGAAGGCTCTGAGCATGCTGATTGGACGAGTGGCCGCGCATGCGCTGTAGGACCGGGAAGAGGTGAGTGGGCTTAGGCGATCTGGGGGCTTTCACGCAGTGGGGCACCCCCAATCGAGGTGCCCTGAGGGAAAGGACCAAAACCCAGGATAGTCAAATTCCTGGGTTTTGGTCCACTTTAAACAGCAGTAGATTTCCTTACCTTCACACAGAGGGCCACTACCAGGGCAGGACAGATGAGAATCCAGTATGGTACCAGACATGCCAGACTGCAAAGTGGGGGGGGGGGCAGGCCCTGGCCAGACAGCCCTGATGGAAACCCTGCCAGCTGCCACACTGTACTGCCTGTACTGATAATGAATGATAATGAATGAGGAACTCATGTCATCAGTTTTATGTTCTCATTTCAGTACAGAGGATTTGGTTGTCTTGGGGCCATCACATTATAGGTTATAGACTGTACAGTCTGGCCCCCAAGTAAGCTATATGTGATGGCTGGGCCCTTAGTTTTAATGAGGCCCCAAGCCACCTGGGCTTGTTCCAGTATTCAGACTACATAGGAAACTGTTTCTGTAAAAAGTTCAAATGAGAAGGTCAGCTATGACATGGATGCCTACCCTCCGCACGCCCTAACCTATATGTGATGGCAGGGTCCCAAGTCAAGCCTGTCTCGTTGCTCTGGGGTCTGGTTCAAACTAGGGGCCCAGCCACAATATAGGCTGTAGCGAGTCTTCCACCCAAGTTAACTAATGTAATTTATGGGCCCCTAGTATGAACAGTTCCAGACTAGATTGACTTGGGCCCCAGTTCAAGGTAAGGCCCAGTCATCATATAGAGGTTCGAGGGATAGATTCTATACATCCTATATTATGATGTGGGGCCCTCTTTTGAATTTGCCTTGTTGGTTTGTGGCCCAATTTACACTAGTGCCCCAGCCATCACATGCAGGTGATGTCTATATTGTGCCTGCACCCCTATAACATATAATGTGATGGCTGGGCTCTACAGTCTAAATACTGTTAACCCAGCTGCCTTGGGGCAGGGACCCAGTTCAAAGTAAAGGTTGAACCATCACATACAGATAATGTATGATAATGTATGATAACATGTATGTAGACCTCAAGCCTTGGATGTCCCCAGTGCTGGGAGTTATTGTAATCTTTTCAGTTGTGTTATACATACAGCAGATTTTTTTCCAATTATCTTGGTTTCACTCAAAGTAAACTCAAAGTCTCTGGCCCAGAAAGAAGTTTGCGGCGTGGGGGAAGTTTGTGTGGCATCTCTGCATGCTCAACATTGTTTCCCTCCAGGGCATGGAATACTGAATAAAAATGACTGCTAGATCTTCTGCCCTCGTAGGCCCGGCCAATCAGGAAAGCCTGCTCTCCCTCTGAATATCTTGACATGAGGCTGGCAGATGTATTGAGCATGACAGAGTGTCCTGATCCCCCCAGGACCCCTTCACACATGAGTCAATCTGCTTTGCATTTTTAATTGACGCCATCTACGGTACAAAGGAATCTACTTATCTCCGTACGCCCCCGTGAGCATGCGGCGGCGGTGAGCCAGGGTGACAGCCTAGACAACGCCGACCCCCCCCCCTCCCATCTTCTTACTCTCATTGTGTCCCTTCGAGTTATGGCTACTTGCAGCCTCTTTCCCTGGCACTTCATGGCCCCTGAAGCTGAGTGTCATATTGCCGGGCAGATGAAACGGAAGGGAAACTATCCGCCGCATTGCGCGCCTCAACCTGAATTCCTAAAGCAGGGTTTTCATAAATTAAAGTGTTAGCATTGTGGTCCAGTTTCAGTTTTTCTAGTGCTGTATATTATGCCAGAAAAATAAAGATTCTTCAGCTGAACTGATGCTTGAACTTGTGAAATTCATCAAGGCAAACCTTACAGTGGACCAAAACCCATGCCGATCGGCCCGGGAATCTTATCGATTTCCTCCCCCCGGGGCATCCAAACTCAGGATGCCTCGCTATGTGAAACCCCCCAGGTCGCCCCATACACTCACCTTGCGTCCCGGTCCAACCGCGCATGCGCGAGCCACGGCCGCATCCCCGCTATCCCTCTAGCAGCGCTTGTGCCTGCACCAGGCATTTGTGAATGGCCGGCGCAGGCACGCTCCCTGTTAGAGGGAAGCGGGGGATGCAATCGCCAGCACGCTCAGAGCCTCTGGCCTTAGAAGATGGCTTAGACGACATGATGTCGGCGGCTCCGAGCGCATGGATTGGATGAGCGCCCGCGTATATGTCGTAGGAGAAGAGGTGAGTAAGCATTGGCGATCTGGGGGGTTTAACACAGCAGGGCACCTCGATCGGGGGTGCCCCGCTGTGTGAAACTTCCCAGATCATCAAAACCCCCCAGAAAGCCAAAATCCAGGATAGTCAAAATCCTGGCTTTGGGTCCACTTTAAAGAGGACCAGAACCTTTACTGCCCAGGCATGGAGTCCTTTTAGGATGCCCCACTCTTTGAAATCCCCAGTATTCTTACCAATCCAGCAATCCTACAGGGCAGCAACGGAATCCCCCCCCCCCCCCCCCCCCCGGCTGATGCACACTTCGGCGGCAGGCCTACCCAAGATGCATGTACGGACATGCACAGCCAGAGCAGAGCAGCCTGGAATCTGTGTGTCAGGCTCTGTGTGGAAATAGCATTTCGTGCCATTCATTCATATGCAGGGATATGCATAGGAGACTAATGAACATGGGATCACCGGCAAGGTGAGTACAAAAGGCTGCAGGGTTAGATCTGGATACAGTTCCCTGCAAACCAAGGCCAAGACGGGAGATGTTACAGCATATCAAAGAGACCCCGGGGTAAAACTGAAATCTGTATCCTGCAACCTCTGATGTATCAACATCAGAACTAACCAAGTGTACTGGGAGATCAATCAGGGAATACACAATGCAGAAGCTAAAGCAGGAAACAGGAAACTATTTTTCAACTGAAGCCCATGTCAACTGCTAATTGGTAGCAGGTGTGTCTCAGGGAGAATTAATATAACGTCCAGTGGATGGTGTAAATTTGGTCCTTAGTGAGCATTTAGCAATGTCACATTCCTCCCGTGTCCCTGGAGGGACTGTCTCTCTTTAGAGTCCATGTCCCCCTGTCTCTCGTTGTTCTCATTTGTCCCTCTTTGATGTGTAACACGCATATCTGCATGAATAAATGATTCATTTGCCTATTCAACGTGTTTTTAGTATTGTAACTATTACAACCTTTCTCCTATCCACCCCTCAATGAGAGGGTGTGGCTTAATTTAACAAATGTCCCTCTTTCCCACTCTGAAAAGTTGGGAGGTATTGTGATGGACAGCAGTCCATCCCGGGACCCCTTACTCTGGCTAGCACAGGAATCAACAGGCGTTGTTCAGTCTCCTAAAACAACCTAAGTAAAGAAATACGAGCAATAGAAAGAGCGCACACAGAGTATGTGTTCAAGCTGTCACAAGGAGGAACGTTCTCTGCTGCCCCTCCCAGCCGCTCTTTATTTTATAAACAATGTAAAGGGTATCCGCACACTGGTAAGGCAGGGCGCCCGATCCGGGGTGGTCCCACACCCCAATTATGCAAAAGGATAAAGAGAGTGGGTCCGCACTCCTTAAAAATTTAAGTCTTTAATGAAAAATATTAAAATCATCTCCAAAAATTGTCAAAAAGCAGTGCTAAAATACAAAGGTAGACCCAGAGTGACACAAAACATACAAGACCTTCTGACGCGTTTCGGGTATTCTGTCAGCCCTTAGTCTTTATTTTATATCAAAGTAAAAAACATAACATATATCATCTACAGGAAACACATCATATAAGGTAGAAAATGCAATAGCTGGCTCAGTGATTGGTCTGCCTTGCTGAACAAGTGTGTTCTCTGGAATGTTAGCTATAGCTAGAGGCTGGACAAACAGGGGCCGTAGTACAGACGCCGTCTTTGGTACAGTAATGTATTAGTAGCAGCTACATTGTAATTATATTTTCTTCCTGTCCTGAGTTCATGATAGTTAAAGTATTAGTGCAAAGTGGCTGCTTGGGGTTTATTTCACCTTTATTAGCCACTAAACATACAATACAAAGAAAGAGAGAGATGGAAAGGGAATTGCACAACAGTTTATATATTTTTTATTATGCTGACCTCCATCCATCCCAGTATGATGTCAGCCACGCCTAAGCTAAGCCAACCTTGAGGACCTCGACGGCCCTAAGACCACCATTGAGTTTCTAGCCATCTAAATGCATTTGGTGAACATATGTATGCTGGTTACTGACCAATAAGACTGCTTAGAAAAAGCTCTCAGTGGCCAAAACGTCTTTTTATCTGGCCCTGGAGTCTAAAAGACTATAGGGTCTAGGTGAATGACCTGGGCCAAAGCAAGACTTTGTGCACCCTGCATGGTTAGTACCTACTAACACCCCCACTGGCAAGAATTACAGTTTGTAAAAGCTTTTTGTAGAAAGCCAAGAATCTATCAATTCTGTTTTGAAGTATTTTTATCCCTTCTCCATTGCAAAAGTCGTCTAGTTCTGTGAGGTCCTGGGCTAATATTGCATGCTCTGCTTTTTTTGAGTTCAGTCCACAGATGTTCATATCAGGAGACTGTCACGGCAGAATTGTGGTGTGTGTTAAGTTCATTATATCCATGTATAGAAGTCATCTTCTTTTCAACTTTTTTACAGTTGGTGTTATGTTTGCTTCCAGAATTTGCTTGAATTTTATTGAATTCATTCTCCCATTGTACCTGTAAAATGTTCCCCATGCCATAGTCTGCATCACAACCCCAAAGCATGATTGATCCACCCCATGCTTAATGGTTGCAGAGGTGTTTTTTTCATGAAACGCGCCACCCTTGTTTCTCCAATTATACTTTTGCTCATTTTGGCTAAAAAGTTCTATTTTAGCCTCATCTGCCCATGGGACTTTCCAACATACGAGAGACGTGTTTAGATGTTCTTTCGCAAACTTCTAAAGTTGGATTTTGTTTCAAGGATGCAAAAGAGATTTTCTTCTGATGATTCTTCCATAAAGGCCATATTTGTGAAGGTGTTGCTGAACAGTGGGGCAATGTACCACAACTCCAGTATCTTCTGAATCTGAAATAGAAGTAGTAGCTATCTCTGAAATAATTCTGGGTCTTCCAGACATTCTTTTGACCTCCACTGTTCCTGTTAACTGCCAATTTTTAATTACTGTATTTTGCACTATTAGATGCACCTAGAGTTTAGAGGAAGAAAATTAGAAAAAATACAATTCTGTGAGTACTCACTTGTAGAATTGTTTTTGTAGTATACAGCACGTCCTGTTTCACTAAATTCTTTATGTCTGGGGTTATCCGCCACAAGGTGGCGCAGTGGACTGCAGAAAAAACTTGTGGCATCTCCCGGTCCTATAAAAGGCCAGGAAGCTCCCACAAATTCCCAGTGTTACAAAGCAGTTAGAGAAAAAGACGGGAGAATAATAAAGGAAACCCCAACCAAACATTTGAACAAATCACCATACAGAGGTAACCAAACGGGACGTGCTGTATACTACAAAAACAATTCTACAGGTGAGTACACACAGAATTGTATTTTTCCAAGTATACAGCACGCCCTGTTTCACAAAATTCTTTACGTCTGGAACATCCAAAAGCAGTGTCCGTAAAGTAGGGTGGGATCCCCAAAGAGCAACGGCAGGCAGTTTAAACCACTGCCGCCTGAAGAACCTTGCGCCCAAAAGCAGCATCAGCTGAGGCCCTAACATCAACCTTGTAAAACTTAGAAAAAGTATGAACAGAAGACCAAGTTGCGGCCTAACTTGTTCAACAGAAGCCTGGTGCTGAAAAGCCCAAGAGGCACCAATAGCACAAGTAGAATGAGCAGTAAGGCAGAAGGGAGGATCCTTCCCCTTAGCAGAATAGGCTTGTACCACCGCCTGACGGATCCACTTGCTGATAGTGGATTTAGCCGGAAGCAAACCCTTCCTAGGTCCAGGTAGGACACAAGGAAGGCAAGACAATGTCCTGGTTGAGATGAAAAGCAGACACAACCTTAGGCAAGAAATCTGGCTTAAACCGAAACACCACCTTGCCCTGGTGTTGCTCAAAATAAGGAGGTTTGATGGAGTGCCGCCAACTCAGAACCACGCCTGACAGAAGTGATAGCCACCAAAAAGACTACCTTAAGAGTCAGAATGGGCAAAGCGGCCTCACGGAGAGGCTCAAAGAGACGACCCTGCAGAGCAGATAACACCAGATTCAGATCCCAAACTGGTAACATAGGCTTACGTGGCGGACGCACGTGAGAAACCACCTGGAAAGAAGTCTTAACCAAACGGTGATTGGCAAAAGATCTTTGGGGAAAAATCGGCTTGATGGAAGGACTGAGATGCAATCAGAATGTCGCCAAGATAAGGAAGGATACGTATGCCCTGAGATCTCAACAGAGCCATCACCCCGCCAGCACCTTGGTGAAGACCCGAGGAGCCAAGGTAGGACCGAACGGTAAGGCCACAAATTGGTAGTGCTGATCCTACAGAGCGAACCTGAGAAATCTCGGATGACCTGGAAAGATTGGAACATGAAGGTAAGCATCTTTGATGTCCACAGAAGTCATGAAGTCGCCCGGCCGCAGGGTACTGACCGCCGAGCCCAGAGTCTCCATGTGAAAATGCTTGAACCTGACAAAATAGTTGAGATGCTTCAAATCCAGGATGGGACTCAGGGACCTATCCTTTTTGGAAACCGTGAACAGATTGGAGTAGAAGCCTCTGCCCCTTTCCCGGAAGGGCACCGGGCAGATGACACCCAATTCCAAAAGGCTTTGGACCGTAAGCCTCAAGCCCTGAGCTGACAGTGAGTTTTGAGACATCCGGGATCTGATGAATCTTGGGGGCGGCCAGGCTGCAAACTCTATCCTGTACCCAGAGGACACCACCTCCGGAATCCACCAGTCTGAGACGCACAGCCTCCAGACGTGAGCAAAGAGCCGCAACCGCCCCCCACCCGGATGGGTGAGGGCGCCTCCTCATGCCTGAGGGGGCTTGGGGGAAGATTTGGACTTGGGACCCCATGAGAGACCGGGGCGGCCACGGCCTCTACCCCGACCCCAAGGGTCTCTACGTGTCCCCGCAAATGGTGCACCCCGGCCAGACCTGGGAGCACGGAAGGAGGGGAGGGAAGAACCAGCTCCCCTCCTGCGTTGAGGCAGCCTGCCATCCTTGGCAAACAAATCCAGACGCTCACCAAAGAGCCGTAGCCCAGTAAAGGGGAATCCAGTGATAGCCTTCTTAGCAGCATTATTAGCCGCCCACTGACACAGCCAAACAGAGCGGCGAATAGCCACCAAAAGGGCAGAAGTCTTACAACACATCCTGACCGCATCATCCATAGCAGAAAGAATAAATGCAACAAATTCATAGCAAAGCAGGAGGGATCTATACTCCTCCCCCCTATTGGCATCCGAGGCATTATCCAGAAGGCATTTGAGCAGCCCTTTAATAGCAAGAGCCGTGATGGCAGAAGCGCACACAGGGCGCAGCGCAGTCCCTGCACAAGCAGATGCGTGACAGGCCAGCTGATCCACACGCCGGTCCTCACCATCCCTCAGAGTAGAAGTGTCAGGGGAATGCATGACCGATGTATTGGACAACCCAAGCACGGGGTCAAATGCAGGCGCATGCAGGCAGCGTAGCAGGCAACCCAGACTGCAGCGCAAGTACCTTCTGGGCGCAGGGCACCGTCACTCACAGAGGATATCCCACACGCAGCACACAGCTGGGCTTGTCCCGAAGGAGCCCCAAGCACATTATCCCCGGAAGCCTCCATATGGTGATTAGCATAGGCCCAATGGCCAGTATAGGGTTAAGGCTAGCAAGAGCCACCCAGGATGCCCCCCTCAACCAGGGATGCCCAGACGCCCGCTAGGGAAGGTGGGAGATGAAAGGGATGAGGGCCGGGAGAAACCACAGTCACGGTTATCCCGCCTGAAAGACATAATAAAAATACATAAATATCCCATAGCGCGGCTAAATAGCAATAAAACAAAACCCCGAAGGGGACTCACGGACCAAGAGGGCCGATTGCACCAAGGACCAGACCAGAAAAGCAGCGCGCAGCAGCAGCGTAGAAACGAGGGCCCAGCACACCACAGAATCAAAATGGCGCCGCAGCGGACCTGGAGGACCACCTCCATCATCCAGCACACACACACTCTCCTTATCGGCGCTTCTGGTGCAGCAGGTGGGCCCACGCACTGGAATCAAGACTGCATGAGTCTGATCCAGGCCAGGGAGTGATCGTAATGTAAATTGTTTTTAGCTTTTTTTTTTTTTTTTTTTTTTTTTTACAAAAAAGTAATTCTTCACTCTCACACTCTTTAGAAGAACCCCTTTCTACTATGTTTTGGGGCAAAGTTAGAGGAGTCTGGATATTTATAAAGCTTATATTTAAAAAGCTAAAGATATTTGCATCACCTGACCCTTCCTTATGATGATTGTGAACAAGCCTTTACTCTAACAGGCTAAAAGGTCTGGGTCCTCAGTCAAAGATGGGAAAACAAAAAGATGTTCAGGACCAGCGGAAAAGGCAGCATTAAACATATTGAATTTATTGATACATTTTTAAAATCAGCAATGCATGGCAGCAGACAAAAGCATCCCGCACATCCACAAAAAGATCAGGTGACGCATTTCGGCGGGTTCTCCCCCTCAGTCTTACCTGAATAAGTCCGATGCCACCGTGGTACTTGTAGCAGCGCTGACCTGTCCCCCGCCCTGTCCAGGAGAAACTGTGCTGCCCGGTGGCCTCGGGATGGCCCTACACCATCCTCCATGAACAAATGACCCGCCCACCAAAACTAATTGGCTACCACAAGGACCAGGATGCCCTTACAAACACATTGTGATAGATGGTATTTTTATAATTTCTAATACTATCCTTTTTACACTTATTATTTAACAATTACCTCCTCGATCTGGATCTTGCCTTCAGTTCTGCGGTCTTCAAAACGGGGTAGGGGTAACCCCCATTCCTCAGATGGGATTTGAGCATCAAACACTCCCTATTAAAGCTTTCCATATATGAACAGTTCAGTCTGGCGCGCAAAAACTCACCTGTTGGAACCGCTGAAATGGAATGTCTGGGATGGCAACTAGTGGCATACAATGTGGTATTCCCACTAATCTTTTTTCTGAGTTTGGGTGGTAATGGCCTTTTCATCATTAACGTTTAGTATGAGATTCAGAAAATCTATTTCCTTCTCATGGGCATGACCCGTGAATTTCAGATTTAGGCTATTCATATTAAGACATATTGAATGACAATGCCTTTGTGTTATATATCGGTGTTTAGAAAAGGATGTTCATACGCAATCAAGGCAAAAGATGGGATAATACAATTCTGTGATTACTCACCTGTAGAATTGATATTATGAGTGTACATCCCGTCCTGTTCCGAAAGATATCCTTACTCATGGGTTAATCATCTTTAGATGTCACGTGACTGCAGAGCAGAAAAAGTGGCCCCTCCCAGCCTATATATATACCGAGGCACCTCCCACAGAACCCCAGTATTTACAAAGCAGTTAACAGAAGCCGGGAGAAAATAACCAACAATCACCATAAGGAGGTAACAAGAACAACAAGAGAGGGGCGGAACGGGACGGGATGTACACTCATAATATCAATTCTACAGGTGAGTAATCACAGAATTGTATTATTCTTAGTGTACAACCCGTCCCGTTCCGAAAGATATCCTTACTCATGGGACATCCAATAGCAGTGTCTTTAAGGTAGGGTGGGATCCCCAAAAGCAACAGCAAGCAGTATAAACCACTGCAGAACTTTGCGGCCAAAAGCAGCATCAGCTGAGGCCTTAACATCAACCTTGTAAAACTTAGAAAAAGGATGAACAAAAGACCAAGTTGCGGCCTTGCAAACTTGTTCAACAGAAGCTTGGTGCTGAAAAGCCCAAGAGGCACCAATAGCACGAGTAGAATGAGCAGTAAGACGGGAAGGAGGTTTCTTTCCCTTAGCAGAATAGGCCTGAATCACGGCCTGACGGATCCACTTGCTGATAGTGGATTAAGCAGGAGCCTGGCCCTTCTTAGGACCAGACGGAACCACAAAGAAAGCATCAGTCTTCCTGAAGGGTTCAGTAGCCACCAAATAGAACTTCACAGCCCTAACAATATCGAGAGAGTGTAACACCCTTTCTTTGGGGTTACCAGGGTTAGGGCACAAAGAAGGCAACACAATGTCCTGATTGAGATGAAAAGCAGACACAACCTAAGGCAGAAAGTCAGTTTTAAAGCGAAACACCACCTTGTCCTGGTGTCTTTCAAAATAAGGAGTCTTGATGGAAAGCGCCGCCAATTCAGAAACACGCCTGACTGAGGTAATAGCCACCAAAAAGGCTACCTTGACAGTGAGAGTGGATAAAGCCGCCTCCTGCAAGGGCTCAAAGGGAGACCCTTGCATGGCAGACAAAGTTCAAATCCCAAACAGGTAACATTGGCTTGCGTGGAGAACGCAAATGAGTAACACCTTGAAACAAGGTCTTAATCAGATGATGCTGAGCAAAAGACCTTTGGGAAAAAAACAGCAAGAGCAGAGACATGGCCCTCTGCCATCTCTGCTAAAAACCCATATCCAAGCCATTTTGTAAAAACTCCAATATCCTGGGAGTTGAGAACACCCGACACGGAAGTGACTCACACCAGTCAATGTAAGCATGCGAAACCCTGTAGTAAATGGTAGAGGAAGACTTTTTCCTAGCTCTGATCATAGTATTAACCACAGAGGCCGGCAACCCCTTGTCCATCAAGATGGAGGTTTCAGCAGCCAGGCCGTCAAAGCCAGCGTTTGTAAATTGGGGTGGCGGAGCCGCCCCTGAGGGAGCAGGTCGGTACCATGGGCAGGACCTGATCTACTGCCAACTGTACAATTTCTGCAAACCAAATTCTTCTTGGCCAACATGGGGCCACCACAATGGCTGGCACTCCCTCCTGGGCTATTTTGCACAGCACCTTGCCCACCAGAGGAAACGGAGGAAAAACATAAAGAAGCTGAAAGCTCTTCCAAGACATTGCCAGAGCATCCACTGACAGGGCCAGGGGATCCTGTGACAGGGATACAAAGACTGGAAGCTTGTGATTGTTACATGACGCAAAGAGATCCACATCCGGCTGGCCTCGACGGAGACACAGAGAGTGAAACACCCTGTCGCTGAGGGACCATTCTCCCATGCGAGAGGCCCCCCTGCTCAGAGAGTCTGCTTCCAGATTCTCCACTCCCGGAATGTACACTGCTGAGATGCAGGGAACATTGTCCTCTGCCCAGGACAGAATCAGGGATACTTCCTTAAGAGCCCTCTTGCTCCTGGTTCCTCCCTGATGATTGATGTAAGTAACCGCTGTCTTGTTGTCTGAGCGGATCTGAACCGCCAGACCCCGAAGGTGCATGGTCAGCTGGTAAAGCACTAATCTTACTGCCCTCAGTTCCAGAATGTTGATTGGGGCATGGGCCTCCTGAGGACCCCCCTGGAATTTCAGGGACCTCCAAAAGCCCCCCCAACCTGTCAGGCTTGCATCCGTGGTGACCACCTCCCAGCAGGGAGTCAAAAAAGATCTGCCCACTAGCAGATTCCTTGGGTCCAGCCACCATGACAGAGACTGCCTGACCAGAGGGGACAGAACAAATACCTGATCCAGGGACCCTGGGTCCCGATCCCATACTAACAAGAGATGAACCTGGAGAAGCCTCATGTGAAACTGAGCGTATGGGACAGCCTCGAAGCTGGACACCATCAGACCCACCAGCTGCATAGCCTGTCTGATGGACGGATGAGGGCAAGACAGAAGGAGCTGTGTTTGTGCCTGAAGACCCTCTATCCTCAGCTGAGGGAGAAAGACCTTGACCTAATAGGTATCCAGAGTCATGCCCAGAAAAAGCTTTACCCTGGAAGGAGACAGGGAAGACTTGAGAAGATTGAACACCCAGCCAAACTTTTCCAGAGTGGATACCACCATCTGAACATCCAACTCTGCTTGTTGCAAAGTCTGAGAAACTACAAGAATGTCGTACAGATAAGGAAGAATGCGAATGCCCTGAGATCTCAGCAGAGCCATTACTCCTGCCAACACCTTGGTGAACACCCTGGGAGCAGAAGTAAGACCGAATGGCAGAGCCACAAACTGGTAATGCTGATCTTCCACTGCGAACCTGAGAAATTTTTGATGGCCTGCAAAAATTGGCACATGAAGGTAAGCATCCTTGATGTCTATAGAGGCCAAGAAGTCCCCTGGGCGAAGAGAATTTATGGCAGAAAGCAGAGTCTCCATGCGAAAGTGCCTGAATCTGACAAATTTGTTGAGGTACTTTAAATCCAGGATAGGCCTGACTGATCCGTCCTTTTTTGGAACAGTGAAAAGATTGGAATCTTAGCCCAAGCCCCTTTCCCGCGGAGGGACCGGGCAAATGACCCCCAATTCTAGTAGATTTTGAACAGCCAAGCACAGACACTGAGCTGACAGGGGGTCCTGAGCCATCCGTGATTTTGTGAATCTTGGGGGTGGCCAGGATGCAAACTCTATCTTGTAACCGGAGGAGACTACCTCCTGAATCCACCGGTCTGAGGCAAAACGTCTCCAGATGTGAGCAAAAAAACGAAGCCGTCCCCCCACCCGGATGGGTGAGGGCGCCCCTTCATGCCTGCGGTAGTTTGGGAGAGGATTTTGGCTTAGAACCCCAGGAAGGACCGGGCCTGCCACGTCCTCTGCGGGGACAGAGCAGCTCTAGAGTGGTTTCTTGCGCTGAGGCAGTTTGCCTTCCTTGGCAAACAGATCCAGACGTTCTCCAAAAAGGCGCAGTCCTTTAAATGGGGCCCCCATAAGAGCCTTCTTAGCAGCAATATCAGCCATCCATTCGCGCAGCCAAACAGAACGGCATATAGCAACCAGCAGAGCAGAGTTTCTGCCACACATTCTAATCATCCTCTAGGGCAGCAAGAACATATGAAGTAAATTCCTCACAATACATAAGCCAGTTAAATACATCTCTGCCCAAAGCCGCAGAACCACCCTCTAAGGCACTTCTGATCAATCTTCTAATCGCCACAGTTGTAATAGCGGATGCACACACAGGACGCAGCGCGGTCCCCGCACAGGCAAAACCATGGGTGGCCAGCTGATCAATGCGCCGGTCTTCCACATCTTTTAAGGTGGTAGTATCAGGTGAGTGCACCACAGAGGTATGAGATAGTCCAAGTATTGGTACCTCAACCTCCGGTGGGGAACACCATAATTTAGCTGTATCCAGGGGAAAGGGATACCTCTTGTCCCAACTTTTAGGTACACCTGGAAGTCTACTAGGCTTTTCCCATTCCTGTAAAACGAGATTGTTGAAATGTGCCTGTGCAGGGAACTCCCAGTGTGGTTTAGCAGCATAAAATAATTCTCCCTGTTGCTGCGCGGGGGGGGGGGGGGGGGCAACAGGGGTGTCACGGACCGGATGGAGCGGACTCGGGTGTGGATCCGCTTTAACTGTGTGACCGATGGCGGGTACCGTGTCTAGGGAGCGGAGTCTAAGAGGCCACCGGTATTCACCAGAGCCCACCGCAAGGCAGGTTGGTCTTGTGCGGCGAGTGACCCCCAGGTCGCTACCCCCTAACAGCGGCCCAGTCCCACAGTCAGCCGAGGTTCAGTGAGGTACACAAGTGGCAGGCAAAAAGGCGTAGTAAGTACAGGCAGAGATCGGGGCTGGCAGCACAGGTTCGCGGTAAAGGTGAGTAGCCGAGGTCGGGGCAGGCAGCAAAGGTTCAGAGTCGGGGACAGGCAGAGGTCGGTACACGGGTGAGCAATCCAAGAATGTCTGACTTTCAACAAGCATGGAGAGACCAAGATCTGGCCCTGAAGGAAAGGAAGTGCCTCTTTAAATAGGGGAAGTGGATGCAGGATTGGATGAGCAGGCGCCAATCAGTGCTGTACAGGCTCTTTAAATCTCAGGAATCCAGTGCGCTCGCCCTCTAGTGGACAGAGACGTGCGTGCACCTGAGCATGTGAGCAGGAAGCATGGGGGGGGAAGGGCGGCAGCTGAATGCAGCCATGAGGAAGTGCTGCAAGATGGATGAAGGCTGCATGCAGCCATGGAGGTAAGTGACTTGCTGTGAGACGGGCGTGCAGCGCTCGCCCTAACTGTACCCCCCCCTTGGGTCTCCCCCTCTTCTTGGGACCCAGAAAGTCAGGGATGAGACTATGAACCGGAATGTTCTCTTCAGGTTCTAATTTCAAGACTTTGCTGTATTGGCGAGGAGATACAAAGGCCTCTCCAGCTGGTGCCTGTACCAGGGCGGAGGGAGCAGTGACAGGAGCAGGCTTGGCGGGAATGGGTCCAAAACACCTCTTGGGGCAGGCTGGGCCCCATGACTTAATATCGCCAGTATTCCAGTCAAGCGTGGGGTCATGACGTTGAAGCCAAGGTAGGCCGAGAAGAATTGGAGAAGTGCTACTGGGGAGGACGAAGAACTCAATACTCTCCTGATGGTCTGGTCCAACCTTCAAAAGGAGCGGTACTGTGCGATATCGCACGATGCAATCAAGTTTCTCTTCATTGACTGAAGCAATAACTAGAGGCCTTGCGAGGCGACTCACAGAGATATTATACTTGTCAATCAAAGAGGCCCCGATGAAGTTTTCCGCGGAGCCCGAATCCAGAAAAGCTGACAAATTCACAGAGACGCTAGCAGAAATGGAGAGTTGCACTGGAACCGTAAGGCGTGAAGAGGTAGCACACCCAACCAGGGATGCCTCTCCCACCCTTACTAGGTGCGCCCGTGGCAGGCGAACAGGACAGTCTTTCAAGAAGTGCTCGGAGCTGGCACAGTACAAACAAAGGTTCTCATTTCTTCGACGAGTTCTCTCCAACTGAGTTAGACGAGATCGGTCCACCTGCATAGCCTCCTCTGTGGAAGGTGCATGTGCGGGCAAAGGTGGATGTTGGAAAACAGGGGCCAGACGTGAAGCCCTCCTAGGGCACTCAAATTTCTTTCCCAGGCGGAGTACCTCTCGCCTTTCAGAAAAACGCACATCGATGCGTGTGGCCAAGCGAATAAGATCAGTCAAAGATGAAGGCAAATCACGTGCCGCTAGGGCATCTTTAATATGGCTAGAAAGTCCTTTCTTAAAGGAGGCACACAAGGCCTCATTATTCCAGGATAATTCTGACGCCAGGGTGAGGAACTGTACGGCATATTCGCCAACAGACCGGTCGCCCTGGACCAAGTTAAGCAGGGCTGCTTCTGCCGATGAGGCCTGGGCTGGTTCCTCAAAGACATGGCGAAACTCAGAATCGAAGGCATGTAAGTTGGAAGTCACTGGTTCATTGCGATCCCATAATGGAGTGGCCCAGGCCAGGGCCTTTCCTGTAAGCAGACTAATAATAAAGGCCACTTTGGCTCGTTCAGTGGGAAACTGGTCCGCCAACATCTCCAGATGCAGAGAACACTGGGCAAGGAAACCTCGGCATGACTTGGCATCCCCATCAAATTTAGCCGGCAAGGAGAGACAAACTCTAGCTGGAGGTGCTACAGGTGGCGGCGACACCGGAGCGGAAGGTGGCAATTGCTGCTGCGGGATTGTTAGTAATTGCTGAACCATGGCGGTGAGCTGGTTGATTTGGCGAGTCTGCATAGCCACTACAGTGAGCAATTCTGAGGCGTTAGGCAGTGGCACCTCAGCGGGATCCATGGCCAGACTGTCACGGACCGGATGGAGCGGACTCGGGTGTGGATCCGCTTTAACTGTGTGACCGATGGCGGGTACCGTGTCAGGGGAGCGGAGTCTAAGAGGCCACCGGTATTCACCAGAGCCCACCGCAAGGCAGGTTGGTCTTGTGCGGCGAGTGACCCCCAGGTCGCTACCCCCTAACAGCGGCCCAGTCCCACAGTCAGCCGAGGTTCAGTGAGGTACACAAGTGGCAGGCAAAAAGGCGTAGTAAGTACAGGCAGAGATCGGGGCTGGCAGCACAGGCTCGCGGTAAAGGTGAGTAGCCGAGGTCGGGGCAGGCAGCAAAGGTTCAGAGTCGGGGACAGGCAGAGGTCGGTACACGGGTGAGCAATCCAAGAATGTCTGACTTTCAACAAGCATGGAGAGACCAAGATCTGGCCCTGAAGGAAAGGAAGTGCCTCTTTAAATAGGGGAAGTGGATGCAGGATTGGATGAGCAGGCGCCAATCAGTGCTGTACAGGCTCTTTAAATCTCAGGAATCCAGTGCGCTCGCCCTCTAGTGGACAGAGACGTGCGTGCACCTGAGCATGTGAGCAGGAAGCATGGGGGGGGGAAGGGCGGCAGCTGAATGCAGCCATGAGGAAGTGCTGCAAGATGGATGAAGGCTGCATGCAGCCATGGAGGTAAGTGACTTGCTGTGAGACGGGCGTGCATCGCTCGCCCTAACAAGGGGGAGATATTTCAAGCACTTCAAATAAATGGGCAAGTAGCCTGTCAGTATCAGCTGCATCCCAAGGCGTGGACCCAGTCCTTGGATCATCAAAAGACCTATTCTGATCCTCAGATACAGACTCAGAGAATAATTCCCCCTCAGGGGAAAAACCAACAATGTCTTCCCGTGCTTCAGAAGCCATAGGGCAAACATATGTATTATCAATCAAATGCCGTGTCTTGCCAATAGCCTTGCGCGGCTTATAACCGCCCATCCGCCTCTCCAGATCAGCCAATCTAGTAGCAAAATCAGATTGGGAATCCCCAGTAGCATGCGCCACAACCGGAGCCGAATGCAAGAGAGAGGGAGTAGGCAAGGCCTCAGGGGAAGCGGCCCCCAGCAGTGGCATCCCAGACAACCGCGCAACCGTCTGCTTGGCGCAAGAGAGACAGACCTTGAAGTCGCCAGGTAGAGGGGAAATCCCACAATCAGTACAGAACCGGCCTTGTCCCGAAGGAACCCCGGACTCATTGTCTTGAGAAGCCTCCATATGGTGATTATTGTGGCTCACAAAGGCCAAATGGGAATAATGCCGAAGCAAACCCGGGATGCCCCCAATGCACCGCAAGGGAAGTGGGAGGATTTTAAGATATTAGACAAATTCCCTTATCAATGTAAAGGCCGGGAGAAACCACTAATTCTATAGGCCTAAAAGACAGAGAGAGAATCCCGTAAGCACAAGATATATCACAGTGAAAAATAAAATAAAAATAGCCTGCGAGGGGACTTACAGACCGCACACGAATATCAGCTGCGCCGCACCGCCGAGACAAGATGGCGCCCAGACATATACCTCGAATGCGTCAAAAAATGCGTCACTCGCCCCGCCCGCCTCCCTCCGTAGAGCGCGAAAAGGACGTACCCACGTGACCTAAACAACCAATGGCTGCGCCAAAGAGTCTGAGGTAAATGTCGCCGCCCTATACAAAGCGGTGTACAATAGCGCGATATTAGAGAAAAAGAAAACAGTGCAATCAATTCAAACCAGGATCACTGCATAATGCGCTCCACAGGAGCCAGAGCATAAAAAAAAACAAAAGGTGCCACACAATACATGATTTACAACATCTAATACAAGGAACACCCCCCCCCTCCCTTCCCCTAAGGGACTCAGAGGAACGAGGGGAGGCAGCAGTCACAAGGGAACCACTATTGGGGGATAGGGGGTGACAGGCACACAAATGCAAGCAGGGCATCCCATAAGGCTCACCATGGCCTGAACCGTCTACCCTTTGGTGGGGGAGTTGCGGAGGAGCATAGCTCCTTAGCACCTAAATATGGTGCTGTCTACCGTCACCCGAACGCTACAGCCAAGGCTGGGAGGCAGTATAGTAAAAACAGAACAGGTGCAAATAGCTCAATAGATCCATAGGGCCAAAGACCCCGCTCACCTGCCTGAAAAAGAGAGAGACACTTTCTCGTCCTGGCAGTCCGAGACTGCAGAGAAAACCTGGGGTTCTGTGGGAGGTGACTCGGTATATATAGGCTGGGAGGGGCCACTTTTTCTGCTCTGCAGTCACGTGACATCTGAAGATGATTAACCCATGAGTAAGGATATCTTTCGGAACGGGAGGGGATGTACACTAAGAATATATATATATATATATATATATATATATATATTTTGTTGCTTGAACAGTAGGGTCATGTTTACTTCTGTATGACCTGCATATCTTATCTGGACCAGGGGCTGACTGGCCATAGGGAGATCCAGGATTTTCAGAATCCAGAGTTCCCGCTGGTCCGCACTGCTTTTGGGCTGGCTGGGCTGTTGTTTCTACCCCCCCCCCCCATCCATACCTTCCCACCCAAGCCTCCCCTTTATGCTACTCCTGTATCTGACCCTACTATTCCCCCCCAGCCTATTCCCCCCCCCCCATGCCATAGCCCTAGCATCATGGGGATGCCATCATGGGCTGGCTGTGGACTGGTAAAATCCCAGGCTGATTTTTGACTCACCTCAGCCACTGATCAGGACTATGTTTAAACATTATCAGCGTGTATGGGCTGGAGTGCAGCTGCTTTGACAGCCTTATGTGTCTTCCTCTTTCAAACTCCTTCTGGTTAGTCTTCGATGGCATAAGATTTAATTCTCATTACAGAAACTTGCGTAGGCACCTGTAAAAAACTTAAAATCAAGATTAGCAATAATTCATTAATTCCATCTAATCAGTATTGCTATTGTTTTAATTGCTATTTCCAATGTTCCATCCTCTCCCGCCTTTCAGCTCTCCCTTCTCTTGAACACACCAGAAGCTGGTAGCAAAACATTACTCCTTTTATTTGTCCGATAAGATGGAGAATGTAGTGAAAGTTTTTATTTTGTTACAGGGCACTGACAAATGTTTGGTTTTGAGCTGGGTTAAAAATTTAAGTACGGTAACTGCTTAGGTGGGAGGTCAATCATTAGTCCTATCTTTCAGGACTCCAAAGGTCGCCACAGCTGAAATGCAAGTTGGGGATCCCCTAATAATTTGGTTCAAATACAGAGCATAATATGCCAGGGGGACAATTTTACAATGGTAAAGCTAAGTAAGTATACCTTGTCCATCATCAGACTCGGACTGGCCTACCAGGTTACCAAAGAAACTCTGAACTCAATGGCCCATTAGCCCCTATCCCCAAAAGGGCCCCTGCCCTGGATGTCCAGATGTGCATGTTACTAATAGCCCCAGCGCTCTATTAAGCACCTGAGAACAAAATGGTCAGCTGTCCTATAAAGCTCCAGCAAAGATGGTGCACTATGTGGTGGAAATTATTGTATTGAAATTTTTTTCTATGAAAGCATTTTTCTATGAAAGTAAAGAAGGTAATGGTGGATGTAACAGTTCTATGGAAGGACATACTGCTATACAACACTGGATATGATCATTAGTTTTATGACTAAAGAGTTTGAATAATTTCCTATAGTTTGAAAATATTAAAAGAGGAACATCAGAGGCCCTGGAGTCCATCCGAGTTCCACTCCTTGCGGAATACCAAACTGGGATGCCCTGCTGTGTAAAACCCCACAGAAACCCCACTTCACTCACCTTGTCCCGGAGCCCTCGCTGCATCTCTGCGCCACAGCCGCATCCCAGATCACCTCTAGCTGTGCGCACACCCGGCCATTCACAATGGGTGGCACGGGCATGCAACGGCTAGTAGGTGAGCGGGGGATGAGGCCAGCGGCGCACTTGGCTCCCTTTGGCGCTGCTCGGCTCCTTAGCTATCCAGACGGCTTAGACATCAGTGGCGGTGAAGGGAGCCGAGTGAAAGCGAGTGCGCTGACTGGTTGAGAGGGCGACTCAGCCAATCATCACGCTCGTTTTCACCCGAGTCTGCGACGTGGGAGTAACAGGAAGGTGAGTGAAAGGGGGCAACCTGGGGGGGATACACACAGCGGGGCATCCCAATTTTGGATGCCCCCACTGAGAGGAACAACGCCCCAAAAAGTTAAAATCGGGTGTGTTGTTCCTCTTTATAGCTGGAGCTGAAATAATTGCTTTTTCCCGAAACCAGAAGCATCCAAATTTAGTGGCTGTTAACATATATATGGCTTATTATTAGTTTCAGACATAACGCTGTAAAAAGGCTGTAACAATAAAGAGCCGTCCAAAGAGAGGGAATTAAAGTCCATGGTCTAGGCTAAATGTAAGAAACATTAATACTTACTTTTTCTCCCCAGCAGCTTTTCTATCTTTGTCCAGTTGAATAAAACGTGGTCCCAAGATGAAGTCCCACGTCATCCCCACTCAGAGGCGAACACTATTATAAATGGCTGCCACCTCAGTCAAAGTTCCTAGCCATACCTGCTCTATTTACTGCAATAGAGGGGAGCATGTGGAGGCCAGGCCCTCATTGCAGTGAATGGAGTGGGTGTGGTCCGCCTGATGAGTGGGGGGGGGGGGGGCTGTACACCGCTGGATTCAATCTTAGGACTCCAGTTTTTTTTTCAGCTGGACTAGGATGAAAAGGCTGCAGAGGGAAAAGTTGAGTATGAATGAGTTTTTTTTCACTATTTGCCTGGACTTTTCCCTAACATACAAGTGTTTCTGTCTCTCATTTGTTGGTAGTCAGTCACAACACTCAGAGCTTCCTTACCCAGTTTAGTTCCTCTTTATTCACTTGTTAGCAAGACAGTGGTTCACATCACTTGCACGCAAGAAAGCAGACTAACTTCAATCCAAGGAACAGATCTCAGCATAGTTCAAAAACATTCAGTTAATCCAAATCAGACTCAGTGATAAGACTAAAAACAAAAAGAGGGCTGATTCCCTCCCCAGTCGGCCCCTACTTACCTTTTGGATGTCGCCGTGGATTGCTGCTGCTGAGGTTTTAACCTCCCCCGATGTTCCTCTTTAATGCTCACTTAACTCTTAGTTCACGGTTCACCTTCATAATGGCAGTAATATGGGTATAGACCACCCCACTTTAATGGAACTACTCCTTCTTGATCAAGTCTTTAAAGTGGACCAACACCCAGGGGTGATCGGCCCGGGAAACCCCCCCAAAACCCCCAAAAAACCTTACCTTATGGGCGGCGGCATCAGCCGCCGTCGCCTCCCGCGCGCCCCTCTGGACGTGCGCGCGCCCGCGCTGGCCGTTTGTGAATGGCCGGCGTGGGCGTTCGCCCTGTAAGAGTGACGTGGTGGAGGCGGCGGCGGACGCGCTGTCTTGTCCGTCGCTGTCACCCGCTTGTCCGTCGGCGGGGATTGGACAGCGCGGTCACGTGGGAGCATGGTGAGGTGAGTTTTTGGGGCTTTCTGGGGGGTTTCACACAGATAGTCAAAATCCTGGGTGCTGTTCCACTTTAAGGCAGGGGATTGCGCAAGATAAGATTCTCTAAGGGAAACCTTCCCCACCTTAGAGCAATGGCTTACTTAGTTCAGTTCCAGTTCCGCTACAGTCAGCAGAATGTCCAGGGACAATGCTCCCAACCAGGTTCCACAATTCCCCAGGGCTTAAGGGTTTCCAACAGGGGCAGTCTCACAGGCCTTACACACTCTAGCTCTCCAGGTCCTCTCCAGGCATCCCGCAAACCCTTGAGTGCTGAAGCTATATGTCTTCCTGTAATGTATTCCTGTAATCCTGTTCCCGCAACTCTCCAGACCGGCGCGAAACTGGGTATTTAAGGATGGCCTACCCAGTGACCTACCTTGGGCCCCACCCAGTAACCCCCCAGTATATATGGAGACTCCACTCACCTTATATTGCCAAGGTTAAACTCCACCCTCTTCCTTTTAGCCTAAAGTCTAACTCCTCCCACTCTGATCTCTTCTTGGGGGAACCCAACCCCTGCTCCACCCACTTACCTGTCAGGTATAAGATAACTACACTCACTCCTTTTATAGGGTAGCTCCCCACAGCATCAGGCCTTAAAGACCGTGGCATCATCCACCGAACCCACCAAGGACCGGGGCCACCAGAATTAGAATGGAGACTGCATGTTCTCAGGCAAAGTAAGCACATTCCTTGTCTCACCCATCTAAGCCTGAGAATCTCCTATGCCTTCCCCTACTAACCCTTCCTGCTCTCCCCAAAGAGGTCCTGGATGGATGCACAGGGGCTGCCCGAGAATGGCATTCTCAGGAGACCATGGCTGATCTTATCCCTGGAGCCCCCACCATTGGGGTGTACATCTTTTCTGCGTGGACACACATGACCCTACATGCACCTACCAAGTGGACCTCAATTTTTGATAATGATATTTGGGATACCCCTTAGATAGGAGTAAGACCCAGTTCCCTTTAGTAACTTAGCCTTTGTCTTCAACCCTTCTCTCTCCCCGGACCCAGAGAAAGAAACTCCACCAGGACCATGTCAACCCCTTTCCTCTCCTGTATCCAATAAACTCTCTTATTTTAAGGAAAGGTTGTTGTGGTAGGAATGGTGGTTGTTTTGCCTGTTTGCTTACGTATTTTTGTTCCTACTACATATTCACTAAAAGTACAACAAGTTCTGGAAACAAACATAACAACAACTTAAAAAAATCTGAAGTTAAAACAAAATCCAAAAGGAACAAGCTGAAGGTTTTACTATGGTCCTCACAGTCCCTCATCTGAACATCACTGAAAATCTCTGGATTGATCTCAAAAGAGCAGCACATGCAAGACGAGCCAGGACACTCGCAGAACTGGACCCCTGGAATAGGGGAAGAATGGATGGAAATCTCTCACAAGAACTGAAATTCTCTTGGCTGGATGCAAAAAGCATTTATAAGATGTGATATTTGCTGATGGGGGTGTCACTACGTAGTAACAATGCAGGGTGACCAAAGTTTTGCTTCAGCCCATTTTCCTTTTATTTTATTTAAAATGCAAACATGTTTTGGCTTAAAATTCAAAGGGATTGTGTCATCTTTCTGCCTTTTGGAGATAATCTCATCTGTTTAAAAACTTTTACATACAACTACCGGTATTTACTCTGGATATACTGCAGATACACATTGGATGGACAAAACCATAAATGCAGGTTCTCTTTACGTCATTGTAGAGCAAGTACAGTCAGTGATGTGTTACTTGTATTGTGTAGCCTTGGGATACAGATAACTTTAATCCAATGCAGCGCATCGCTTTCTTCGTTTTCTTACAATAAGTTTCCTCACACCACCACGATCATCTCCTATTAGATTAAATTGCTGACAGGCTCTTTATTTGGCTAATTGTGGCTTCCAAATGAATGCATCTGCCTGACACCCAGAAACAGCAGATCTCCCCTTTCTTGTGGACTTTTCTTGAGTGGAAAGGGGATATCAACCTGTTTTATAACAATAATTATAACAATAATTTTAATTGTTACTTATTAGTGAGGACACCTCTTTTTTACCATCAAAAGCACCACTTTTCCAAAATGGTAAAAATATAACTTGATTTTTTAACTTGAAAGCTGAAATCCAACAAAAATGAAAAGGCACAACCACCGACTTAGAGTCCATAAGATAGAGCCAGTAGGCATTTGATTTTGAATGCCCCAATCTGTGAAACCTTTGTAATCGATGTGAAACTCCTGGTGATCCCATGGCACATATGTGGGCGTGGCGTCAGCCCGAAGATGCCTGCCACTCCATCTACATTCTATGCCACTCATTACTATGCATAGAACAAAGAACGTTGATTGAAGGAGATTCTTCTGCAAAGACGCCATGAATTCATCAATGAGGTAAGAATTATCAGCTTTCTTTTGTGTTACACACAGTGGGACATTTTGAATCGGGATGCCTCACGGAAGAGGCACCAAATCTGGGAAAGTGAAAACCCTGGGTTTTGTTCCTTTTTAAAATCACCCAAGAACATACTTTCCTCCATGCCACTTTAAGCAACATGTGAATAGGCCGGAAGTTCTCCAAATTGGGCTCAGGGGGTTGGCCTGTGATGGGTCAATGTACTCACTGTTGGTTGATGGTCACCACGATCCTCCAGGGTGCAGCAGAGACATTAAAGCATATGATTCTCTTTACAAGATGCCCCTTCTTTATTAAACATAGTCCACACACCAGCACAAACTTACCAACCATGGTTCCACATCAACTGCAGATTCTTCCCCAGCACGACTCAGGGATCTTCCTACTTTCCTTTCGTTCCAGGCAACCTTTCTGGGGCCCCAATAAGCTTGTACCCAGTACTCCTGTACCCCTTACTTCCAGGTCCTAAGCAGGAGCAGACACTGTGGCTTCTCCATCCATCCCCCTCCCAGGGATCTCATGAAGCTCAAGTCTTCTAACCCCTATCTCCAAGGTCCCAAGCTGGTTTCTCTTCTCGTACCAGGCAATAAGGCCTACTGCACCAGACATCCACTCCGCAGGATCCCAGCCAACCTCAACTCAGGGGCACTCTACACTTGCCCCTCACATTCTCACAGGTCCTCCTGCACCCAGGCACTCCACCACTGAGGGACTTGCCTCTACATGCTAACTTATCTCCAGGGATCGATTCCCATGCCCAGTGAAACTCACTAGAATGCCAACTCAAACTGACTAGAACCTCCTGCCCCACCCCCCTTTGGGCCCAATCAGAGGAGTGGGTAAACTCCATTTAACCCCTGTGAGGCAAGAAGACATTTCTCCTAAACTACTTATTCTATTCCTTATCCTATGAGGGCATCTAGTGGCCTCTTCTAGTAACTATATTTACACTGTAGATTCCTCAATAAATCTCCCTTCTAAACAATCCATCAAACCCAGGATCTTCCAGGGCTCCCTCCCAACTCTAGAGACCCCTCCCAGGCTGCAGTTTGTGTCACCTTTAAAGAGGAACATTGGGGGTGGTTAAAACCTCCTCCAAATCTCACCAGCCTACTACTTCGCTTTTGGGCAATTTTTACTCACCTCGCTGGGCCTTCTGACTTCCAGGTCCAGGGCCAGCGTCAGCACCCGGCAAGGCTGGGCAGCTGCCAGGGGCCCACTGACAGGCCTGGCATTTGGGGTGTGTGACGACACATCTCCTCGAATGGTGGGTTTCAACACAATGGGGCATCTCAATTTAGATTCCAGGGGAGGAAGTGCTGGGTTTTGTTCTGCTTTTAAGTTGCCCGCCCCAGCTGCTTTCCTATCCCTGGAGCATCCAAATCTGTGATACCCTACTGTGTAAAACCCCCTGGGATCACTGGCATACCCACTATGCAAGCAATAACACCCCTGAGTTTTGGTCTGCTTTACAGGGACATCTCAATTTGGGATACCCCTGTTTGTGAAGGAACCCCCCTAGTTGGGCAGTTAACTCAAAGTGGCGATCCCACAGTGAATTCACCAGTTCCAGGAAAGTAATGAACAAAGGGGGGGTCACACACAGGGGCATCCAAAATCAGGAGGATCTAGATTCATTTAGTCTTCAAGGTCAGGTTTAAAGGGGTTTGGTGCGCTTCAAATTAGACCAAAACTAGTTTGGGTTTTGTTACCATGATCCTTGGGGGCATCCAGATTTGGGACGTCCCTCAGTGATGTGACACGACTCCTCACCACAAAGGGGCCCAATGAGACCATGCCGCCCAAGGGCCCACATAAACCTGGAGCCGGCCCTGTCCAGGTCCCTCAGATTCCGGGGTGATCTCCGTTTGGCAGCGCCATCTTGGAATCTCGTTATGCACATCTCCAGATCTGTGTAGTGCTGGTGAATGGACTTCAGAGGGAGTTGCGAGAAGTGGAGAGGAAATTCTGCGAGAAGTGTAGAGTGTCTGGTAGCCGTCATAAAATGTCGAGGATGACTAAAGCCCCTGCTGTCCTTCAGCAGCTGGCTAAGCCTGAGGGGGGCAGAGTACCGGATTCTAGATCAGCAGGATGTCGCCACTTCAGCTGGTGGAGACATCCAAAAGGTAAGGGTACAATGGGGGGAACTAATGTTCCTCTTTAAGCAAACCTTGATTCATTATGGAACCTGCCGGTGAACCTAAGGCAAGTACCTTCACATGTATACAATTGTGATCAGCCGTGCCTGTTAGAAATCATAGTCCTTGATGTTGAGAATCACAGAGATGGCACGGCCATGAGCACTCCTCCCATAACAACTTAGTATAGCAAAGACGTCAGCCAATCTCCGATTAAAAGGATACTCGATCCACTTTTATTATCCAATCAGTTTAAAAGAATTTCCATCCATATAGTAAAGCCGGTGAAAAGCATAAAAAAACTGGCAGGTTGCCAACGCGTTTCGGGCCAACAATCAGCCCTTACTCATGACATCATGAGCCCTGAGTAAGGGCTGATTGTTGGCCCGAAACGCGTTGGCAACCTGCCAGTTTTTTATGCTTTTCACCGGCTTTACTATATGGATGGAAATTCTTTTAAACTGATTGGATAATAAAAGTGGATCGAGTATCCTTTTAATCGGAGATTGGCTGGCGTCTTTGCTATACTAAGTACCTTCACATGCCCTGCTCCCAGACCCTGGAAAGACTCCTTTTACAGTTACCCTGTCCAGAGGCCACTTCACACACATTCCCCTAAAACCCCCTTATTACAGAGGGGCGTCCCAGAAACTGCTATTTCTCCCTGCTTACACTAGCAGGGATGGGCGCATTGGAGAAAGTTGCTGGGGATGCTATCCAAGAACTGCAGAGGGAGGAAGGTGATCTTGGAGGTTTTACACAGTGGGGCATCCCAAAGAACTTTCACTAAGGCCTGGAGACTTTTATACTCCAGGGCTAGGTGTCAAGGCCTTTGGCCCACTTTAAGGGGCTTAAAAACAAGCTAAATATCATTAGAGATAGTAAGAATATTTGTTGAACTTACAAGATATGGACCAGGACCTTAAAGCAGGACACACAACAGGAATAGACAGCAGGAACACGACCTAGAAACAAAGATCAGCAATACTGATGAAACATGTAAACCAGAAACTTGGGCACTAAGATCCCACAAATCAAAGACATTATGCTACTCCTGAGTGCCCCTATATACACAGACAGAACCCAGCATAACAAGTTCTTCATAGGCAGTTGAGATGGATGAGAGGACAATCAGAAGCAGTGGAGGAAGCAGCAAGTTTAGAAGGGTGATTGGCAGCAATTGAGAAGGACCAGACAAGGACCAGATATTGATTAGCAGCAGCAGAGAAGAAGTCACGCTCAGTGAGAGTGAAGATAGCATGGACGATCTGTAAATCATCAGCGGCAAAAGAGAACTCACTGATAGCAGGGGATGTAATGAGATGTGGCACATGACATGTCACAGGGCAAAGGAACCCACAGAAAACTCTCTTACACAAAAGCCCGCATAAACCTGGAGCCGGTCCTGCATGCCAACCACTCAATGACTGCTTCAGCAGCAGTGCCACTGGACAGGGACAAGCCCAATCATTAGAGGAAAACTCCCCTTTTTGTTATGTTTTTGTTGTCCTGCCCTATTGTTATGTAATGTAAAATAAACATTTATATCAGGATTGTGCCCCCAGACCTGTGAGTTACTTATCAGCATGCTGTTTCCAAGTTTCTTATATTCCTGTGTGTCTGTGATCCTAAAGTAGGAATGGCTTTTGCTGGCCTTGAGTAAAAACCAAGGACTTCAAGTCCCAGCATCCCTACACTGTTGGTAATCTAATCAGCAACTTTGGCTAAATCACACAGCAGGTAACCTTTTAGCTACTGGAATTCAGGACTGTGATCCCCTTATCTGCAGAGTTTGAATGATGATTGAGGGGGTTATTAAAGAAAGGATAGCGCCAGGTAGTGTCCCGTAGTGGCAGTCTGGTGAACGCCGGGCGCTGTACGCAAAGCCACATTTAAGAAATCGAATCTGGTGAGCTCCTCTAACAGCGCCATGTAGTGTCCGATGTATTACCAGAGGCGACTCAGGGTATAGCGCCGGCACTCTAGTCTCAGGAGCACCATGTAATACCTGTCGCTCTCCCATACATTTCAATGGGCTTTCATTAGTTGTGTATAAATAGTGTGTTTCCCTTTTTTTTTTTGCTCATTAGGGTTGATTCAGAGAGACATAAAAAGACTTTCGTTTGATCAGTTTTTTTTTTTTTTACATTTTCCCGCTCGCGTATGAGTGTACGAGTGATTCTAAGCATGCATTGCAAGCCTTCAGTAAAGTCTTCGTCCGTACGTATGCCAACGAGAATGTCATTTCTCAGCTTTCGTTTTCCGTTTATGTTACTCGTAGGCTTTCGTTTTTGCCCTTTTTCCATCGTCTCCTCGAAGGAATCATTTACATTTCCCGTTAGATTCTGATTTCCTTTTTCAACAAATAATCGTCCAGACGAAAATCGTTACGACCTTACGCCTGCGCACTACAAAATTAACTCATTAATGTGCTTGTCTCCATATTTGGTTCACTCACTTCTGCTACAATGCTTAGCTAAATCACTTCGCGGTCAGTATATTCTTCCATTTCCCTCACCTCTAACTTACCTAAATCACTTCGCGGTCTCATTCTTCTTCCATTGGCGCACCTAAAGCTTACCTTAATCACTTCGCAGTCAGTATATTCTTCCATTTCCCGCACCTCAAAGTTACCTAAATCACTTCGCGGTCTCATTCTTCTTCCATTGGCGCACCTAAAGCTTACCTTAATCACTTCGCAGTCAGTATATTCTTCCATTTCCCGCACCTCAAAGTTACCTAAATCACTTCGTGGACTCATTCTTCTTCCATTGGCGCACCTAAAGCTTACCTTAATCACTTCGCGGTCAGTATATTCTTCCATTTCCCGCACCTCAAACTTACATAAATCACTTTGCGGTCTTATTCTTCTTCCATTGGCGCACCTAAAGCTTACCTTAATCACTTCGCGGTTTCGCGGTGAGTAAGCATCATACCCAGTCATTAGGATTTAAAGGGTCATGGACACACAGCTCATTATGTTTCAGATTGACAGCATGGCAGCAAAAAGACAGAGCGCTAAGGCAACACCAGCAAAGGAGGCCACCAGCAAAAGGGCCTAGCAGCATGAGGAGACTTCTTCCTCCCATCCGACCACGCGGTCACACCAAGCGGCTAGCAAGGTGCGAGAAACGCGCAGCCAAAGTGGCCAACACAAGGCGACATCGGCCACAAAGGCCGGAACATCAAAACCAACAACCAAAGGCAAGGACGGAGCATCAAAGAAGAAGGCACAAACATCCAAGCAGACAGGTACGACGACGTACAAGGCCACAAAGAGGGTGAGAAGCCCGAGCCCACAAAAAACACCCTCTCCTCCTCCCCGCCCTACCGCATCCCTTCATAAACTGCGCTCCAGTGGCAAGCCCACTAAGAGCCAGCGGGCCCGAAGCCCCAGCCCAGTCAGCACAGCCTCTCCTGCTCCATGTGCAAGCACATCACATGCCAAAAGGAGCACCAGTGGCAAGCCCACTAAGAGCCAGCGGGCTCGAAGCCCCAGCCCAGCCAGCACTGCCTCTCCTGCTCCACGTGCCAGCACATCACATGGCCAAGTGGCAAGACCACTAAGAGCCAGCGGGTCCAAAGCCCCACCCCCCAAGCACACCCTCTCCTCCTCAGCCACATTTGCCACCGGCACAGGTGGAAACCACTGATACATATGCCACATCCATGCCTGGAAGTTCTGTGGCCACCCAGGCAAGGACCCCCAGTCCTATTGCAAGTCCAGTCCAGTCGTTTTCAAGCCACGTGTCGCCCATTTCATCACCACAGAGCCAGCCCAGAATGTCTTCCGAATTTCCAACAAACATAGATGAGCCAGAAGAGCAAGCATTAGGCCAAACATTGTGGCGAAGCCAGTTGAGTGGCAGGTTTGGTGAGGCCCAAACTCTCGCATTGGCAAGTGGCCTCACACTTCATTATGATGAGCTATATGGGCGACATTCAAAATCAACCAGCAAAATGAGAAAGCTCACCAGACAGGTCAATGCGGTGGCAGACGAGAGGAAAGATGTGGAGCAGATACAGCGCAAAATATCTGACCTGAAGTATGCAGCACGGAAGAAACAGAATAAACGGCGCAATCACAGGTGCATATTTGAGTTGTGCATTTTGCTGCTGGTTGTATTGACCACAACGGCCAAAATTTGTTAACCTCTATTTTTCAGCTTACAAACTGGTGGAGGCTTCCCCACCAAATTACAATATACCCGAGCAGAGGAGATGGTGCTGGCATTAATACCCCCATTAGAGGTCGCATTAGAGGGCCTCTCTGGCAGACGGTACACGGACATCCATACCATTCCAGCAGGTTAGTAATGTTTGTTTGAATGTGAACTATTGGAAACGTGTGAAATGAGGCTCACAGGCCCATATGAACACATGCCCCAAGGGAGTGGCTTTGGGGGGAGGTTACTGTTTTAGCTGGGTGTTTTATGTCTGAGGAATGGGATTCCTGATGGCCACTCTCCCAGGGTACAGTAGGTAATGGTCATTTAAAAGGTTTGTAGGCCATACACGACCTTGGATAGTATTTATGCTCACTATTAAACTCTATATCTTACCAAAGCACCAATGTGAATATAGTCAATAATAGACAACACTTACTTCTTTGTCTTTATACCACTTGGGTTGTAGCTGTGCTTTGGTCAGACAAACGTGATCTGGGGTCAGGGAAAGGTCTACATAGGAAGAATGCACAGCAGCATACTCTGAAGCCAAATGCTATTTGCAAGCTGACTGTGGGCCCCTATTGCGCCATTTGGGGTGTGTAAAGCCGCATAACATGCAGTACATGCATGTTTGTAGTATTTAAGGTGATCAATCTGTATAAACAGGGTGAGGCATACATATAAGAGATCTGGGACTGTTGCTCGCCCTAGAGGTCCAGCATCTGCAGGCGCTCAAACCAGGGGAAGTGGAAGACGCAGTCAACAATGTAGACTAGTTTCCCAGGGGAGGCGGGTGCCGATCCTGGAGTCAGCATGGTGCCATGACAGCCGTTACTTTCGGCAGGTGACTCAACGAACAACAGAGCAGATTACTGCACAATTCGAGATTTTCAATAATACATTAACCAACATGCTTACTGAATTTAGGAAGAGCAACAGCCAGATGTCTGAACAAATGGCCAACTTAACCACACAGATGGCAGGACAAACGGCCACCTTAAATGCAAACTTCACTGCCATGCTAGATGCATTTCGAACTAGCAACAGACAGATGCTTGAGCAGTGGCAGATTCTGAATGACACACATGCCCAGGTGTTGGGACACCACAAGGTTTTTATGGGCAACATCCATATTAAGACCTATTTGACCTGTATCTCCACATCTTTCCTCTACATCCCCACTCTATTTACCTGTCTGGTGAGCGCTACCAAGATTGCCTTTTTTATGGCTTTGCTGGTTTGATTTTGAATTCGCCCATATAGCTCATTAGAGTGCTGACATACCCCACTAGCCAATGCCTAAACTAAAGCCTCACTGAAGCAGCCGCTCAAGCTGCCACGCTGCAGGCTTGGGCCTGATCAAATAGTGGCTTGCTCATCCTGTTTGTTGGCAATATTGGGGCACATTCTTGGGTGTGCAACAACTACCTTTGCCCATGGCAAAGATTGGACTGGACTGGCATTAGGACTGGGGGTTATTGTCAAGGTGGCCCATGAACTTACAGGCGTGGATGTGGCATAGATATGGCTGCTTTCCACCTGTGCCGGTGGCAAATGTGGCCAAGCAGGAGAGGGTGTGTATGTGGCCCTATGTATTCCTGCGCAACTATTCCCCTGGAAATGGTTGCTCCCTATGTATCTTTATGTTATTGTTTGGCGGTGATACTTCGGCATGGAGTTAGTTACTTTACAACTCCTGGATGTGGCCAATTGCTAGGGGCCATGAGTCTGCCCCAATGTATATTTTTGTTTTACTATGTATGTACATTTTGAGTCTGCGAGTGCCCTTCAACTAAAAATTTACATATTGCAATAAAATATATTGAATGTGACTTTAGCTGTTCCTGACTAAGTTGATGCATTAATAGTTATTTTGAGATTAATGAAGGTTTTTAAGAACAAACATGTGAAAATAAACTGCTTGCGGCTCAAATCAGGTGTCAATTTTTTATTAATTAAGTCATTACATTTTTCAAAAATAAAGACAAAGGCCTTCACAAAGGCAAATCATATTTAAAATAACAAAATAACATAAACAAACAAAGAAACCAAATTTTATGCAAAATAGGTGGTTATTACATTGGCCCGTACTGCTTGCCCAGAGGCACTAGTTGTGCCAGTGTACTGCTCATCTGCCTCCTGGCTGGGTGGTGAGGGGGGCAGATCCACATACCGGGGGACATGCTGCATGATGGCAAAGTTATGCAGAACACAACAGGCCAGGATTATGCCTATGACCTTGTGGGGGTCATATTGGAGTGCCCCCCCCCCCCCGGTATGGTCCAAACACCAGAAGCGGCTTTTGAGCAGCCCAAATGCCCTCTCGACTACGGCCCGGGTCTTTCTGTGTGACCGATTGTAGGCCTCCTGTGCCTCATTCTGTGGCCGAAGGACGGGCGTCAGGAGCCAGGGAGGAAGCGGATATCTGGAATCCCCTGAAAGAATAATAAAATACTTACATTAATTACACATTCGAAACAACAATATTGTTTAAAGTGGTCGTTCAGTCTGAATAAGAGCCTATCTTATATGTTACCCACACCCTGTACATACAAGCTCAAGATTGCTCACATAAAAAAAATACTACACCCTGTACATACAAGCTCAAAATTGGTCACATAAAAAAAAATACTACCAGCATCTACTGCATGTTATGAGCCTTTAAACATCCAAGATGGCGGCTCAGGGAATATCAGGCAGCCTGCAAACAGGAAGTGCCTTCTGACTGTGCTGCTATGCATTCTGGGATTTCTGACCTTTCCCGGACCCCAGCTCTGCTCTGTCTGAGCAAAGCACAGCTATAACCCGCCCCCTGCACTTTATCTCGCTCTCCTCTTCTCAGTAAGTGTGATGCATCTAAGCAAAGATGGCGGCGCCCCTATCCTACAGTCATGAACAGAGTTGCAGCCCAGTGGGGGAAAGAATAATAAGTAAGTTACTAAAAACTAGAAATATATTAGGTGGAAATGCTGGGGAATCAGTTTTTAAGGGTTAGTGTTTTTCTAAAAATCATGGTGAAGGTCCGGTTTACCATGTCATCAAGTGGTAAAAACAGCCATAGGTTAAGACATGGCTCATCAACTATATTCATAGGCATACAGTGAAAAGGTAATGACGTAATTTGAGGAAACTTACCAAGGAGCCATCCACCTGATAATTCTCCAGACTCAAACCAACGGAATAATCCTGAGCTCCGCAGGATATACGCGTCATGGGATGAGCCTGGATACCCGGCGAGGACACTAAGGAACCGCATGTCCGGGGCCACCACTGCTTGGACATTCAGTGAGTGGCCCATTTTGCGGTTCCTGGAAGAAAAAAAAAAAAATTAGCAATCCAAGGTAAACTACTCAAATACTAACTCCTAACACCCTCCAAAAAACATGTTGGACAATCCAAATAACACTAAGTACATAAGTAGTTTTCAAACCAAAAATTAGATGTATGTGGGAGAAAATAAAGATTATCATTCTAGTCACTAATTAAGGACCGCAATAAAATGTTTTGCTAAGGCCTACATTAAAAACATTTATGAAGGTATACACTGTAAAATGGGTCAAAGGGACACTTGAGAAGGAGGGATTAAGGTATACACTGTAAAATGGGTCACAGGGACACTTGAGAAGGAGGGATTAAGGTATACACTGAAAAATGGGTCACATGGACACTTGAGAAGGAGGGATTAAGGTATACACTGTAAAATGGGTCACACGGACACTTGAGAAGGAGGGATTAAGGTATACACTGTAAAATGGGTCACAGGGACACTTGAGAAGGAGGTATTAAGGAATACACTGTAAAATGGGTCACAGGGACACTTTACAAGGAGGGATTAAGGTATACACTGTAAAATGGGTCACAGGGGCACTTTACAAGGAGGGATTAAGGTATACACTGTAAAATGGGTCACAGGGACACTTTACAAGGAGGGATTAAGGTATACACTGTAAATGGGTCACAGGGACACTTTACAAGGAGGGATTAAGGTATACACTGTAAAATGGGTCACATGGTCACTTGAGAAGGAGGGATTAAGGTATACACTGTAAAATGGGTCACAGGGACACTTGAGAAGGAGGGATTAAGGAATACACTGTAAAATGGGTCACAGGGACACTTTACAAGGAGGGATTAAGGTATACACTGTAAAATGGGTCACAGGGAAACTTTACAAGGAAGGATTAAGGTATACACTGTAAAATGGGTCACAGGGACACTTTACAAGGAGGGATTAAGGTATACACTGTAAAATGGGTTACAGGGACACTTTACAAGGAGAGATTAAGGTATACACTGTAAATGGGTCACAGGGACACTTTACAAGGCGGGATTAATAGATATTTACAATACAGTTTGTCTAAACTATATAGCAAAATGACATAAATGAACCTATAGATGTACTCGTCGGCTGCGGGAGGGACCAATGCAACGTGTGTGCAATCGATCGCACCCATGACGTTGGGCATGTCGGCGATATTAAAAAAACCCAACTTACAGGCTACCATGTCGTCCGGAAATGAAATATATTTTGGACTAATGGTAGCCATGCAACCCAAAAACTTGGATAGCACGCAGCTCAGCGTAGGCTGGGACATCCCCACGGAGAGGGCACCCAGCCTCTGGAACGAGCTGTTCGCCAAAAATTGCAGGCAGCCAAGCATCTTAGTCATACCTGAAATTGCTTGCCCCTTCCTTGTGGTGCGGGCTAACCATGGCCGCAGCTCACTATACAACTTATGGAGGGAAGCGCGGGTAAGTCGGGTCAGCTCGAACAACTCAACATCTATATGCATGCATCGCCGGTGCAATCTGGCCTCGGCCCTGCTGACCTATGCAATGCCCTGGAGCTAAAGGCGCTCATATTCCTCCACAAAGCTGCAAAACATGGTCAAGCAAGCAAGCCGAGTGCAAAATGGTCCCGTAAGTGGATCGCAAATGAAACCGTTTTATAGGGCAGTGGTCCCTCTGCAATCAGCTCTCTGAATAAGACGCAAGCCCTTCCCAATAACATAAGTTATCTGAACGAACGCAAAATATCAGATTTTGATACGAAAATGATACGAAAAGCACACAGTGATAAGTGTGAGAGAAGAGAGAAGGGCAGGGTTTCAGAGCTGCTGAGAGAGGCAGCCAATCAGGACATCTGGGCAGGAAGTGGGGGGCATTTCCGTTCTTGGTCCACTGAAGGTTGATTGATAGACCAAATCAGCTGGGTGGAGACTGAAAGCTGAATGAGAAAGTGATTTATCTCACTAAGGAGACAGACTGAGGAGGAAACAGAGCACTGGAGCCACTCAATGAAAGGTAAGCTACTGATATTTATTTTTTAACTTTTGACTTGCCAAACACTTTAAAGCATTGTGGTAAGCAGGTACCGGTAAGTTTTTGTATTTTAATGATGTTGCCTAAATTGGGCTCAGAGCCTCACCCCCTCTCAACCACCCCACAGTCGGAAGAGGACCATCAATTCTTCTTTAAGCCAGTATAGACAAAGCAGCTTACATCACATGAATGGTTTTGATTGGTGTCTAGAGTTTTTCCCGCTGACACTTTGTACGGGCCACCCTTTCGCCCCCTCTCACCCCTCCTCTCCCTACTCTGTCTCCCTCTCCTAATTGCAACAGAAAATATGCTGTGAAATTAAGATCCCACAAATCAATTACGATATGCTACTCCTGAGTGCTCCTATATGCGCAGACCAACGCAAGACGGCAGAATTTCACAACCTATCACAAAATTCATTCCCTGAAACGGAATGGGTGTCACTTCCATCTCTACTGGTCCAAAAAGGGCAAAATATGTGGAGCAGTGAAGCACAAACGCTCGGTCCCCGCGCTGTCACACGCTGTTTCTCCTTCCTAGGTTCACAATTTCAGAAGTTGCAATTTATAAACGGCTTTGTAGCCTAAAGCGCTTTCATGTTATTACATCACGCTTAACTCCACCATTGCCTGACTGCGTTTGCCAACATTGTGTAGGTTCAAAACAAGGCAAAGGAATGAAGAAGGAATTTTAAAGGTGTATAGCGGCTAAAACAAAGCGCTAAATCACTGAATGCAATAACATTGTCCTAAGCCTCAGTTATAAAGGTACAAGGCAGAGAGTGCTTTTCCTAAAACGGAAAGTATTTGCATGGGGCATACAAGCCATGGATAATAACATTTCCCCCAGAATCCCTTGCAGATCATTGCAAATTATCTCTTTACACCACTTAAAGCTATATTCAAAGAATTGAGTCTCACCAGGGCGTGCAATACTCTGATATAGAATGTAAGAAGTATATAACCATCCACTTCTACTTGGGGACACGTGTTTCAGGCTTTTGACCCTCATAAGCACAAGGTTGGAGATAAATGGTGACATAGAGGAGAAGGGGGGGGGAGTGCCAGAACATTGTTATAAATCTGGTTAGGGAGAGACCCATGTTATGTGGTATAGGGGGATTAAAGTGGACCAAAACCATCCCTGGACTAGGATGCGCTGCTGTGTGAAACCCCCCTGTTAACCCCCTGAAATACTTACACTTTCCCCAAGCCCACGGCCTGGCTTACTCCCTCTCCCCGGGGCTAGGATGCCCTGCTGTGTGAAACCCCCCGGTTCACCCAAAATTCTTACACTTTCGCCAAGCCCACGGCCAGGTTTGCTCCCTCTCTCCGGGGCATCCCGAACTAGGATGCCCTGCTATGTGAAACCCCCCCGTTCACCCAAAATTCTTACACTTTCCCCAAGCCCACGGGCTGGCTTACCCCCTCCCCCATGGGGCATCCCGAACTAGGATGCCCTGCAGTGTGAAATGCCCCGGTTCACCTGAAATTCTTTCCCCTAGCCCACAGCACATGCGCGGCTGGTGATGGCATCATTCGTATCCCTTCTCAGCTGTGCGTGGCCACGCCCGCTGCAACTAAATGGCTGTTCATGGGCACGCAAAGCTGAAGTGATGCCGTGCACCACCAATGTGTGTGGGTAGGGATTCCATTCAGCTTCTATAGCTTCACATTAATATGTGCAGCTGGAGAAGCTGATTGGAAAAGCAGATGTGCCTACGCGTCCTGGATCAAGACGGAAAAGTCCCTGCATAGAAAGTCCATGGATATCAAAAGAATTCCAGCTCAATCCTAAAACAGAACTTTTAACCAATAGCAGATAAAAAAAACAGACCTTCACCCTAAATAAAAACATTAAATATATTAATTTTAGATGCTGGGAAATCTTTTTTTAAGGGTTTTGGCTTTTCATTAAATGACGCTGAAGGTCCACTTTAAGAACACGTTTTGCCCGAAACGTGTCATTTGGTCCCCATGCACTGGGGGTTCCTTGGGTTCTTTACCATGCTGTGGCTTTTCTCTGGGTAACTTTATGATGTTTTTATGCACTATGGAGTAAAAGTTAAGTTTCAGGATCGAGCTGGAATTCTTTTGATATACATCTTTACAAGAAAGTAGGGATACTTCTTTGAAAGTTTGGAGAAAGCAGCATAGCTCATATGGGTTGATTCAAAGAAACATGTAACAGCTTGGATTTGGCTCACGATCATCCTATTTTTCACGTCCGCTCGTGCGTTCGTATGAACTTGCGAGTGATTCAATAAGCAAATACGTTTCTATCCTAAAAGATACGTCCGTTCGTATGATATCTCCCGAACTTGCCTCAGTCAGTTGACAATCGTAAAAATCACGTTCATGTGCTCACCTGTTGCGGCGGCAGCCTGTTTTTTCGGCTGCTTCCATCGTCAAGCTCTTCCAATTACTTGCGTTTGCCTCTGGTTTTCATTGGTTTTTGGCCTCTTAGATTCGTGCGTTCGTATGTTTATAAGATCTTGCGCATGCGCACCCTCAACCAGAAACTTACCTAAACCCCTTAGCGGCTGCATCCAACTTCATTTCTCGGTCCCTCAAACTTACCTAAACCCCTTAGCGGCTGCATCCAACTTCATTTCTCGGTCCCTCAAACTTACCTAAACCCCTTAGCGGCTGCATCCAACTTCATTTCTCGGTCCCTCAAACTTACCTAAACCCCTTAGCGCTTGCATCCAACTTCATTTCTCGGTCCCTCAAACTTACCTAAACCCCTTAGCGGCTGCATCCAACTTCATTTCTCGGTCCCTCAAACTTACCTAAACCCCTTAGCGGCTGCATCCAACTTCATTTCTCGGTCCCTCAAACTTACCTAAACCCCTTAGCGCTTGCATCCAACTTCATTTCTCGGTCCCTCAAACTTACCTAAACCCCTTAGCGCTTGCATCCAACTTCATTTCTCGGTCCCTCAAACTTACCTAAACCCCTTAGCGGCTGCATCCAACTTCATTTCTCGGTCCCTCAAACTTACCTAAACCCCTTAGCGCTTGCATCCAACTTCATTTCTCGGTCCCTCAAACTTACCTAAACCCCTTAGCGGCTGCATCCAACTTCATTTCTCGGTCCCTCAAACTTACCTAAACCCCTTAGCGCTTGCATCCAACTTCATTTCTCGGTCCCTCAGACTTACCTAAACCCCTTAGCGGCTGCATCCAACTTCATTTCTCGGTCCCTCAAACTTACCTAAACCCCTTAGCGGCTGCATCCAACTTCATTTCTCGGTCCCTCAAACTTACCTAAACCCCTTAGCGCTTGCATCCAACTTCATTTCTCGGTCCCTCAAACTTACCTAAACCCCTTAGCGGCTGCATCCAACTTCATTTCTCGGTCCCTCAGACTTACCTAAACCCCTTAGCGGCTGCATCCAACTTCATTTCTCGGTCCCTCAAACTTACCTAAACCCCTTAGCGGCTGCATCCAACTTCATTTCTCGGTCCCTCAAACTTACCTAAACCCCTTAGCGCTTGCATCCAACTTCATTTCTCGGTCCCTCAAACTTACCTAAACCCCTTAGCGGCTGCATCCAACTTCATTTCTCGGTCCCTCAGACTTACCTAAACCCCTTAGCGGCTGCATCCAACTTCATTTCTCGGTCCCTCAAACTTACCTAAACCCCTTAGCGCTTGCATCCAACTTCATTTCTCGGTCCCTCAAACTTACCTAAACCCCTTAGCGGCTGCATCCAACTTCATTTCTCGGTCCATAAAACGTTAGAATATCACATAATTTACATGTGTCTATATGTTTCTAAGTGTGTTGTTTCTGGTTTGTGTAATTTTTTGGGTGTGTGCATATTAGAAAAGACACATTTCTGAAGGATTAAAATATAATTTATTTAAAATATTTTCTTTGTTTTTTTGGGAATAATAGTAAAAACTTTGATTTTTTTTTGGTTTTTTTTTGGAAAACCTTTTTTTTTTTTTTTTAAACGAAAAACAAATATAAATATTTAGGATTTTTTGAACAGTAAAACACCTTATTTTTTTTTTTTTTTTTTTTTTGGTAAAAATACATCTTTTTTGGTTTTTAACCAAAAACATAAAACAAGTGTTAAAATGTGTTAAAATTTTAAAACAACTTTAAGAAAGGAGCCAGGACCAAGGGCACTAATCCTCCTCGTCTTCTTCATCTGTTGGCCCCAACGTCGCCTGTATGGCCAGCAGCTCGGCCACCAACTCCTTCATTCTTTTTTTTTTTCCCGCCAAGGTTTGGGGGATCATCCCTGTAACCAATAGAGAAAGAAACATAAATAGGAGTCCCAGACCGGTTTGTATGCTGGAAATAGATTTAGGGTTAATCAAATACATGTAAATGCATGACATATGTCCTTCTTCAAAGGGATACAGTTAATGCATTTCCCACAGGTAAGTGTTTAAACTCCTTAAACCGGACCTTCAACATTATTTAATGAAAACCAATAACTATTCACCAATGATTCTGCACCACCTCAAAGTTAGTTAGGGTTTTTTGGGGATTACAGCGCCGCCATCTGGACTCTGAAGCATAACACTTAATGAGGAGTGGAGAGTTGGATAAAGTACAGGGGAGTAGGTTACAGTGGTGCGTTGGGAATCCAGAGCATAGCTGGGTTGAGGGAAAGGTCATCACTCACACAATGCATGGCAGCACCTTCCTTTTTTCAATCTGTATCCCATGCTGCCTGTAAATATTGTGCATTCCATATTCCCCAATATTGGTTTGGTTCAGTCTAATAACATGCATTAGATGGGTGAAGGGTGTTTTTCCATGTTTCAAATCTGTAGGTACAGTGTGATGGCTAAGTCTTTGGTTCTTAATACTAGTTAGGGTCCTCTTTAAGCTAACGAAGTGCCCACATGAAAGTGTGAACTACACATTGGCTACGCCTTTAGTTATGTGTGTGTTATTAGCTAAGCAAACATTAATATGAATAATGGCATGGAGACTTACGGAGTTGGTGGCCGACAGATGGCTGGTTGGGGCCAACAGGCTGCCCTTGGTCCTGGCTCTGCTGTGAAGAAGTCCCTGGAGAAACATGTGACATTTGGTTAGTACTTGTATAGAGTCACTATTCCAAACATATCTGGCTCCCAGTCTGGCTGACATCACTCACCTTCGCCAGGATCGACTTCAAGCATCTCTGCTGCCTCCTCCTCCACTATCTCACCCGCTCCTGAAGCTTCTACAAATACATAATAAAGGATAACTTAGTTTTTGGCCTGCCATGTATATCTTTGTGCCTATACATGAAGAGTGACATACCAGAGCCTTCCCCATGCGTGGCCAGGTATGACTCCACGCCCACGCGCCTTGGCCCCTCCTCTGTGGTAAGGTCCAGGGGCTGGTCTGAGGAGGCCACAGAGGAGGGGTAGGTCCGTCGCCCGGGAGATCCACCACCTTCACTCACAGATGCAGAGTCATGCAGCACTGGTCGGCCTGTACGTCTCCGGGTGCGGCGAATTCTGAAATCCATTTCCAACACTACCAAAGAAAAGTCATTATAAATAAAGGCATAACTTAGACATTTTGAACATATACCATGCAATTGCTTTGTACTTACTTGGGAAATGGATCCCAAAAAACCTCCGCACCCGGGGCATGTGCAGACGCTTCAGGTCCGACCAATGCTGCATTATCTGGGTGTGAGTGAAGGTGGTGCTGGTCACACGGTGGATCTCGGCGATGATCTCCCGGGCGATGTCCCTTTTCTCGCACACATTGGGCGCGAAGTCATACCGGCGCTGAAGCATGATCTGAAAAACATAATGGACACAGAGCTTTTACTTTTACACACAGACCCATATGTGTTGCATCACAAGTTGAGAATTTAATGTCATTAACACACACATTTCGAGTGGCCGCCATTTTTGGGGAGTGCCTTAAAGAGGACGTTGACTGTGATTGACAGTCTGGTCTTATGTTATATGTATCACACACCATGTACATACAGATAATAGCCAACATCAAGAATCAGGCCACCTGCATCTATGGCATGTTAGGATGGTTTAAACATCCAAGATGTAGCCTAATGCTTAGGCTTTTGGACCACGTGTGTGGCTTCCCGTTGTGTTTTTATGGCTTAGGAAAACAGTGTTCCTCAAACATCCGCATCAAGGTCCGAGACAGGCCAGGTTTGCCAGCTCGCCCCGCTACTCCACAGGTTAATTAACTGTTGCTAAGCCGGAGCAATTGGCCGAATTAGGACATCAGCATAGACAGTTGAAAACGTGGCCAGGCTCGGCCCTTGAGGATGAAGTGTGAGGAGCCAGTGATTAAACATTAAGAGACCCCAAACTAGTTCCAAACGCATCATTTACATTTAGGCCATCATTGACTATTCTATTAAAATGCACAGGCAGCCACTTACCAGCATGAGGATCTCTTCCTGTTGACGGGTGAAGATAGTGGGCGCCATCTTTAGGCTTCTTCCAGGCAGCAGATAAGTGAAACCCCAGCGGTTTCCTGGTTCCGCTCGAACGTACGTTCGTACGAGCGCGTAGTCGTGCGCATAGGCGTCACACGCTGGGCTCATTATTTAAAGGTCCCTGCACCCAAAACTCATTCTCTTTGAGCATTTGTGTACGATGGCACCAAAAAAGGCGATGAGCAAGCGACCCCAGGCAAGCAAGACCGCGGAGGGCCCCACCACAAGGTCCCAGCAAGCAGGCCGAAAACTGAGAGCCAAGACTCCCACCTCGGCCCCACCAAGGGACCCTGGACCCTCAGGTACCAAAAAAAGGGGCCCCAAGCCCCGTGCCCCTCCTGCAGCCAAAAAGCTGGCAACTGCAGCACCCACCACCTCTGCCCCCAGAACAGGCAGCACCAGTGAGCCCACACCGGCCATGCCTTCAAGTAGGGCAGTTCGGAAACCCATGCCCCGCAGCAGGGCCCGAACCCCATCCAGGGCCCGAAGCACAGCCAGAGGGCGAAGAACCCAATCCAGGGCACGAAGCCCAGACAGGGCCCGAACCCCATCCAGGGCCCGAACCCCATCCAGGCCCCGAAGCCCATCCAGAGGCCGCAGATCCCAAACCAGGGCCAGAAGCCCCTACAGGGCCCGCAGATCCCAAACCAGGGCCAGAAGCCCCTACAGGGCCCGCAGATCCCAAACCAGGGCCAGAAGCCCCTACAGGGCCCGCAGATCCCAATCCAGGGCCAGAAGCCCCGACAGGCCCAGAAGAACCCAATCCAGGGCCAGAAGCCCCGACAGGGCCCGCAGATCCCAAACCAGGGCCAGAAGCCCCTACAGGGCCCGCAGATCCCAATCCAGGGCCAGAAGCCCCGACAGGCCCAGAAGAACCCAATCCAGGGCCAGAAGCCCCGACAGGGCCCGCCGAACACAATCCAGGGCGAGAAGCCCCTACAGGGCCCGCAGATCCCAATCCAGGGCCAGAAGCCCCGACAGGCCCAGAAGAACCCAATCCAGGGCCAGAAGCCCCTACAGGCCCAGAAGAACCCAATCCAGGGCCAGAAGCCCCGACAGGCCCAGAAGAACCCAATCCAGGGCCAGAAGCCCCGACAGGCCCAGAAGAACCCAATCCAGGGCCAGAAGCCCCTACAGGCCCAGAAGAACCCAATCCAGGGCCAGAAGCCCCTACAGGGCCAGAAGAACCCAATCCAGGGCCAGAAGCCCCTACAGGGCCCGACGAACCCAATCCAGGGCCAGAAGCCCCCGACCTGGCACCAGCCGGGAACAGAGCCCCCGACCTGGCACCAGCCGGGAACCTAGCCCCCCAAGAGGGCCCCGAATTGCCCCCATGACCACATCTACACCTGGAAGTTCGGTGGCCAGCCACGCAAGAACACCCAGTCCCTTGGCCAGTCCAGTCCAGTCATTGGGAAGCCACCAATCCGGCCATTCCCCTACCCAGCCCCAGGCCATAATGTCACCACATGTGTCTGCACACATGGAGGAGCAGCCAAGCCAACCATCTGGCCGCACATTGCGCCGCGACCAGTTGAGTGGGAGATTCTCCCATGACCAAAATATGGCATTGGCTAGTGGCCTTACATTATACTATGACGAGCTATATGGGAGCAAATCCAAACACACCACCAAGCAGCGCAAGATGGAATTGTTTGAAACCATCCTCCGACAAGTAAATGCAGCGGGGGAAGAGAGGAAAGATGTGTCCCAAATTCAGAAGAAAATCTCTGATCTGAAGTATGCTGTACGGCAAAAAGAAATTAAAAGGCATAATTACAGGTAACTAAATGTTTACGCTAAATCTAATGTTTTGGATGTACTGTATGCACCTTTTCTGATTACCAAACGATTTTCTGTTTTCAGCATGAAAACTGGCGGTGGCTTTCCATCTAAATTGGAGTTTACCCCTGCTGAGGAGATTGTGCTTGGACTTCTCCATCCGGTCGCGGTCGGTGGACATGCTGGTCTAAGGGACACAGACTCACCGACCCGTACCCACGGTGAGTACTCTTAAATCTGCATGTTTGCCTGTTTGCTAAATAATCTACAGTTCACTAGTAACAAGCTAACGGGATGCCCCTATGGTTTGCCTTGCTTGGCCTCGCACTACTGTGGCTGTTTGTGTCCTCTTTTTGTCCCTGGGAATCACACATTTAGGCCCACAGCCATTATGGCAAAGTTCAAATGTCCAATTGTATTGTTAAAGTCATGAAGTTTCGCAAGATAAGTGAGATATTTTGAATCAATCACAAAACACACATCATTATGTATGGGTTGCCTTTTGGTTGTGTGAGTTGTGTTTGAGTTAACAATTTAATTAGCCACCCACAAACATATCTGACCTAGAGCAGCGAGACTCAACTGGCGGCCCGGGGTCCCAATGCGGACCTTGGCACCACATTCAAGGACCCCTGCCCAGACAGCCCTGCACTCAGTTACTTCTGTGTTGACGTGCTCAGAGCTGCCCCCTTGATCGGCCATGTAGTGGTTGGTCTCCTGCCCAATGTCATGGCTCCGTGAAACATAGCATTGCAATATGAAGTACTGCCCAGGAAGTGGCATTGCAAGGTACACAGTAACTTATTTAAATTTTCTCTGGCCACAATCGTGTCCCGCTGCCCCTGCTCTGGCCCATCTGCCACAGTCCCCCCATGCCCCCCCCCCACATAAGCCCCATACATTTGTAACAGATTGGCTCCATCCATCCCATCACCATCAATACGTTAACTCCCCCCTTTAGCCATCCAATCCCTGTCCCCTCAGCTCTGGCCCATCCAGCCCAGCAAGGGCAAGCAGCCTTTATTAGTTGGCACTTTGAAATCTCCAGCCCCTCCACCAGTGTATTTATTTTTAACTAGACACCCCCTGCGTCAGCACCATGGCCAGACATTCACCTCTCACCACATACCTTTAAATGGGCGTTTCAAATAATTGTTTGAGTACCCCGGACCTAGCGAATGGTAGGCTAAATCCAAAAATGTGCCTTGAAAGTTGTATGCTGACTGGGTACACTTCATGACTTAGAACTGAGGTCACTTAGCAGTTTTTCAGAGCCATTGCACCTATGTAAACTTGCGTGTGTTTGAACAAAGGTCACCATTGCTCTAGAGTTGAATAATATTACAAATAGAGCTATATTTGATTACCTATCCTAAAAAAGGTTATGTGTGTGTGTTTACGTGGTTTGTTTTTCTCTTCTTCAGCCCAGCATGATCCCTCAGCAAGGGTAAACTCACCCCCCAGTTTGGTTATGCCTACCAGGTCCGTACAGCATAGGAGCCCAGATCAGAGATTTTCGGTAAGTTAATTTAGTAGCATAAATACTAACAAGTGCTTAAGAATGTGTTAAACTGTTGAAATCCAAAATTTGGACGCAAACTTAGCCTTTTTTTTTTGATATGTCCCTACAGACCCGCACACTCATGGAAGAGATCCAGGACATGGAGGAAGATGATGATGTCTCCGTACAGGGCACGTCGGATGAACTCCCCCTGGGTCCCAATTTGGAACTGCTCCATAATGTTTCTCTGGCCAATCCTCAGCAGCAGAGTGAATCTCCATCCATTGTGCTTGCACATGGGGAGACTGACACTACAGTCCCCAGTGTTCACTCTGCTGCTGAGGATTTGCAAAGCAGGCCGGTTGCTGTTGAGGGTACGACACCACGCGGCAGGGCACGCCCAAGAGCCAGGGTAATTGTGCGGCGGACGCCATTACGCCGCCCCACAATTTCCCAGGGGAGGCAGAGTGCCCTGCTTCAATTATGGACCCAACAAAGGGACTCTTATGACGCCCAGCTCGTTACAGAGCGTGAGCAAAGGCATGCCGACATGGTGAACATCCATACCAGTCTACAGGGCATCCTCGCGGAGTTGCGTACCCTCAACAGCAACGTGGCCAATGCAAGTAATGGCATCCAGTCAGCCATGGCTGAGATGACCAATATGCAGAGAAACATTGTGGAGCAGTTTCAAATTCACAATGCTGCCATGGCCCAGGCTAGGTCCCATTCCCATGGACCTCCACCTGGACCTCCACCTGGGTATTATGGGCAGCCACCCTATTAAGCCATGGGTGTGTGGGACATCTTTTCTCTTAACCCCCACTGTATTTACTTGTCCTTTGAGGTTTCAAACAATCCATTTTGTGTTGCTCTGGCAGGTTGTGTTTTGTATTTGCTCCCATATAGCTCCTTAGAGTAATGCTTAAGGCCACTAGCCAATGCCATAGGTCTATGTGGAGTTTATCTGGCCACTTATGGCTTTACCTATGTATTTGGTTGGTGCTCCTCCTGTTTGCAGACATGTTTGTGTGACATTATGGCCATGCCCAAATATCCCTGGGCACAGGCAATATTAATGACTGGACTAGGCTGGCCTTTGGACTGGGTGTCCTTGTTTGGTTGTGCCACTCACTTCCAGGTGTAGATGTGCTCGATTTTTTTTTTTAATGTTATCCATTTGTTACCACAGATGTATGTGGACTGATTTCTGTTAACCACTATAATTTTTCATTTTCAAAGTAAAACAAAAAATTCACTTACAATACTTGTGGCGTTTTTAGTGGGAAGACATTTTTAACAGCTTGGGCTAAAACAGATAATTTTGGTTTGAAGAGGTGTAACAATGCAAAGCTAAAGCTAAGGAAACTACATGAAATACATTAGGCGACAATTAAGGTCTAAATGTTTTACTTAGAGGTAATGCCACATTACGGCAAAACAACATATGTAACAAAAAGGATAACACAGACATACAGAATGGTGAGACAGGGAAAAAAGTTAACTAAAATGCTGGCTGATCAGGTTGGCTCGAACAGATTGGCCAGACTCACTGGGGGGCCCCTCAAAATTCTCGACTTCATCCTCGACGGCTGAAGAGGGCAGGCTGTCCACATAACGTGGGACACGTTCCATGATGGCAAAATTGTGCAAAACAGCACATGCCATTATAATGTCGATCACTTTCTTGGGATCATATTGCAGGGCCCCCCCAGTATGGTCAAGGCAACGAAAACGTGTCTTCAGCAGACCAAAGGCCCTCTCCACAACAGCCCGGGTCTTGCGATGCGCACGGTTATACGCTTCCTGAGAGGCATCCTGGGGCCGCAGCACAGGCGTCATGAGCCAGGGTAGAAGTGGGTACCCGGAATCACCTTAAACAGAGAATTAAATGTAATCAAAATTAAAAAGGCAACACAACCAACACCAAAAATTTCACAGATATCATAATGATGTAAGGTAAAGTGTTCCCAAAAAAAAACAGGGCACATTAGGGCCCCCAAAAATTGCACTAAGGTATAACCTAAATAAAAATGGCCCTTCTATATACCAATTAATTAACAAACATCTGCACGGCCAAGGGTATTTGTATTTTACATATATTTGTAGTTTTCAGACATGTTACAATTAGGATGCTGCTGAGGGCCTATCCACATTTCTCTGGAAACTACAATGTATGCAGTTTAAGTCCACTTTGACATTTAACGACCAATAGTACCAAAGGAGCCAAATGTCAAAGATCCCTATCCACATTTCACAGGAAACTACAATGTATGCAGTTTAAGTCCACTTTGACATTTAAAGACCAATAGTACAAAAGGAGCCAAAGGTCAAAGATCCCTATCCACATTTCACAGGAAACTACAATGTATGCAGTTTAAGTCCACTTTGACATTTAAAGACCAATAGTACAAAAGGAGCCAAAGGTCCAAGATCCTTGGGTATAAACTCCAAACCAATATATTTAGGCACAAGGAACTTACAGACATCCTAACTAAAGGGAAAACATTCTGAAGGCCACAGCGAGACAAGGATTTTTTGGGTAAGTTCCTAATATATGAGCCAAGAAAAAGGCAGTTGGACGCTTCTGTAAAGTTTACCAAAACAAACATATCAACAAATACAAGATTAATGCCACATTTAATAACACACAAATAGGACACACTTACCAAGCAGCCATGCCCCCGAAAATTCACCTGCCTCAAATCTCCGAAACAACCCAGATCGCCGGAGGATATAGGAGTCGTGGGACGATCCGGGGTAGCCGGCAAGGACACTCATAAACCGCATATCCGGACCAACCACGGCCTGGACATTAAGTGAGTGTCCCATTTTACGATTCCTTAAGGAAAAAACATACAAAAAGGGTAATTGATATTTGACCCAAACTAATAAATTAACCACAAAACATGTATGCACTCTATTGGGAAAGACTAATGAAAAGCCGAGATAAAGCAGCTACACAAATGAGGGATAAACAAATATGCTGCCGCAAAGGAAAACAGGTTACATGACACGTTGGGCAACATAATAACCAATCTCAATACCTATATATATACTCGTCGGCTGCCCTAGGTACGAGTGCCACATGTGTGCAGTCAATTGCACCAATAACGTTGGGCATGTCGGCCACATTATAAAACCCAAGCTTAATGGCGTTTCTGGCTGCCATATCATCTGGAAAATAAATATATTTTTGAGTTATGGCAGCCATGCCTTCCAAAAATTTAGACAGTGCGCGGCTCAGCGTAGGCTGTGACATCCCCACAGAGAGGGCACCCAGCCTCTGGAACGAGCCGTTCGCCAAAAATTGCAGGCAGCCAAGCATCTTGGTCATACCTGAAATTGCATGCCCCTTCCTTGTGGTGCGGGCTAACCATGGCCGCAGCTCACTATATAATTTATGGAGGGAAGCGCGATTAAGCCTGGTCAGCTCGAACAGCTCAACATCATTCATGCTATCGATGTTCATGCGACGACGCAGGGGCAATCTGCTCTCAGACATCTCGATCAACTCAATGCCAAAAAGCATAAGCCCTTGATGTGCCACAAACTCGCTCCGCTCCATCCTACTCCCGAGGCCAAATAGCTGCCGGCAAACATTTCGTAAAGCAGCTCTTTAATGGGCTTCAAAACAATTAGCAATCACCTCTCTGAATTGGGCGCAAGCCCATGTGAAGGACGTAAAAAATAGGATCGGACGCAAATAATACGATTTGGACGGGAAAAACACACGAACTAACGCAAATTATACGATTCTCGTACGAAATGCGTATGTTCATATACGTCTATGCGCGAACGATCGTGCGAATACGAAATGGCCAAAAAAACAAGAAAAAATGACAAACACCCACCCAAACTTACGATTCTCGATACGAAATCACTTAACTTTTGCTCTTTGAATCGAGGGGATAGAGTGCTGTGAAAATGCCTTGTTGAAGGTGAATTTTGGGGAAGAATTAGAAAAACATTTAAAAAAAACCTCACTCAGATATAATTTTTAGTTCATACCCAAAGTTAAATTTGCTGCACCAAATAATAAGCATGGATGTGCAGCGCTATCTGTTGTATGGCAGCCAAACAGCTGTGGGAACCCAGAGGAAGGGTAAGTATATCCCCCAATCACAGGCTCTACTAGATTTACATGCTGCAGGGCATCCCAAATTGAGAAGCCGTTTGGAAAATTAGACATTAGACGGGCAGGCTGATTCATTATTAGCGGCAGGTAGCGACAGATGAGTGTCTGTAGCAAGCATTTCAGAGCGCCCGCTAGTAGTCGCTGTGCTCGGCTTTCGGCCGCTAGTTCAGAGCGACTCATTCGCTGTGCAGCAATGATGAATACATTGTGGGGAGTCGCTATATGATCAGTACAGTGCTGTATGGGAGCGAATGTTAGTGATTGGTCATTGCGACCGACTCACAACATATTCATCAAAAAAACAGCCTCACACACCTCCGGCGCTCAAAAATGCTTCGTTGAAGCCCAGAGCGCCGGAGGCTGTGTGATTAAAGGTTGTTTTTTAACATGCATCCACCAGTAACAAAGCGAAAACATATGGAATTACATTGTTATATAACATTGTAACATGAACACATTAATGCCAGACCTGTAATATCAATTCTGCAGAAATATATACAATTTAAAAATAAAATGAAAAAAATGGCTTTTTCAAGGCCAGGAAAGATCCCAACATTATTTTAGAAAAAAAATAAATAAATAAAACAAAAACCCTGTTTACAGAGAAATAAAAGAACGTCCATTGAAATGTATGGGAGAGCGACAGGTAGCGAGAGGTAATACGTGGCGCTCTGCAAGGCTGAACTCCGGCTCTGTACGCTGAGGCTAGGATAATGATGAATCGGACGCTACATGGCGTTATCCCAGTCGCTCAACAGATTCTGCTTGATAAATGTGTCATTGCGTGCCAGGTCCGGCGTTCACCTGACGCTACCTGTCGCTACCTGTCATTTACAAGGCACTACCTGACGCTATCCCTTCATGAATAAGGCCCTAGGTGTAAAATGGGAATTTTGGAGTAAGAAGTGCACTTTAGCTGAAAAAGCAACCGCTAGGTAGACAATAAAAGAGACTAGTGTAAAAACAACAGGGACCCCCAGTGTAGTTTGGGTGTGTTTTAGGGGAGGTGACCTGAGGAGCCAGGCTTATGAAGGGACTCTCCATGTGCTAGGTGAAGGGCTGGCAAGGTACTCCAGGCTAGAGGTTAGCCTGCAGAAGGTACCAATGACTTTTGGTCCTCTTAGTCAAAGACACATTTTGTACAGCGAAATACTATATTAACGCACCTTGTCGGGGATGTGGCCATGGTCTGCTCATGTGCTTTGGGAGCGTGGGTGAACCCAGAGGGTTTTACACAGAGGGACATTCTGGCATTGTCTATCCATGACATAGGAAATTGGGAATTATCCATATTGCCGTCCAAGTTCTACTCCCTGTTGCATCCCAAACTAGGTTACCCCACTGTTTGAAACCCCATTATAATTCTGCACCCTCACCTAACCTCATTCCAATGACGCATGAGCAGGTTACAGCCGCGCTATACCTTTAGCTAGACACATACCCGGGGAAGCCATTTGTGATTGGCCGGTCAGGGCACACCCCCAGCTAGAGGTGAGCAGGGATGCAACCCAGGGCCAGCTCGAAGTTTATGTGGGCCCTTGGGCTGCATGGTCTCAGTGGGCCTCTATGAGGTGAAGAGGTGCGTGACATCACCGAGGGACGTCCCAAATCTGGATGCCCCCTAAGGATCATGCTATTTGGACCAAAACTTTAGTTTTGGTCTACTTTGAAGCGCACCAAACCCCTTTAAACCTGACCTTGGAGTCTAAATGAATCTAGATTCTCCTGATTTTAGATGCCCCTGTGTGTGACCCCCCTCCCCCTTTGTTCATTACTTTCCCCGAACTGGTGAATGCACTGTGGGATCGCCAGTTTGAGTTAACGGGCAAACCAGAGGGGTTCTTTCACAAACAGGGGCATCCCAAATTGAAATGCCCCTGTAAAGCGGACCAAAGCTCAGGGGTGGAATTGCTTGCATAGTGGGTATGCCAGCGATCCCAGGGGGTTTCACACAGTAGGGTATCACAGATTGGGATGCTCCAGGGATAGGAAATCAGCTGCTATGGGCCACTTAAAAGTAGAACAAAACCCAGCAATTCTAAATTGAGATTCCCCAGTTCTGTGGAACTCCGCCATTCAAGGAGATGTGGGCACCAGCTGTGGCAGTGCCCTCCCAGTCTGACGCTGGTCAAGCGTCGTCGCACACCCCAAAGGCCGGCCCTGTCAGTGGGCCCCCAAGAGAGGGAGGGCCCCTGGCTGTTGCCCCGCCTTGCCGGGTGCTGACGCCGGCCCTGATGCAACCAGTGGCCCGTTCTGCACCATTCAGCTCGCTAACTGCTGGGGCTGAGCCCACTGATTCTGCAGTAGCTGACTTACTTACTGTAAATGTACAGTGACTTCCTATTTGCTGCACACTCTGCATTGCGTTAAAGAGGAACTATTGGCACAAAATGGCAGTTGTTCATGTGACTGCTGGTGAATAATCTGAATTTCCCAGTGGGCTTGCACATCAAACTTGAAGAGTTTCCCTTGGTCATGTAATTAACTGCCATTTTGTGCCATACACCATGAATGAAAAAGTGGTGACTTGCCTATAGTTCCTCTTTAAGCGGCACTCCTCACTTGCTGCAGGCCACCCACCCGTCCTTATTTTTATTTATTTTTTTAAACAAAAATTTGCCACTGATCTGACCCTGCCTCTGGGGGGGGTGGCAAGCGGGGGCCCCGGCAGGTGGGGGCCCCATGCATTTGCATGGTTTGCGTGGTGGTTAAAGTGGACCAAAACCCAGGATTTTGACTATCCTGGGTTTTGGTCCTTTCATTTGTGAAACCCCCCAGATCAGCGATGCCAACTCACATCTTCCCGGTCCTGTGTTGCATGCGCGGCCGCTCATCCAATCAGCGCGCTCGGAGCCTCTGACATCACGCCGTCTAAGACAACGTCTAAGACCAGTGGCTCCGAGCGTGCTGGCAGCTGCATCCCCCGCTTCCTTCTTACAGGGAGCGTGCCCGCATCGGCCATTCACAAATGCCTGGTGCAGACACGCACCCTGTTAGAGGGATAGCGGGGATGCAGCCGCAGCTTGCGCCGGTGACCCGGGGGGGGGGGAGGGTTCACACAGTGGGGCATCCTGATTTTGGATGCCCCGAAGGGAAGGGATTCGATCGGCTTGGGAATCTTATAGATTACAGTGGGTTTTGGTCCACTTTAAGCACGCCACTTAGCGCACATCACTGCCTTTTCCTTGTCCCTTCCTGAAGAAGCACTAATTTGGCCTACGCTTCACGGCACAGTGTTCTCATGTCAAAGTAACCAGGGAGTATTAAACACAGCTATTCTGCTCTGTCCCTTTCCAGAGGGGGTACTACTCCAGCCAGCCAATCCAAAGTACCTCTAGAAGGTAAGTCTTGTGTGATTCTCGGGTCCCTCAGCCTGAATCTATGCTCCAGGGAGCGCACACACCAACCCTTCTCTCTGTCCTATTCACGGAAGGGGAATCTCTCTGCATTGCTTCTGATGTAACTAACCTTCACACTCTCTCTCTTGCCCAAACATGGCCAGCCTGCTATACAAAGGTATATATAATGGAACCAATGCCATACCTCCGAGCTGTCCCTCATTTGAAGGGACTGTCCCTCTTTTGAGTCCATGTCCCCCTGTCCCTCGTTGTTCCCATTCAACATTTTTATATTGTTGTAACTTTTACAATCTCCTATCCATCCCTCAATGAGGGGGTGTGGCTTAATTTAACAAATGTCCCCTCTTTCCCACCCTGAAATGTTGGAAGGTATGAACCAATCACAAAGTACTGACTGACTTCCCCTGCTCCTGGCCCTGCCACTTTTTCCCTGTGTACTAAGGCTGACATCTCGTGTCCACACCCCCTTACTGCAACCTATTTCTCTCCCAAGTAAAACCTGCGGGACAATAAATGTACCACCAAAACTACTCTAACCACTCTACTAACCTTTTCCAGTGTAAAGAGTGCCATTCCCTTTCACTGTCTACCTAGCACCAGGTGTAAAAAGAGCACTTCTATTAGATTTTTCACCTGGTGCTGAATCAACCCCTTCTTCTTGACATTGATTCTGCTTTGTCCTACCTTGTTCCCAGTACCTTGCCTCTAATTCTGCCATTGCTTTGGCACACATGTCACAGTGGTCCCCCAGCTGTCTCTAACTAACCACAGCAGAGTGTGAACATGACGCCCTTCCCAGGTTACAACGGGACTTCTAATAAATAAGGTATTTATTAACATATAATCAGCGTTTCTAGTACCTTGCCACTTATTCTGGCATTGCTTTGGCACACACGCCACAGTGATCCCCCAGCTGTCTCTAACCAACCACAGCAGAGTGTGAACATGACGCCCTTCCCAGGTTACAACGGGACTTCTAATAAATAAGGTATTTATTAACATATAATCAGCGTTTCTAGTACCTTGCCACTTATTCTGGCATTGCTTTGGCACACACGCCACAGTGATCCCCCAGCTGTCTCTAACCAACCACAGCAGAGTGTGAACATGACGCCCTTCCCAGGTTACAACGGGACTTCTAATAAATAAGGTATTTATTAACATATAATCAGCGTTTCTAGTACCTTGCCACTTATTCTGGCATTGCTTTGGCACACACGCCACAGTGGTCCCCCAGCTGTCTCTAACCAAGCACAGCAAAGTGTGCACATGACGCCCTTCCCAGCTTACAATGGGGCTTCCCATAAATAAGGTATTTATTTACATATAATCAGAGAATCAGAGAACTTGAGATATATTGAAATAGCTCATTTTACACTGGGGATAATGTGGAAGTAAGTTAGTGTATGCTTAGACTGTACTTTAACCCTTTAAAGTGGACCAACACCCAGGATTTTCTGGGTTTTGGTCCACTTCGGTGGGGCACCCCTGTGTGAAACCCCCCAGAAACCCCCAAAAACTCACCTCTCCCCGCTCCCACGTGAACGCCGCAGCCAATCCCCGCCAACGTCTAGGCGGGGGACAGGAACGTACAAGCCTCTTCCGCCGCCGCCGCCTCCCGCGCGTCACTCTCGGCGCGCGTGCGTCCCCGCCGGCCATTCACAGAGGGCCGGCGCGGGCGCGCGCACGACTGGAGGGGCGCGCGGGAGGCGGAAGCGGCGGCGGATCAGGTAAGATCCTTTTGGGGTTTCTGGGGGGTTTCACCCCGCGGGACATCCCGATCTCGGATGTCCCGCGGGGTGGGAGGTGATCGGCCCGGGAATCTTATAGATTTCCGGGCCGATCACCCCTGGGTGTTGGTCCACTTTAACTGCCAGCCTACCTAGAGATTTTGTCATGCTCTGTTGCCAGACCTTTTTTCACAATTTTGCGCTACACATGTTCAGCTGTGATTTTTGAAAGGATTTCTCATAAAATGTCTTGTTTGTTATTTTTAAGTGTGCAAGAAAATGTGCAAGAAAATAAAAACATCTATTTCTACCATTTGTACAGTTTTTTTGTAATAAAGTTTTCAGATAAAAATCATATTGTGTGTAAAAGCCCCATTTCTCCACGGTACAGTAGTACCACATATGTATTGTAGACACCCTTTCTGCCTAGGAGACTGCCCCGAACTGAAACAGCGCTTTAGGAGATTTTCAGATAAAATACAACTGCTATGCACACCTTGCAGTTTATCAAGAAAAGCAACCCTTTACATTTGAACCCCCCACAAGCTATATCGTCTCTGAACGTACACACATCAAGCTTTTTAGTTGTACCAGGCTTGTTAACGTGGGCACAGTTTTCTGGAAGTAATCCCTTTATGAATTCTTTGGCTGCACAGGGTTTCCCTAAAAAAAAGAATAAAAGAGCAGAATCAAAGTCACATTTTCCTAAAATGCCAACAAGAAAAAACAAGTAAAATCCGAAAAAGCTAGATCCCCCGAACAGAACAATATCCAACATGCATAGGTACTGTCAAGGGAAGAGTTGCCAAACACCCCAAAATAAAGCATGCATGTAATGGTAAATTTACTTGAAAATTTTAGCTCTGCAGACAAAGTGCACACCTTGCACTTTTTCAACCAAAACAACCCTTTACATTTGAAATACCCCTCACAAACAATATATTCCCTGAAAGTTCACACATTAAGATTTCTAGGCGTATCCAGCTTGTTGTAGTGGGCTCATCTTTCTAGAAGTAATCTCTCGAAGAATCCTTGGTTGCAAAGGGTTTCCCTAAAGAAATGTATAAAAAAGCAAAATAAAAAACTCCCTTTTCCTAAAATATCCATATGCAAACAAGAAAAAACAAGCTAAACCTGAAAGCACAAGGTCCCCTTCGAACAGAACAATACCCAACATGCATAACTACTTTTAAGCCTTTTAACTGCCAGCCTACTGGAGTTTTTGTAAGCCTCTGCTGACAGGTCATTTTTCACCATTTTGTGCCATGTTTAACTGTCATTTTTGCAGGAATTTCCAGGAAAATTCTATATTATTTTTTTGCGGCAGAGCTTAGACTGCAACATTGAATGTCTTGTTTATAATATTTCCAGTGTTTTTTTTACATATTTTTAAGTTTAAAAAGTAAAAACAAAAATGTAAATATTAAAAAAATGTGTTGTTTATTTTAAATAAAAATAATAAAAAAACCATATTGCATGTGAAAGCCCCATTTCTCCCGATTACAACGGTTCCATGTTCCTGCCCAAGAGACCCCCCCCCCAAACTGAAAAGAGCACTTTATAACATTTACAAATAAAATACAACTGATATCCACACAATAAAGGGTTAAATTAAAACCAACTAGCATGGAGTCCCCTCCCCAAAACCCTTAAACATCCCTCCAAAAAATGACATGTGGTTTCCCCTACCCAGCATAACCAGCCCAAGGACAAGCTATGGAGGCTTGTAGAACAGGGTATGAAGGCCAGCTTCGGTGGCCCCACACCCTGCAGGATACAAGCATGCATAGTCTCTGTAGCCCCAGGCTCTTCTGCCCCCCCCCCCCCGGGCTTTGAGGAGGCAAGTAATGGGGGGCTCAGGGTTAATGGAAAGTCACCTGCTAGCCGCAGGTAACTTGGCAGCCCCAAGGCCCTGTGAACTTGTATAGGGGTCTCATGGACCCCTTACCAGCTCACAAAGGGTTAAGTGTAAAGAAAAAACTGAGGCACAGAAAAAAAAATGTATTTTTTTTTAATATGTCCCATCCATCCCTGAACACAAAAAAATGACAAAAGTTACCTTTTCCGGGGGGTGGGCGTTTTTTTTTTTTTTTTTTAAGGGTTAAAAAACTTAAAAAATCCCCCCACAAATGGCGCGGGGTCCTCACTACCCAGCATAACCAGCCCGGGAACCAGCTATAAGGGCTTGCAGAGCAGGGCGCAGGGGCCAGCCTTGGTAGCCCCCACCCTGCCGGCTACAAGCCCACAAAGCCTAAATGGCCTTGGACACTTGTGCCCTCCCCCCGGATTTGGGGAGGCAGGTAATGAGGGGCTGGGCGTTAATGGCAAGTCACCCGCTAGCCACAGGTGACTTGCCAGCCCCCTAAGTCCTGTGAACTGGTATAGGGGTCTCATGGATCCCTTACCACTTCACAAAGAGTTAACTGTAAAAAAACGACACAGAAAAAAAACAACTTTATTCATTTTTCCCACAGCGATCCGATGACAGCTGCCGGGGTGATCGCTGGAGGGGGCTTGGGGAGGCACAGGATTACAGCCACCTACCCGTCCAATCCCCCTCCAGTAAACACCCTCGACAACTGACAGCTCAGTACCAAGAGCGGGATGACGTCACGGGGTGACATCATCCGCTCTGCCCATGAAAGGCGGGGCTATCGGTGGGGACTATGGAAGTTTGGGCCCCTCCTTACGGCAGAAGAGGCCGAGAGGGGAATCGGAGGCCCCCTGGTGAAGAGGAAACGCAGCAGGGGGGATCGAAGCCACAGGTGAGTAAATGTCATCGTTTGAGGGGTCAGGTTTTTTTCTAGCGGGGGAAAACCAGACGCGTAACTCTCACATGCTTGCCGATTAACCACTGGAGAGGCAACAAAGTGCTTGGCGTTTAAAGAGGACCAAAACCCAGGTTTTTAACTCATCTGGTTTTGATCTGCTTTACAGGAAGTAGCCAGCTTTAAGTACTTAATCCCTTAAAGTGATTTTAAAGGCAAAAGTTAAAAAGAGCAGCTTAACTTACCAAATGTTCCTCCAGCGCTGTCATTCTTCTCAGGTTAGTGCCGTGAATGAGGAAATCCCCTTTCACACTTGGGGCTCCGGGTGAATCATAAAAATATTTTATGTTCATGTTATGTTAAAAAATCAGTGATAAGCAGCCGCAGGGTTGATAGATAATGAGTTCTCCAATCTATCTTGTCCTTTATACTCAGTATCTTCATGCTGCCCCAAGGCCCTAAGTTACTATGCCTGACACTTACAGGAATTTAAAGGGATTGTCCAAGAAGACTAGTAACATTGGGATTTAAGTAATCAGGCTACTAGAACATAAAGCATATTTATTGGACTACAATTTCTGAACAAATAAAAGTCTCTGTCCAGGTAATAACATAAAAAAGTCTATCCCCCTGCAGTTGCCCTGTGCAGCGCCGGTGTTCCCCTGCAGCTCCTCTGTGCAGGCCCGGTGTTCCCCTGCAGCTGCTCCATGCAGTGCCGGTATACTGAAGGCACAGAGCCAGGGGATTCCATCTTCCAGCACTGGCGGCCTCTTATGGTGGCATCCATAGAGCTTTATTTATGCCTACTCCAATAATTACAATGGAGAGGGTGTGCCATGACAGGTTCAGCACTCCTCATTTCAACACACCACGTCTAATGCAACAAATGGAGTGGGCGCCCAGATCATCTGTGCTGCACCCTACACATCAATCTGTATTACACCCAGACCCTCAACCAGATCATCTGCTAAACAGAGGAGCTACAGGGGACAGAAGGAAAGCATATACTCTTTCTTTATGTTATTAGCTGGACAGGAACTTATATTTATTTGTTCACAAATTGTATTCCAATAAATATGCTTCATGTTCTATCTAGGTAGCCTGATTATAATTATATAATGTTGAGAAAAAGGCGAATGTTACCATTTTACTTTACATTTATTTATATTTACTTTACACTAAATTTGTTATCGCTAATTATTGGCCATTTATAAACAAGTCAGAGCCTGATAAAATAAAGGAGTCGAAGTCAGGCTTTGGCTTACCAAGGCCACAGCCCTGATAAAAGATATATATACTGGTAGTTAAAGCGGTCCTTCACTCTGAATAAGAGTATACCTTATATGTTTCCCACACCCTGTACATACAGATTGGCGACATTAAAAATCATCCTACCTGCATCTACTGCATGTTATGAGCCTTTAAACATCCAAGATGGCGGCTTATGGAAGCCGCCATCTTATCAGGCAGCCTGCAAACAGGAAGTGCCTCTTGACTGTGCTGCTCTGCATTCTGGGACTGCTGACCTTTACCTGACCCCAGCTCTGCTCTGTCTGAGCAAAGCACAGCTATAACCCGCCCCCCTGAACCTTATCCCACTCTCCTCTCCTCAGTAAGTGTAATGTTTCTGATTCAAGATGGCGGCGCCCGTATCCTAAATTCCTGAACAGAGTTGCAGCCCAGTGGGGGAAAGAATAATAAGTTAGTGACTAAAAACGTAAAATATATTCATTTTAGATGCTGGGGAACCGTTTTTTAAGAGTTTGGGCTTTTCATTAAATCACGCTGAAGGTCCGGTTTAAGTCCATAAATATTTGGACAGAGACAACATTTTTCTAATTCTGGTTCTGTACATTACAACAATCAATTTTGAACAAAACAATTCAGATGCATCTATATTTCAGACTTTCAGCTTTAATTTAGTGGGCTGAACAAAAAAATTGCATAAAAATGTGAGGTACTTTTTTAAACACAATCCCTTCATTTCAGGGGGTCAAAAGTAATTGGACAAAGTAAATATTTGTAAATAAAATGTTAATTTCTAATACTTGGTTGAAAACCCTTTGTTGGTAATGATTGCCTGAAGTCTTGATTCAGTGTTTCCTCCTATTTAAACTGGACCTTCAGCATAATATAATGAAAAGCCCAAACCTTTAAAAAAAACTATTCCCCAGCACCTAAAACTAATATATTTTATGTTTTTAGCTATTTACTTTTTATTCTTTCCACCACTGGGCTTCAACTCTGTTCAGGACTTGAGCGTCGCCATCTTGCCTCAGAAGCATCACATGCTGAGGAGAGGAGGCAAATTTACATGGGGGCGAGGTTATAGTTGTGCATTGCTCAGACAGAGCAGAACTGGGGTCAGGAAAAGGACAGCAATCCCAGAATGCAGAGCAGTACAGTTGGAAGACACTTCCTGTTTGCAAGCAGCCTGAGAGTCCATGTGCCGCCATCTTGGATGTTTAAAGGTTTATAAAATGCAGTAGATGCAGGTAGGATGACTTATTATGTGAACAATCTGTATGTACAGGGGTGGGGAAACATCTAAGATAAGCTCTTATTCAGGGTGAAGGTCCGCTTTAAAGGGCCACTCCAGCTCCTTTCTGAAAATGAAAACATAACTCCCGTCCTGCCCATTCAAGTGAATATGCATGTGCGATGCGGAGAGCGCCCACTCCCATCCACCGGCCGTGACTGCCGGAAGATGACGATGGCGCAGCCGAGGCACCACCGACTTGGCCGACTGGATTCAGGGTGATGCTGAGTGTCTTTAATTTTCTTTTATTACATGTTGTTTTGCTTGGGTGTAATTTTGCTAAAATTCCTAAGTATATTTGCAACCCATAAATGCACAAGGCAATTTAAAAACACAAATATATGTATAGCTCTAAAATTACACCACGTTGTCTAATCAGTTACTTTGTCAGTAACTCCAAGGAAATGCTAAATGATGCACTTTAAAGAGCTATTTTTATATAATGGATGTATTATATATGTAATGGATGTATATAATGGAGGCTTCACTCCCATATTAATTGTCATGATTAAGGGCATGGTGCCCGAAACGCGTCAACGCCTTTCATAATCTTAATGCCTGTTGTATCGTTTTGGATGGATGATTTTAATTGAACTTCAAATAAAATTGGATGTTTTTATCTACAAACCGGATGTCGGCTGGCCTCATGGTTATATAGTGTTGACTACACAAGAGGTGAGCGCTCGTGGCCGTGCAGCTTCCTGCGGTTTGATTCAGATTAACAATTCAGAGCCGGCAACTTTCTGCTTATAGCTATTTTTATAGCTTGCATGCAAAAAAAATGTATACATGTACAAATATTAAAAAATGCTACAAGCACTGTACCAACACAGAAAGCCTCAAAATGGGCAAAAAGCAAAACATATACTAAAAACGGATTCCTTCTCTGGTTAATCTGGTCCAGGCAGAAATCAGCAGGCATAATCCAATCTCCAAACAAGATGGCTGCTGCATTCAAGTTCACAAAGCAGGTCTCTCTGTCCCAAAGCAAGCCTCACCATCGTCTGTCTGTGCCCGTCTCCATTCAAAACAAGAATCTCCCTGTCTCCCACCAGCCAGCTGTTTGTTTCATTTGAAATAGCGCAGGTGATCTCTTAATGGCCCAGACAAACTAACCTAGGTAATACTCTGATTGACTAAGATAAAACTATCACAGGTTATTTTCTCCTTCCCAACTTGTGCATATGCACACATGAAACAGGGAGGGCGATTCATTAATAGCGGCAGGTAGCGACAGTTGAGCGACAGTAGCGTTATTTTCACAGCGCACGCTAGTAGTCGCTGTGCTTGGCCGTTGTTCGGTTGTTGACAGCGACTCAGTCGGTGTGCAGTAATGTTGAATATTGGGTGAGGAGTCGCTATTTGACAGGTTCCGCGCTGTATGGAAGCGCATGATAGCGAATGGCCATAGCGACCGGCTCCCACCATATTCATTAACAAATCACGCTCAAAAAATTCTCGCGCTGTGAAATGCATGTTTAAACCCCAGAGCGCTGCCGGCGATGGGTTAAAAGTAGTTTTTTAACCCCCAAACAACCATATTTTCGGAAACCAAAAAAAACAAGTTTATAAAAACATTTTGTAATATGAATACATTAATATCAGACCTTTAATATCAATTCTGCACAAATTTATTTTTATTTTTTTTTTTACCTTAAAAAAAATATCTAACATTGCAGAAGTGGTCACAGAATTTTTCACATTTAAAAAAAAAAAAAACATTAATAACAATTAATTATGAATATTTAAAGATTGTTCCATTGAAATGCATTGGAGAGCGCCAGGTAGCGAGAGGTCATACCTGTCGCTGTTCAAGGTCGGACGCTGGCGCTGTGGGGTGAGGCTGGAATAATGATGAATGAGTGGCTATATGGCGCTATCTCAGTCGCTAAGCAGGATCGGCTTGATAAATGTGTGATTGTGGTGGGGAGCCGGCGTTCTCGTGGCGGTGACCGTCATTACCGGTCGCTCACCAGTCACTACCTGGCGCTATCCCTTGTTAAATAAGGGCCTAAGCTCAAGCCAAAAGCTACCAAGCAAGTCTTCCGAACAAGGAAGGCCTCAGACTATGCTGAATAACAAAATAGGTCAGCCTATATACAGTGCAATTTTTGATTGCATAAGATTTTTACAATTTCTTTGGGAACAAAATATATAAATATATCATATCATTACACATGCGCAGGATCACTCTTTGAAGGGGGCAGGGCGGGGGTTATGTTTTATTTTCAGAAAGGGTCTGGAGTGGCCCTTTAATGTTCTGCCAGGCCTTTACTGCAGCGGTTTTCAGTAGCTGTTTGTTTGTGTGCCTTTCTGTCTAAAGTTTAGTGAACAACAACAAGTGAAATTCATGCTCAATTGTTTGAGATAAGGATAAGAATATTTCACTTCTTTGCATTCATAAACTCCTAGGTAGCTTTGACTTTGTGTCTTGGGGCATTGTCCATCTGTATTATGAAACACTGACCAATCTGATTAGCTGCAGGGCATTATATAAGTATAACTTGCATATGTTTCAGTAAACAAATATGTATGGACCTAACTATATAAGATATAGAATAAAGGGGGGTGGGAGCAGCTCAATCACTATTTATACAAAATTATCAACATTATTATTCAGGGCCTGGGAACTAATTTACCGCCCAGTTTAACCCTCTCATCAACTAAATATCAAGCAACAAACATGTCTAGCTATGTGGAAAGACAGAGATTTGGTTGCATATATCTGCAGATACATGTGGAAGCCACACTGCCCCGGCAAGGCACTCTGTGTTTAGTGTGGTCCCTACTCTTAATTCTGAGTCCCCAAAGTTGGGACATGCAATGCAGACAAATATCTGAGAGCTACTCACCTGGGAAGCTGCCAGCCTCCCTTTAGAACACTTCACAGGGAGAGATCCATATTGACTGAATTCCTCCCTGCTTGTGCTCATGGCAATTCAAATGAAGGGGGTAGGAGCAGCTCAATCTGTCTTTCCACACAGCTAGACATGTTTGTTGCTTGATATTTAGTTGATGAGAGGGTTAAACTGGGTGGTAAAATTAGTTCCCAGGCCCTGAATAATAATAATAATTTTGGACAAATAATAGTGATTGAGCTGCTCCCACCCCCCTTTATTTATATAAGATATAGGCAGATAAATTTGGTGATAAAGGAATAGTAAGATCCCCAGCAAAAGCCCCAGTTTTTCTGATTGAGACTAGAAATGTCAGTCCCTTAAATCTGCATTCTGCATTTCCCTTTATTGTATCTCCTGGTTTTGAGCGACTACAGCATTCAGAATGCCCTGACAGCTAATGTATGCATAAATGGCTGTCACTACTTTGCTTTCTCAATTCAGATGCCAGTCAGCTGATTAGTAAAACACCTAAAAAAAGTAAATCCAGTTGATTTGGCTTATCACTATGGATATACCATGACCTGGGTTTAAAAGAAGTCCTATTCGGACCCCCAGTGTTGGAGGTGTGGGTCCGAGTGAGGCACACTAATGCACATATTGTGGTCATGCTCCAAGATTCGAGACTATTGGGAGGGCGTACTTGCCATAATCTCTCGACTTACAGGGGAGCCGGCCCTCACTGACCCAGCTCGGATTTTGCTGCATTTAACAGACCACCCCATAAGCAGATACAAAAAGTCTCTGCTGGCCCACCTGCTGAATACGGCAAAGATGGTGATCCCGAGATACTGGAAACAAAAAAGAGCCCCCGCGATAAGGGATTGGGTTATGGAAGTGCTGAATATCTCAGAAATGGAAGACCTCACTTTGGCTATGCATGACAGAGATGAGCAATATAGGCGAACATGGATGCCTTGGTTGACCTACCAGGAGTCTGAGGAGTTCAAGCAGTCTTTCAGAGAGCCGGAGAACTCGAGACCGGGAACGGTACTGCCAGGTCGGAGTACCGACTAGGGGGTGCACTCCAGCCCCCCCCCCTCTCTCTGACCCAGACGTGGGCACCTCGGACCCGTGGGCGATGGTCCCTTGGATGGCCTCAATATGTAGCTAAACCATCTACCCGTGTGCATGAGTGACATGCAAGTCACCTAGCTGCTCCCCCACCCCCCCTCACCAGCCCCTTTACCCCTGAACCCTTACCCCATTGCCTAATGTGTATTGTTTATATGTTTATATGGTGTTTTTGTATCATTTCTTGTATGTTCTTATGCAAAAAAATCCTTAAATAAAGAATTAAAAAAAAAAAAAAAAAAAAGAAGTCCTATTAGCCAAATGGCAAAATAGGAACTACCTGGGGTCCTGCAGGTGTTTGGACAAGTACTTACCATCACCTTTAAAGTGGACCAAAGCCCTTCTTGGACAGCCCTGGAATGTATAAGACTCTCGCCTACCTCCCTTTCCTCGTGACCCTACGTGACCCCCAGTAAAATGTGATCCCCGATCCAACAGCGCATTTGTGAATGGCCAGTATGGGAAAGCCCCTTGCTGGAGGCTAGCGGGGATGCGGCTGTTGGCACACTGAGATGCATTTCGGCTCCATTTGGTCCTTAGGCAACTCTAAGCCGAAAATGACGAATGGAGCTAGGTGTGCTGATTGGCTGATTAGGCAACTTGGGGGGGGGTTCACAGTGAAGCATCCTGAATCAGGATGCCCCAGGGGCGAGGACCAAAACTTAGGATAGTCAATATCACGGGTTTTGGTCCACTTTAAGCTACAGTTATTCTCATGGTACTGAACAATCAGAAAATAGTTTGGCCTATTATAAAGCGGACCTTTACCCTGAATAAGATCAAATCTTATATGTTTCCCACACCTTATACATACAGATTACTCGCAATCATTCTACCTACATCTACTGCATGTTGTGAGCTTTTAAACATCCAGGGACCTTGATAAAGTGGCCTGTGAGCGGGGGGCCACGAAACGCGTTGGGGGGAACCGTCATTAGACTGGGGCATTCCTGTGGAACACTGTGGATTGATCACTCAGGTGATGTGTGTTTTTCAATTGATTTTGTTGTATTTGCTACTTCCAATCTGTTGTATTTCTCTTATCTTGCCACATTTCATATTTAATTTATACTACTAATGTTGTATTTGCACAGATTAGCACTTATGCACTTTATTAATGAGTTTTATGAGCATTTGGGATAGATTGGGATGCCCTTGAAAATGTACGGTTTTGTCTTATATGTTTTTTAATTGTTTGTCATGTGATTTTTTGTGGGTAATTTCGAATAAATTATTTATGAATTCATGATGATTATTTAGTTTACTTCTTTACTGTGGAGGAGGTGCGATGGTGTGAAGCTATATTGGATGAATTGCTGGGTTCATCATTATAATATTTCTAATCTAACCCTTGTAGGAATAGCCTTCCACCACCGCACGGCCACAGATCTTATTATTTAATATTTAATTTTGTGGTGCGGAATTATACACATCTATTCAAATCTTTTAAACATCCAAGACGGCAGCTCATTTAGCATCAGGCAGCCTGCAAACAGGAAGTGTCTTCTGACTGTGCCACTCTGCATTCTGGGATTGCTGTCCTTTGCCTGAGTCCAGCTCTGCTCTGTCTGTGTAAAAGCACAGCTTTAACCCCGCCCCCTGTACTTTATCCCGATGCTTCTGAGTCAAGATGGCGGCGCCTGTATCCTAGAGTCCTGAACAGAGTTGCAGCCCAGTGGGGGAAAGAATAATAAGTGACTAAAAACTTAAAATATAATAATTGTAGATGCTGGGGAATCGTTGCTTTTCATTAAATCATGCTGAAGGTCCATTTTAAAGGAGCGCCGTCACAAAAACAAATGTTCGTCATCTTCTAGATAGCAAGAGGAAGCATTATTTATACAATATATACATAAAAAATAACCATGTTTCTGTCTTTTATTGCAATAAAGAAGAATCAGGTAGTGAATGTACCATTCTGTTTTTACAGGGGAGAGCTGCTAAATTCCAATGACCTTTCCCCTAAGCCAACCTTGTTAATTTTTTTACAGTGCCTATAAATCTAGGTCCGTAAGACACCGCGCTAAGAACAGGTTAAAGGATTATAAATGGTAATTAAGAAGCTCAACGTGTGCAGAATTCCCAATCTGTAAAAGTATATATATCACAAAAAACACAGAGCTAATGAAAAGTTCATTCAATCAGAGCATGAGGCCTCTAGCCACAGCATCCCTCGGTGTATGTATCAATCTTTTGAACATGTGGGCCCACCACCACCAGGTTTATGCTCTTACCAGATGTCCCAGCTTTAATGGCATGAATGAATCAAATGGGGAGGCCGATTCATTAATAGCGCCAGGTAGCGACAGATGAGCGACTGTAGCGTGATTTTTTCAGCGCCAGCCAGTATTCGCTGTGCTTGGCCGGCGTTAGCTTGATGACAGCGACTCAGTCGGTGTGCGGTAATGTTGAATACGGGCTGGGGGGTCGCTGTTTCACAGGTCCAGCGTTGTATGTGAGCGCCTGACAACGAATGGCCAGAGCGAACGGCTAGCTTCATATTCATTAACAAATCACGCTCCGAATGTGCTGTCGCTGTCCATTCCTTGTTTAAACCCCAGAGCGCTGGCGGCGATGGGTATTAACTAGTTTTTAACCCCTAAACAACCATATTTTTTGAATGTAACATTATACATGTTTTTAGAATCATTTTGTAATATGAATACATTAATCTCAGACCTGTTAGATCAATTCTGCACAAATTTTTTTTTACATTTTTTTTAACTTAAAAATAAATCCTGACACTGCAGAAGTGGTCTCCGAATTTTTGACATTAATAAAAAAAAAAAAAAATTAATACCAATTAATTATGATTAATTATAGATTGCTCCATTGAAATGCATTGGACATCGCCAGGGAGCGACAGCTCATACCTGGCGCTGTGAGGGAATTTGCAGCGGCGCTGTTCGGTCCAGGCTGCTTCATGATGAATGCCGCGCTAGCCGTCGCTCTCGCCGGCGCTAGCCTCATTTTGCTTGATAAATGCGTCATTGTGACCGCCGCCGGGCGTACTTGAGTCGGTAGTCGCCGTTAGCTGCCGCTACCTGGCGCTCGTCAGACACTACCTGGCGCTAGCCCGTGATAAATAAGGGCCATAGTTCCATCTCCAGTAGCATCCAAATCAGATACAGGCTCCTGCCCAATAACTAGTAGCACCACTTCAGGTCTTCTTTAGAGTTCAAATCAAAGATTCTCATAGATAAGCTCCCACAAACAAGGCATGCAGGGAAGACACAAAATGCGAAGACTAGTGTAATATTGCTAAAAAAACATTTATTACTAAAAAGCAGTGGCAAATGCACTCACAAATGTGTAATAAAAACCAGCATAGAATATCCAGCAAGGCCAATAACAGTGGATCTCACCGCTCGGCGCAGCAAACATCAGCCATAAAAGAATCCGCAGCTCCCGCTGCAAAAAGGTAGATAAAGGGTCCAACTTTTGAACTCTAAAGAAGACCTGAAGTGGTGCTATTAGTTATTGGGCAGGAGCCTGTATCTGATTTGGATGCTACTGGAGACGGAACTATATTTGATTCATTCATGCCATTAAAGCTGGGACATCTGGTAAGAGCATAAACCTGGTGGTGGTGGGCCCACGTGTTCAAAAGATTGATACATACACCGAGGGATGCTGTGGCTAGAGGCCTCATGCTCTGATTGAATGAACTTTTCATTAGCTCTGTGTTTTTTGTGATATATACAACCTTTTTAATTGCTATTGCAATTCTTCTGATGTGTGTAGTTGCCTTTACTCATCATGCAATGCTTTCGACGGGTGTTTAGATTTTTTTGAAAGTGTATTTTTTTGTGCCAAAAGGATGTGTTCAAGGTGCTGAGCTGAAATAGTATTTTTTTTCCTGTTGTTAGCATGTGTTTTTTTTTTTTTTTAAATTCTTTATTTAATTTTCAAACCGATACAGTGTAGATGGTAAAATAGGACAGTACAGTAGAAAACCAGTACATAGGTCAGCTTAGATCTGGGACGTAGGCCGAGCTGAATCACTTTTTCTATGCGATTCCACTCATCCCAGCGGCATTGGTAAGATCAGTCCTTTACGACATAACAGTGACGTATGGTCGTTGCAAGGGGACCTAAAATAGGTCTCTGCTCCGCCCATCAACCCCCATGGTGGTCTTGGGTTCTATTCTCCTTTATGGCCGGATGATATTCATGCGGCCCACGCTTGTGTATCGAGGGGTCGTGTTATTTTCTCTGCTCTGAGGGCTGAGGGTCGTTGAATTAAGATCTGTCTTTTGTAACGCTAGGGGTGGGTCCGGGGCATCTCTACGTTCAAGCCAGACCTACTGGAGATCGTCGAGAGGAGGAAGTATGATAGAGGAAGGGATTGAGAGAGCTAGAAGGGTAGGCAAGGGGAGGTGGGGGAAAAAGGGGTAAGAAGAAGGAGGAAGGGGGGAAATACCACAGGTCTCCGCATGCACGGCCCGCCACCGGGGGGGGGGCAAGGGGAGGGACAGGGACCCCCCCCCCCCCAGATCCTCCATCCATGATTAGGAGAAATGTAAAGCGAGTCGTTTTCGTACCCACTCTATGCTACTGAGGCCCTAAACACGTGCCATGATGGTCTGGTTCTCATCCATTAGCATGTGTTTTATAGAAGCAGTTTTCACTACCTGCAGTTGGTTGTTATTGGCAAGTGTCTGTACACCAAGAAGAGAGAAGTAAGTCCTGTACTCACAATACCCTGCTGCTATGGCCGCTGCTGAGGTGAGAGAGCTCACTGAAACCTTACACATGCCCAGCAGCAGCGTTCAGTGCAACTGTCTGCAATCTGTTGCACTTGGTGTATGTTGCCAATAGCAACAGATTGCATACAGTAAAAACTGCTTCCATAAAACACACATTAGCTAACATTAGATAAAAAATACTAGATTAGTGCAGCGCCTTCAAGACATCATTTTGCCACACAAAAATATACACTTTCAAAAATTGAGTCAAAATTGGACTTACCCTTTACTCAGGGCCTTATTTATCAAGGGCTAGCGCCAGGTAGTGTCTGACGAGCGCCAGGTAGCGGCAGCTAACGACGGCTACTGACTCAAGTACGCCCGGCGGCAGTCACAATGACGCATTTATCACGCTAAATGAGGCTAGCGCCGGCGAGAGCGTCGGCTAGCGCGGGATTCATCATGTAGCCGACTGCAACGAACAGCGCTGCTGCTAATCCCATCACAGCGACAGGTATGACCTGTCGCTCCCTGGCGATGTCCAATGCATTTCAATGGAGCAATCTTTAATTAATCATAATTACTTGCTATTAATGTTTTTTTTTTTTTTTTTTTTTTTAATGTCAAAAATTCTGTGACCACTTCTGCAATGTTAGGATTTTTTTTAAGGTAAAAAAAAAAAAAAAATGAATTTGTGCAGAATTGATATTACAGGTCTGATATTAATGTATTCATATTACAAAATGTTTATAAAAACTTGTATAATTTTACAATCAAAAAATATGGTTGTTTGGGGGTTAAAAACTATTTTAAATCCATCGCCGCCAGCGCTCTGGGGTTTAAACAAGGAATTCACAGCGCGAAAAAATTCGGAGCGTGATTTGTTAATGAATCTGCAGCAAGCCGTTCGCTCTGGCCATTCGTTGTCAGGCGCACCCATACAACGCTGAACCTGTGAAACAGCGACCCCTAAGCCCGTATTCAACATTACCGCACACCGACTGAGTCGCTGTCAACAAGCAAACCCCGGCCAAGCACAGCGAATACTAGCTGGCGCTGTGAAAATCACGCTACTGGCGCTCATCTGTCGCTACCTGGCGCTATTAATGAATCGGCCTCTCAATTCATTCAATTATGCAAAAGTATAAGGTGTAGTTGCCAATGTTTCCACTAGAGGTCATCAAATACTAACATTTAGGCCTCGATTCAATAACAGTAGAAAAAAAATTTTCATGGTAGTAAAAAAATCAATTCATGAGAAAAAAAGCCGGAGAATGTCACTGTTGCTGAATCGCCAGCTAGGAAAACAATGAAAGTCAATGGCACTTTTGTACTCCTAAGAAAAGTAGAGAACTGTTTACTCTTTTCTACACTGTAGTAAAAGCTGCCATTGACTTTCATTGGCCTCGATTCAATAAAGGTAGAAAAAATTCTCATGGTAGTAAAAAATTCAATTCATGAGAAAAAAGCCTGAGAATGTCACTGTTACTGAATCACTAGAAGTCAATGGCAGCTTTTACTACAGTGTAGAAAGAAGTAAACAGTTCTCTACTTTTCGTAGGAGTACAAAAGTGCCATTGACTTTCATTGTTTTCCTAGCTGGCGATTCAGCAACAGTGACATTCTCAGGCTTTTTTCTCATGAATTGAATATTTTACTACCATGAGAATCTTTTTCTACCTTTATTGAATCGAGGCCATTGTCTTCCTATCTGGTGATTCACTAAAAGTGACATTCTCAGGCTTTTTTCTCATGAATTGAATTTTTTACTACCATGAGAATTTTTTTCAACTCTTACTGAATCAGGGCCTTAGAAACCAATTTATCACAGGCGCATCATAGCGCCACTTGGGCGTCTGTGGAGAGAAGCTATTAGCACCTCAGCTGCAACGCTGGCCACAGGCAGATGGCACTGTTAGGCCCTTATTTAACAAGGGATAGCGCCAGGTAGCGACTGGTGAGCGAACGGTAATGACGGTCACCGCCACGAGAACGCCGGCTCCCCACCACAATCACACATTTATCAAGCCGATCCTGCTTAGCGACTGAGATAGCGCCAGATAGCGACTCATTCATCATTATTCCAGCCTCACCCCACAGCGCCAGCGAGTGACCTTGAACAGCGCCAGGTATGACCTCTCGCTACCTGGCGCTCTCCAATGCATTTCAATGGAACAATCTTTAAATATTAATAATTAATTGTTAATATTTTTTTTTTTTTTTAATGTGAAAATTTCTGTTACCACTTCTGCCATGTTAGATATTTTTTTTAAGTTAAAAAAAAAAATTAAAAAAAATTGTGCAGTATTGATATTACAGGTCTGATATTAATGTATTCATATTACAAAATGTTTTTATAAACTTGATTTTTTTGGTTTCAAAAAATATGGTTGTTTTGGGGGTTAAAAACTACTTTTAACCCATCGCCGCCAGCGCTCTGGGGTTTAAACAAGCATTTCACAGTGCGAGAATTTTTGGAGCGTGATTTGTTAATGAATATGGTGGGAGCCGGTCGCTATGGCCATTCGCTATCATGCGCTCCCATACAGCGCGGAACCTGTCAAATAGCGACTCATCACCTTGTATTTAACATTACTGCACACCGACTGAGTCGCTATCAACAACCGAACAACGGCCAAGCACAGCGACTACTAGCGGGCGCTGTGAAAATACCGCTACAGTCGCTCAACTGTCACTACCTGGTGCTATTAATAAATCAGCCTCCCCCGTGTTCGGGGCTGTAGGCTCCCCGTGGCACTGCGTCCTTTTTTCCAATGAAGATAGTGACAGATAGCGCTGGTGGGGAGGGCCAGATATCTTTTATATTTACCATGTAAATGAACAGTGCCAGTGCGGGCGCACTGAAACCACGACACTCAGGCATACAGCGCCATGTGCAAAAAAAGGCTTTAACTGGGGATGGCAACACAGTGAAAACACATGGAATGACACTGGGGACATACAAATGACATGCCACATCATTTGGCAGGCATGAAAACTCAAGTTAGCAGCAGGTAACCTAAGTACAATAATGAACAAAAAAAATCTCAACATGCCAGGGATCCCGTATCACTTGACTGAGCAAAAAAAGTACAATACGTTACCCAGAAGTCACCAAAATAAACGGGACTGGAATGGCTAATTCTATGGGAGAACGATACTGAGCGTCTGATGTGATGTAGCGCTGTAGGGAACACAGAGCTGACGCTAACAAAGCACCAGATGCTCTATATACATGGAACGCTACATGGCGCTAGAAGAGGTACGAATCTTTTTTTGCATCATAAATATGACATGCTGGTGGCGCTCACGGAAAACACATGCCGCTACGTGGCGTTAGGATTTCTTAAATAAGGCCCTTATATTACAAGGGCCTATGACTAGGCTTGCGACTGCTTTAGGTCTCAGCAGGACCCAGGACCTGATCTGTGCTTTCTTCCATATTTGTGATTTGTGATTTAGTGAAACTAAACAGGAAACCAGGGAACAGACTTAATACTCCAGTGTACGTCCAGTGTAGGATGTAAGCTGCAGTAAACAGAGCACGCTTAAAGCGGACCTTCACTCTGAATAAGAGTCTATCTTATATGTTTCCCACACCCTGTACATACAGATTGTCCACATTAAAAATCATCCTACCTGCATCTACTGCATGTTATGAGCCTTTAAACATCCAAGATGGCGGCTTATGGAAGCCGCCATCTTATCAGGCAGCCTGCAAACAGGAAGTGCCTCCTGACTGTGCTGCTCTGCATTCTGGGACTGCTGACCTTTACCTGACCCTGATCTGTCTGAGCAAAGCACAGCTATAACCCGCCCCCCTGTACCTTATCCCACTCTCCTCTCCTCAGTAAGTGTGTTACTTCTGAGGCAAGATGGCGGCGCCCGTATCCTAAATTCCTGAACAGAGTTGCAGCCCAGTGGGGGAAAGAATAATAAGTTAGTGACTAAAAACGTAAAATATATTAATTTTAGGTGCTGGGGAATCGTTTTTTAAGAGTTTGGGCTTTTCATTAAATCACGCTGAAGGTCCGGTTTAAGAAAAGGCATCCCTCCATACCCTTCTCTCAAACCTGATGGCACAGAGGGAAAGGCAAGAGGTTCTGCTTCTCTGCACTGGACCACTGTCTGCCACAGTTACCGTTTTGCTGGGATGCACAAGTAGGTGAGTATTTTTGCCTGTTTTCAATATCTCTGTTTAGTTTATTGATGTAGAAGTGTGGCAACTGGTTTGCCAGCCCTGACATGTGGAGGACAGAAAATGCTAAGATAGAGGTGCCAACCTTGGGAACCAGTTTGCTGGGTAATGGGCATGGCCGGGGGAAGTGATTTATGGGTGTGGCTTATTGGATGGAATATTTTGGGAATTATTCAGGACTTGTACACCAATATAAGTTGCTTAAAACCCACTGGGTCCCCTGGCCTTCCCCTGGGGTGTCCCGAATTGGAATGCCCTGCTGTGTGAACCCCCCTCACCTTTCCCTGGTCCAACGGCACATGCGTGGAACTGACGGAATTCAGCAAGGCAGCTCTGTTGTGAATGGTGAGCGAGAGCACCCGCATCCTCGGGCTGTGCGCATACTCCTGCCCCAGCCAGGACAAGAGCCTGTGCATGTGTCGTGGGACAGGCAGAAAGGTGAGTTTTGAGGACGATCGATCTGGGGTAGCAATCCGGGTTGCTTCCCACAGTAGGCTATGGTAGAAGACTCCCATTCACTTTAATTAACAGCACCAAGGTAGACAATAAAAGTGAATGGCAGTTTTCTCTCCTAACAGTGCCAGTGCGGGCGCACTGAAACCACGATACTCAGGCATACAGCGCCATGTGCAAAAAAAGGCTTTAACTAGGGATGGCAACACAGTGATCAAGCGAAAACACATGGAATGACACTGGGGACATACAAATGACATGCCACATCATTTGGCAGGCATGAAAACTCAAGTTAGCAGCAGGTAACCTAAGTACAATAATGAACAAAAAAATTCTCAACATGCCAGGGATCCCGTATCACTTGACTGAGCAAAAAAAGTACAATACGTCAACCAGAAGTCACCAAAATAAACGGGACTGGAATGGCTAATTCTATGGGAGAACGAAACTGAGCGTCTGATGTGATGTAGCGCTGTAGGGAACACAGAGCTGACGCTAACAAAGCACCAGATGCTCTATATACATGGAACGCTACATGGCGCTAGAAGAGGCATGAATCTTTTTTTGCATCATAAATATGACATGTTGGTGGGGCTCACGGAAAACACATGCCGCTACGTGGCGTTAGGATTTCCTAAATAAGGCCCTTATATTACAAGGGCCTATGACTAGGCTTGCCACTGCTTTAGGTCTCAGCAGGACCTGATCTGTGCTTTCTTCCATATTTGTGATTTGGGATGGCCGGCAGTGTGAAACTAAACAGGAAACCAGGGAACAGACTTAATACTCCAGTGTAGGTCCAGTGTAGGATGTAAGCTGCAGGAAACAGAGCAAGGCATCCCTCCATACCCTTCTCTCAAACCTGATGGCACAGAGGGAAAGGCAAGAGGTTCTGCTTCTCTGCACTGGACCACTGTCTGCCACAGCTTATGGTCTTGCTGGGATGCACAAGTAGGTGAGTATTTTTGCCTGTTTTCAATATCTCTGTTTAGTTTATTGATGGAGAAGTGTGGCAACTGGTTTGCCAGCCCTGACATGTGGAGGACAGAAAATGCAAAGATAGAGGTGCCAACCTTGGGAACCAGTTTGCTGGGTAATGGGCATGGCCGGGGGAAGTGATTTACGGGCGTGGCTTATTGGATGGAATATTTTGGGAATTATTCAGGACTTGTACACCAATATAAGTTGCTTAAAACCCACTGGGTCCCCTGTCCTTCCCCTGGGGTGTCCCGAATTGGAATGCCCTGCTGTGTGAACCCCCCTCACCTTTCCCTGGTCCAACGGCACATGCGTGGGCTCTCGTCCAATCAGAGCCGCCCGCTGAACTGACGGAATTCAGCAAGGCAGCTCTGTTGTGAATGGGGAACGCCCCAGCCAGGACAAGAGCCTGTGCATGTGTCGTGGGACAGGCAGAAAGGTGAGTTTTGAGGACGATCGATCTGGGGTAGCAATCCGGGTTGCTTCCCACAGTAGGCTATGGCAGAAGACTCCCGTTCACTTTAATTAACAGCACCAAGGTAGACAACAAAAGTGAATGGCAGTTTTCTCTCCTAAAAAATAAGTGTTTTCTCACCTGGCTCTGAATTGTTCCCTATGTCAAAATCAGAGGATAGGTTAAGAAATATGAGAATGGCGTAGTGGGCCTTAGATTTGGTAGGGAGCAGATCATTAGTTACTTTAGTTAGGGCAGTTTTAGTGGAGTGGTTAGAACAGAGAAATATAGCATGCCAGTTCTGAGTAACTGTGCTGTTCTAGAAGTTTGGATGTGAAAACGAGCCGTGAGATGGGGTGGTAACTGGTGAGGGTCCAGGGCAGTACCCCCCTTACCTTCACATTCTCTCCCTGCAAGATCCCATAAACTACTACTTACTGGCTTACTGCACATCCTGCTGTCAACCACAACCCCATTTCACCCTGCCAGGACATTGCAGCACAGGTGAATCCTGAAAGAGGTGCATTGGGGCGCACTTGTAAGAGGCAAACCTAACAAATACCACAAAAAAAGACGCCTTCAGGCATACCCCTAAATAAGAGACGCATGTGGGCGTGTAATAAACACGTGAGTGATGGCGCATGCTCTTGGGGATGCTCACAATGACCGGGGCTAGGGGGTTGGTTAGGTTCGGGGCGGTATACTCACACTGTTTACTGGTTACTCCGGAACACTCAGGAGGAACGAATATGCCTTCCAGGAAGAGTTTGATCGAGACTCAGACAGAGTCAGTCTTATGCTGCAAACAGTGGGATGCGTCTCTTTATTAGGCATTAGAGTCAACGCTAGTAATCAATACTTCTTCCCTGCCACAGTTCCCCTTTAGTCCTATGCCTGCCCCTCGAACCCCAGATGAGGAAATCGCGGGTAAAGCCATGGCACCGACCTCGTCCAGCTTGGCACCCCTGAAGGGAAGTTCAGGTCTTCGGGGTTACCCTGCTACAAGTGGTCAGCACTCCAGGGCCTACTTTCCATGCCCGAGCCTTAGGACCTCTTCCAACCTGGACTTGTCTGGACTGCACCCCAACCTCTCTCTCTACCTGAGGGTGTATGTTACAATTTGTGGTATTGTGGTATTGATCTAATTGAGGGGGTATCTTACAGCTTTGGGCCTTGGTATATTATAGTTTAAGGCCAGAATTTATCTGCCTGAGGGGGTATGTTACAATCTGAGGTGGCATTTATCTGCCTGAGGGGTTATATTATAGTCTGAGACAGCATTTAAATACCTTAGGGGTATATTACAATTTGAGGTGGCATTTATCTGCCGGAGGGGGTATGTTACCATTTGAGGTGCCATTTATTTGCCTGAGGGGTATATTATAGTGTAAGGGCAGCATGTATCTGCCTGAGGGGGTATGTTACAATGTGAGGTGGCATTTACCTATCTGAGGGGGTATGTTACAATTTGAGGTGCCATTTATTTGCCTGAGGGGTATATTATAGTGTAAGGGCAGCATGTATCTGCCTGAGGGGGGTATGTTACAATGTGAGGTGGCATTTACCTGTCTGAGGGGGTATGTTACAATTTGGGGTGCCATTTATTTGCCTGAGGGGTATATTATAGTGTAAGGGCAGCATGTATCTGCCTGAGGGGGTATGTTACAATTTAAGGTGGCATTTATCTGCCCGAGGGGCTATGTTACCATTTGAGGTGACATTTATTTGCCTGCCTGAGGGGTATATTATAGTCTGAGTCAGCATTTATTTGCCTGAGGGGTATATTATAGTGTAAGGGCAGCATGTATCTGCCTGAGGGGGTATGTTACAATTTGAGGTGGCATTTATTTGCCCAAGGGCGTATGTTACAATTTGAGGTACCATTTATTTGCCTGAGGGTTATATTATAGTCTGAGTCAGCATTTATTTGCCTGAGGGGTATATTATAGTGTAAGGGCAGCATGTATCTGCCTGAGGGGGTATGTTACAATTTAAAGCGGTCCTTCACTCTGAATAAGAGTCTATCTTATATGTTTCCCACACCCTGTACATACAGATTGCTCACATTAAAAATCATCCTACCTGCATCTACTGCATGTTATGAGCCTTTAAACATCCAAGATGGCGGCTTATGGAAGCTGCCATTTTTGCAGGCAGCCTGCAAACAGGAAGTGCCTGCAAACAGGAAGTGACTGTGCTGCTCTGCATTCTGGGACTGCTGACCTTTCCCTGACCCCAGCTCTGCTCTGTCTGAGCAAAGCACAGCTATAACCCGCCCCCCTGTACCTTATCCCTCTCTCCTCTCCTCAGTAAGTGTGATGCTTCTGAGTCAAGATGGCGGCGCCCGTATCCTAAATTCCCGAACAGAGTTGCAGCCCAGTGGGGGAAAGTATAATAAATTAGTGACTAAACATGTAAAATATATTAATTTTAGATGCTGAGGAATTGTTTTTTAAGAGTTTGGGCTTTTCATTAAATCGTGGTGAAGGTCCGGTTTAAGGTGGCATTTATCTGCCCGAGGGGGTATGTTACAATTTTAGGTGCCATGTATTTGCCTGAGGGGTATATTATAGTCTGAGTCAGAATTTATTTGCCTGAGGGGTATATTATAGTCTAAGACAGCATTTATCTACCTGAGGGGGGTATGTTACAGTTTGAGGTTGTATTTATTTGCCTGAAGTAAGTTATAGATTGAAAAGCATTTATCTACCTGACGTTGTATGTTACAATTTGAAGTGGTTTTTATCTAATTGAGGCTGTATTTTACAGTTTGGGGTGGTATGGATCTACCTTAGGGGGTCTTTTATAATATAGGACGGCAGTAATTTACTTGAAGAGGTATATTTTATTAATGTAGGGTGACTTTTACAAGTAGGGTTCTATTTGGATGATTGATAAGCAGAGAGGGTTATTTTGGAGTATGTGTTTATTTGCCTTGCTGAGGCTTTATTACTTTAGATAAGACTAAAACATTTGGTCGGGTGGCGGGCAAACCATAGACGCCATTGTAGGTCCCAAAATTTAGGAGCCAGCTCTCGGCTTTCAGTGCCCGCTAGCCGGTTGCCTAGCAACAGTCCGCCCAGCCTCATCTAGGCGCGCTCCCGACCTCGGCACGTCGACACTCGTCGTGCTCGTGTCAACGTGGCGAGCGCCGCCCAATCAGCGCTCAGCTCCCAGTCCAGAACCTTCTGTAAACACGCCCTGAAAAGGCGGTGATATATGCTAACTAGAAAGGGCACGCCTTTGCCACGCCCACAGGCGTCCAGCAATTTAAAGGGCCAGCGTGCCAAGTATCCCAAATTCTAAAGTTGGAAACCGGGAGGCTGGTGAGTGATCCTGGGGCTGGAGGGGTTTGCTGGCGATGCGCGTGGCACTCTGTGTCTTGTATATGTCTCTTTTATCTAAAAAATGTATCACCTTCAAATTCTATCAAAGTGTTAGCTGGGATAGATGTGATCGCAATGTAGTTGGATAATCTCTCTGTCTGTGGGTCAGAAACGACCATATCATTGGCAGAAAATGTATTGTCTGATTGTCCAATCAAATTCATGCATGCAATGTTTTGTGATTTTTTTATGTGATCAGATTGATCGATCATATCTGGGATCAATGGATCAGTGCGATCAGAAATGTTTGATCTGCCAGAAAGTGTCTTTTCATTTCTAAGTCCATCGATTATTATTATTGTGGGGTTTTTAATGCTTCCTATCTGATCATCTTTTTTTATTTGATCTGATGCTAGAAACAAAAGCCCTACTGGAGGCATTTATCCTTAAGTGATCGGATCAGCACTATTTGTATTGATCAAACATATTTATAATAAGCTCCTTGATAACCTCCCCCTCTTTTGATCCAATCCATTATCAATAACTTTCCTTATAATCAGCTTGTTCCATTTGATTTCGTTTTATGAGGAAATGTTTTATGTAAAGTTATGAAGTCTGTTGATGTGTCACAAGTCATGTTTTTTTCCCACTTTTCTCGTTGTTGTTTTGATTAATCGTATTGGAACCAGGTCTAAGGGGCTCTAGCGCTCCCTAGGTAAGTCCGGATTTGGGATGCCCTGCAGTATGAAACCCCTGGGTTGTGCAGTTAAAGTAGACCAAAACCCACCCTGGAGTTTATGAGACTCTATGGCAGGCATACACTCACTCCCCCGGGGCATCCTAGATCTGGATGCCCTGGGGGGAGCGAGTATGCCTGCCCTGGAGTCTCATAAACTCCAGGGTGGGAATTGGTCCACTTTAAAGTGGACCAACACCCAGGATTTTGACTATCCTAGGTTTTGGTCCACTTCGGTGGGGTGAAACCCCCCAGAAAGCCCCCAAAACTCACCTGTCCCCGCTCCCACGTGACTGCTGCAGCCAATCCCCGCCGCCGGACAAGCGAGGTCTGCCGCCGGACAAGCGAGCGCGCCCGCCGCCGCCTCCCGCGCGTCACTCTTACAGGGAGCGCGTCCGCGCCGGCCGTTTGTGAAGCACCCTGCTAGAGGGATGCGCTGCTGGATCGAGGAGCAGGTAGGGATTTCGGGGTTTTCTGGGGGGTTTCACACAGCGGGGCACCCCCAATCGGGGTGCCCCACAGGCCCAATGCTGATCAGCAGCGGGTGTTGGTCCACTTTAACTGCACAACCTACATAGAAACATAGAAGGTTGACGGCAGAAGGAGACCATACGCTCCATCTAGTCTGCCCTTATGTGTATACTGTATGTACTCTTTATCTTAGGATAGATGTGTGCTTATCCCAGGCATGTTTACATTCAGTGACTGTTGATTTTTCAACTACCTCTGCTGGAAGTTTGTTCCAAGCATCTACTACTCTTTCTGTAAAATAATGTTTTCTAACATTGCTCCTGATCTTCCCCCGACTAGCTTCAGGTTGTTCTATCATTAAGTTTCTTTTTAAAAACACTTCCCTCCTGAACTTTATTGAATCCTTTCACATATTTAAATGTCTCAATCATGTCCCCCCTCTCCCTTCTTTCCTCCAGACTGTACAAATTTAGTTCTTTAAAGTGGACCAACACCCACCGGTGATCGGCCCGGGAATCTATAAGATTCCCGGGCCGATCACCTCCCTCCCCGCGGGACATCCGAGATCGGGATGTCCCGCAGGGTGAAACCCCCCCCAAACACCCCAAACTCCTTACCTTAGTTTCGGCGGCGGCCGGCCGCCGCCGCCTCCTCCCTCGCGCCGCTCTAGACGTGCCTGCGCCGGCCGTCTGTGAATGGAGGAGCCGCTTGTCCGCGGCTTGTCCGTCGGCGCGGGGAGAGGTGAGTTCGGGGGGGTTTCACACAGCGGGGCACCCCGATCGGGGGTGCCCCGCCGAAGTGGACCAAAACCCAGGATAGTCAAAATCCTGGGTGTTGGTCCACTTTAAGTCTCTCCTGATAAGTTTTAATTTTAAAGTGGACCAACTCCCAGGATTTTGACTATCCTGGGTTTTGGTCCACTTCGGCGGGGCACCCCGATCGGGGGATGCCCCGCTGTGTGAAACCCCCCAGAAACCCTGAAAAACTCACCTCTCCTCGCTCCCACGTGGCCGCCGCAGCCAATCCCCACCGATGGACAAGCGGGAGGCAGCGACGGACAAAAGAGCGCGCCCGCCGCCGCCTCCCGCGCGTCACCCTTACAGGGCGCAGGTCCTGCTAGAGGGATGGTGGCAGCGGGTGTCGCTAGATCGAGGATCAGGTAGGGATTTAGGGGTTTCTGGGGGGTTTCACACAGCGGATCGGGGTGCCCCGCAGTCAGGGAGCTGATCGGTCCGGGAATCTTATAGATTCCCGAGCCGATCATGGGAGGGTGTTGGTCCACTTTAAGTCCTTCCACCATTTTTGTTGCCGGCCTTTGGACCCGTTCTATTTGAATAATGTCTTTTTGCAGGTAAGGTCTCCAGAACTGCACACAGTATTCTAGCTGTGGCCTCACCAGGGATCTATACAGCGGCATCACAACCTCCCTCTTCTTACACTTTGTACTTTTTTTCCCTATTTTAGGTTAGAAATCTGTCAACAGAAAGTAGTGACAGAGCTTAGCAGCCTGATGGGGGGGAAGGTAATTTTAGTGTCTCAGTTGTAAGGAAGGGTTTAGCGCCCCACCCTCCCCCGGAAGTCTATGGCAGGAAGGTGTGAAACTGGACAGCCCCCCTTAGCCCTGCAGCGAGCAATGCTCTTACACCCAGGCATAGATGGAAATGCTTCTCGCAGAGCTCTGTGCAGCCGCATACATCTGGAAGCAGATCGGCCCTTAGAAGTTGAGATGAAAAACCAGAACAGGAAGTGGGGGCAGATCTCTCCCACTCTGGCTGCAGACAGAAAAAGAACATTAAAGTGGCTCTATGCCTTCCCCACTTTATCCAAAACTTAAAGCGGACCTTCACTCTGAATAAGAGTCTATCTTATATGTTTCCCACACCCTGTACATACAGATTGCCCACATTAATCCGAACCTTCACCCTGAATAAGAGCCTATCTTATATGTTTCCCACACCCTGTACATACAGATTGCCCACATAAAAAATCATCCTACCTGCATCTACTGCATGTTATGAGCCTTTAAACATCCAAGATGGCGGCTTATGGAAGCTGCCATCTTATCAGGCAGCCTGCAAACAGGAAGTGCCTCCTGACTGTGCTGCTCTGCATTCTGGGACTGCTGACCTTTACCTGACACCAGCTCTGCTCTGTCTGAGCAAAGCACAGCTATAACCCACCCCCCTGTACCTGATCCCACTCTCCTCTCCTCAGTAAGTGTGATGCTTCTGAGTCAAGATGGCGGCGCCCGTATCCTAAATTCCTGAACAGAGTTGCAGCCCAGTGGGGGAAAGAATAATAAGTTGGTGACTAAAAACGTAAAATATATTAATTTTAGATGCTGGGGAACCGTTTTTTAAGAGTTTGGGCTTTTCATTAAATCACGCTGAAGGTCCGGTTTAAAGTGGACCAACACCCTCCCCTGATCGCCCCCCACCGAAGTGGACCAAAACCCAGGATAGTCAAAATCCTGGGTGTTGGTCCACTTTAAAGGAAAGAGAGCGGCAGAGGAAAAAAGAGAGAGTGAAGTAAAGAGAGAGAAAGAAAAATAAAGAAAGGAAGCAAGAAACAAAGATAAAGAGAGAGAGCAAAAGAAAGAGAATAAAAGAAAGAAGGAAAGAGTGGAACAAAAACAACAAGAGAGAGAGGGGGGGGAGTAAGAACAAATGAGAGTGAAGTAAAGAAAGAGAAAGATATAGAGATGGGGGGAGAAAGAAAAAGAAATAAGGAAAGAAAGCAAGAATCAAAGATAAAGAGAGAGAAAAAAAGTAAGTGAAAGAAATAAAGAGAAATAAAAAAAACAGAGGGGTAATGAAAGATACTGGAAAAGAGAGATGAGGGAAAGTAAAAGAAAAAGAAAGCGAAGAAGCTGAAAATAGAGGAATGCGGGAGGAAGGTGACAATAGAAAGTTGTTGGGAATGTGGAGACAACATGAACTATAGGAAAGAGAGGAATATGGAGGGATCATGAAATAAAAGAGAGAGGAGACAGGAAGAAGGAAAAAAGAGGTTGGGATGGCGCCTGTCTTAGGTTGCTATGGTGACTGGTGGTTAGGCCTTTGTGGAGTTGTCTTTGAGGAGCTAATAGATGATTGGTGCCTTTTTTTTCTCGGTGTGCAGGAAGGATGAGGACACTGCGTGTGCTGTTAGCTGTGGCCCTGTACTCTGCGTTGGTGGTGTCTGTGCCCACCCAGGAGAAGAAGGACCGCGTCCACCACAGCAAGGACCTGAGCGACCACAAGCACGATGACAGCAAGGACTTCCAGTATGACCATGAAGCCTTCCTGGGCAAGGAGGAGGCCAAGACCTTCGACCAGCTGACTCCTGAGGAGAGCCAACAGCGGCTGGGGTAAGATGGCGCCACTTAGTGGCCATTACATGAATGACAGCGGCTACTCACAGTGATTCGGGGACTGCATTAAAGTGGACCAAAACCTACGCCGATCCGCCCTGGAATGTATAAGATGTGTGAAACCCCCCAGGTAACCCCATTTGCTTACCTGGTTTCCCGGTCCAACGGCGCATGTGCGAGCCGCGGCTGCATCCCCGCTATCCCTCTAGCGGGGCGCATGCCCACACCAGGCGTTTGCGAATGGCTGGCACGAGCACGCTCCCTGTTACAGGGAAGCGGGGATGCAGCTGTCAGCGCGCTCTTAGACGACGTGACATCAGCAGCTCCGAGCATGCTGATTGCGCCGTAGAACCAGGAAGAGGTGTGTTTCCTTAGGCGATCTGGGGGGGCGATCGGGGTGTCCCGTGAGGGAAGGACCAAAACCCAGGATAGTCAAAACATATACAACAAGAACACATACAGACAGACAGGTTCCTCTAGGGCTGGCACTTTAACAAAGAATCCACCATTAGATTATACTCTGCTATAAATTCATGTTTATTGTATCAAAACACACATTATTAACACCCTAATTCCCTAAAAAATTATTAAAAAGCTAATTAGCATAATGAATACGGGGGCCCCCCCTTTCAGCCACATTCCCTGACACACAATCATCCCTCTCAGCCACACTCATGTAATGTTAAATGGCTGGCCAGCCAACTAAGGTAGATGAATGGGGAAAACCGTGTTTGGAGGAAGGGCAGTCACTGATTCAGCGTCACTGAAGTTAAAGTACCCTGACGAAGCCCCGGTAGGCGAGGCGAAATGTACGTCGGCGGCGGACGGCTGGCCCCTCCACGCCCTCCCCTGGCTTCCCTCCTCACACATACTGGCTGCACGTGAATTTGATGTGGGAGCGTCTGTGTTGGCAACGCGTGGTGCTTGGGACAGCGAAGACAAGCTGCAGCTAAACCCTCCCCGTTGAGAAGGTATTTGGCGGTCGAGTGGGGCCAGGTGCAACGGCCTTGCTACATGTGGCCGGACCTGTGCGTCTCCCGCCGGTATACACTGATTGTCATCTAGTGCGCACAGTATTGTGCCTGCGAGTATGTGCGGTTGGAGCTCAGTTGCAACACAGCTGAAAGTTTGCTGCATAAGAAAACAATCAAACTGCTGCTATATGGATTAGGAGCCGTGTGCCTATACCGGCAGTTGAAAGCATTTGCACTTTATACGTCTGTGTTCTATTACAGTTGCTGAAACCACTGCACAGAATGATGAATTTGTTGCTATGTGTGACAAGAGTCGCTGGTTAAAATCGGCGTTGGAAGTATTTGTACTTTAACTTCAGTGACGCTGAATCAGTGACTGCCCTTCCTCCAAACACGGTTTTCCCCATTCATCTACCTTAGTTGGCTGGCCAGCCATTTAACATTACATGAGTGTGGCTGAGAGGGATGATTGTGTGTCAGGGAATGTGGCTGAATGGGGGGGCCCCCGTATTCATTATGCTAATTAGCTTTTTAATAATTTTTTAGGGAATTAGGGTGTTAATAATGTGTGTTTTGATACAATAAACATGAATTTATAGCAGAGTATAATCTAATGGTGGATTCTTTGTTAAAGTGCCAGCCCTAGAGGAACCTGTCTGTCTGTATGTGTTCTTGTTGTATATCGATTTTGGGTTCATGGGCGCCCCTCATGTGAGTTTTGGGCAGAGCACTGCCCTTACATTCTAGGTTCTCCCTGTGCATTTTTAGCTTTTTCTAATAGTCAAAACATATCATGCACTTGGCGTCCTTTAGGCTGCCAGACATGTGACCTATTGGCAGGGCCGTCCTTAGGATGAGTGTCGCCCTGTGCTGGATCACAGGATGGCGTCCCCTAGAGACACAAAACAGGGGAATGGGGGAACCCACCCTCCCCCAAAATAGATGCCAGGTAACTATTGAGTAGCACTACTCATAAGTGTAAAAAAGATATGAAAAGTTTATTATTCTTAATGGTTACATAAAAGGACATACTAACATTTATACAGATAAACAACAGACATAACATTAATATATAAAAACACCAGGGGGCGCCGTGGGTCAGTAGGAATTCATCATACTACCCTAAAATCCAACTCTAATCACAATGCCTAAAATCTAATCACCTATGTGCAAATCTGCAATCAAATGTGCTTTATACAAAGATTATACAACAATATAAGACACCAAAATCACTATTAATAATCCTATAACAGGAGGACCAGCCAGGGTGTGCAAGGGAAAAACAAGGTTATAAATATTACCAACAAAATAGCGCAAAGAAATTATAAATGTACATATACAGACCAACCGGAGTACCCCTGTAGGGATAAGACGCCAACGCGTGTCGTAGTGACCCCTACACTACTTCATCAGGGCGGAAAAAGATTGACACACAGAAAAAATGGGCAAAGTGCAACAGAAGGAACGAGAGATGGAAATGTGGAAAAGAGATTAAGAGAAGGAAAAAAGGAATGTAATATAAAGAGAAAGTGAGATGAAGGAGGTAATGTAGAAAGGAGAAAAGATAGACAAGAGAAGAAATAGAAAAATAATAACAAAAGAATTAAAGAGAGAGGGAGCAAGAAAGAAAAAGAAGGAGACATAAAGAAAGAAAAGAGAGGGAGAAAGAATGAATGAAAAAGAAAGGAAAGAGGGAGAACAACTAAAAAAAAAAGAGTGAGAGGTAGAAAAATGGGGGAGAAAAAAGAGAGAGAGAGAGAGAGTGCAAGAAAGAAAAAGAGAGCGGGAGAACTAAAAGAAAAGAAAAAGAGAGGGAGAAAGGATTAAAGAAAGGAGAGAGGGGAATATAAAGAAACTGGAAAAGATGGATGGGGGAGATAAAAAGGAGGAAAATCTGAAGACGCTGAAAAGATAGGCGGGCAGGAGGAAGGTGACAAGAGTAAGGCCCTTATTTAACAAGGGATAGCGCCAGGTAGCGAATGGTGAGCGGCCGGTAATGACGGTCACCGCCACGAGAACGCCGGCTCCCCTCCGCAATCACACATTTATCAAGCCGATCCTGCTTAGCGACTGAGATAGCGCCAGATAGCGACTCATTCATCTTTATTCCAGCCTCACCCCACAGCGCCAGCGAGCGACCTTGAACAGCGACAGGTATGACCTCTCGCTCCCTGGCGCTCTCCAATGCATTTCAATGGAGCAATCTTTAAATATTCTTAATTAATTGCTATTATTTTATTTATTTTTATTTTTTTTTAAATGTCAAAAATTCTGTGACCACTTCTGCAATGTTAGATAATTTTTTTAAGGTAAAAAAAAAATAATAATTTGTGCAGAATTTATATTACAGGTCTGATATTAATGTATTCATATTACAAAATGTTTTGAAAAACTTTTTTTTTTTTCCAAAAATATGGTTGTTTGGGGGTTAAAAAACTACTTTTAACACATCGCCGCCAGCGCTCTGGTGTTTAAACATGCATTTTACAGCGCGAGAATTTTTTGAGTGTGATTTTTTTAATGAATATGGTGGGAGCCGTTCGCTGTCATGCGCTCCCATACAGCGCGGAACCTGTCAAACAGCGACTCCTAACCCCGTATTCAACATTACCGCACACCGACTGAGTCGCTGTCAACAGCCGAACAACGGCCAAGCACAGCGAATACTAGCGGGCGCTGTGAAAATAATGCTACTGTCGCTACCTGGCGCTATTGATGAATCGGCCTCCCCGATGAAGGGAATGTGGAAAAAACATGAAAAGAGAGGGAGGCGATACAGAAAGGAAATGAAAATGGAGAGGTCATGAAATAGATCGGAAAGGGACATTCCAGGAAAAAGGTGAAAGAGAATTCTAAAGGATTGTGAAAGCAAAGGCGAGAGATGGAGGTATTATAGAAAAGAGAGGTGTGCTGGTCCAGTTTGAGCTCCTGGCTCCCCGTTACAGAGAGGGGGGGATGGTGCACACCCCAAAGGCCGGCCATTCCTATTGTCAACCAGTGGAGCAAAGCCTGAGGTCCATGATAGTGAGCTGCCCGGACCCGACGCACCACGGCTGATCTTTGTTTTACTACTACTTGTTCCTACTCGCTTAAAGCAGACCTCCAGCCTATGAGACGACAGCCTACCCCCCTCCCCACTGATCCTGATTCATCATCGCTAACTTATATATACCCCCCAAAGCAGAGTTTCATACCGATTACTCATGGAACTAGAACCTAGTGTAGCAGATAGACCACCACGGATGTGTGCAGCCATTTCCTGTGTCCCTCTTATCTCCAAACCAGGATGAGGACTAAACAGCCCTTAAATTATTATTATTATTGTTTATTTATATAGCGCCATCATCTTCCGTAGCGCTTTACAAAGTAGTAATTACAGACAGGGTAGAAACATACGCTACATATACTAATTCAAATGCAGTTTTACAGAGTTGACAGTGGATATTCTGAGTACAAGATACAATAGGGGAGAGAGCCCTGCCCTTGCGAGCTTACAGTCTAAAGGAAGAGGGGTGAAGACGAGGGGGAAGGATCACAAACAGTCAGTATTGAGCTTTGTGCCCTTTAGATTTGAAGATTGGTTAGGCCAGATTATATGCTTGTCTGAATAAGTGAGATTTAAGGGCGCCTTTGAAGGTTTTGAGGGTTGTGGAGTGGCGGATTGGGTGCAGGAGGGCATTCCAGAAGATTGGAGTTGCACGTGAGAAGTCCTGGAGGCGGCCATGAGAGGAGGTGACCAGGGTGGAGGACAGGAGAAGGTCGGCAGAAGAGCGGAGGCTGCGTCTGGGTTGATACTGTTGGATTAGAGATGAGATGTAGGGAGGGGCCTGGTTGGAGAGAGCTTTGTATGCGAGAGTTAGAGTTTTGAACAGGATTCGCTGTGGGACTGGCAGCCAGTGTAGGGATTGGCAGAGAGGCGCAGAACTGGAGGAGCGAGTGGAGAGATGGATGAGGCAAGCAGCGGAGTTCAGGATAGATTGAAGGGATGCCAGTCTGTTAGTTGGTAAGCCACAAAGAAGGATGTTGCAGTAATCCAGACGGGATATGACCAGGGCATGCACTAACATTTTAGTGGTGTCAGGTGAGAGGAAAGGACGGATGCGTGAGATGTTTTTAAGTTGGAGGCAACAGGAGGTGGCCAGGGAGTGAATATGTGGTTTGAAAGAGAGTGCAGAGTCCAGAGTGACTCCCAGGCACCGAGCTTGGGGAGTTGCTGTTATTGTGCAATTGTTGACAGAAATAGACGTGTTAGAGAGGGGAGGGGAGTTAGATGGTGGGAAAATGACCAGTTCTGTCTTGTCCATGTTTAGCTTGAGGTAGTGAGATGACATGAATGAAGAAATAGCTGAGAGGCAGTTGGGGAGGCGAGATAGGAGAGAGGAGAGATTGGGGCCTGAGAGATATATCCGAGTGTCATCCACATAGAAGTGGTATTGGAAGCCTTGTGAAGTTATAAGTTTGCCAAGGCCAATCTATTCTGTTCATGTTCAGTTGGGTCTCCAGTATACGTTACTGCCGCGGCGTTGTACACTCCCCAGGTTTATGGGATGCCCAACCTCCAAAATCTCCTTAGTAAACCCTTATAGCAGATATTTCCACTTACATTTTGCTTTTAACCCCCGCATGGCTGTCGGGGGCAAATGGGGTGGTCATGTGCTGGACTTTGAACACCACGTTCAGGGCTGAGATGCAGTAAATGCACTGGTGTGAACTATGGAAGATTGCCCCCCTCATGAAGGGGACAGGCATCCCAAACCAGAATACACAGTGCTGGGGGAGACAGTGCTTAAAGCGGACCTTCACTCTGAATAAGAGCCTATCTTATATGGTCCCCACACCCTGTACATACAGATTGCCCACATCCTACCTGCATCTACTGCGTGTTATGCGCCTTTAAACATCCAAGATGGCGGCTTATGGAAGCCGCCATCTTATCAGGCAGCCTGCAAACAGGAAGTGCCTCCTGACTGTGCTGCTCTGCATTCTGGGACTGCTGACCTTTACCTGACCCCAGCTCTGCTCTGTCTGAGCAAAGCTATAACCCGCCCCCCTGTACCTTATCCCACTCTCCTCTCCTCAGTAAGTGTGATGCTTCTGAGGCAAGATGGCGGCGCCCGTATCCTAAATTCCTGAACAGAGTTGCAGCCCAGTGGGGGAAAGAAAGTTAGTGACTAAAACGTAAAATATATTAATTTTAGATGCTGGGGAACCATTTATTAAGAGTTTGGGCTTTTCATTAAATCACGCTGAAGGTCCGGTTTAAGTCATTTTTTACTGTTCACTTTAAATTGGACCAGTACCCTGCCCGAGGATGCCACTGCTGAAATCCTGTGGAGGCGCTATATTCACACATCGCGACATCCAGATTCGGGATCCCCTGTGGGGTATCAAACTGGGAAGGGGCAAACACTAAAGGGATTTGTTACATGAAGTTGCGGGCCAACCTTGATATTTATAAAAAAAAGTTCTATCCAGTGGCACATGCACACAGCCAATCAGCACGCTTAGCCTCTTTCAGCATATCTTACCTTCTTAGGGCATTATTTATCAAGGGCTAGCGCCAGGTAGTGTCTGACGAGCGCCAGGTACCGCCAGCTAACGGCGGCTACCGAATCAAGTACGCCAGGCGGCAGTCACAATGACGCATTTATCACGCTAAATGAGGCTAGCGCCGGCGAGAGCGTCAGCTAGCGCGGGATTCATCATGTAGCCGACTGCAACGAACAGTGCCGCTACTAATCCCATCACAGCGACAGGTATGACCTGGCGCTCCCTGGCGTGGTCCAATGCATTTCAATGGAGCAATCTTTAAATAATCATAATTAATTGCTTTTTTTATTTATTTTTTTTTTTTTTAATGTCAAAAATTCTGTGACCACTTCTGCAATGTTAGGATTTTTTTTTTAAGTTAAAAAAAAAAAAAAAATTTGTGCAGAATTGATATTGCAGGTCTGATATTCATGTATTCATATTACTAAATGTTTAGAAAAACTTGTATAATTTTTACATTAAAAAAAAAGGTTGTTTGGGGGTTAAAAACTACTTGACACACATCGCCGCCAGCGCTCTGGGGTTTAAACAAGGAATTCGCAGCGCGAGAAATTTATGAGCGTGATTTGTTAATGAATCTGCAGCAAGCCGTTCGCTCTGGCCATTCGCTGTCAGGCGCACCCATACAACGCGGAACCTGTGAAACAGCGACCCCTAACCCCGTATTCAACATTACCGCACACCGACTGAGTCGCTGTCAACAAGCAAACCCCGGCCAAGCACAGTGAATACTAGCGGGCGCTGTGAAAATCACGCTACTGGCGCTCATCTGTCTGCTACCTGGCGCTATTAATGAATCGGCCTCCCCGTCTGAGCTGATAAGAGCTCTTATTGGCTAACAGACAAATTGAACCAAATGCTCCGTTCCCAAATTCCTGGCACGGACAAGCGCCCAGGTAAAGGTATAGCAGAGCGCAACCACAGCCCACGCAGGCGCTGTTTGATCGGCGGACAGGTAAATTCTGCCGGCAATCCAGGGGGGGGGGTTTCAAACTTGGGACTTGGGATGCCCCGGGTAGTCATGATCATGCAGCCACTTTTGGTGCACTTTAAAGTGGACCAACACCCAGGGGGGATCGGCCAGGAATCTATAAGGATCCCGGGCCGATCAGATCCCTCCCCGCGGGGCATCCCAAATCAGGGTGTCCCGCGGGGTGAAACCCCCCAGGAAGCCCAGAAACCTTACCTTAACCCCGTACCAACGGCGCATGCGCGGGCCGCGTCTCACGCTTCCCTCTAGCAGGACGCGCACCCGCGCCGGCCGTTTGTGAATGGCCGGTGCGGGCGTGCTCCCTGTTAGAGGGAAGCGCGAGACGAGGCCTCCAGCGCTCAGAGCCGCTGTGGTTGGACGCCGCTTGTACGTGCGTACCACAGCGGCTCTGAGCGCTCTGATTGGACGAGCGCCCGCGTAGGAGCGTGGTGAGGTGAGTGTTTCCGGGCGTTCTGGGGGGGTTTCACACAGCGGGGCACCCCCGATCGAAGTGGACCAAAACCCAGGATAGTCAAAATCCTGGGTGTTGGTCCACTTTAATCAACCAACCCTGAAGTCTTTTAGACTCCAAGGCCAGTCAAACAGATGGTGGGTCCTCTTTAAAGTGGACCAACACCCAGGATTTTGACTATCCTGGGTCTTGGTCCACTTCGGTGGGGCACCCCCGATCGGGGTGCCCCGCTGTGTGAAACCCCCCCTAACCCCCCGAAAAACTCACCTCTCCCAGCGCCGACATACAAGGGAAGATCTGGAACGTCTAAGCGGCGGCGGCCGCCGCCGCCTCCCTCGCGTCACTTTTGACGCGCGCGCGCCCGCGCCGGCCATTCGCAGACGGCCGGCGCGGAGGCGCGCACGCCTACAGGGGCGCGAGGGAGGCGGCGGCGGAGGGAGGTGGCGGCGGAGGTAGGTGAGTTGGGGTGTTTGGGGGGGGGTTTCACCCCGCGGGACATCCCGATCTCGGATGTCCCGCGGGGTGGGGGGTGATCGGCCCGGGAATCTTATAGATTCCTGGGCCGATCACCCGTGGGTGTTGGTCCACTTTAAGGCAGCATGCCACTTTCTGGGATGGGATGGGATAAGGTTCTCTGCCTGACGCAGACGCTTTTCACAATCGCAGTCATCCTGTGTAGAAGGAGATGGCAGCCGGCTCAGCCTGGTTGGTAGTTGCATTTTCCTACCACTGGGGGAAGTGCTTCTCTACTCCATCATCATAGGGGAGGGGTATTACATCAACGCTGCAGGCCAGAGTCTGACAAGTGTGCGCTAAAAGGCGTTTGTATTGTTAACTGGAACAAGCGCCCAGCATCCCCAATCACCATTTTAAAACCAAATAATGGAGGACCCAGACGGCCGCCATATGTGAAACGTGTGGCACAGATGCTCAAAGCAAACCTGTGACAGATGTGGGCTGCGCGCACCACGCGGGGCATTGTAATATAGAGGGATAAAGGGACCCACAGCTGACACACTTCAGTAGCCATGTAGTTTGCATATACATGTTGATAAAGCATTTGGAGCACCTCTCATAGGCTGGTTGTATTGGAATAAATTGGCGATTGTACAGCTGTGAGGATCTCAGGGGCTTTCACACAGTGGGGCTTCCCAAATCGGGATACCCCAGGAGGAGGCAATCCCAAAGGGGTATCTACCGCATCTCCCATCCCAGAAGAGGATCCACAGCGTTCTTAAAGAGACATCCCGGCACTAGGGCACTGATACTTACCCGTTCTGTGTTCCACACCCTAAGTGACTGTGACTTATCAAGCTCACCAGGCCAGAACTCACCATGGAAGAGTCATTTTTAACTGGACTTGCTCATGGGCAGGCTGACTCATTACTAGCGCTAGGTATCGGCAGATAACCGTCTGTACAGAGGCGCTAAGTAGACGCTGTGATCGGCTATCGGGCGCTGTTAAAGAGCGTCTCATTCGCTGTAGTAACCTGGCCGGTATTGATGAATGAGATGTATGTTGGGCGTTCTAGCACTGCAGTGAGCGAAAGGTAGCGCCAGCTCAGTGCGAAGGACCCTCAGTGGCTCACACCATATTCAACATAAAAACAGACTCACAGAACGTCTCACCGCTACAGCACTGCAGGGAGCGAAAGGTAGCGCCAGCTCAGTGTGAAGGACTCTCAGTGGCTCACACCATATTCAACATAAAAACAGACTCACAGAACGTCTCACCGCTACAGCACTGCAGGGAGCGAAAGGTAGTGCCAGCTCAGTGCGAAGGACTCTCAGTGGCTCACACCATATTCAACATAAAAACAGACTCACAGAACGTCTCACCGCTACAGCACTGCAGGGAGCGAAAGGTAGCGCCAGCTCAGTGTGAAAGACTCTCAGTGGCCCACGCCGTATTCAACATAAAAACAGACTCACAGAACGTCTCACCGCTACAGCACTGCAGGGAGCGAAAGGTAGCGCCAGCTCAGTGCGAAGGACCCTCAGTGGCTCACGCCGTATTCAACATAAAAACAGACTCACAGAACGTCTCACCGCTACAGCACTGCAGGGAGCGAAAGGTAGCGCCAGCTCAGTGCGAAGGACCCTCAGTGGCTCACACCATATTCAACATAAAAACAGACTCGCAGAACGTCGGCGCTCTGGATGGCCGCTGTAGCATAGAGCGCCAGACGCTGTGTGATTAAAGTCTCTGAACACATATCCACCAGTAACAAAGCGAAAACACGTGAATTACATTGTTGTAACATTAATACTTTAATGCCAGACCCGTAATGACAATTCTGCATATAAATATAAAAAAATCTAAAAAGTTTTCAAAAACGACTTTCTAGGCCAGGAGAGGTCACACAATTATTTGAGAGAAAAAAAATAAAACCCCAAAAAAACCCTGTTTAAACAGAAGAAAAGGAACGTCCATTGAAATGTATGGGAGAGCGACAGGTAATACCAGGCGCTCCGGCGCTATACACTGAGCCGTCTGTGATGAATCGGACGCTACATGGCGCTGTTAGAGTCGCTCACCGGACTCGCTTTCATAAATGTGGTATTGCGTACAGCGCCCAGCGTTCACCAGATGCTGCCTGCCGCTACGAGGCGCTACCCCTTGATGAATAAACCCCTAAGTCTCAAAATCCTGCCATGCCCTGGGGCAGGATTGAAGAGGTCCGGGTACAATTTGGGACAGCCCTTATAAATAACCCTGGGTGTTCTTGTGACTGAACAACGGAGCACGAACCATTTGGCTGAGGTGGGGTGAGTCTTCTTATATAGCCCTATGTACAATCATGTGGTATTTATTTAGAGGGTGCACCCCCGGGGGGGGGTAATTGTGACACGCTGGCCTGCTACTAAGGGGCTTATAGGTTAGATAAGCAGAGAATCCCTCTGAGGGATCCAGTGCTGTATTAGGAGCTGGGTGTGCAGCGTGTTTCAGCTCCAGAGGAGGATCCACAGCGTTCACTTCCCACCCTGCACCCGGCCTCGGGGGGGGGAGTCGGGGAACATTCCAGACTGTTAACGTGGCACTCTCCACATTTGTCTCTTCTCTCTGAGATGAGGAGGAGGGGGAGGGATAGAAAGTTATTTCATCTGAAACAATGTCGCACTCGCTCCTTCAAGGAAAGGGCTTTTTCTATCCTGTGTGTAGAAATCGCAGTCATTCAGCATCCCATTGGCTTGCATAAGGTTAATGCATTATATATATTTTATGTATTATATGCTGCTTAACTTTATAATTAATTCTGTTAATAAAAGCCAAAACGTTTTGTTGTAATTATTTATTGTTCTTTGACAGCTATTGCAGATACATTTGTTTAGAGTCTTGGTCCACTTGCACTGTTCCCAAGGGGGCATCCCAATTTGGTCCAAAGAGATACTCACCTTTTCCTATCAGAGTTCCATCCGCTTGCACATGTGTGTAGCAACCGCACCTCCTCCTTATACAGGCCAGTTAGTTTAACATCTATAGTGGTCAAATTAATGGAAACACTCTTAAAAAAACAGATAATTTCCCATCTAAAAATTAATGACCTGTTGGACCCAAAACAGCACGGCTTTACTGAGGGCAGATCATGTCAGATCATGTCACTTACTTTTACTTTTATTCTTTACCCTGCTGGGCTGCAACACAACTGTTCAAGACTCCAGGATATGGCCACAGCCATCTTGCCTCAGAAGCATCATAAACTGAGGAGAGGGGCCAAAAGTGCAGGGGGCGGATTATAGCTGTGCTTAGCACAGAGAGAGCAGAGCTAGGGTCAGGAAAAGGACAGCAATCCCAGAATTCAGAGCGACACAGTCAGAAGACACTTCCTGTCTGCAGGTAGCCTGAGACTCCATGTGCCGCCATCTTGGATGTTCAAAAGCTCAGAAAAGTTAGTAGGTGCAGGTAGGGTGATTATTCTAAGTATGTCACACACCCCGCTTCAGATTACTAAATCCTTAGACATGGGTTATACTCACCGCTAGGTGGCACTGTTTGCAGAGAAGTCCAGAAAACAACAAGCCCCTCCCTGTCTATACATTCCTGGTACCTCCCAACAATTCCCCAGTGTTCTTCTCTGCAAGGTGGCGACAAGACAGAAGAAAGAAGTCTCCTGCTTGCAGGTAGCCGGGGTAACCCCCCCCCCCCCCCCATGGTCTATTTCTGCCCGGCTTCTTTTGTGTTATTCCCTGGATTAATTGGTAGCCTCCCAGCTTAGGCTGTCGGATTAGCTCCTCTGCTCGACCCCATATTATGGGGCATAGCGGTATTCCGTCCGCGGTGATCCGGATGTGGGATGCCCCCGCCGTTAGGTCAGGTCCCCCTAGTTTGGCCTTCTCCCTGTTTGTTTTATTTATTAATGATGTGTGTGTGTGTGTTTTGTGTTAGCCCCAGGACTGCATTTTACGGCTGGGACGGGTGGCTGGAGGCCGGCCCGTCTGTTCGCCTGGTCACTTCTTTTTGTTGGGGGGGCAGTTTTTATTGGTGTTGGGGGGGGCGGGTCGAGCGGCGCAGTGCCGCCGGCCCGCCGCTCTTTTTCCTGAGGGCAGGCGCCATTTTCTGGCGCCCGCCTCTCGGTCGGACCTCCAGGGCCGGCGGTGGGCGGGGCCGGGCGGCCCGCCTGGTTTTGGGAGAAGAGAAGAAAATTTTGGGAGAAGAGATACTCGGCGCCCGCTGGAGGATGTACTGGAGGCGGGCGGGACCGGGCGGCATGCGTGCCGCTGGCCCGCCTGACGGCATATGCGGGCGCCATTCCTGTGGCGCCCGCTGTTTGGCGCGGACTTGGAGGGGTGGGCGGGGCCACGTGCTGCGCGGCCCGCGCCGTGTCTGACTGCTTGGTGAGGGGCGGGGCCACAGCGTCTCCCGCGTCTTGCTGGGCCCGCCCCTCTTCTTTCTCCTCCGTGGCGCTGGCCGCCATCTCTGCTCAGGGTCCAGGTAGGCGGCTACTTTTGGGGTTACTGCTGGGCCGGGGGGGGGGGGGGGGCAGCTTATGTTTCTGGCCCCCTTCCTCGCCGATGGGGGGGGGCGGCATTTCCCTCAGCCCGGCTCTAGGCCAGCTGGCAGGGAGTTACTGCTTCCCTGGCCCACACCTGCTTTTGTTAGTATATATATATATATATATATATATATATACTATGTGTGTATATACCCCATATATACTATGCAGACTTTCTTGTGTCTCATCATTTGTTATATGTTATCCAGGTGTTTATGGTTGTGCTTGGTTGACTGTTGTCTCTTGTTTTTCAGATCCCGGGATCCAACGCTGCAGGGCTCTCCCGGTCTTAGATACCTGGCTAGTTGGGGGGCCATTATTTTAATTGGGGTTTTGTGCCTAAATTCTAATTTTTGAGCTTTATCTATATAGTCACATAAGTACTTGAGGGGCATCCCGGGTCGCTTTAGGCGTAAATCCCTGGTTACTGCATATACCATAATTTCACCATATGGAGGCTACCAAAGATACCGGAAATGGCTCTTCGGGGCAATCCAGGCTCTGCGGGGGGTGTGGGACTCCGCTCCCAGGGGATGATGTCATTATATGTATTCCATGTGCACAGCGGAACATTGAGCGCCAGTCCGGCACTCCGGTGCCCGGTACTTCCTCGACCGCGCCATCTCCCTCTCCTCCTCGCCTGTTCCGGACCCCGTGTGACGTTGTGATCCGGGTGATTCGCAATCTGAGGTATGCGCCCGGTTGGCCAGCCTCGAGAAAATGTTTGCCGCTGTGGTCGCTCAGAAGGCTCCGGCTAAGCGGAAACACCTGTCTCCGCCTCCGCCGGACTCAGATGAGGAGGTTATGGAGGTTCTGGATTGGCCAGATCGTCCCCTTGAAGAGGGTGAGCTTGTTGAGGAATTAGAGGATCCCGAGGTTCAGCAGTTGCTGGGCGCTGAGGGTGACCAGGCTGAGGGGCCCGTTCCCGATACGCCTTCCATTGTGGCCCAAATGTTTGAGGTTTTGGATTTGGACCCTCCTGAAGCTGCTCCTCGGCCTAAGGGTCAGCTTTTTGGGGTGTCCAAGCCGCGCTTGGAGTTTCCCAGTCAACAGCATTTCAAGGATGTTGTCCTTAAGCAATGGGAGCAACCTACGCGTCTTGTTGGGGTGCCGCCTAGCTGGGATAGAAAGTATCCCTTTCCGGCGGACTTGGTGAAGCGTTGGTCTGTCCCTCCCGAGGTTGATGCTCCAGTCTTGGGACTGTCTAATACGGCGGTTGTACATTCTCCTGACACGACTTCTCTTAAGGACGGCGAGGATCGCCGGATTGATCAGCTGGCCCGTCATGGTTTTGTCTGTGCGGGCTCGGTTTTGAGGCCTGTTTGTGCTTCGGCATTTTGTTGTTGGCGGTTAGGTCTATTGTCAGGGATTTATGTGTGGATCTTGATCCTACTTCTGACGAGTTTCTTGCTCTTAAGCGTTGTGAGTCCTTGTCATTTATTCTGGCCGCCCAGGATGATGCCATGTTGATGTGTGGCAGGGCTACTGCTCTGTTGGTGGCTATTCGCCGTTCAGTGTGGTTGAGGCAGTGGACGGCTGATTTTAATTCCAAGAGATCGCTCACGGCTCTTCCCTTTCTGGGTCTGAGGCTTTTCGGTGAAAAGCTGGATTCTGTTGCCAGGGCAGGTAAGTTACCTCAGCGCAAGAATTTTCGTTGTTCCTTTCGGGGGGCGGCCCCCTTCAATCCTTCTTTTCGGGGAGCCAGAGCTGGCCGGGGTGCGGGCTTCTCGGCCTCCAGGGGTGCCAGCTGGAATAGGGGTAAAGGCCGTGGCCATCCCGTTCACGTCTGGGGCGCCAAGCCTGCTGCCAAGCCCACTCAGCAATGAGGGGGCGCCCTCACCCTTACGGGTGGGGGGACGGTTGCGACTCTTCTCCCAGGTATGGGACCAGGAGGTCTCGGACAGGTGGATCCGGGAGGTGGTGTCGGCCGGTTACAAGCTGGAGTTCGAGTCCCGCCCTCCTCCAAGGTTTTTCAGGTCTCGTGTCCCTTCAGATCCTTTGGCCGCGCAGGGGCTCCTGGCGGCGGTAAGGAATCTTCTGGAATTGGCAGTCATCTGCCCGGTCCCGCCTTCGGAGGTGGGGCGCGGGTATTATTCCAATCTCTTCACTGTACCCAAAAAGGATGGGTCGTTCCGTCCCATCCTGGATTTGAAGTTTCTCAACCGGTTTATTCGTCCCCGGAAGTTTCGCATGGAAACCCTGCGGTCTGCGATCAGTTCGCTTCGGCAGGGGGACTTTATGACGTCCATAGACATCAAGGATGCATACCTTCACATTCCGATTTTTCCGGCTCATCAGAGGTTTCTTCGCTTTGTGGTGGAGGATCTGCATTTCCAGTTTGTAGCTCTTCCATTCGGCCTCACCTTGGCTCCGAGAGTGTTCACCAAGGTGTTGGCGGGAGTGATGGCCCTGCTCAGAGCTCAGGGGATTCGCATTGTGCCTTACCTGGACGATCTTCTCATCATGGCGCCTTCCTTCGGTCAAGCGGAAGGGGACACGAGCATGGTGGTGTCTATGCTGGAGAGGTTCGGCTGGGTGATCAACTACCCCAAGTATTCTCTGGTTCCGGCCAGGGTGGTGACCTTTCTGGGAATGTCCTTGGACTCTTGCCAGCACAGAGTTTTTCTCCCTCAGGCCAAGGTTCTTTTGATTCAGGAATTGGCTCAGCTTCTTCTTTCCAATCCTCGCCCGTCCATCCGGCTAGGGATGAGACTGGTAGGGTTGATGGTAGCCTCTTTCGAGGCAGTTCCCTTCGCGCAGTTTCACACGAGGACGCTTCAGCTTCATCTTTTGGCGTCTTGGGACCGGCGACCGCGGTCATTGGATCAGTCCTTCCGGATGTTCCCCGGGTTCGGCAGTCTCTTCTGTGGTGGATGGTCTCGGACAATCTTCTGAAGGGCAGGTCATTTCTGACCCCGCTTTGGGAAACTGTCACCACGGACGCCAGTTTGTCAGGATGGGGAGGTTTCTGGAAGGATCTTCGGTTCCGGGGACGGTGGGGTCCTCAGGAAGCTCACTTACCCATCAATGTTCTGGAGTTGAGAGCCATCAGGTTGGTTCTGTCTCACTTGACGCAGCATTTACAGGGCCTGCCGGTTCAGGTTCGATCGGACAATCGGACGGCGGTTGCGTACATCAATCACCAAGGAGGGACTCGCAGTCTGGGTGCCCTCAGGGAGGTGTCTCTGATTCTAGTTTGGGCAGAGACTCATGTCCCTTGCATTTCGGCAGTGTACACTCCGGGAGTGGAAAACACAGAGGCGGACTTTCTGAGCCGGTGTTCGTCCCGCCGGGGGGGATGGTCTCTCCACCCGCAGGTGTTTCGGTCGCTTTGTCTCCGGTGGGGGACGCCGGAGGTGGATCTGTTTGCCTCTCGTCACAATCACAAGCTTCCGACATTCGTGTCGCTTTCTCAGGATCCTCTGGCTCTGGCGGCGAATGCCATGGCCCTGAGCTGGAAGGACCTGGGGTTTCTTTATCTGTTTCCTCCGATTCCCATGCTAGGCAGGGTGCTGCGAAAGTTGGTTCTGGAAGGAGTTCCCGCCATTCTCGTGGCTCCAAGGTGGCCAAGGCGGGTGTGGTTCGCAGACATCGTTCGTCTGGCAGTGGATCAGTTCGATCTGCCTCTTCGGCCGGATCTTCTCACTCAGGGTCTACTGTGTTACCCCAGTTTACCAACGCTGGCTTTGACGGCTTGGCTGCTGAAACCTCCATCTTAAAGGAGGAGGGTCTCTCGGATTCGGTTATTCGGACTCTTATTAGTGCTAGGAAGAGATCCTCTTCTTCCATCTATTATAGGGCTTGGAGATCTTATATTGATTGGTGTGAGGCTAGATCTTTGCCCTGCCGGGTCTTTTCTATTTCTAGGATTTTGGAATTTCTTCAATCTGGGCTGGACTCTGGTCTTCAGCTGAGTACTTTGAAGGGGCAGGTTTCTGCCTTGTCTATCTTTTTTCAGAGGCCATTTGCTCTCCATTCTTTGGTCAATACTTTTTTCCAAGGGGTCTCGCATCTGCGGCCTCCTAGGAAGCCTTTGCTCCCTGTTTGGGATTTGAATTTGGTCCTTTCTGCTCTTCAGGCTCCTCCTTTTGAGCCTTTGCAGGATATTGCTCTCTCTATGTTGACTCAGAAGGTTGTCTTTTTGGTGGCCATCACTTCGGTTCGGCGTGTTTCGGAGTTGGCAGCCTTGTCTATTCAGGCTCCTTATTTTGAGAAACCGGGACAAAGTGGTTTTTCGCTTCAAACCAGACTTTCTCCCTAAAGTGGTCTCGGCGTTTCATCTTAATCAGGACATTGTTCTTCCCTCTTTGTGTCCTAAGCCTGGGAATGACAAGGAGAGGGCGTTGCATTGTTTGGATGTGGTACGTTGTGTCAAGTACTATCTGCGTACTACGTCTTCTTTTCGTAAGACTGATGCCTTTTTCGTGGTGCCTTGTGGGCCTAGGAAGGGCTTGGCTCCGGCTAAGTCTTCCATTAGCAAATGGATTCGTCGGGCGATTGTTGGGGCCTACTACGCCAAGGGGAAGGATCCCCCTTTTCGTGTTACTGCTCATTCTACTCGTGCGGTTGGAGCGTCCTGGGCTTTTCAGCACCAGGCTTCTGTTGATCAAGTTTGTAAGGCTGCTACCTGGTCTTCGGTTCACACTTTTTCCAAGTTTTATAAGGTTGATGTGAGGGCCTCCGCGGATGCTGTTTTTGGCCGCAAGGTTCTGCAGGCTGCAGTGGCTTGAGTTCTGCTTCATTGCCTGGTTGGATACCCCCCTTTTTTGGACACTGCTGTTGGATGTCCCATGTCTAAGGATTTAGTAATCTGAAGCGGGGTGTGTGACATACTTAGAATAATACCATTTTGTGATTACTCACCTGTAAAATGGGTATTATAAGTATGTCACACACCCCGCTTCACCCGCCCTTTTTGGTATCCTGGTTCTTTATATGGTGAAGTTTTTTATTTACTATTGAGGGTTACCATTGTTTTTTTCCTGGTACCTTGCCTTATTGCTGTTTGAATTACTGGGGAATGTATAGACCGGGAGGGGCTTGTTTTCTGGACTTCTCTGCAAACAGTGCCACCTAGCGGTGAGTATAACCCATGTCTAAGGATTTAGTAATCTGAAGTGTGACATACTTATAATACCCATTTTACAGGTGAGTAATCACAAAATGGTATTTTTAATGTGTGCAGTACAGGGTGGGGGGAAAGATATAAGATAGGCTCTTGTTCAGGGTGAAGGTCCGGTTTAAGCACCACTGCTGTCCACTACAGATAATTGGTAGGTGTTTAATTCATTTCATTTTGGCTCCATTCCAGGAAAATAGTTGATAAGATTGACAGCGATAACGATACCTATGTCACAGCGGCGGAGCTCTTGGCATGGATTAAGTTTGTCCATCAGCGCTATGTCTCAGAAGACGTAGACCGACAGATCGCTGTGGTCGATAAAAACCGCGACCGCTCCGTGTCTTGGGAGGAATACTACAACCAGACGTACTCCCATCTGATAGGTGAGCTTTCTCTTCCATCCTCTTCTAATCCCCCTCCTCTCTCTCCCCCCCAGGAAAATAGTTGATAAAATAGACAAAGACAAGGACGGTTTTATTACCGAGCAGGAGCTGAAAGGATGGATCACTCACACCCAGAACCGATACATCTATGATAATGTCAACAAGCACTGGAAGGATTACGACCAAAATAAAGACGATAAAATCTCCTGGGAGGAGTATAAGTCCACCACCTACGGCTATGCCGCACGTAAGAGACTGATAGCATTGCCTGTGCTCGGGGGTTGGGTTACCAGCCTCTCGCCTATATTACTGCCCTCGCTTCATGATTACATGACCAGGAAGACTAATATGCATGACTTGTGCTGCCACTCTGCTATTGGATGAACATCCTCACCTTGCTTGGCTTTTATGTTGAGCTGGCTGTTGGCTTACATTTACATTTCATTTCAATGTTTTGTCTAAAAGCCTCTTTGGTGTGACCATAAGCTGAAACCATTTATGACATCAACATTAGTTACTGACCCAGTCGTACAATGTCATTGCTTCTTGGTCTTCAAAGCAAGATACTTGTACGTGTGTAAATGTTCTCACTCATCCAAGTCATGGGCTATCTATAGTCAAGGATCACAACAACTGGACTTGCTGTATTTTTCTAGAAGAACTTTTGCTAGTCCTTTGACTGGCTTTATTAATTCTGAATCAAAGAGATTGTGAGATAAATCTAGATGTATACTATAAGGTTTAGTTAAAACAATGTAACTATAGAATCATAAGGATAGATACAACTAGGTTACAGAAATATAGCTAGGATGCTATTAATATACAGTATCCGAGTGATAAGTACAGTATACTATTAGGCAATCATGCAGAAAGTAAAAGCTTCATTTATTGTACTACAATCACAATTAAGAGCACAGCTCTCAGTTAGATGTATGTTGGACACTTAGGGGTCCATTTAGAGCCAGGTGAGAATTCTCACTCCTTACTTAGGAGAAAACCTGATTCAGCCTGATGGGCTGATTCAGACCCAGGTGAAAATGTATATATCCCCACCACCCAACATACAATTATAGCCAGCAAGTGTCCTACAGACGTCTGATTGAGATCTTCACTCTGATGACTCGTCATCCCCTTTTTCTATTTCCACAACCCAACATACAATCGTAGCCAGTAAGTGTCCTACAAAGTTCTGATGGATATCTTCGCTCTGATGACTTGTCATCCCCTTTTTTATATCCACACCACCCAACATACAATGCTAGCCAGTAAGTGACCTACAGACATCTGATGAAGATCTTCCCTCTGATGCATCATCCCCTTTTTATATCCCCACCACCCAACATACAACATACAATCATAGCCAGTAAGTGACCTACAGACATCTGATGAAGATCTTCCCTCTGATGCATCATCCTCATTTTTATACTCCTACAACCCAACATACGATCATAGGCAGTAAGTGTCCAACAGACGTCTGATTGAGAGTTCTGCTCTGATGCATCATCCCCTTTTTTATATCCCCACTACCCAACATATAACCATAGCCAGTAAGTGTCCTACAGACGTCTGATGGATATCTTCACTCTGATGACTTGTCATCCCCTTTTTTATACTCCCACAACCCAACATACGATCATAGGCAGTAAGTGTCCTACAAAGGTCTGATGGAGAGCTTCACTCTGATGCATCATACCCTTTTTTATATCCCCACCATTCATCATACAATCATAGCCAGTAAGTTTCCTACAGATGTCTGATGGAGATCTTCACTCTGATGACTTGTCATCCCCTTTTTTATATCCCCACCACCCATCATACAATCATAGCCAGTAAGTGTCCTACAGACGTCTGATTGAGATCTTCGCTCTGACTTGTCATCCCCCTTTTTTATATCCCCACCACCCATCATACAATCATAGCCAGTAAGTGTCCTACAGACGTCTGATTGAGATCTTCGCTCTGATGACTTGTCATCCCCCTTTTTATACTCCCACCACCCATCATACAATCCTAGCCAGAAATTGCCCTACAGACATCTGACGAAGATCATCCCTCTGATGCATCATCCCCTTTTTTATATCCCCACCACCCATCATACAATCATAGCCAGTAAGTGTCCTACAAACGTCTGATTGAGATCTTCGCTCTGATGACTTGTCATCCCCCTTTTTATACTCCCACCACCCATCATACAATCCTAGCCAGAAATTGCCCTACAGACATCTGACGAAGATCATCCCTCTGATGCATCATCCCCTTTTTTATATCCCCACCACCCATCATACAATCATAGCCAGTAAGTGTCCTACAGACGTCTGATTGAGATCTTCGCTCTGACTTGTCATCCCCCTTTTTTATATCCCCACCACCCATCATACAATCATAGCCAGCAAGTGTCCAACAGACGTCTGATTGAGATCTTCGCTCTGATGACTTGTCATCCCCCTTTTTATACTCCCACCACCCATCGTACAATCCTAGCCAGAAATTGCCCTACAGACATCTGATGAAGATCGTCCCTCTGATGCATCATCCCCTTTTCATATCCCCACCACCCAACATACGATCATAGGCAGTAAGTGTCCAACAGATGTCTGATTGAGAGTTCTGCTCTGATACGTATTTGCACAACCGAGATGTACAGCATACGGTTTAGTGAAAACGAAGTAACTTCTTAGAATAAGAAGGATAAAATACAGTTAGGATGCAATGAATATACAGTATTCATGTATGAAGCATAATATCAGGCAAGCGTAAAGAGGAAGGGAAAACATAATGCATTCTGATACGAGTGTGTGCTACTTCCCCAAAATAAAAGACAATCATAGCCAATAAGTGTCCAACAGGTGTCTGAGAACTTTGCTTAAAAAATGCATCATCCCACTTATATTTTTAAATAGGAACACCCACCAAATTGGCCAGCATTGGAGCCTAAAAGATTCCAGGGCTGACCGATAAAGTACACCCAAATCAGGATGCCCCCTGTGTCAAGCCCCCCCCCCCTCCCCCGAATGTCATGCATTAATATGCTCTGATTGGACAAGAGCCAATAGGACCAGTGGAAAGGAACGGTTTTAGAATGGTTTGGGGGGTTTCACACAGCTGGGCATCCCAAAACAGGATGCCCCAATGACAAGGACCAAGACATGGGATAATAAAAAAACCCTGGGGGTTGGTCAACTTTAAGAAGATAGCAGTAAACACATGCACTTGTGGTAGCTGTGAAGCTTGAGCAGTCTAATCTGTTATATCTTGGTTGCATTCTTGAAGGGATAGAGACAAATAGAAACGTCTTCAAGAAAAAGTCAGCGAGTCCAGTTGCCTCGATTCATTACTCAAGATAACTGTAGTCTACTAATTAAGTTATTGTAGACAAAGAACGAGCTGCTGTGGTTGGTTCTTTGGTCCATATCGCCCAAGGATTTCCTCCAGCATCTCTTCCTGTTGAATCATTTTATTCATTTAAACCTGTTCTGAAACATTTCCAGGAAACTTGTCAGCCTTCCTCACCCTCTATGGTTATTACATCAGTCCAAGTCACCGTTGTGCCGCTCTCTCTCCTCTATTTCCTGCAGTGCGCTGTAGATGCTGCAGCTGGTCTCCAGTTTGCCCCTCGTTTTCTTTTTATTTTTCCATGACCACACATTCTTTTTATTTCTCCATGACCACGCTTTCTTTTTATATCTCCACGACCACACATTCTTTTTATTTCTCCATGACCACACATTCTTTTTATTTCTCCACGACCACACATTCTTTTTATTTCTCCACGACCACACATTCTTTTTATTTCTCCACGACCACACATTCCTTTTATTTCTCCACGACCACACATTCTTTTTATTTCTCCACGACCACACATTCCTTTTATTTCTCCATGACCACACATTCTTTTTATTTCTCCATGACCACACATTCTTTTTATTTCTCCATGACCACACATTCTTTTTATTTCTCCATGACCACACATTTTATTTCTCCACGACCACACATTCTTTTTATTTCTCCATGACCACGCTTTCTTTTTATATCTCCACGACCACACATTCTTTTTATTTCTCCATGACCACACATTCTTTTTATTTCTCCATGACCACACATTCTTTTTATTTCTCCATGACCACACATTCTTTTTATTTCTCCATGACCACACATTCTTTTTATTTCTCCATGACCACACATTCTTTTTATTTCTCCATGACCACACATTCTTTTTATTTCTCCATGACCACACATTCTTTTTATTTCTCCATGACCACACATTTTATTTCTCCACGACCACACATTCTTTTTATTTCTCCATGACCACGCTTTCTTTTTATATCTCCACGACCACACATTCTTTTTATTTCTCCATGACCACACATTCTTTTTATTTCTCCACGACCACACATTCTTTTTATTTCTCCACGACCACACATTCTTTTTATTTCTCCACGACCACACATTCCTTTTATTTCTCCACGACCACACATTCTTTTTATTTCTCCACGACCACACATTCCTTTTATTTCTCCATGACCACACATTCTTTTTATTTCTCCATGACCACACATTCTTTTTATTTCTCCATGACCACACATTCTTTTTATTTCTCCATGACCACACATTTTATTTCTCCACGACCACACATTCTTTTTATTTCTCCATGACCACACATTCTTTTTATTTCTCCACGACCACACATTCTTTTTATTTCTCCACGACCACACATTCTTTTTATTTCTCCACGACCACACATTCTTTTTATTTCTCCACGACCACACATTCTTTTTATTTCTCCACGACCACACATTTTTTTTTATTTCTCCACGACCACACATTCTTTTTATTTCTCCACGACCACGCATTCTTTTTATTTCTCCACGACCACACATTTTTTTTTATTTCTCCACGACCACGCTTTCTTTTTATTTCTCCACGACCACACATTCTTTTTATTTCTCCATGACCACGCTTTCTTTTTATTTCTCCACGACCACGCATTCTTTTTATTTCTCCATGACCACACTTTCTTTTTATTTCTCCATGACCACACTTTCTTTTTATTTCTCCACGACCACACATTCTTTTTATTTCTCCACGACCACACATTCTTTTTATTTCTCCACGACCACACATTCTTTTTATTTCTCCATGACCACGCTTTCTTTTTATTTCTCCATGACCACGCTTTCTTTTTATTTCTCCATGACCACACATTCTTTTTATTTCTCCATGACCACACATTCTTTTTATTTCTCCATGACCACACTTTCTTTTTATTTCTCCATGACCACACTTTCTTTTTATTTCTCCACGACCACGCTTTCTTTTTATTTCTCCACGACCACACATTCTTTTTATTTCTCCATGACCACGCTTTCTTTTTATTTCTCCACGACCACGCATTCTTTTTATTTCTCCATGACCACACTTTCTTTTTATTTCTCCACGACCACGCATTCTTTTTATTTCTCCACGACCACACATTCTTTTTATTTCTCCACGACCACACATTCTTTTTATTTCTCCACGACCACACATTCTTTTTATTTCTCCACGACCACACATTCTTTTTATTTCTCCACGACCACACATTCTTTTTATTTCTCCATGACCACACTTTCTTTTTATTTCTCCACGACCACACTTTCTTTTTATTTCTCCACGACCACACATTCTTTTTATTTCTCCACGACCACACATTCTTTTTATTTCTCCACGACCACACTTTCTTTTTATTTCTCCACGACCACACATTCTTTTTATTTCTCCACGACCACACATTCTTTTTATTTTTCCATGACCACACATTCTTTTTATTTCTCCACGACCACACATTCTTTTTATTTCTCCACGACCACACTTTCTTTTTATTTCTCCACGACCACACATTCTTTTTATTTCTCCACGACCACACATTCTTTTTATTTTTCCATGACCACACATTCTTTTTATTTCTCCACGACCACACATTCTTTTTATTTCTCCACGACCACACATTCTTTTTATTTCTCCATGACCACGCTTTCTTTTCATTTCTCCACGACCACACATTTTTTTTATTTCTCCACGACCACACATTTTTTTTATTTCTCCACGACCACACATTCTTTTTATTTCTCCATGACCACACATTCTTTTTATTTCTCCGTGACCACAGATTCTTTTTATTTCTCCATGACCACGCTTTCTTTTTATTTCTCCATGACCACGCTTTCTTTTCATTTCTCCACGACCACACATTCTTTTTATTTCTCCACGACCACACATTCTTTTTATTTCTCCACGACCACACATTCTTTTTATTTCTCCATGACCACACTTTTTATTTTTCTATGACCACACTTTCTTTTTATTTCTCCACGACCACGCTCCAATATTGTTGATTCACAGCTTTCCCTGTGACTCAACGTGCCCAGTGCGAGCAATCTTTGTAAGCATGACCACTGTGGTTTGCAAGGCTTGCTCACGTTGGGACCATCAAAGGAATAGACAGTGGAGCGACCACATTGAGTGTGGTCGTAGAGCAATGGAACTAAACGGAGACCTATTATAGTATCTACAGCGTAATAGAGGTGAGGCACATGGGATAGGTTTTAAGTTAGCTCCCTTCATCCTTGTTATTGCCTGGACTGTCCCTTTAAGGTGCTCTCCAGTGCTTTTGTCCCCGCAGCAGCTACTTCCAACTAGTAAAAATGACTGGGTTCCTGTGGCGTCCTGGCACACCCTCTACAGTGCCAGTACTTCTAGGTGTTGCCTGGCATGCCCCCTCTTTTGCAGTGAATGGTGCCGCCAGCTCTGGGCACAATGATGAGGCAGGGGCGGGGTCTCGTCCACCTATTTGCTTGCATATGGTGGACGATCTCCAAAGCAATCCACAGGACTCAATCTTGGAAACAGGTTTTGACTTGCTGAAGTAGGGGGAGCAGCTGTGGTGGACAAAGGGGGAGTACTGCCTCTTTGGTATTTTAGCCCAGACAATTCCTTTAAGAAGGAAAACTGCCAAAAGGCAGCCTTGAGGTTTTCTAAGGAGGTGTATTTGACCCAGCACGGACCTCACAGAAATATTCTGGATGGGCTAGCAGTGTATGGAACGAAGGGATCATCCACAAAAAGTACTAGTAGTCACCTCTAAGCCTAACATGGGCTTCCCCCCTATAGTGGGCTCCAATATAGCCACCAACTTCTGGCCTTGTGCTGATGAGGCCCAAACATCAGAAGCACATGCCCACAAGTATATGGTGATGGCTTTGTAGATATTAAAAGCTGTACCCAAGCAATGACATAAAGAGATACTTTGCATGGCTCCACCTACGTGCTAAGCATCATGGGTACATCCTGTTATGCTCGGTCTGTATGTGACATGTGTTCCAAGATGACGCTCTTTACCCGGAGATGTTTGGAAGGCTGATAAGTGTGTCCATGAGGTCTGCACATTAGCTTCCTTGGTTGGTTTGGGGTGCAGTTGGTGAAAGGTTCCAGGTTTATGCTTTCATTCTCTTATAGGTCTACTCCTAACTGAAGGGGGCGCCATAGGTGATGGCACACCAAAGCTATATGTGTAGCTGCTGTTCTTCTGTCCTCTTTATGCACATCACTGGCTGCTTGCATGAGTGAAATATGGACTGAACTGGAATTAAAAGGACATTCCAGGCAAAGGGTTACAGTAGCTGTCTTCTGCTTGCCCCGCGCTGGCTGTCAGGGGCGGCATCTTTCATTCACCAGCACTTTACAGTCCCTGATAAACCTTATAAAACTTGCTCCCTTCTGCTGACTAATCTTTCTCAGTCTATAGATGAGCCATGCTCTTCTGCTGAGAAGGACTGGCCCACAGGGTTACCAGAAAAAGACCCGATGGGCACCTGGTCCCAGGAACCCCTTTGAGGGCCTTCATTACCAAGCCCTGAGCTATGTTTAGCTTATTTGTGGCATCCCAAGTGCATGGGCAAAGACAATACAGTCTGACATGGGACCTAAATATAATCAAGTGATATTTGGGGTGGGCTCCCAGAGTCGGTATTACGACAGTACGACATTGCCTGCAGAAGAGAGAGTTTACTAGGACCTATTAAAGTGGAACAAAACCGACCAGAGACCCCCTGGAATCTAAAAGATTCTAGGGCATGCCGCTGGCTTTCCCCCGGTGCATTTAAAAATGATAATCACTTGCCATTCCCTGGTCCAACAGCGCATGTGCAGGCTCTCGTCCAGTGAGAGCCGTCTGCCGTGACTGTGTAATTCTGTAAGCGCCTCTCATTGTTTTCAATGGTGAGCTGTCATATCCCCTGCATCCCTGGGGGCATGCGCGCAATCCCACCCCAGCCGTTCAGATAGGTACCATTAAAATCAGTGAGAGCCGTTTGCCGAAGGATGCAAACATGGCAAACGACTCTGATTGGCTGCACATGTGCCATAGGAACGAGGAAGAGGTGAGTTGTTCTGGGGGGCATCACAAATCTGGGATCAGAACAAAAAATACAATTCTGTGAGTACTCACCTGTAGAATTGTTTTTGTAAGTATACAGCACGTGCTGTTTTACTTATTCCTTACGTCTGGGGTTATCCGCCACAAGGTGGCGCAGTGACTGCAGAAGACTTGTGGCGTCTCCCGGCCCTATAAAAAGCCAGGAACCTCCCACAAATTCTCAGTGTTGCAAAGCAGTTAGACAAGAAGCTGGGAGAACAATAATGAAGAAAAACCCCAAATGAGCATTTGAACAAATCACCATACAGAGGTAACCAAGAATAATAATAACAAGGGAGGGATGAAACAGGACGTGCTGTATACTTACAAAAACAATTCTACAGGTGAGTACTCACAGAATTGTATTTTTCCAAGTATACAGCACGTCCTGTTTCACTTATTCCTTACTTCTGGGACATCCAAAAGCAGTGTCCGTAAGGTAGGGTGGGATCCCCAAAAAGCGAGGGCGGGCAGTTCAAACCACTGCCGCCTGAAGAACCTTGCAGCCAAAAGCAGCATCAGCTGAGGCCTTAACATCAACCTTGTAAAACTTGGAAAAAGTATGAACAGAAGACCAAGTTGCGGCCTTACAAACTTGTTCAACAGAAGCTTGGTGCTAAAAAGCCCAAGAGGCACCAATAACGCGAGTGGAATGAGCAGTAAGACGGAGAGGAGGCTCCTTCCCCTTAGCAGAATAGGCTTGCACCACCGCCTGACGGATCCACTTGCTGATAGTATTTTGCCGGAGACAACCCCTTCTTAGGTCCAGAAGGGAGAACAAAAAGAGCATCCGTCTTCCTGAAGGATTCAGTAGCAACCAAATAAAACTTCAAAGCCCTAACCACATCCAAAGAATGTAAAGTCCACTCCTTAGGATTATTAGGATTAGGGCACAAAGAAGGCAAAACAATGTCCTGGTTGAGATGAAAGGCAGACACAACCTTAGGCAAGAAATCTGGCCTAAACCGAAACACCACCTTATCCCGGTGTTGCTCAAAATAAGGAGGTTTGATGGAAAGCGCCGCCAACTCAGAAATACGCCTGGCAGAAGTGATAGCCACCAAAGGGGCTACCTTAAGAGTCAGAATGGACAAGGCGGCCTCACGTAGCAACTCAAAGGGAGGACCCTGCAGAGCAGATAATACCAGATTCAGATCCCAAACTGGTAACATAGGCTTACGTGGCGGACGCACATGAGTAACCCCCTGGATAAAGGTCTTAACCAACCAGTGATTGGCAAAGGATCATTGGAAAAAAATTGTCAGAGCTGAAACATGACCTTTGAGGGTACTAAGTTGAAGGCCCAAATCCAAACCATGTTGCAAAAATTCCAAAATCCTGGAAATGGAAAACGTCCGACAGGAAAAAGACTTAGACTCACACTAGGCAATGTAAGCATGCCAGATCCGGTAGTAGATTAGGGACGAGGACTTCTTCCTAGCCCGAATCATAGTATCCACCACAGAAGCCGGCAACCCCTTATCCATCAAGATGGAGGTTTCAGCAGCCAAGCCGTCAAAGCCAGCGTTTGTAAATTGGGATGGCACAGCTGTCCCTGAGTGAGCAGGTCTGGATCCTTGGGCAGGACGTATTGATCTACTGCCAACTGCACGATGTCTGCGAACCACACCCTTCTTGGCCAACAGGGGGCCACCAGAATGGTTGCCATCCCTTCCTGGGCTATCTTGCGCAGCACCCTGCCCAACAGAGGGAACACATAAAGGAGCCGAAACCCCTTCCAAGGCATTGCTAGCACATCCGTGGCGAAAGCCAGAGGGTCCTGTGACAGAGAGACAAAGAATGGAAGCTTGTGATTGTCACGGGACGCAAACAGGTCCACATCCGGCAGACCCCAGCGGTGGCACAGGGAGCGAAATACCCTGTTGCTGAGGGACCACTCCCCCAGCCGAGACATCCCCCTGCTCAAGGAGTCTGCCTCCAGGTTTTCCACTCCCAGGATGTAAACTGCCGAGATGCAGGGGACATTCTCTTCTGCCCAGGACAGTATCAGGGACACCTCCCTGATGATTGATGTAGGCAACCGCCGTCTGGTTGTCCGAGCGGATCTGAACAGCCTGACCCCGAAGGTGTGGGGTCAACTGGGAGAGAACCAACCTTATCGCCCGCAGTTCTAGAATGTTGATGGGAGCATGGGCCTCCTGGGGGCCCCACTGACCCTGGAACTTCAGAGACTTCCAAAAGCCCCCCCAACCTGTCAGACTGGCATCTGTGGTGACAGTCTCCCAGCACGGGGGCAGAAAGATCCTGCCCACTAGAAGGTTCCTTGAGTCCAGCCACCACGAGAGGGACTGTCTGGCCAGAGGGGACAGAGCAAACTCCTGATCCAGGGACACAGGGTCCCGATCCCACACTGACAAGGGGTGCAACTGAAGAGGTCTCATGTGAAGCTGAGCAAAGGGGACTGCCTCGAAGCATGACACCATCAGGCCCACTAACTGCATCTCCTGCCGAATTGAGGGATGAGTACAAGAAAGTACCGTGCCTGCACCTGCAGGCTCTCCACCTTCTGTTGAGGCAGGAATACCTTGACCTGAGATGTATTCAGAGTCATGCCCAGAAAAGACCTCACCAAGGACGGAGACAGTGAAGAATTGGGATGGTTGATCACCCAGCCGAAGGACTCGAGTGTGGAAACCACCACCTGGGTATCTAACTCGGCTTGATGGAAGGACTGAGACACAATCAGAATGTTGTCCAGATAAGGAAGGATGCGTATGCCCTGAGACCTCAACAGAGCCAACACACCTGCAAGCACCTTGGTGAACACCCGAGGAGCCGAGGTGATACCGAACGGCAAGGCCACAAATTGGTAGTGCTGATCCTCCAGAGTGAACCTGAGAAATCTCTGATGACCTGGAAAGATTGGTACATGAAGGTAAGCATCTTTGATGTCCACAGAAGTCATGAAGTCGCCCGGGCGCAGGGTACTGACCGCGGAGCGCAGAGTCTCCATGCGAAAATGCTTGAACCTGACAAACTTGTTGAGACGTTTCAAATCCAGGATGGCCCTCAGGGACCCATTTTTTGGGGGGACCGTGAACAGATTGGAGTAGAAGCCTTGACCCCTTTCTCAGAAAGGCACCAGGCAGACGACACCCAACTCCAAAAAGTTTTGGACCGCAAGGCGCAAGCCCTGAGCTGACAGAGGGTTTTGAGCCATCCAGGATCTGATGAATCTTGGGGGCGGCCAGGCTGCAAACTCTATCTTGTACCCGGAGGACACCACCTCCTGAATCCACCGGTCTGAGACGCGTAGCCTCCAGACGTGAGCAAAGAGCCAAAGCCATCCCCCCACCCAGATGGGTGAGGGCGCCTCCTCATGCCTGAGGAGGCTTGGGGGAAGGTTTGGACTTGGGACCCCATGAGAGACCGGGACGGCCACAGCCTCTACCCCGGCCCCAAGAGTCTCTGCGTGTCCCCGCAAATGGTGCACCCCGGCCAGCCCTGGGAGCACGGAAGGAGGGGAGGGACGAACCCCCCCCCCCCCCCCCCCCGAAAGGGCCGCGGCTGCCTCCTACGTTGAGCAGCCTACCATCCCTGGCAAACAGATCCACGCGCTCACCGAAGAGCCGCAGCCCCGTGAAGGGGAATCCAGTGAGAGCCTTCTTAGCGGCATTATCAGCCACCCACTGACGCGGCCAAACAGAGCAGCGTATAGCCACCAAAAGGGCAGAGGTCCTACCACACATCCTGACCGCATCATCCATAGCAGAAATAATAAATGCAAAAAATCATAGAAAAGCAGGAGGGATCTATAATCCTCCCCCCTATTGACAGCCGTGGCACTATCCAGAAGACTCTTGAGCAGCCCTTTAATAGCAATAGCCATAATGGCAGCAGCGCATACCGGGCGCAGCGCAGTCCCCGCACAAGCAAAGGCGTGACAGGCTAGCTGATCCACACGCTGTTCCTCACCATCCCTCAGGGTAGAAGTGTCAGGGGAATGCATGACCGAGGTATTGGACAACCTGAGCACCAGAGCATCCACCTCAGGGGGACACGACCAGCAGGGAAGGGATACCTCCTGTCCCAACTCTTGGGCACCGCGGGCAATCTACTAGGACGTTCCCACTCCTTGAGCACCAAATTATTAAAGTGGTTCTGCTCAGGGAACTCCAGGCGTTGTTTAACAGTGTGAAAGAGCTCACTTTGCTGCCTTTTAGCCACCGCAGGAGGGGTAATACATAATACTTCAAAAATGTGAGCCAACAGCCTATTAGTGCCCTCGGGAGACCATGGATCTTCTCCAGAAGGAGACCCAGTACCGCCATAAACCTCCTGCTGGTCCCCAGAGGATTCTGAACCATAGAAAAGTTCCCCCTCTTCTAGGGAGTAATGTCCAGAAAGAGTGATGTCCCTCATCCTCCTCAGGAAAAAGGGAAACAGCGGGAGTTAAATGCTGCTTCTTTCCAGAAGTCTTACGGGGGGGGGGGGCAGGCCCAGTAATATGCCTTTCAAGGCTAGCCACCCGCAACGCAAGTCATAATGTGACTCCCCGCTAGCATGTCCCTCACTAAGGGTCAAATGCAGGCGCAGGGGGGTAGGTGATGTGGAAGGGGGTGCAGAGCTGGGAAACGTAGCAGGCAACCCAGACTGCAGCGCAAGTACCTTTTGGGCACAGGGCAAACACACCCTGATACCATCACTCACAGGGGATACCCCACACGCGGCACACAGCTGGGGTTGTCCCGAAGGAACCCCAAGTACATTATCCCCGGAAGCCTCCATATGGTGATTTAATATAGGTGCAAACGGCCAGTACAGGGTCAAGGCTAACAAGAGCCACCCGGGAACACACAGCAGCAAACAGTCCAAACACGGCAAAAGACCCCCAAGGCGTCCCCCCCCCCCCCCCCCCCCCCCCTTCCCCGAGAGCACCACAGGGAGCGAGGGGGCAACAGAGCAGCGGCAGGGGCTCAGCCCAGGGAAGATGAAGAAGGGAAGGGGGGGGTGGTGGGCCACCTAACAATTAGGCTTGACAGCTAGGGCCACGGCATCCCACAAAAGGCTCACCATAAAAGCCTGTAACCGACTACCCTTGTGGCACAGGGTTTGCGGTTTGGAGCAGCGCTCCTCAAGCACCTGACCCTGGCGCTGTCCTACCTTCACCCGAAACGTCAGCCGAGGCAGGGAAGCAGTGGTTCCAGAACGGGTGGAAATAGACATGCAGGGCCGCAGGCTGGTAAGCCCCGCTCACCTGCGCAATATAGAGAGCCATCTTCTATCTTTGCAGTCCGACTGCAGAAGGAAACTGGGAATTTGTGGGAGGTTTCTGGCTTTTTATAGGGCCAGGAGACGCCACAAGTCTTCTGCAGTCACTGCGCCACCTTGTGGCGGATAACCCCAGATGTAAGGAATAAGTGAAACAGGACGTGCTGTATACTTGGAAAAACGGGAAAGTCAAGTTTAAGAAATGTAAAGCTGGCTGACTGAAAGATGCAGCACTCATTTTGTCTCTTTAAAATGGCAGCCCATCTGTAACCCAGATAATACTCATTAGTACTAGTAACTGACCTCCTATGTGTCCAGGATTTCTACCTGACCCAAGAAATGCAGAGCGGGTCTATTAAAATATTGTCAGAGCTCTTAAGTGACTGATTACATCAGGCTGATATGTATCTTTCCATAGGTTTAAGTAACCATATGCCCACTACTCTCTTAACTTACTGTTCTAGGGGAAAAAAATAAGTTTGCAAGCTTATACAGTGGCCTATATGCCAGGCTTATACAGTGGCCTATATGCCAAGCTTATACAGTGGCCTATATGCCAGGCTTATACAGTGGCCTATATGCCAAGCCTATACAGTGGCCTATATGCCAGGCTTATACAGTGGCCTATATGCCAAGCTTATACAGTGGCCTATATGCCAAGCTTATACAGTGGCCTATATGCCAGGCTTATACAGTGGCCTATATGCCAAGCTTATACAGTTCCTATATGCCAGGCTTATACAGTGGCCTATATGCCAGGCTTATACAGTGGCCTATATGCCAGGCTTATACAGTGGCCTATATGCCAGGCTTATACAGTGGCCTATATGCCAAGCTTATACAGTGGCCTATATGCCAAGCTTATATAGTGGCCTATATGCCTAAATACAACCTATCAACAGATTATAATAAATGTTATCCTGACCTACACCAGTCTGTTATAAAAAATAAATGTACATTTGGGAGCAGACAAGGGCGGGTGGAGTTCAATAGCAATGATGGACCCTAACGTTTGGGTACCACTTTATTTTAGATGAAGAGGAATTTTACGATGTACCCGACAAGGAGCGATACAGAAAGATGATGGCTCGCGATCAGCGAAGATTCAAGCAAGCAGACAAAAATGGCGACCTCATCGCCACTCGTGAAGAATTCACCGCATTCCTCCACCCAGAGGAGTTTGACTATATGCGGGACATCGTGGTCATTGTAAGTAGCTGGTCACAGGCACAGGGTCTATCGTGTCCAGAATCTGTTGGGGTATAAATATAGGACAGGAACAAAGGAGCTTTGATGTATTAATCCCCTGTCTATAGGAGCAAATGTTCCCAACACACTGGTGTGTACAGTGGCATAAAAATGGTATAGAAGCAGATATTAAAGCAGACCTAACGTAGATCTTTTTAAACCCGTTTTCCTGTAGGATCCTGATTCTGGATGCCCCTCTGCTTAAAGAGACTGTAAACCCTAATACATAAATAAGAGTCCAAACAAGAAAAAGGGGGACCGCACCAACAATTTTCAATCAACAATTATTAACCAGTGTGCTATCTGTACGGTATATTCTACATAAATAAGAGTATTCGCCTTTTCTCCCCCGCAGCCAGGGCTGTATTTACCATTAGGCACACGCCTAGGGTGGCAACCTGGAAGGGGGGGGGGGAGGACACTGCCCTTACTACTGTAGTAAAGAAAAGAAATTAAAAATCATATAGCCAGAACATTAATGCCTCCTAACAAGCCACAGAAGGATGCAGAGTGTATTTGTGTGAATGGGAGGGCAACAGGTTGAACGCAGACCAGAGTATCTCCCCTCCATTGGTGTGGTCATGTGACTCCTGTATGTTAGAATGCAGTAAAAGATGGAAAATCATTGCATTTCCCCCTTGTGCCCCCTCCACACACATTCTCTGCATCCAGCCCATTGCACCCTTTCCCCCTACACACTTTTTCTTTCTATGGACCACTTAAAGTGCTATAGACCACTTCAAGTGCCTAGGGCACCATGAACACCAAATACGGCCTTGCCCGCAGCATCTCCCAGGTGCAACCGGAAGGAGATCCGGTTTCCTGATGCTCCCACGACCCCTCATGTTGGTCACAGTACATGTCCACACTCACTTAAAGGACAAGTGTTTGCCAGCTGGTCTGGTGAGGGGCTGTGTGTATTTTCATCAAAGACCCTTCTCTGCCTCTCAGCTAATAAATCTGTTACATTCTTCTACTGCAGGATATACTTGTTACATTCAGATACATCTGTATCACAAAATAACAGCCAGCTGTATCTGAATGCAACATGTTTACCCTGCAGTAGGAGAAAGTAATGGATTTATCAGCTGAGGCAGAGAAGGGTCTTTGATGAAAGTCTGTCACCGATGATACTTGTCCTTTAATTATCGGCAGTGGAGGGGCGCGTGCGTAGCAGCCCAAACAGCGAGCGTTGGTTGGACACCCAAGAAATTCTGGGGCATGTGCTCACAGCAGTGTGTGAATGGCCAGAGGCTGGGGGCAGCGAGCTCTTTTATTTGTCTCCTTAACAATCAAAACAGGAAGTCTAGGCTTTTTGCATCATGTCACCAGCTGCATCCTCGCTCGCTTATAGCTAAGGGGCATATCCACATCAGACATTCCCAAATGCCTGGAAGCACCCCAGCTTAAGGTAGAACGGCAGCCCATGACGGCTGGCTAAGTAAGTAGATAGCGTGTGAATGCCACAGCAGGGCAATTTGGGATGCTCCATGGAGATTCTTAAAGCTACAACAAACCCTACCGGTTCTTTTTAGACTTTAGGGCCAGCCACTATACTCACCCCCGGCAAAGTGTGAAACCTCTAGAGTTGCTGGTAAACCCACTTTTCCTGACCGAAAAACATTTGAAAACTGGAAACACCAAGGTGTTCTCTTTATTAAATGCCGGATGCTTTTCTTGTTGCAGGAGACCGTGGAGGACTTGGATAAAAATGGGGATGGTGTTGTGGATGTTGATGAATATATAGGTGAGTTGGGACACGAGCTTTGTTTATGCTTTGCCACAGAGTCGTTTCTAAAGGTGGCCAACATCAGTTGGTGTTAAAAAAGACATGTAAAACAAACATCAGAAGGATCCACAGAAAGGGGGGGATATGGCCCCCAGATGTCAGTAGCTCTCTCTTCCACCACAAATGCAGCAAATGCAGCCCCACTTCCCTTACTCTCCTTCCCCTTATAACCGGACCTTCAGCGTGATTTAATGAAAAGCCCAAACTCCTAAAAAACGGTTCCCCAGCATCTAAAATTTATATATTTTACGTTTTTAGTCACTAACTTATTAATCTTTCCCCCACTGGGCTGCAACTCTGTTCAGGAATTTAGGATACGGGCGCCACCATCTTGACTCAGAAGCATCACACTTACTGAGGAGATGAGAGTGGGATAAGGTACAGGGGGGCGGGTTATAGCTGTGCTTTGCTCAGACAGGGCAGAGCTGGGGTCAGGTAACGGTCAGCAATCCCAGAATGCAGAGCAGCACAGTCAGGAGGCACTTCCTGTTTGCAGGCTGCCTGATAAGATGGCGGCTTCCATAAGCCGCCATCTTGGATGTTTAAAGGCTCATAACATGCAGTAGATGCAGGTAGGATGATTTTTAATGTGAGCAATCTGTATGTACAGGGTGTGGGAAACATATAAGATAGACTCTTATTCAGAGTGAAGGTCCGCTTTAAGCTTAGCAGCAGCCCGAGGATGGCTTCTAGTCAGGGCACTTATGAGTCCCGCTCCTCCACCCAGGCAAGATGGCACCTCCTTCTCCTCCCCTGGTTGGGCTCTTCTTCACTGTCGGGCGCCCTGCCCGTCCCTCTTCGCAGCGGGTCGCCACCGATCGGCTGCTGCTTAAGTGATCACTTGTGTACAGTGCGGGAGGCGCCAACCCGCTGTGAAGAGGGGCAGGCAGCATGAGCGGAGGGACGCCGAATCACGAGCGGAGGCACGCCGCCAGCCAGCTCAGCCCAGGCCAGTCAGAGCCAATCAAAGGGCCGTACAATGCCCAGGTCTGCCTAAATGGGATTCCGCAGTGTGAGTTCCCTTGTTTTATTTGTATTTTTGCCTGGATCCCAAAGTGCATGCGCGGGCCTCTGACAGCATCCCCAGCAGACGTGAATGTCTGAGGAGTGCGAGATACCTGACACTCTCCTTCCATTCATTGTTCAATGCTGTTCACGCATTGAATGCAGGAATGTTTTAAAGCAGGGCATCCCAAGAACAAAAATCCCAGGTTTTGTTCCTCTTTAAACATGCTACTACACCTCCCAATGGTCACGTGATGGTACCGTTTGCCGTTGTCTCTCCAGCGGACATGTACACTCCAGAAGCCGATGAGCCTGAGCCCGATTGGGTCAAAACCGAGCGTCAGCAGTTCAAAGATCACCGTGACTTAAACAAAGATGGCAAAATGGACAGCTCTGAGATCAGCCACTGGATCCACCCTCACGAGTACGACCACGCCGAGCTGGAGGCCAAACACCTCATCTATGAGTCCGACAGAGACAAGGTGAGCTGACGAAACGTGTAGCGCTCCCGCATGCAGCCACTATTATTAAGGTGGACCTATCACATGGCTTTTCACTATCCTGGTGATAGGTCAGTTTTCCTGGGGCATCCCGAATCAGGAAAAAAAAAAACCCAGATCAGTCACACAACTCACCTTTCAGTCACCTCACCCGTCCAGTCAGCATTTTATGCACGATGGCCGCATCCCCAGTTTCCCTGCAGTCTGCTCACAGTCTGACTGGACACAGAAGCAGCCTCAGCTGCAGGCATGTGGCCTGTGATTGAGGGACCGCTGGAAAGGTAAGCGATTGAGGGCATGTGCATCACACAGTGGGATATCCTGAAAAGGGATGGCCAAGCATCACTTAGTTGGCCAGCCCTAAAGTCTTTTAGAGGGCCGGTCTCGCCAGTGATAGGTCACGTTTTAACTAGGTGAAGATTGGAGGTGTGAGTAAATGTGTATCACGTGACTCTGCAGAGGACACAACCTATAGGATCACGCAGCCCGCTTTCCTAACCCTGGTCCATTTCACTAACCCAGTGAGTTAAAAAAGATCACACTGATATCTCGGTTAAGGCAAAAAGACAGCTAAGTTAAATATATACATTATACTATATATAGTTAGGTCCATAAATATTTGGACAGTGGCACAAATTTTGTATTTTTTATTGATTTACTGAAACATATTCAAGTTATAGTAATATAATGGAAATGGGCATATCCAGACTTTCAGCTTTCATTTGAGGGTATCCACATTAAACTTTAATGTTCCTCTTTAACATGTGCCACCCTGTTTTTTAAAGGGGCCAAAAGTAATTGGACAATTGACTCATAGGCTGTTTCATGGGCAGGTGCAGGCTATTCCTTCATAATATCACTCTCTACTAAGCAGATAAAATCTCTGAAGTTGATTTGAGGTGTGGTGCTTTCTCCGGATTTATCCCTGCAGTGATTGTACACGTTCCTGTAGAGGTGAACTGCCCTAATATCAGTGCCCAGGGAGCAGTTTGGGGGTCAGGAGCTACCACGGCGGCTACAGTCCCACCGGCCCTTCCTGACATAGGTTTGCTTTGGTCCCTCACACCCACACACATTACAGATTTGCTCGCCCCCCTTCCCATTCTTCTGCTGTTGGGCTTTGATGTTGACAACACACTTCAGCGGTTTGTCCACCTCCTTTAAAGTGGACCAACACCCAGGATTTTGACTATCCTGGGTTTTGGTCCACTTCCCCGGGGCACCCCGATCGGGGGTGCTCTGCTAGATCGCAAGATACAACTCACCTCACCCCGCTCCTACGGTGCATGTGTGGCCACTCGTCCAATCAGCGCGCTCAGAGCCGCTGAGGTATGCGCGTCAATGCGACTTCTTACCTCAGCGGCTCGAAGCACTCTGGCGGCCGTGTCTCGTGGTTCCCTGTAACAGGGAGCGCGCCCGCACTGGCCATTCACAAATGGCCGGCGCGGGCACACGCCCTACTAGAGAAAAGCGCGAGATGCGGCCGCGCATGCGCCGTTGGATCCAGGTAAGTGCAGCCGGCGTCCTGGGGGGTTTCATCCCGATTTTGGATGCCCCGCGGGGAGGGATCGGATCTGCCCGGGAATCTTACAGATTCCTGGGCCGATCCCGCTGGGTGTTGCTCCACTTTAAAGCAGAAGTTTAGTCAAAAGGTGACCCCCCCCCCCCCCTCCCTGCCATCCTACCCTGGTGCAGAGGCAGGACAGGGGGGGCTAGAAAGAAACAGACCCCTTACCTTCTCCTGGGGCAGCTCCTCCAGTCTCTATGCGACCGTCACAGAAAAAGCACAAAGGGGTTGTGGCTCTGTGCCCTAAAGCAAGATGGCGGTGCTCAGGATCCAGAGTACCATGAGAGCCTGCAGGCCCCTGGATAAGGTAAGGGGTCTTTTTCTTTATAACCCCCGTCCTGCCTCAGTGCCAGGGTATGATGGCAGGGCGGGGGAGGGTCACCTTTAGACTAAAATTCCACTTTAAAATGTATGGACGGTGGATGCTAATCTGGCGTGGCCCTATCAATGAGGGGGCCCTCTCCTTAGTGACTGTAAGCAGCAGCTGCACAGAAGCCAGCCTGGCAGAGGCAGGCGGTCAGGTACTCTAAGTACTGTATAGGCTTTTTTTTGCCCACACCAACCTCTTTAAAAAACATTCTATGGTGTTTTATATTTTTTTAAACCTGTTGTAAATCCTTTTTCAGGATGACAAACTGACCAAAAGGGAAATCCTAGACAACTGGAACATGTTTGTGGGCAGCCAAGCGACCAACTATGGTGAAGACCTGACACGGCGGCATGATGAATTTTAACCCTCACCTCCGCGCTCCTGGTCGAGCTTATCTGACCTCAGCACATTGCTGATGTTTAAAGACTGGACTCTTCATTGTGGCAATAGGGACCTCGGGGTGGGGGATCAGAAACTGTATATTTTTTCTATACAGTTTTTTTTATATATATTATGCCTCAGGAAACCGTCACAAGACATTGATGCCGTCTGAAAATCATTTGTGACCTGATAAAACACGGAGATCATTTGGCCTAAGGAGCTGGTTTTATTTTTGTCACTGCAGTCATCGCCACTTTTGTGTTTGTGAAATTTTGTGGGTGTTTTTTTTTTTATTATTAAAGGTCACGACCCCAGAAAATGGCCTCTTATGTGTTTTATTATAGGTATATTATAGGCCTACTTATTAAGCAAACCCTAATTTCCTGAAATAATGTTTTAGATAATGGTAATTTTCCACTGGAGTTGAGCAGATCTCCCCTGTAAAAGCAGAATGGACCGTTCAAAACCTGCCACCCCTGATCCTTCCTAATAAAAGTGGATTAAACAGGCTCTATGAGGCTGGGTTACAGCTGGCCCCAACGTGGGATGCCCTGCTATGTGAAACCTCTAGGATTACCTATATACGCATCTTGAGAGTCCAATGCACATGCACAGGGCTCCTGCAGCATCAGCACTCTTTTAGCTAAGTGGTTCTCAAACTTATTATACGCCAAGTACCCCCAAGCGACAAGCAGTCACCATCGAGTACCCCCCTAGATACAAGCAGTCACCATCGAGTACCCCCTAGTAACAAGCAGTCACAACCAAGTACCCCCTAGCAATAAGCAGTCACAACCAAGTACCCCGTAGCGATAAGCAGTCACAACCGAGCACCCCCTAGCGATAAGCAGTCACAACCGAGCACCCCCTAGCGACAAGCAGTCACAATTGAGTACCCCCTAGCGACAAGCATACACCACCAAGTACCCCCTAGCAACAAGCAGTCACAACCAAGCACCCCCTAGCAACAAGCAGTCACAACCGAGTCCCCCCTAGGGACAAGCAGTCACAACCGAGTTCCCCCCTTAGGGACAAGCAGTCACAAGCAAGTACTCCCTAGGGACAAGCAGTCACAACCGAGTTCCCCCCTTAGGGACAAGCAGTCACAACCGAGTTCCCCCCTTAGGGACAAGCAGTCACAACCGAGTTCCCCCCTTAGGGACAAGCAGTCACAACCGAGTTCCCCCCTTAGGGACAAGCAGTCACAACCGAGTTCCCCCCTTAGGGACAAGCAGTCACAACCGAGTTCCCCCCTTAGGGACAAGCAGTCACAACCGAGTTCCCCCCTTAGGGACAAGCAGTCACAACCGAGTTCCCCCCTTAGGGACAAGCAGTCACAACCGAGTTCCCCCCTTAGGGACAAGCAGTCACAACCGAGTTCCCCCCTTAGGGACAAGCAGTCACAACCGAGTTCCCCCCTTAGGGACAAGCAGTCACAACCGAGTTCCCCCCTTAGGGACAAGCAGTCGGCAGCCGGGGTTGCACTGCCCCGCTGCTATACAGTACAGCAGAACTATGGTCATTTTTTACCATGGTTCTGCTTTAAAGCGGACCAAGAGGCAAAAACTATTTGAAAGGGCTTAACGCCATGCAGATGTTCTGGAATAACAGGCTGATTCTTTGCTGCAGAACTGAATTGGAGCAGCCATTTTGTTACACACATAGGCATGAGGGGAGAGCTGTGCCAGCAGCAGCCCACACCGAACTGAGGGAGATAAATGTCTCAAACACTGACAGCTTGTGTATTATGTTATATAAACACACACACACACTGAATAACCAGCTGCTAGAGGGTGTGTGTGTGTGTAGGGAAAGCTGCAACAATGTTTCTTTATCACTTTTCACTGCAGACTCTGGATTTATCACACTCTATTCAGTCAGTGTCTCTTCTAAAATGTTACATTTCTTTCAACTGCTCAGCAGAACAATAAGTCATCACAGCTGATGGCTTTCTATTAGAAATATAGGAGTATTGCACGGATATGAGGCAACTTTCACTGTGGGGTTGGGTTTTCAGAAGCTGGATCCTGGATATATGTGGCAAGATGACCACCCCCATTCAGTTATGCAGCGTAGAATCTGCCTGCTATTCCATAACATCTGCATGGAGTTAAGCCCTCTCAGTTAGTTTATGCCACCGATTTCAGAGTGGAGCTTTAGGGGTGCAATTTGCTGAACTTTCTTTTTTGACTTTTGTCCTGCACCAAGTACAGAAAGCCATTTAAAATCCATTACCTTTAACACATTTAGGGAATCAGAACCTATGCTTGGCAAACTCCAGGCAGTCCAAAATTGGGCCTGCTGAGGTCTGGATAGCAAGGGAACATCAGTGGCTCCGCTGCTCCTTTAAGATTCATATCATGCCTATTAATTATGGCTTTCCAACTCCTGGGCCACCCCAGATGGGGTTTGGTCCACTTTAAGAGTGTAGAAATAGATAGTTTCACTTACCAGATTTTCCTGGACACCTATATTCTAAGTATGTCACACACCCCGCTTCAAGATATCCATAACATGTGGGTAATACCGACCTGAAGAGGGCATTCTGCAGAGATGATAGGAAAAAGAAAGCCCCTCCCGGTCCATAAATACCTGGGACCTCCCACTCATTACCCAGTCTTTCATCTCTGCAGTCGGCGAGCAAGTCAGAAGATGATGCCTCCTCCTTGCACAGGGGGACTTGAGGTAGCTGGGACCATTCCCGGCCCGCTTTGATTTCTATTTCCGCCCAGATGTCCCTTTTATTTACTATACATGCCTCCCAGCCTTGGCTGAGGTCTGGGCGAGGGTAGAATGGCACATTAGGTGCCCAGGAGCTAAGCTCCACCGTGAGACCCTGTAACAGAGGGTAGGCGGTTATCCGGGCTGGTGACCCCGGTTTGGGATGCCCTGTCCCTCGGCCTTCACCCCAGGTAGTGTTCCCCTCTCCGAATTCCCTTCTCCTTGAGGGGGGGGGGGGGGGTTTGGGGGGCCTTTATTTAGGTGTAGTGTGTGTTAGTGCTTTACTGTCATTGCTCGGCTGAGGAGATCCCTCTCCTCAGCTTTCTGCTTGGAGGCGGGGCCGGGCGCTGGCACGTCGCCGCGGCCCGCCTGTATGCTGCTTTTACTATGGCACGGCGCCGGTACCCTGTCACTTTGCCGGCGGGTGAGGTGAGTTCTCCTCACATGCCGGAGTGGGGGGCGGGGACGGGCGTCGCCGCGGCCCGCCCCCCTCCGTCCTGTCTGTCTGCTTACCGGCGCCGCAGCCGCCACATACCGCTGCGGCGCCGGTCCTTGGCCGGGTTTAGTGCTGTGAGGGGAGATCTCCCCTCACGCTTGTGTTACAGGGGGCGGGACAGGGCTTTCGGCGGGACGGCGAAGCCCGCCCCCGTTCGGCAGGCGCCGCCGCGGAGCTGGCTGCGACATGGAGGGGGGGCGGGGCCATGGACAATCGCGCTCTCCGCACTGGCCACGCCCCCCTTCTCCTCTCTGCCTCCGTGCTGCTGCTGCTGCTGGCTCCTGCGAGGCGGACGCCATCTTGAAAGGAGGAAGCACCGTGAGTGGCCCTGCGGGCCCCATATCTTTTTTATTCCTTGTTGTCCTTTCATGTGCTCATAGCTTATTCTATTGTGTCTTTCAGGTAGACCTTCATTAGGTTAGGGGGTTCTCCCGGTCCTAGGGTCCTGGGTTAACTTTACCTACTTCAAATCCTCCCACTTGGGACATTAAAGGGGCATCCCGGGTTGCTTATACGCGTAATTCCCCTGGTCATAGCGACTACTTATAAGTTCACCATATGGAGGCATCCCCGGATACTGGGCTCGGGATCCCCTCGGGGCAATTCCGGAAGTGTATGTTGTGTGGGGTATCCATTACTGGGGACGATGTACTTCTGTGTATACCTTGTGCACAGCAAACTATTACGCGGCAGTCCGAACCCCAGGCGTCTGGGTCAGCACCGCCGGTCGCTTCCTCTCCTCCCCCCAGCTTGATACGCACCCCGTGTGACGTGCGATTGTGACGCACCCCGATGTGCGCCAGATTGGCCAACCTTGAAAAATTACTCTCCAGCTCGGTCGCCCGTAAGGCTCCGGCTAAGAGAAAGCACTTGTCGCCGGCCCCGCCGGTGGATGACCTTGATGATGTTAATAATCTAGATTATTCTGATTATTCCCCGCTAGAGGAAGGGGAGGTTTATGAGGATTCTGATAATTCAGACGATGAGCAGTTTGTTGGCGCTGATGCTGAGCTTGGGGACTTGGGGAGATCCTCGGATACTCCTAACGCTCTGGCTCAGATGTTTGAGGTCTTGGCTATTTCTCCTCCTGAGGAGGCTCCACAGCAGAAGGGGGAGTTTTTCGAGGAATCCAGGCCGCGCTTGGAATTTCCTAATCAGAGACACTTTGACAAAATTATTGCTAAGGAATGGGACAGGCCGGCTCGGCTCCCTGGTATTCCTCAGGGGTGGGATAAGAAATATCCCTTCCCTTCGGATACGGTTAAGCGTTGGGCATCCCCCCCCCCGAGGTGGATGCACCGGTTTTGGGGTTGTCCAACACTTCTGTTTTAAATAATCCCGATTGTTCCACCCTCAAAGATGGAGAGGATAAACGCATTGACCAGATGGCTTGTCATGGCTTTGCTAGCGTTGGGTCAGCCATGCGGCCCGTTTGTGCTTCGGCGCTGATGGTGGTGGCTGCCAGGTCCGTGGTCAGGGACCTGTTGACTTCTTCCGGGCTTCGTCCTGGTAGTGACGAGTTCCTTGGCCTTAAAAGGTGTGAGTTGTTTTTGTCTTTTGTATTAGCCGCCTTGGATGACACTTTGATGATGTGTGGTAGGACGTCGGCTCTGCTGGTGACTATTCGGCGGTCGGTTTGGTTGCGCCAGTGGGCGGCCGATTTTATGCCCAAAAAGTCGCTGACGGCTCTACCTTTTGTTGGATTACGGCTCTTTGGAGAGAAATTGGATTCTGTCACCAAGGGTGGTAGGTTACCTCAACGCAAGAAACAACGCCGTCCCTTTCGGGGGGCGCTTTCCTTTACCCCTTCCTTTCGTGGGGCCAGATCTGGCAGGGGATTTGCCTTCCCCTCTTCCAGAGGAGATTCCGGGAACAGGGGCAGAGGATGTGCCCGTCCAGGTTACAGTTGGGGCTCTAAGCCCAAGCCTGCTGTTAAGCCAGCTCAGCAATGAGGGGGCGCCCTCACCCATGCGGGTGGGGGGACGGCTGCGACACTTCTCCCAGGTCTGGGATCAGGAGGTCTCGGACAGATGGATCCGGGAAGTGGTGTCTTCCGGTTACAAGCTGGAGTTCGAGCTCCGGCCCCCTCCCAGATTTTTCAGGTCTCGGGTGCCTTCAGAACCTCTGGCCGCGCAGGGACTCCGGGTGGCAGTAGAGAGTCTTCTGGACATGGCTGTCATTTGCCCAGTGCCCCCCTCAGACCAGGGCAGGGGCTTTTATTCCAATCTGTTCACGGTACCCAAGAAGGACGGATCGGTCCGACCCATCTTGGATCTGAAGTTTCTCAACAGGTTCATCCGGCTGCGGAAATTCCGCATGGAAACGCTGCGTTCGGCTATCCACTCTCTTCGTCAGGGGGACTTTCTGCCGTCCATAGACATCAAGGATGCTTACCTGCACGTTCCGATCTTTCCAGCACACCAGAGGTTTCTCAGGTTCGTGGTGGAGGATCGGCACTTTCAGTTTGTGGCACTCCCTTTTGGTCTTTCCTCGGCTCCTCTGGTTTTCACCAAGGTGCTGGCGGGGGTGATGGCTCTACTCAGGATTCAGGGTATCCGCATTGTGCCCTATTTGGACGATCTGCTAATCATGGCATCTTCCTTCAGCCAAGCAGAGTTGGATACCAGAACGGTGGTATCCACTCTGGAGAGATTCGGTTGGGTGATCAACTACCCCAAGTCATCTCTGTCCCCGTCCAGGGTAGTGACCTTTCTGGGAATGTCTCTGGATACTTTGCAGGCCAGGGTGTTTCTGCCCCAGGCCAAGGTTCTTTTGATTCAGGAGTTGGTTCGGCTTCTCTTGTCGGTCCCTCGTCCGGCCATCCGGCTAGGGATGAGGCTGGTGGGGTTGATGGTGGCCTCATTCGAGGCAGTTCCCTTTGCGCAGTTTCACACAAGGACGCTCCAGCTCCATCTGTTGACGGTTTGGGACAAGTCTCCACCCCCCCGCGAGTTCGTCGATCCCTGCAATGGTGGCTGGGGTCTGTCAATCTGTTGAAGGACAGATCTTTTCTGGCACCGTGTTGGGAGACAGTCACCACGGATGCCAGTCTGTCAGGTTGGGGGGGGGGTGTCTGGAAGGATCTTCAGTTTCAGGGTCTGTGGGGCCCTCAGGAGGCTCACGAGCCCATCAATGTTCTGGAATTGAGAGCCATCAGGTTGGTTTTGTTTCGCTTGACTCATCAGTTGCAGGGCCTGCCAGTTCAGGTTCGGTCGGACAATCGGACGGCGGTTGCTTACATCAATCACCAGGGAGAGACTCGCAGCAGGAGTGCCCTCAGGGAAGTGTCTTTGATTCTGGACTGGGCGGAGAGCCACGTCCTGTGTATCTCAGCAGTCTACATTCCGGGAGTGGAGAACACGGAGGCGGACTCTCTGAGCAGGGCCTCCTCTCGCCAGGGGGAGTGGTCTCTCAGTCCCCAGGTGTTTTCTGGAGGGATCTGGGGTTTCTTTACCTGTTCCCTCCGTTTCCAATGGTAGCCAGAGTGGTGCGCAAGCTGGCCCTGGAGGGCGCGTCGGCGATTCTGGTGGCACCAAGGTGGCCAAGACAGGTTTGGTTCGCAGACCTGGTAAGACTGGCAGAGGATCAGTTCGTTCTGCCTCTGCTGCCGGACCTGCTCACCCAGGGTCGGCTACGTTATCCCAATTTACCATCGCTGGCTTTGACGGCGTGGCTGCTGAAACCGCCATCTTGAAGGAGGAAGGTCTTTCTGATGCGGTGATTCAGACTCTTATTAGTACCAGGAAGCGGTCTTCCGCTACCGTTTACTATAGGACCTGGAGGTCCTATATTGACTGGTGTGAAGGTAGGTCTTTCCCGTGTAGGGAGTTTTCCATTTCCAGGATTCTGGAGTTTCTTCAACATGGTCTGGATCTGGGGCTCCAGCTCAGTACCTTGAAGGGGCAGGTTTCTGCCCTGGCGGTATTCTTTCAAAGGTCCTTTGCACTTCATCCCTTGTCAAGACTTTTTTCCAAGGGGTTATGCATGTTCGGCCTCCTAGGAAGCCCTTGGTTCCAGTTTGGGATTTGAACCTGGTTCTTTCTGCTCTTCAGGGTCCTCCGTTTGAGCCCTTGAATAAGATTGCCTTGTCTTCACTTACTCAAAAGGTGGCCTTTTTGGTGGCTATCACTTCTGTTAGGCGTGTTTCTGAGTTGGCAGCTTTGTCCATTAAAGCTCCGTACTTCGAAATGCATCAGGACAAGGTGGTCTTTCGTTTCAAGCCGGATTTTCTTCCTAAGGTGGTTTCTGCCTTTCATCTGAATCAGGACATTGTTCTGCCCTCTCTATGTCCTAATCCCAGCAACGACAAGGAAAGGGCGCTGCATTCCTTGGATGTAGTTCGTGTTGTAAAATACTATCTGGTGGTTACGTCTTCCTTTCGTAAGACTGATGCCTTTTTTGTGGTGCCCTTTGGGCCTAGGAAGGGTTTGGCTCCTGCCAAGTCTTCTATTAGTAAATGGATTCGTCAGGCCATTATTGGGGCCTATTCTGCTAAGGGGAGGAGTCCCCCTTTTCGTGTTACTGCTCATTCTACTCGTGCGGTTGGAGCGTCCTGGGCTTTTCAGCACCAGGCCTCGGTTGAGCAAGTTTGTAAGGCCGCTACTTGGTCCTCTGTTCACACCTTTTCCAAGTTTTACAAGGTTGATGTTTGGGCCTCAGCGGATGCTGTTTTTGGCCGCAAAGTTCTGCAAGCTGTTGTGGTTTAGGTTGTGCCTTGTTGCCTTGTTTTGGATCCCCGCCCTTTTATGGACACTGCTATTGGATGTCCCACATGTTATGGATATCTTGAAGCGGGGTGTGTGACATACTTAGAATAATACCATTTTGTGAAATACTCACCTGTAAAATGGGTATTATAAGTATGTCACACACCCCGCTTCACCCGCCCTTCTCGTATTCTGGATCCTTTATATTGTGAAGTTTGCGTTGATTTGGTTTATATTTGCCTCTTCCTGGTCCCTTACCTTACTGCTTTCTTTATACTGGGTAATGAGTGGGAGGTCCCAGGTATTTATGGACCGGGAGGGGCTTTCTTTTTCCTATCATCTCTGCAGAACGCCCTCTTCAGGTCGGTATTACCCACATGTTATGGATATCTTGAAGCGGGGTGTGTGACATACTTATAATACCCATTTTACAGGTGAGTATTTCACGAAATGGTATTTTTCATGCTCTCCCTCTGTGAGATGGCTGGTGATCCACCATTGCATAGGTGCGATGACATAACTACTACTCACAACAGGGGTGGTTTCTGCCTTCCACCTCAATCTGGATGTAGTTCTCCCTTCCTTGTGTCCTAGGCCTAGCAATGACAAGGAGAAGGGTTTTGCACTCTTTGGATGTGGTTCGTTGTGTGAAGTACTATTTGGTGGCTACTTCTCCCTTTCGTAAGACGGACGCCTTGTTCGTGGTGCCCTCTGGGCCCAGGAGAGGTTTGGCTCCAGCCAAGTCTACCATTAGTAAATGGATACGCCACGCCATTGTTGGGGCCTATACTGCCAAGGGGAGGTTTCCCCTTTTCAGATCACTGCTCATTCTACTCGTGCTGTTGGGGCTTCTTGGGCTTTTCAGCACCAGGCTTCTGTTGAACAAGTTTGTAAGGCTGCTACTTGGTCTTCCGTTCATACTTTTTCCAAGTTTTATAAGGTTGATGTGCGGGCCTCAGCGGATGCTGTTTTTGGCCGCAAGTTTCTGCAAGCTGCAGTGGTTTGAAATTTGTGCATTTTTTGCCGTATTGGGATCCCCACCCATTATGGACACTGCTATTGGATGTCCCACATGTCATGAATATTGGAAACGCGGTGTGTGACATACTTGGAATAATACCATTTTGTGATTACTCACCTGTAAAATGGGTATTATAAGTATGTCACACACCCCGCTTCATCCCGCCCTTATTGGTATTTTGGATCCTTTATATGGTGAACCTTTTAGTGTTATGATTGTTTATATTTGGCTCTTCCTGGTCCCCTTACTGCTGTCCTATACTGGGGAATGTGTGGGAGGTCCCAGGTATTTATGCACCGGGAGGGGCTCCTTTTTTCCTGTCATCTCTGCAAAGTTCACCCTCTACTGGCCATATCCCACATGTCATGAATATTGGAAGCGGGGTGTGTGACATACTTATAATACCCATTTTACAGGTGAGTAATCACAAAATGGTATTTTTGTAACTAGAGAGTAGCAGAGTTGTCAGTTTCGGGGTCTAAAAGATTATAGGGCAGGGAGGGGAGGAGAGAGAAAAAAAAAAATAAAAAATCGCTAACCTTCTCCATCTTCAAATAACTAAATAAACGAATTAAAGCAGACCTTCACCCTGAATAAGTCTATCTTATATGTTTCCCCCATTCTGTACATACAGATTGCTCACAATAAAAATCATCCTTCCTGCATCTACTGCATTTTCTGAGCCTTTAAAACATCCAAGATGGCGGCACATGGGGTGTCAGGCTGCCTGCAAACAGGAAGTGTCTTCAGACTATGCCGCTATGCATTCTGGGATTGCTGACCTTTTCCTGACCCCCAGCTCTACTTTGGCTGTAGACGCCGATGCCAGAGCACATGCGCGGACTGCGCTATATCTTTAGATAGCCGGTGCAGGCACACGCCCTGCTGGAGGCAAGTGGGAATGCGGCCTGCAGAAGCTGAAGGTAGATGAGCACGCTGATTGGCCTGCGTGCCTGTGCTGTGGGAACGCTAGAAGGGTGTTTTATCAGCGGGCCAAAGCACAGGTGAATGGAAAACCTAAGTTTTGGTCCACTTTTAAAGATTTTCACTCTCCCAGGTGCTATTCCTTTCTGGTGGGGCATCCTGATTTGGGATGTCCCACCGTTAGGGTTGCTACCTGGCCAGAATTTTTTTTTATTAATTTACTGGCCTGGCGGTGCCAGTATTTGTTTTTTTACTGGTAGTTGAGGATGTGAAAATTATACTTGCAATTACAATTCCCAGTAAAAAAAAAAAAAATACCAGCACTGCCAGGCCTGTGGCTATTAAAAAAAAAAAAAAAATACCGGCCAGGTGGCAACCCTAACCACTGTGTGTATCCCTGTGGAGCGCACACCCTGGCGAAGTGTCATATCGACACGCAACGCGTCGGTGGCGGCTGCTACGGGGGACCCCCTAATGACTAGGTAATGCAAGTGTATATATTTTTTATTTTTGTATCAGTTTTTGGCATGTTACTACTTACTATTCTTACCGGATACTGGTGTTAACCTTTGCCTATTACATTGCACAGCACTTAAATAGCTTGGATTTATGTATTTCTTTTAGAGTTGTTAGAATTGTTGTTTCCCCTCTTCACATGAAATTTTTGTACCTTTTGCACAATTATATATATGTATTAGCACATAGCACTTTATAGATTCAGGTTATCCCTGTTTTATTAGGAATATCTCACGGGTTTTATTTTGGTATACAATATATTTATCGGTCATTAATTGTTTTCACCAGTGTCATACTTAGGTATAGCTTATTGGATAATTGTTATACAAGCCAGCAACGCTCATTGACAATTATAGTCTCGGATATTAGGATAATCCCCCGTTTTTGTGTTTATGTTTTTTAATCTGTACAATGTCTGGTGATGTGTGGTTTTTGTATCTGTAATTTTTAGTATTTATTTAATAAAATATTATAGTATATATACTTTTTCAGTATTTGAGTGCGGCCTTTTTCATGGGGGTGATCACCTAGGGATCAATCTAGGATCCCTTCAATTGTATATTATATCCCTGTGGATCGGCAAGAAAATTCAACTTGCTGGTAATCGCGGGTGGGCAGCCAATCAGTGTGCTCAGCTCTTTTCACCTCCGTTAGCCACTCTGATGATGAGCGGTGAGCAAGTTGAATGAAGCCGAGTCATGTCCCCCACAATGTGGACTACCAATACAAGGGTGAGGAGCTGGTCCAGATCATGCCCCCTCCCTGCACTGACCATTCTTCCTGACCCTCTCCTTGCTACAAGCACTCCCAGCTGCCCCCTCCCCCAGGCAGAGGTTACCTCTACCCAATTATAATGTATAGCCATCCCTGTCTAGAAGAGGAGCCACATCTGCTCCTCCTCCTCAGTACTGGACGTGTCACTGCTCCCTCCAGGCACATCCACTGCCCGACTGGCTGAACAGATGCTGCAAGCCGCTTCACCTACTTCACCATCTGGGCGTGGAATGTTGCCAAGCAACAGGGAGAGAGGCAAGTGTGAAGGATAGAGGTCAGCTACCGTGTTTCATTTGGTTTTCTACATTATCAATTAACATGTGAATGCCCCTCCCTCCCTCCTAGTCCTTTTCTGTGCCTTAACAAAACCTTAGTTATAAATAATTTTTTTTCCAGCTTATTCCCATATAAAGTGTGTGATGTTTTATGGTGACGTGTGATTTTTAACCCTTGTGTTAGCTTCAGAGGTTTCTCCTTGTGACAGCTTGTACACATTGGCCTTGATTCTGAGTTGAAAAAGATTATCATGGTAGTAAAAAATTCAAATCATGAGAAAAAAAGCCTGAGAATGTCGTCGTTAGTGAATTACCAAATAGGAAGACAATGAAAGTCAATGGTACTTTTTTTACTACAGGTAAAAAAGGGGTAAAAAGTTCAATACTTTTCCCAGGAGTATAAAGTACCATTGACTTTCATTGTCTTCCTATCTGGTGATTCACTAACAACATTTTCAGGCTTTTTTCTCATGAATTGAATTTTTTACTACCATGAATTTTTTTTTCTACTCTTAGTGAATCAAGGACATACTCTGTGTGCGCTCTCTGTTGCTCGTATTTTTTTTTTTTTACTTAGGTTGATTTAGAAAACTGAACAACGCCTGTTGACCCCTGTGCTGGCCAGAGTAAGGGGTCCCGGGATGGACTGCCGTCCATCATAAAAAGGAGCACAGCCAGGATGATGAGAATGCCTGTGTTTGAAGCAACATATCGGTCTCTGATGGACCTTGCCCATTATGCAGCATCATAGTGCCCAGGTCACACCCACATGCTTCAGAAGAGGAAACCATTAGGTGAAACTGTAAACAATACTATCTAGACCAGTGTACCCCCAGCCCTCTCCTTCAGAGCCACCAACAGGTCATGTTTTGTGGATCTCCCCATATCTCTGCTCTTGCGCCAATTACTCAACCTGTGTGTCCGGGTGGAGAACTGTTCAAGGAAGAGGGTTGGAAGAAACACTGATCTAGACCATTTCTTATTCAATATACAAATGGAAAACAGTTTAGGCCAAATAAAACCCAACACAACGGTCTAACAAAGAGCTTTGCCCATTCCGGCACTATAATAAAAAATACATATATAAAAAAACAAATGTCCACTCAAAAATGTAACTTTAACAAGGATTTAATTACAGGTTTAAAAAAGAAAAAAAAAAATGCAGATTATTTGTTCTCTCCCAGTGAAAGTACAAATTGTCTACTAAATAAAGCAGAGGATCAAACCAGAAGAGAGAGTATAGTGGCTAGACGGACTAATGTGTCCAGACAGAATCTGACCCATTTGCAATAAATAGTTTTGGTCTTGACTCTTGCAATGTACTTAAACCGGACCTTCAGCGTGATTTAATGAAAAGCCCAAACTCTTAAAAAACGGTTTGTGGGGTCAGAATCTCCTAAACAAGGACCGTTTGTTACAGTTTTTACTTTAAACGGGTGTTGGTCCCGCAGTCTGGTGATTGTAAGATGGGGGGGGGGGGAACCAGAATGCTGGAGCCCCCCTCACTGCAAACCGAACACAAAGCTTGTAATACTCACCTTCATTACGGAGTCGCGACTGTAGCCCACGTGACCGCCCGGTGGCAATTCGCGTGACTCCATTCTCGCACATGGCTCGGAATAAAGGCGAGTATTACAAGCTTTTTATGCGGTTTGCTGCGAGGGGGGCTCCGCCATCCTGGATGCCCCCTGCTCTTCTTACGATCACCAGACAGCGGGATCAACACCATTAAAGTAAAAACGGGTGTTGGTCCGGTTTAAAAAGGAGCAACCCACCCAATTTTGACTCCTTGGGGGGGGTGTTCATCTATGAGGCGGCATCCTGAATTGGGATGCCCCGTCCTCCCCCCAGGTCGCCCCATACACGGCTAAAAGTGAGCGAGGGATGTGACTGCGGTGAGGACTCCAGTAGAAGGTGAGTGTATCAGGGCTTCAGGGGGGTTTTACACAGTGGGGCATCCCAATTCAAATAAAAAAACTTTTTAGACCAAAAAGAAAATACAGGAGGAATCTGGATGGAGGCCATACAGGACGTGTCACGCCTGCATAACGGGCCGAGCTTCTTTAGCTTCAAGCTGCACTCCTGATGCAGAGAATCCTGTGCCACCCTGTAAAATACAAAAACAAACAATATACTGAGACTGTCTACTGAAGTAGTACCTGGTTAAAGTGGACCAAAACTTATGGGTTGACCCTCATAGTTGTGTTGGGGTAGGGGAAGTTATGTTTTAATTTTATTTAAGAGCTCCCTCTAGGGGCATCCCAATGTGGAAACCCCGTGGTTTTCCCTTAATCCAACAGCTGCAGCACCTGCCTGGGGTGTTTAAGTCTACAGGAACTACAAGCGCGCAGAGCAAGAAGGTCCACACCGTGGGATCAAGGAGACCATACAAAGAAACCAGTTTGACACCACAGGGCATCCCAAATAGGAATGTCGCTAAGGGAACCATTCAATTATTTTTGGTCCACTTTAACTAGGTCCCATCCTGACATGACAACATATTACATACCCCCACCTCAAAGAGTTAAAGACCAAAACCCAGCGCGATCGGCCCGCGAATCTACAAGATCGATTTCCTCCCCCTTGTGATTTTCCTGTGTGAAACCCCCTAGGTGGCCCCATACACTTACCTTGCTTCCTGGTCCATGAGCGAGCCGCGGCCACATCCCCGCTATCCCTCTAGCAGGGCGCATGCCATTGCTAGCCATTTGTGAATGGCCGGCGTGGGCACGCTCCCTGTTACAGGGTAGCGGGGGATGCAGCCAACAGCACGCTCTGAGCCGCTGGCCTTAGACGAAGGCTTAGACGAGGTGACGTCAGCCGCTCTGAGCGCGCGATTGGACGAGCGGCCGCGCATGTATCCGTTTACTTTCACGCAGCGGGGCACCCCGATTGGGTGCAAAAGAGAATGTCTTGGCTGAATCTGTAAACCCCATTTTTTTCTTCAATTTAAAAACAGAAAACTGTTTAGGACATCGCGAAATGTAGCATCACCTGAATTGCTTCCCCCATGGAGAGAAACTTTTGCCAATTTTCATTGCTCCTGCTTCACTCTAATCCCAGATAATGGCGCCTGTTTTAGCTGTAAAGCTCCACCTCCTCAATTTACTGCCACTGTTGTGTGTGGCAATGGTGTAATTGGGTGCAAAAGAGAATGTCTTGGCTGAATCTGTAAACCCCATTTTTTTCTTCAATTTAAAAACAGAAAACTGTTTAGGACATCGCGAAATGTAGCCCCACACAATGGTGTAACAATTACCTTTGCTTGCAGTAGCAGGTCTAGTTTAACTCCCCTGCCCTGGCATTAAGGCAATATGGGTGAGAAAAAAAAAAAAACCCTTACCTGTCCCAAACCAGCACTGTCATTTGAAATTAAAGCGGACAAAAACCCACACCTTTAACTAGCATCACCTGAATTGCTTCCCCCATGGAGAGAAACTTTTGCCAATTTTCATTGCTCCTGCTTCACTCTAATCCCAGATAATGGCGCCTGTTTTAGCTGTAAAGCTCCACCTCCTCAATTTACTGCCACTGTTGTGTGTGGCAATGGTGTAATTGCCACATCTATGCAATGACTGATCACCTGCCATCTTACAGAGAGCAGTAATTCTAAAGGGAGGTTCCTTCCCCTTAGCAGAATAGGCTTGAACCACCGCCTGAGGGATCCACTTGCGGATAGTGGATTTAGGCGGAGGCAAACCCTTCCTAGGTCCAGAAGTGAGAACAAAAAGAGCATCAGATTTCCTGAAAGGCTCAGTAGCGACCAAATAAAACTTCAGAGCCCTGACCACATCCAGAGAATGCAGTGTCCGCTCCTTGGAATTAGCAGGATTAGGACACAATGAAGGCAAGACAATGTCCTGATTGAGATGAAAGGCAGACACCACCTTAGGCAAGAAATCTGGCTTAAGCCGAAACACCACCTTATCCTGATGCCTCTCAAAATAAGGAGGTTTGATGGAAAGCGCCGCCAGCTCAGAAACTCACCTTACAGAAGTGATAGCCACCAGAAAGGCTACCTTAAGAGTCAAAAAAGACAAGGCAGCCTCACGGATAGGCTCAAAGGGAGGACCCTACAGAGCAGACAACACCAGATTCAAGTCCCAGACTGGTAGCATAGGCTTACGAGGTGGACGCACATGAGTAACACCCTGGAAAAAAGTTTTAACCAACCGGTGGTTGGCAAAAGATCTTTGGAAAAAAAGCCGAATCATGGTAGCCACAACAGAGGCAGGCAACCCCTTCTATGTCAAGATGTAGGTTTCAGCAGCCAAGCCGTTAAAGCCAGCGTTTGTAAATTGGGATGGCGTAGCTGTCCCTGAGTGAGAAGATCTGGATCCCTGGGCAAGACGTACTGGTCTACTGCCAACTGCAAGACGTCTGCGAACCACACCCTGCTTGGCCAACAGGGGGCCACCAGGATGGCCGACACCCCCTCCTGGGCAATCTTGCGCATGACCCTGCCCAGTAGAGGGAACGGAGGGAACACATAGGAAAGCCAAAACTCCGTCCAAGGCATTGCCAGTGCATCCGTGGCGAAGGCCAGAGGATCCTGTGACAAGGAGACAAACCTGGGAAGTTTGTGATTGTGACCGGACGCAAACAGGTCCACATCCGGCTGACCCCAGTGGTGACACAGGGAGAGAAACACCTGGTAGTTGAGGGACCATTCCCCCAGACGAGACGTCCCCCTGCTCAGGGAGTCCGCCACCTGGTTCTCCACCCCTGGAATGTATACCGCTGAGATGCAGGGGACATTCTGTTCCGCCCAAGACAGTATCAGAGACACTTCCTTGAAGACTCGCTTGCTCCGAGTCCCCCCCTGTTGGTTGATGTAGGCAACCGCCGTCTGGTTGTCTGAGCGGATCTGAACAGCCCGACCCCGGAGGTGTGTGGTCAGGTGGGCAGAACCAACCTGATCGCCCTCAGTTCCAGGACATTGATGGGAGCATGGGCCTCCTGGGGGCCCCCCCAACGACCCTGGAACTGTAGGGACTTCCAAAAGCCTCCCCAGCCCGTCAGACTGGCATCCGTGGTGACAGTCTCCCAGCACGGGGGCAGGAAAGTCCTGCAAAACAAGAAGATTCCTCGAGTCCAGCCACCATGAAAGGGACTGCCTGGCCAGAGGAGACAGAGCAAATCCCTGAGGTGCAACTGAAGAGGTCTCATGTGAAACTTAGCAGAGGGGACCGCCTCGAAGCAGGACACCATCAGGCCCACCAACTGCATCCCCAGACGGATGGAGTGATGAGGACACAAGAGCAGAGCCCAGGCCTGCTTCTAAAGGCCCTCCACCTTCTGCTGAGGAAGGAACACCTTGACCTGAGAGGTATCCAGTGTCATGCCCAAAAAGGACCTCACCAAGGATGGGGACAGTGAAGACTTGAGAAAATTGATCACCCAGCCGAAGGACTCCAGAGTGGAGATCACCACCTGGGTGTCCTGTTCGGCCTGATGAAAGGACTGAGCCACAATGAGGATGTCGTCCAGATAGGGAAGGATGCGAATGCCCCGGGTTCGCAGCAGAGCCATCACTCCCGCCAGCACCTTGGTGAACACCCTAGGCGCCGAGGTGATACCGAATGGTAAGGCCACAAACTGGTAATGCTGATCCTCCAGCACGAACCTCAGAAATCTCTGATGACCTGGGAAGATAGGCACATGAAGATAAGCATCCTTGATGTGCACGGTGGTCATGAAGTCGCCCGGGCGACAAATAAAACAAAATCAGAGCAAAGCAAGAGGGCCCTATAATCCTCCCTCCTCCTACCAGCCATAGCGCCATGGCAGAGACGCTTGAGCAGTTTCTTAAGGGCAATAGCAGTAATGGAAGCAGCACAGGCTGGGCGCAGTCCAGCCCCCACACAAGTAAAAGCATGGCAGGCCAGCTGATCCATGTGCCGGTCCTTGCTGTCCTTCAGAGTGGTAGTGTCAGGGTAAGGCATGACCGAACTATTAGACAGGCCTAGCACGGGAGCGTCCACCTCAGGGGGACAGGACCAACGCTTTACTAGATCAGCAGGAAAGGGATATTTCTTATCCAATCCCTTGGGCACAGCGGGCAGCCTGTTAGGACGTTCCCACTCCCTAAGCACCATATAAGTGAAATGGCCCTGCTCAGGGAACTCCAGATGCGGCTTTCTCTTAGCCACCTTAGGGGGAGCAATGTGCAAGATTTCAAAAATTTGTGACAGCAGAGTGTCAGTGTCCTCAGGGTACAATGATTCCTCCCCGGACGCAGACCCTGGGTCACTAATGCAACCCTGCTGCTGGTCCCCAGAGGAGTCAGAGTTCTGGAACAGTTCCCCTTCTTCTAGGGAATAAAGTCCCCCAGTAGCATCAAATTCCTCAATCTTCAGTGGAGCTCGAGAGTGTGGAAGTCAGGTGCTGCTTCTTGCCAGAAGCCTTCCTAGGAATAGGCCCGGCAAGCTGCTTCTCAATGTTGGCCACACAAAGTGCCAGATCAGACTGTGACCCCCTGCAAGCATCCTCCTCACTGGGAGCTAATTGCAGCAGTGGGGGGGTAGGTGATGCCGAAGGGGGCGCAGAGCTGGGAAGCGATGCAGGCAAACCAAGCTGGAGCGCAAGGACACTGAGCGCACGGCACACACACCGTGACATCATTGCTGATAGGGGATACCCCACACATGGAACACAGCCGGGATTGCACCGAAGGACCCCCGAGCACGCTATCCCCAGAAGCCTCCATATGGTGATTAACGCAGGCTCAATAGGCCAGCGCTGGGTAAAGGCTAATACAAAAGCCACCTGGGATGCCCTCCCACGGGATGCTCCCAGATCAGCAAAGGCTGGGGGGGGGGGGGGGGAAGGAGTAGAGCCGGGAAAAACCACAACCCACTGGTATCCCGCCTGAAAGACATAAGTAAAAATGACACATGAGCATCCCGCAGCACATGCCCCACAATACCAATAAAAAAAACCGCAAGGGCGACTCACAGACCAAGGACACCGCAGGGTCACCAAGACACAGACCGCAGGATGAAGCGACACACCGGAGGAAACAGCGCTGCAGCCCGGAATGGAGAAATCCAGACGCGCAGCTAATCCAAAATGGCACTGGGAGAGGTACCTCAAGAGGCGCGCCACGGTGAAGGGGGGGGGGGAAGACGACGCGATACGCATCATCCCTTGGCCCGCCCCCCCGAAGAACGCGAAAACGGCGCCCACGTGACCCCGCCGCCGCCATGACAAAGCAAAAACGCCACAGGTTATAGTGCCCACAGCCGCGGAACGCAGTACAAAGCGGAGTGGCGGGCAAAAAACACCAAAAAACACACTGTAAACGCCAAAACACCACAACACCACTCACCACTTCCACCCTCCCCCGAACAAAGTCAGAGAGGGGGAGAAGGCAGCAGCGAGTATCCAGGCCAGGAGGGGAGGGGGGACCCCTGAAGGAAAAGAAGGGGACACAGTCCCCAAAACACTCACCCCCTCAGAAGCCAGGGCAGGAACTCCGCATCCCTAGTAGGCTCACCATAAAGCCTATGGCCGGCTACCCTTTGTGGAACAGGGTCTGCGGCTTGGAGCAGCGCTCCTGGAGCACTTGTCCCTAGTGCTCTTCTACCCTCATCCGATCTGTCAGCCAAGGCTGGGAGGCAGTGAGGGTCCAGAAACGGGTGTAAATAGACTTGCAGGGCCGCAGGCTTGGTTGCCTCGCTGACCTGCGCATAGAGAGCCATCTTCTATCTTCGCAGTTTCACTGCAGAGGAAACACTGGGAACTATGGTTAATCCCGTTTTTATAGGGGCCAGGAGATGCCACAGCTCCTCTGCACCACCTTGTGGTGGAATAACCGTACTGTTATGAATACCGAAGCAGGCCATGCCATGCAATAAAGAAAAGGTTAGTTTTGTTTTCACACCTCCATCCAGCCTTAGCGACTATTAGGGAGATTTCTAGTTCCCTGTACTGTACCAACCTGCAGCGACTGGATAAATGCAGTTATTTGTATTGAACAGCAATTCATTGGTCAGTTGTGCTGCCACTATGACACTTACCCTCTGCAATACAATGATGTCCTTCTCAGTCAGTTTGTCCCCGCTGATTGGATCGATCATATCTTTCTTGATAAGCTTCTCAACACATTCTAGTGTGACGACGGATCCTCTAAATTGGAAATATATAAGCCATTCATTATTACTTCTATTAAAACAGTGTTAAAGCTGACCAAAACACATTTTTAACTAGCATCCCCTGAATTGCTCCCCCTATGAAGAGTACCATTTATTAATTTTCACTGCTCTTGCTTCACTCTAATCCCAGATAATGGTGCCTGTTTTAGCTGTAAAGCTCCGCCTCCTCCATTCATTGCTATTGTTGTGTTTGGCAATGATGCCATTGCCCCACCTATTTAATGACTGATCACCTGCCATCTTACAGGCAAAAAAAAAGAAAAGTTCCAGGATGATTCGAAAAGCAAAAATATCTATTTCTAGTTCTACACCATAAGAAGGGAGTATTGGCAGGGGGTTTGGACAAATGTACAAGTTCAGTGGGTTTTGGTCCGCTTTAACGTAAAAAGCAAAGCTATACTTCAAGGCACTGCAAGATGGCAGGATCTTCTGTGGACCAAATAGGCACAACACCAAAACGGACTTCTTCTTTATCAGCATCCTGCAGGCACCCATACAGGTAGAGAGAGTCCTTCCCATCCCACGGCACGATGCACACATCACATTGCACAGTAAGCCATCTACATTCCAATAGGCTCATGACCACTTTAGAAAGTATAACCACTAATTACAACAGAATCAATAAAGATAAACCAGTTGCTATTTGGCTATAACAATGTAACACAATGGAACTGGCAGGCTTTTCAGAATGACTCATCTGGTTTGTTATAGTCCCAGCAAGAAGGAGAGACCCCAAGGTATTAAAGAGGTCCTCGAGTCAAAAGAGATCAAAGCTTAGTAAATTGTTCCCTATACCCCCCCCCCCCCCAGTGACACAAGCTTATTGAGAGGGATTAACAGCATGCAGATGTTTAGAATAGCAGGCAGATTCTGCACTCTTAACATGCATGGCAGCAGCCATCTTGCCACACACATAAAACCGAGTCTCTCAGTCAAAATTGCCTCATAGCTCTGTACAATCATCTCTTATTTCTAGCCAGAAGTAGTAAGCCTTCAGCTGTAATGACTCATCATTGAATAAAATACATTGTATCCCCGATGGAGTGATTTGCAGCCGCTGCGGCCATAGAGATAGATTGTAACACAGATTTCCTTTGCTACATTAGCTGTTTATTCAGTGCTTGTGGGTGTGAAAAATGACAGGCAAGCTTCTCCTTGTTTCTGGGGCATATAGTTCTCTTACCTTTATTCTCTTGTTTGAATTTCTGCAGGCACAGCACCCCCCTAATTCTCATATGTAAGCAGGACTATCAGGTGTGTGGCAAGATGGCCGCCTCCATGTAATTCAAGAGTGATTCATCTTTATACCATCCCACAACATCTGCATGGGGTTAAGCCCTCTCAAACTGCTAATGTGACTGATCAAGAGGGGGAGCAATTTACTAAACTTTCTTTTTTTGAGGTCTGGTTTATTTACCCAGCCCATACAATATAGGTTATAATTGTTAGGCCCCTCTGCTGGGCCAGTGGTGGAGGGTGTGATGAGCGAGGGAGGTTCTTGGACCTGTGGTCGGTAACACTGGAATAGATGTTGTGGGGGTGAGATATCCACTTACTCTTTGTATAATTTATATACATATATATTCTGTCACTGATCATAAGAAGGGATACAATTACTAAACATTCTTTTTCTGACTGGAGGTCCACTTTAGCATCTCATCTCAATATGTGGCTCCCTGAAGTTTGCCGTCTCTGTACCTTGTTGCACGCCTGCGATTACACACACTAACGACAATCATTTTTTAATCCTAGGCCTAATCAGTTCCACCAGTACTACTTGGCTGCCTGGGTGTTCCTAAGTCCCTTCAACCCTTAGACCCCATAGGCTCTACTCATGCACGTTACCTTTATTCTCTTGTATCCCGTTTTAATACCCATTACGTTAATCCCCTGCCACAAAGAATTCCTTGTGTATACAATTCAACCGGCCTAGGAAATATTAGGACCACTAGAATGATCACATGACTGGTATACCCAAGGAAGGTACTTGACCTATTGCCCCTTATACATGTTAAAGCAGAAAAAAAGCCTGGAATTTGACTTTCCCAGGTTTTTATTCCCCATGTCCCAGGGTCATCCTAAATTGGAAAACCCCTCAGAAAGCCCTGTAAAGCTCACCTTTTCTCGCTCCATCAGTGCATGCACAGACTCTTGTCCAATAAGATAATTTGTTAGATTCCAGGCCGACAACTGTTGGGTTTTGTTCCACTTTAAGGTTATAAACGGGCAATTATCATTTAAAAAAGACAGCAAAATGAGAACACCATGGTTGTACAATGATGGCCATAGATGAACAGCCATTGGACCAAAACCCCGAAAGACTCCAGAGACGACTGATTCCCTATTATCAGGCATAGAGAGCGAAGAGACGCTCCTCCAAGATAACTGAGCAACTTACCTAACCAGTGATCCCACAGCTCATGCGCCGTCCACTTCCACATCCTCCATTTACTATAGCTGATGCACATTCCTGCGCCAGCCTTTGCTGTCAAACAAAGCTCTATGCCATCCACTTTAAAGTGGACCAAAACCGGGGATTACTACAATCTTGGTTTTTGCTCCATATCCTTGAGTTTGGTGCTTGAAACCCTGTCAGTCGCCCAATATACATACCTCAAACCTGGAGCAGCTCTGCTCCAATCGGCTTCTTTGGTTGTGCATATAAATGAGTGGCTAAAGAAGCTGAATAGGAGCTTAGGTGCTCTAGCATTCCATGGCGGTGGCAACCCCTGCATGCCTCTGTGGCTGTGCGACTCTTAGAGATGATAGGTCAAGTTTTGGTCCACTTTAAAGAGGAATAAGCACCTCTCTAAAGTCTAAGACTCCAAGGCCAATGAGGTTTCTCATTACGGGGCATCCCAAATTGGCATTCCCCGCCATGTTTATCTCCGCTTTAGCTGATCGCGTACCTGCGCCAGGCATTTCTGAATAGCCGATGCAGCTAAAGCTTAGCGGGGATGCGGCCGGTGGTGCGCGCCCCATTCAGATTGTAACGCAAGCCACAGATTGGCTGAACAGCAGGCATATGCACTGTGGGAATGAAGAAAAAAAAAAAAAAAAAAAAAAAAAAAAAAAAAAATCGAGGAATACACACAATAGGGGTGAATTCAGCACCATGAGTATTTTTTTACTCACTTTTTTTGGTGAGTAAACTCGTTTTCTCATCAGTTTTTACCTCATGATTACATGTTTAAAAAATGCACAGCTAAATATGGGGCTGAATTGCACCAAGGAAAAAAAAACATGAGAAAAAAGAAAAAGTAATTTCCCCCAAAAATAAATATACAGTGCTGAATCAACCCTAATGGCGCTTTTCCGATTTGGCAGGCAGAAGGAAAAACCCCAAAATAGTGAAAATCTTGGATTATGTTCATCTTTAGCCTAGTAGCATGCAGTACCCGTCAAATCCACCAGGTGGCAGCAAAAGTCTACACAGCTAACCCCCAGATTTAATCACAGCCCTTCTAGAAAACCTTTATGTCTAGACAGTAGGGACAAGAACAGTCACATACATGATCTACATGAATAGTGAAAAAAATATTTCTATTCACACATGGGCTGATTCAGCACTGACATTTTTTTCTCACTTTTTTGTGAGAAAAAAAAATGCATCTTGATTTTTTTTCCTCAGTGCAACTCTGAATAATTACCCCAGCTAAAAATAATTCCAACATTTGCAGAGCTAAAAAAAAGATGCTGAATTGCACTGGGGATAAAGATGCATTTTTTTTCGCACAAAAAAGTGAGTAAAAAAAAGTCAGTGCCAAATCAGCCCTATAGTGGTTTTGGTTGAAGAATAATCTATTGAAATATAATAAAAATCATGAATTCGATCTATTCTTCCTATTATTTAAACTGGTGCATATGCATAGCAAGCACTGACTTTATAACATGTGAGGGTTTATCTCTGTATCATTGGACTTGATTCAACAAACCTAGAAAATTGGATCGCATGGGAAAAACTTAAACTGGACCTTCAGTATCATTTAATTAAAAACCCAAATCCTTAAAAAAAATTATTCTGCAGCATTTTAAATTAAATTAATATATTTTATATTTTTAGTCAATTACTTATTATTCAGGGTACGGGCACCGCCATCTTGCCTCAGAAGCATCACATACTGAGCAGAAGAGAGGGGGCAAAAGTGCAGGGGGGAGGGTTATAGCTGTGCAGACAGAGCAGAGCTGGGGTCAGGAAAAGGACAGCAATCCCAGAATGCAGAGCGGCATAGTCAGAAGACACTTACTGATTGGAGGCAGCCTATGACTCCATGTGCTGCCATCTTGGATGCTTAAAAGCTCAGAAAAGGCACTAGGTGCAGGTAGGATGATTTTTTAATGTGAGCAATCTGTATGTACAGAGTGGGGGAAACATACAAGATAGGCTCTTATTTAGAGTGAAGGTCCTGTTTAAACCGGATCAACACCCGTTTCTTCTTTAATGGGCGCTGGTCCCGCAGACAATGAATAAGTACAAGCACGGGGCGGGGAGTAATCCAGAATGCTGGAGCTTTTTTGAACATAACCCTCCACCAAGAATACCAGATATCCTTTGATCAGCGTCCCGCGATCAGCCGCTGGGCAGTCACATGGCCATGGTCGCGGCCTGGGAGCGGGCCACCGACCCACATGCGCTGCTGCAGCCAAACGCGGGACTCCTTTCCTTAAGTGAAGGTAAGGATATCAGGCGTTCTGGGGGGGGGGGGGTTATGTTCTGGGGGGCTCCAGCATTCTGGATGCCCCAGCGAGCTTGTTCTTAAAGAAAAACCGGGTCCAGTTTGAGTAGCTTGAGGTCATTCAACAAAGCTAACTTAATTAAATTTGTCCAGTCGAATAGTAAAAAAAATGTACGTTTCTATGCAAAAATAACTTTAGTAAGTGAACATTTCTGTAAGATTGGCTGAAAATGGAAATTCTATGAAAGGGTCTCTGGTGCTGAGAAGTCTTTACCCAAATGGTACATTTTCTACATTTCACACAGATTCAGAATGATCATGTGACCTTCCCATGTAATAATGTATATCATTGTAAATTTGTGACAATCATTTTTAATGCACTTGTGCAGCTAGCCATTTGTTATGAAGGATCACATTCATCCATGTAATGCTAGTTATGTATTTAGTAATAGATCAAGGCAACTGCACTTGCTGTTTTCTTTTGCTCCACATGTTTTGTTATTTATCCCACTATTAAGGAAAGGCGGCTGGATGACTTGTGAGTCAAATGTAAAAAAAAAAAATAAAAAAATAAAAAAAGCTATTACAGTTGCATAGATTTACTCCTACTGATATGCAGGAGCTAACTTTATTTAAATATTTTGTAATTCTTTCAAATAAAATGAAAAAATAACCATGGCACTTCCTCCAGATTACCAGACTGGTGCACCAGGCATAGTTAGCCTGCCCCTGGCAACTTACTAGTCCCATGGCCAAGGTTTAGCAGTTTTGCTGGGGTGTCAGCTTTAATGTTGTATTAAAACAGTAAATAGAAAATCTAAAATAATCTAATAAAGAAATGTATTCCATAATAGATCAAGGCAACTGGGCTTACTGTTTTCTTTTGCTGCACATGTTTTGTTATTTCTCCACCATGTTTGTGTGAATTCAATATTGGCTATTGGGAAAGGTGGCTGGATGACTTGTGAAACGTATCAAAAGTAAAAAAAAAAAAAAACAGCTATGCACCTGCGTATATGTATTCCCGCAGACCTACTGGAGTTAACTTTATTTTTACTGTTTCAGTTAAAATGAAAACAAATCAGGGCCCCTTCCTCCACATTACCAGGCTTGGTGCACCCGTCTGGTCCATGTAACTCACTAGCCCCTTCAGCTTTGGCCCAGGTTTGGTCAGAAGTTTTAAATTTAAAGCAGGAATAAAAAATATAAAGCTAACTGTGCATGTCTTTTACACTGATAAAAAAATGCGCAGTTGCTAACCTGGCTTTTTTGGGTAAAAAAAAAAAGAAAACACACACACACAGGAATGTGCTGAGAATTTTTTACACCTAAAACACGCTAAAACTATAGTATTTTGTTCTCCAAAAACTAACTAATTTCTTGTTACAGAGTTTGTTGAATCGAGCCCATTGTATCTTTTTGTTACATTTGCTGAGTTAACTATGTGTAAAGCTTATGAAATTATTATTCATGTCACAAGTTCTATACTAAATAATGCATTAAATAAACCCCCTTTTTCCCCCGACACTGGTTGAAGGAAAAAGCATAAACCCGCTGCTCCCTCGTTGCTGGCAGCCGGGAGGCTAGACCAGAGATGTGCGGTGGCCCGCGCTGCAGGTGGCCGTGGCCTGCGGCTAGGCATCCGAGGACAGTGGATGCAGGGCACGCCTATCCTCTGCACAACTTGGGTGTTTGTGTAGGGCGTGCGTGTCTAAAAAGCAGCGGGGACAGCCGGCTGTTGCTCATCTATGGTCTGGCCTCCTGGTGGCTGCCAGTAACGTGGAAGCACCGGGTGTATGTAAGTTCCTACAATCGCCCCATAAGCCACACTGACATATCCCCCCCCCCCCCACACTTTTTTTTTGGGGGGGGGGGGGGGGGAAGTGCATCTTATCCGCCTGACGGATCCACTTGCTGATAGTGGATTTAGCAGGAGGCAAACCCTTCCTAGGTCCAGCAGGAAGAACAAAAAGAGCGTCAGACTTTCTGAAAGACTCGGTAGCAACCAAATAAAACTTCAGAGCCCTGACAACATCCAAAGAGTGAAGGGTCCGCTCCTTGGAATTAGCCGAGTTAGGACACAAAGAAGGCAAAACAATGTCATGATTGAGATGAAAAGCAGACACAACCTTAGGCAAGAAATCTGGCTTAAGTCAAAACACCGCCTTATCCTGATGCCTTTCAAAATAAGGAGGTTTGATGGAAAGCGCCGCCAGCTCAGAAACTCGCCTGACAGAAGTAACGGCCACCAAAAAGGCCACCTTAAGAGTCAGAATGCGCAAGGCAGCCCCACGGATAGGCTCAAAGGGAGGACCCTGCAGAGCAGACAACACCAGATTCAGGTCCCAAACTGGTAGCATAGGCTTACGTGTCGGACGCACATGAGTAACTCCCTGGACAAAAAGTCTTAACCAACCGGTGATTGCCAAAGGATCTTTGAAAAAAATTGCCAGAGTGGCCCGAATCCAAACCATGTTGCAAAAATTCCAGAATCCTGGGGAGAGAAAACACTCAACAAGGAAGAGACTTGGACTCACACCAGGCAATGTAAGCAAACCAGATCCTGTAGTAGATAAAGGACGAGGACTTCTTCCTAGCTCTAATCATGGTATCAACAACAGAAGCCAGCAAACCCTTATCCATCAAGATGGAGGTTTCAGCAGCCAAGCCGTCAAAGCCAGCGTTTGTAAATTGTCCGTGAGTGAGCAGATCTGGATCCTCGGGCAGGGCATACTGATCTACTGCCAACTGCACGATGTCTGCGAACCACACCCTCCTTGGCCAACATGGGGCCACCAGAATGGCTGGTACCCCCTCCTGGGCTATCTTGCGCAGCAGAGGGAATGGAGGGAACGCATAAAGGAGTCGAAACTCCGTCCAAGGCATTGCTTGTGCATCCGTGGCGAAGGCCAGAGGGTCCTGTGACAGGGAGACAAACCTGGGAAGCTTGTGATTGTGGCAGGACGCAAACAGGTCCACATCCAGCTGACCCCAGCGGTGACAGAGGGAGTGAAATACCTTGTTGCTGAGGGACCATTCCCCCAGCAGAGACGTTCCCCTGCTCAGGGAGTCTGCCCCACGGTTCTCCACCCCCGGAATGTAAACCGCCGAGATGCAGGGGACATTATCTTCCGCCAAGGCAGAATCAGGGACACTTCCTTGAGGGCTTGCTTGCTCCGAGTCCCTCCCTGATGATTGATGTAGGCAACCGCCGTCTGGTTGTCCGAGCGGATCTGAACAGCCCGACCCCGAAGGTGTGTGGTCAGCCGAGACAGAACCAACCTGATCACCCTCAGTTCCAGGACATTAATGGGAGCATGGGCCTCCTGGGGGCCCCACCAACCCTGGAACTTCAGAGACTTCCAAAAGTCCCCCCAACCAGTCAGACTGGCATCCGTGGTGACAGTCTCCCAGCACGGGGGCAGAAAGGTCCTGCCCACTAGAAAGTCCAGCCACCACAAGAGGGACTGGCTGGCCAGGGGGGACAGAGCAAACTCCTGATCCAGGGACACAGGGTCCTGATCCCAAACTGACAAGAGGTGCAACTAAAGAGGTCTCATGTGAAACTGAGCAAAGGGGACCGCCTCGAAGCAGGACACCATCAGGCCCACCAACTGCATCCCTTGCCGGATGGAAGGATGGGGACACAATAGCAGAGCCCCTGCCTGCTTCTGAAGGCCCTACACCTTCTACTGAGGCAGGAATACCTTGACCTGAATGTCGTCCAAGTAAGGAAGGATGCGAATGCCCTGATTCTGCAGCAGAGCCATCACACCCGCCAGCACCTTGGTGAACACCCGAGGTGATACCAAATGGTAAGGCCACAAACTGGTAATGCTGATCCTCTAGAGTGAACCTAAGAAATCTCGGATGACCTGGAAAGATTGGCACGTGAAGGTAGGCATCCTTGATGTCCACTGAGGTCATGAAGTCGCCCGGGCGCAGGATACTGACCGCCAAGCATAGGGTCTCTTTCCCCTTCAAGTCCAGGATGAGCCTGAGAGACCTGTCCTTTTTGGGGACCGTGAACAGATTGGAGTAAAACACTCGACCCTGTTCCTGGCAAGGCACCAGGCAAACGACGCCTCAAGGCGCAAACCCTGAGCTGACAGAGGGTTTTGAGACATCCGGGATCTGATGAATCTTGGGGGCGGCCAGGCTGCAAACTCCATCTTGTAACCGGAGGACACCACCTCCCGAATCCACCGGTCCGAGACCCATAGCCTCCAGACGTGAGCAAAGAGCCGAAGTCGTCCCCCCACCCGGATGGTTGAAGGCGCCTCCTCATGCCTGAGGGGGCTTGGGGCCCCATGAGAGCCCGGGACGACCACAGGATCTGCCACGACCCCAAGAATCTCTGGTGTTGGACAGCCCCAGCACGGGAGCGTCCACCTCAGGGGGGACACAACCATCGCTTGACCAGGTCAGCAGGAAAGGGATACCTCTTATCCCACCCCTTGGGCACCGCGGGCAATTTACTAGGACATTCCCCCTCCTTGAGCACCATATTAGTGAAGTGACTCTGCTCAGGGAACTCCAGGCGCTGTTTATCTGGACGAAAGAGCTCACCCTGCTTCCTCTTAGCCACCTCAGGGGGGGCAATGTGCCAGATTTCAGGACTATGACTCCTCTGGGGACCAGCAGGAGGGTTACGGCAGTGACCCTGGGTTTGTGTCTGGGGAGGACTCATGGTTCCCTGAGGATCAGTGTCCTCAGGGAACCACGAGTCCTCCCCAGACTCGTCCTGAAAGAGTTCCCCCTCTTTCAGGACAAAAGTATCAGGTCCCTCATCCTCCTCAGGAAAGAGGGATGTCACGGGAACTAGGTGCCGCTTCTTGCCAGAGGCCTTACGTGGAACAGGCCTGGCAAGCTGCCTTTTAATACTGGCCACACGCTGTGCCAGGTCAGACTGTGACCCCCCCCCACTAGTATCCCCCTCACTGGGGGCTAAATGCAGGGGCGGGGGGGTAGGCGATGCCGAAGGGGGAGCAGAGCTGGGAAGCAAAGCGGGCATCCAAGCCTGGAGCGCAAGGATACCTTGGGCGCAAGGCATGCACACCGTGACACTGTTACTCACAGGGGATACAAAAGTCTTAAAGGGGCCACAGCACTCAAACCAGTTAGCTTGCTGACCAACCTACAATCTGTCTCTAAACTAGATTAAAAACAGGGTGCTCGGTCACACACATCTGCAGAAGTATGCTTAAGCTGCACCACCAGCGCCAAGGTGCCCCTGTGAGGTGCTGCCTGTGTGGTCTGAGCGGCTGCCACCCCTCTTTTGTTTTACTCACAGGGGATACCCCACACATGGAACACAGCCGGGATTTCCCCGAAGGACCCCCAAGCACGCTATCCCCAGAAGCCTCCATAATGGTGATTAAGAGAGGCACAATAGGCCAGGACAGGGTAAAGGCTAATAAGAGCCACCCTGGATGCCCCCCCCAAGGGATGCCCACAGGAGCCAGTAAGGGAAGATGAGTCCTGGTAAGGGGTAGGACCAGGAGAAACCACAACCCACAGTTGTCCTGCCTGAAAGACAAATAAAAACACATAAGCATCCCGCAGCGCATGCCCCAGGGAGACCAACAACCCCCGAAGGGGACTCATGGACCAAGTAGGGCAAGGGTACCAGCCGCCAGACCACAGGAGGAAGCGACAACTGACAAGGATCACCGCCGCAGCTCCGAGATAAGAAGGGCCCAGGCGCGCAGAAGAAGCAAATAGGCGCCGGCAGAGGAACCTTAAGGGGAGGGCCGTGTGAAGATGACGCCATACGCGTCAACCACCGGCCCTGCTTCCCCCCGAAGAGAGCGAAAAAGGTGCTCACGTAACCTCACCGCGTCATCACAGTAGAAAAAAAAAACGCCTCACAAATATAGCGCCGCCCACCGCGGAGCGTAGTACAAAGTGGCGAGGTGGCGAAAAACAGTTAAAACACAGTAAAAAGCAGATGAAAGCAAAACACACCCTCGCCGCGTGGCGGAATGACCCAGATGTAATGACTTCATGAAGCAGGACGTGCCATGCAATGGGAAAATACAAAACAAGACTGAAGTGGACGTGTCCAATTACACACCTTTCTTCAAAAAGGAGCACCAATATCAATATGGATACAAAATTCTTTATTATGAAAAAGGAGATACTATTAAAATACACAAAAACACACTGGACAATTAAAATCACATGGATGACCCCATGGTCACAATAATATTAATGAAAAAAACCCCTAAGCGGGAACAATGCACCCTCACCTTGAAGTGACATGGGAGTCGCGGGCGCGGTGATTTATATTTGATGACCCTGTGATGCTAACTCTATGTGCCATTCTTTATTCTTGAATATTCAGGTTTGCTGGTGTCATTTAGCACGCACACGTGCACTTTGAGTATATCTTTATTGTTTCCATTCACTTATAACTGTTTGAACTGGGCGAGTCTGCCAATATATTTTCTGTGGAATTTATTTTTTTATTCATTTTCACATATGAGGTATTGTTGTTAAGAGTTGATATTTATTAGAGGTTGTACACTTTGAGGGCCGGCATAAAATAACTGTTATAATAGGATCTAATAAGCGCACATAGGGTCTTTTGATGCATTTTTTCATTAATATTATTGAGACCATGTGATTTTTATTGTCCAGTGTGTTTTTGTGTATTTTAATAGTATCTCCTTTTTCATAATAAAGAATTTTGTATCCATATTGATATTGGTGCTCCTTTTTGAAGAAAGGTGTGTAATTGGACACGTCCACTTCAGTCTTGTTTGGTTCATGTGAGTGAGCACATGTTTATATTCAGTGGTATTGTCTGGTGCACCCGTTACTAGAAATACATGGGAAAATACACTTCAAGCCCTGGCTGCAGATAGGTAGCTCAATCATCAGGCTGCGTTTGGATTAGGTTAGTTCTCACATGTGTGGTAACCTGGAAATGTTTTTCTTTGTTCACAGAAAAGGACGACAGGCAATTCCGAGTCGCGTGCTTCTATTTTAAAGCCCCAACCTGCAATCAGAGAAAGCACTCGGCATGCAATCTTCTGATGAAAGCGGTTAGAAGGAGGAGGGGGGGGGGGGGGGGGGGGGGAACATACAGGCTATGGCCAGGCAGCTTTCTCAAGCAAACATCAGCAATAATTTCCCCCCAAAAATGTTTACAGGCCTTTCGTCTGCATCTTATTCCCCCCCCCCAAAAAAACAGCTGCTGAACACTTACTGTACATCAACTGGAAGTAAAACACTCCTCCCTTTTTAACATGCCCTAGGAATAAGGAAACCTGGTATTAGGCCAAATTGCTCACCTAGCCCACATTTATTGTACCCCACGTGGCCGCAAGGGGGCTTTGCCAGGAAAATGTGCATGTCCCGAGAAGCGGGAGAAAAGGATGAGTGGGGCTTGCGACCAAACCGGTAATTATATTATATATACATCTACCATCAAGAGTGACATACGTTCCATTGTAACATCTAAGGAGGAGACCAGGAACCATTGGTCATTGGGAGACGTGTGAGGACTAACAGACTATTGATTTGATCAAACCGCAGCCCAGACAGACTAAGTATTTTTACTCTTTTTATTTGTATTGCTATCTATTTATTAGTACAGTCTTTTATAGTTAATCCTGTTTTATCCCCTTGCACCGTTTTCTTGTTGTTTTTCTGTTATTTTAGACCAAATTAGACGAAAGCCTCCAAGGCAGTGTACTATCCTCCCCCCCAGGGCATCCCAAAGTGGGAACCCATCCAGGTAACCTGCAAAACTTACCCTTACTTGGGGCTTCCAAGGCACTTCCCTGGCGTCACTTTTAGCTGAGGTACATACCCATGCCCAGCCATTCAGACTAGAGGGACCAGCCAGAGGATCACAGGTCACTTCATCTGGCATTTTTGAGATCAGACAATCTCAAACGCAAACCTGCCCGGGTGGGCACAGAAACAGCTGTTGTACCCCCCTCTTTTTTTTAAACCGGGCCACCATCATGCCCAACTGTGCATGCCCTGCTATGTGAATCCCTGAAAAACTCACCTCTTCCTGGTTCCCACGTGGCCCGCTCACCAACCAGCGACGCTCGTTCAATTGAGATTCCCTTTGCTGCACTAAGCTCAGTGAGGCTAAGAAATACTTATAGAGCAACATCCTCGCACATCTCTAGCTGTGGTTGTGTTCCAATTCAGGATGCATCATAAAGAGCCTAATAAAGTCTCGTAGACTCGAGAAAGGGTGGTTGCTCCTCTTAAAAAATGAGATCAATAATTTAATTAAACATTAAATATAAAAGCATTATATATCAATATCTGCTTAAATACTCTGGGGGAGAAGGGATATTCCAGGGAAAGGTAATTGTTTTCCCATTGTGTCGGGCATTGTCCTAAACGGTTTTCCATTTCTATGTAGAAGAAGAAGTGGCCGAGACATTGAGGTTTACAGTGTCACCTTATAATTTCTCTATTGAAATATTGCTTCTGACACAGGCATTCTCATCACCCTGGCTGTGCTCCTCCCTCCCAATGATCAATAGTGAAGGAAGAGGCTGCAGGCTCTATTGTCTCGTTCCACAGCTGTGCTTTTGCCACCTAATCACCACAACCACACAGGCAGCCACTGGTGATTCAAATGCTAACTAGGAGTGGCGGTGACTGAAACATTAATTAGGTGCAACAGTGAGTGAAATGCTAATTAGTTGTGATGGCGATTGAAACGCTATGAGTATGTCATTGGGCAAACAGCTGTTTTAATCCCTGCTGTCATGCTATATGAATAGCTGGGGTGGGAGCACATACACAGCCCGAGGATGCAGGGAATATGACAGCTTGCGCTCCCCACTGAAAACAATGAGAGCCGAATGACCAGCACTCATCGGATGAGAACAGGGTCATTGAAATAATTAAGTTATACTTACAACAGTGTTCATACAAGAAAATAAAAGCAGTAGCTGCCCTTCAGAATAGTGAGGACTCAGCAGGATCCCTGCAATCCTTCCACGCTGTAAGCTCCACCTCCAGGCAGAGCAGAGGGCCAAATAAGGCTTAGTGCATGGAAAAGAAATGGAATTTATCTGAAGGCCCAATACTTAAGATCCTCTTGCACTGTGGCCAGCATTCTGAATGGGACCTACAGTACCGTGGATTTGGGACAAAAACACTAGTAGTGTAGGTTTTTCTTTTATACGCAAACTGGGTCTAGGTTGGGAGAGGGGACTGGGAAGGGGGGGGGGTAGGAAGCAAATTCGTCTCCAGGTCCACTTTAACAGCTGCACGAACAGCTCCATCAGATACTTTGCCTCAACCCACAACTGGAAAGAAAAGCTTTGACTAGAGTGCTACTTACGAAGGCCGCAGAACTGCACAGGGTACAGAATTTCCAAGCATATCCCGTGTCACAGCGCACACGTATCTGTCTTGGCGGTTTATCAGACCCACCCGGTCAACTTTTTCGTCTACCTTTGTAAATTTCACAGTAATCAGGTCTTTCATTTTCAGAGGCCTCCCACTCATGGGGCAGTAAACAGTCTTGTCCTGTTCAGAGAAAGATGGTTAGTACAGGGGGACCAAGTCTAGGCGGCACCATAAAGAGGCAACTTAAGAGATCTGTGGGGTTCCCACATCAGGGGCCAAATACAACAAGACCCCCCCCAATGAGCTACATTGGAATATAGCTAGCGGCTGGAATATACGTGCTCGGCAGTCATTATATTTGGAAACTAATACACTGTACAAATGGTTGAAGCGGACCAACAGTGAAAAATGACTTAAAGCGGACCTTCACTCTAAATAAGAGTCTACCTTATATGTTTCCCACACCCTGTACATACAGATTGCTCACATTAAAAATCATCCTACCTGCATCTACTGCATGTTATGAGCCTTTAAACATCCAAGATGGCGGCTTATGGAAGCCGCCATCTTATCAGGCAACCTGCAAACAGGAAGTGCCTCCTGACTGTGCTGCTCTGCATTCTGGGACTGCTGACCTTTACCTGACCCCAGCTCTGCTCTGTCTGAGCAAAGCACAGCTATAACCCGCCCCCTGTACCTTATCCCACTCTCCTCTCCTCAGTAAGTGTGATGCTTCTGAGTCAAGATGGCGGCGCCCGTATCCTAAATTCCTGAACAGAGTTGCAGCCCAGTGGGGGAAAAAATAATAAGTTAGTGACAAAAAAATGTAAAATATATTAATTTTAGATGCTGGGGAACCGTTTTTTAAGAGTTTGGGCTTTTCATTAAATCACACTGAAGGTCCGGTTTAAACCAGACCAACACAACAAACAGTGCTTCTATGCATCCCTCCCTGGGGCAATTTAGATGGCTGCACATAAAAATTCATTTACCGTTTTCTAATTCTTGCCGTGGCAAATTTTAAAAACAAGATGGCGGTTCGTGTGTTTGCAGGCCATCTGTAACCAGGAAGTGCTGCTGGGCTTCCTGTTACTGTGCATTGTCAGTTATGTCAGTTGGAAGAGAAAGCTCCAAAATGTCCGCTACTTTTATTTTCCATCTGTGCCAAACTGTTGGTCCGGTTTAAATAACCCTTTGAGTTGGTTGCTTTATATAATAGAGGACGCTTACTGGCTTCTTCACTAGTGTGGATTTGGCCTCAGGGGTCAGAGATGGGATCCAGAAGCTGGGAAGCTGCTTGTTTTTGTCTTCACTGCTCTGCTGACTGCTGCTGGCGGCTTCTGGAGCAGATCCGTTACTCTCTTTAGGAATGAAAAAAATCACTATTCAGATATCAATATTATTCAAAGAAATCAGACAGATTTTATTTGATTTGCCGAGAAAATCATTTTGACAAATCAAATTTATCAAATATAAAAGTCTTGTACCCGGGGAGCTTTTAACCTTGGAAGCAAGAAGGATCCAGAGCTCATTAGGTTATCATAAGAACTAGAACAATATTACACTAGACCTTCTGCTCCACAAATACACTTAAAGTGGACCAACACCCAGGACTTTCACTATCCTGGGTGTTGGTCCACTTCAGCGGGGCATCCGAGATCAGGATGCCCCGCTGTGTGAAACCCCTCCAAAAAAAACGTACCTTTTCGGCGACGGACAAGTGGCGGATAAGCCGCCGCCTCCCGCGTGTCCCTCTTACAGGGCGCGCGCACTGCTAGAGGGGCGAGGTGGCTGATCCGTCGCTGATAAGGTAAGGTTTTTTGGGGCTTTTGGGGGGTTTCACCCCGCGGGACATCCCGATTTCGGATGTCCCGCGGGGAGGGATCTGATCGGCCCGGGAATCTTATAGATTCCCGGGCCGATCACCCCTGGGTGTTGGTCCACTTTAAAGAGGAACAAAACCCAGTGCTGGCCCTAGAATGTAAAAGATTCCATGGCTGGCTGCTGGCCTTCCCGCTGTGTAAAACCCCCCCTGGGTTCCAGCAAATCTCACCTTCTCCCTGGCTCCCTTGCCGATGTCAATATCGGCAGCCGCATCCTAAACATCTATAGGCCGTGCGAGCGCTGCAGACCCCGGGGGTGCGGGCGTTCACGCTTCCAATTGCCATAAACAGAGCAGTTTGCTGAGCTTTAAAGCGGAACCAAAAAAAAAAAAAAATATGTAAAAAATATTATTCCAGGACCAGTCAGAAGGCCACATAAAAAGGCTTGGGGAGCCGTATCCAGCCCGGAGTTTGACACCACACGACTCACCCGCTTCCTGGCTTCCATTATCCTTGTAAACAATGGGCAGCCGTATCCCCGCCATCTTTGGCCTGTGTGCACACTTGCGTGCATGACGCTGGGGAAGAGATTTTAAGGGGTGGCCCAGAAATCCCCCACTATGCCGGAAATCTAACTGCACCACTAAAGGATTCAAAATTACATAAAAAATTTTATTACTCAGAGGCAATACATACTTAGATGAATTGAAAAAAAAAAAAAAAAAACATCATACATAACAAGACACAATGCAGGGGAGTTTAGAGTGGTCTTGTTGAACGCCAGAGGACTAAACACGCCCCTTAAGAGATCTAAACTAGCTCAGGAACTGGCCAGACATAAAGCAAACTTCGCATTTATACAGGAGACACATTTTAGGGGTGACGGGGCTCCCAGACTGTCCTCCAGGTCCTTCTTCCAGTCCTACACAAGTAATGCGCCGGATGTAAAGGCGAGAGGGGTGGCGATTTTGATCGCTAAGAATACTCCCTCTCGGGTTTCAGATAAGATAGCAGATGAGCAAGGAAGATACTTAATCGTCAAAGGCTCCTTGTTTAATAAGAAGTACACTTTGGCGGTTGCTTATGCCCCTAACTCCGGACAGGTAGCTTTCCTGGACTCTTTCATAGACAAGCTTATGGCGGTACAAGAGGGACCCATTATTCTCGGGGGGGGACCTGAATGTAGCGTTGGATCCCCTATTGGATTCACCCACAGGGCGGTCAGCCCTGGCGTACGCGGCATTGAAGAAAATAAAGAGGATCCTCCAGAAAGCACAGCTCTGTGACCCGTGGTGAATTAGCCACCCCACCGCTAAGGATTACTCCTTTTACTCTGCGGTCCATGCCTCGTACTCCAGAATCGACTATGTCCTGGTCTCCCACTGCCTTTTACCACATATAACAGACGCCAAAATAGAACCTACAATTATATCAGATCATGCTCCGGTGGCTCTTTCTTTCAACCTGACGGGCGGATCTAAGGGGGAGTGGACGTGGAGGCTGAATGAGTCTCTTCTACAGAATGAACCGCTAGTCCTTAGCCTTCAAAATGCCATTAAAGAATATTTTGAGTTTAATAAGAGCATAGATACCTCTCCATTTAATAACTGGCAGGCTCACAAAGCGGTAATTAGGGGCATGCTCATCAGACACGCCACCCAGATGAAGAGGGACAGGGAGCAGGAGGTACAGAAACGACTGGAGAGGGTTCAGGAGCTCGAGAGATCGCATAAAGCCTCATTAGCAAAAAGCAAGCTTCTGGAGCTCTCTGAGGCCAGAGCGGCACTGAACTCCCTCCTGTCTTCTAGAGCCGCTTATATCATCAAACTCTGTAAGAGAATGTATTTTGAGTGGAGGAATAAAAGTAGTGCACTCTTATTAGCGAGAGCGCTCAGAAAGCAGCAATCACTAAATTACATTGAGACTATTATCGATGAGCATCAAAAAAAGCTTCACAATACCCCGGACATCGCGAGGACCTTCCAGTCCTTCTTCCAAAAACTATATAATATCCGTTCTGGTGGGGCAGATCCGGGTCAGGGGCATATAGAGCAATTGAAGCGATACATAGCGGACTCTGGAATGCCGGTGCTGCAGAGGGAGGAGAGGGATGCATTAGAAAGCCCGATTTCTATAGAGGAACTGAGAGTTGCAGTGCAGTGTTCACCGAATGGGAAGTCACCAGGGCCTGATGGGTTTTCTGTCAGCTACTATAAGCAATTTCTTCCTCTGTTAGGCTCGCATTTTCTTTCGGCTTTTAATTCGCTCCTAGCGTCCCCAGACCAAGCCACTATCCCGAGTGAAGCGTTAACTGCATACGTCACTATAATACAGAAACCCAGGAAAGATCCGCTCGCCTGCGGAAGTTACAGGCCCATTTCATTATTGAATGTGGATCTTAAACTCTTCTCGAAGATCTTGGCGAATAGACTGTCGGGGCTGCTTCCGGGGTTGGTGGACGGTGATCAGTCGGGCTTTATCCCCGGGCGGGAAGCCCGCGATAATACGACCAGAGTGTTGAATCTACTTCATAGGGTCAAACAAACCGGGGAGCCGGTTGTCTTGCTGTCCACCGACGCCGAGAAGGCCTTTGACCGGGTAAACTGGCAGTTTATTAGAGCGGTTCTTGAGCATATTGGGTTGGGACCTAAGGCATTACAATTGGTCATGGCCTTATACTCAGACCCCTCGGCAAGAATCAAGGTAAATGGAGCCTTGTCGGGCCGAGTAGACATTAGGAATGGGACTAGGCAGGGGTGCCCCCTCTATGGAGCCTTTCTTGTGCAGAATTAGGAGACAGGAGGACATCAAAGGGATCACAGTTGGGTCAGATACACATAAGATCTCGGCCTATGCTGATGATCTGCTCTTCTTCCTCGCAAACCCGACAGTAGGCATCCTGGTATTACTGAAGGAGTTTGAGAGGTTTGGTAGGCTTTCTTTCTTGAAAATAAACTATGACAAGTCAGAAGCTATGGGGGTGAACCTTCCCGGTGGGATGGAAACCCTCCTCAAATCTTCCTTCCCATTTAAATGGCCTCCATCGGCCATCACGTATCTGGGCACCAAAATTATTAAAACAGTGGATGGGATATACACGGCAAACTTTGGCCCCCTTTTCTCCAGAATTAAAACGGACCTGGTGAACTGGGATCTCTCCACCTTCTCGTGGCTGGGTAGAATAAACATTATCAAAATGACGATCTTACCGAAAATTCTTTATTTGCTTCAGACCCTCCCTATACAAATTCCCAGAACATACTTTAAATCCCTGAATTCAATCTTTATTAAATGTATCTGGCAAGGACGAAAACCAAGAGTGAAATTGCATCTCCTCTTTAAACCGAAGCAGGCTGGGGGACTAGCGTGTCCAGACTTATTTCAGTATTGGCGTGCAGTACATCTCCAACGCATATTAGATTGGCACCATCAAGGTACGAGGAAGAAGTGGGTGAGGTTAGAGGCGACCTGGCTGCAAACCCCGATAGGGGATTCGGCTTGGGTGTCCGGATTGGGGAGACCCTTGGGTAAAGACCACCCGCTCGTAGCAACCTCCCTTGGAGTCCTAGACAAAGGTAGAAGCAGGACGGAGATATCCCCTTGGCCAACGCCCTTGGTCCCGTTGGTGCACAACCCATTCCTCCCAATTGGCATTCTCCCTCGTCTTCGAGGGATTTTTGCTGTTAAGGGTGCCCCGAGACGGATGGACCTCGTGTCACCCTCCGGCTGGACACGATTAGAGACTCTCAGAGAGAGGTGGGATACGCATCTATTTGATCAATGGCTCTTATTCACATTCCGGAGCTTTCTCCTGAGTCTTGGGACCAGACAGGCGCTGGCCAGGTACCCCCTTTGAGCAACTGGCTACCGTGCAGAACCCTCCTCTTAGGTTGGTGTCCCAACTATATGCTCTCCTAGGGAACTCTGAGGATGATGAGACACCTCGTTTCTGTGTGGAGTGGGAGAGGGACCTGGACAGGCAGCTGACGGGGGATCAATGGAAATATATCTTTTTAGCCACCCATAAAACCTCGATGTCCTCCAAGATACAGGAAACAAACTACAAATGTCTTACGAGGTGGTACTATACCCCGGAGAGATTACATAGGTTTGTCCCGACCATCTCTGCTGAGTGCTGGAGATGCCGACAGGCAGTGGGGAGCTTCTTTCATATATTTTGGGATTGCTCTAAGATAGTGCCCTTCTGGCACTCAGTTGCCGAAACTGCAGGGGAGATTGTGGGCCGTCAGATACCCCGTGACCCCTCTCTGCTCCTTCTACACTTAGCAGAGGTTCCTTTAAAGACTTATAAGAAATCGCTTCTGAGACACCTCATTAATGCAGCAAAGGCTATCATCCCGAGGCTATGGAGATCTGAGGTGGTCCCATCAGCGGTGGACTGGGTGGGGGAAATCAACCGGATTATGGAAATGGAAGAGCTCACCGCTACTATCCATGAGAGCACGCAGCATTTCTTGCAGACGTGGACGCCATGGCTTCTTTACAGGGAGTCAGACAGATTTAAACAGCTGATGATGGTTAGCCCTCAGGTCAGCCCTTAGCCCTTCTAGTAATCATACTTGCCTTGAGCCACTTTCAGCCTTTATTTAAGGTGAACCGGTGAGCTGGAGGGACTTGAAGGGCGCTTTTCGGTGCACCTTGCCAAAATGATTCCCCTGGTATACCCTTCCTCCTGATTTGGGATGCCCCTGGGGGGAAAGCCATTGGCCGGTCATGGAATCTTTTACGCGTTACAGCGTACCTTCACCCTGAATAAGAGCCTATCTTATATGTTTCCCACACCCTGTGCATACAGATTGCCCACATTATAAATCATCCTATCTGCATCTATTGCATGTTATGAGCCTTTAAACATCCAAGATGGCGGCTCATGGAGCATCAGACAGCCTGCCAACAGGAAGTGTCTTCTAACTGTGAGGCTCTGCATTCTGGGATTGCTGTCTTTTCCCATACCCCAGCTCTGCTCTGTCTGTGCAAAGCACAGCTATAACCCCACCCCCCTGTACTTTATCCCGCTTTCCTCTCCTCAGTATGTGATGCTTCTGAGTCAAGATGGCGGCTCCCGTATCCTAGAGTCCTGAACAGAGTTGCAGCCCAGTGGGGTAAAGAATAATAAGTAAGTGACTAAAAACTTAAAATGTATTAATTTTAGATGCTGTGGAATAGTTTTTCAAGGGTTTGGACTTTTCATTAAATGATGCTGAAGGTCCAGTTTAATGGCTGGGGACAGGAGTGCGCCACAGTCAAGAGATGCTGAGGATGAGGCCGACGATATTTACAATGGCAAGGGAGCCAGGAAGAAGGTGAGTTTTATGGCTACCCAGGGTGTTTAACACAGGATGCTCCCGGGGGAAGGCCATTGGCCAGTCATGGAATCTTTTAATGCTTTAAAGTGGACCAACACCCAGGGGGGATCGGCCCGGGAATCTATAAGATTCCCAGACCGATCAGATCCCAATTTCGGATGCCCCGCGGGGAGGAACCCCCCAGGAGGCCCACAAACTTTACCTCAGACCCGTTCCATCGGCGCATGCCTTCCCTCTAGCAGGGCGCGCACCCGCGCCGGCCGTTTGTGAATGGCAGGCGCGCTCCCTGTTAGAGGGAAGCATGAGACGCGGCCTCAAGTGCTCAGAGCCGCTGAGCTGCTATGCGCGTCCAGGCGGCCTTGGACGCGCATACCACAGCGGCTCTGAACGCTGTGATTGGCTGGAGCAGTCACGTGGGAGCGTGGTGAGGTGAATGTTTCCGGGCGTTCTGGGGGGTTTCAGACAGCGGGGCACCCCCGATCGGGGTGCCCCACCGAAGTGGACCAAAACACAGGATAGTCAAAATCCTGGGTGTTGGTCCACTTTAAGGTTTACAGTCCCTTTAAAGCAGAGTAAAAACTCCCCACAGCCTGCCCCCCAGGTCGCCAGTAAACCCATTGTTGCCGGTGGCTCCCATGAAGCTGCGATTTTCAGCCGCAGCATCCCAGGTTCCGTGTAGCTGTGCCCAACCTATCTGAATGCACGGTGCGGAAGCGCGCAACTGAACTCAAAGTCGTAGATGCGGCCGGCCAGCTGCAGCTAGTCATCGCAGCAGACTTGAGATTGGCCAATCAAACTCAAATCTGCCACAGGGCATGGTGCAAAATCTTTTTTTTTTTTATTATTATTGAACTGGGCCGCTTTAAAGTGGACCAACACCCAGGATTTTCACTATCCTGGGTTTTGGTCCACTTCCGCAGGGCACCTCATTGTGTGAAGCCCCCCAGATCGCCCTAATAAAACTCACCTCACCCCGCTCCTACGCGAGCGCTCGTCCAATCAGAGCGCTCAGAGCCGCTGTGGTATGTACGGCCAAGCGACGGACAACCACAGCGGCTCCGAGCACGCTGGAGGCCGCCTCTTGCGCTTCCCTCTAACAGGGAGCGTGCCCATTCACAAACGGCCGGCGTGGGTGCGCGCCCTGCTAGAGAGAAGCAGCTTGCGCATGCGCCGTTGGAACAGGTATAAGGTAAGGTTTCTGGGCGTCCTGCGGGGTTTCACACAGCAGGGCATCCCAATTTCAGATGTGTATCTTATAGATTCCCGGGCTGATCACCCCTGGGTGTTGGTCCACTTTAAATTTAAAAAAAATATATATCAAGAATATGTAAGAGAAGGAAGCAGAAGTTTCCATAATGTAACCTGGGTGGAAAACCCCAGTTCATCATAAAAATACCATTTTGTGAAATACTCACCTGTAAAATGGGTATTATAAGTATGTCACACACCCCGCTTCAGATATCCATAACACATGGGTAATACCACCTTAAGAGGCGTCTCCTGCAGAGATGATGCAAAGAAAAAAGCCCCTCCCTGCTCCACAAATACCTGGGACCTCCCACTCATTACCCAGTATACAGAAGCAGTAAGCAAGGGACCAGGAAGAGGCAACAATAAAACCAAGAACCACGCAAAATGCCCTATACAGAGTATCCAGAGTACCAAACAAGGGCGGGTGAAGCGGGGTGTGTGACATACTTATAATACCCATTTTACAGGTGAGTATTTCACAAAATGGTATTATTCTAAGTATATCACACACCCCGCTTCAGATATCCATAACACATGGGACATCCAACAGCAGTGTCCATAAAAGGGCGGGAATCCAAAACAAGGTAACAAGGCACAACCTATGCCACAACAGTTTGTAAAACCAGGCAGCCAAAACCAGCATCCGCTGAGGCCCGAACATCAACCTTGTAAAACTTGGAAAAAGTGTGAACAGAAGACCAAGTAGCGGCCTTACAAACCTGCTCAACAGAGGCCTGGTGCTGGAAAGCCCAGGACGCTCCAAGAGCACGAGTAGAATGAGCAGTAACACGAAAAGGGGGACTCCTCCCCTTGGCAGAATAGGCCCCGAAAACGGCCTGACGAATCCATTTACTGATAGAAGATTTGGCAGGAGCCAAACCCTTCCTAGGCCCGGAGGGCACCACAAAGAAAGCATCCGTCTTACGAAAGGAAGACGTAGCCCCCAGGTAATATTTCACAGCGCGGACAACGTCCAAAGAATGCAACGCCCTCTCCTTCTCATTCCTAGGATTGGGACAAAGAGAGGGCAGAACAATGTCCTGATTCAAATGGAAAGCCGAAACAACCTTAGGAAGGAAATCTGGCTTGAAACGAAAAACAACCTTATCCTGATGCCTTTCAAAATACGGAGCTTTAATGGATAAAGCAGCCAACTCAAAAACACGTCTCACAGAAGTAATGGCCACCAAAAAAGCCACCTTCTGAGTAAGGGACGACAAGGCAGCCTCATGCAAGGGCTCAAACGGAGACCCCTGAAGAGCCGAAAGAACCAAATTCAAATCCCACACCGGAACAAAAGGCTTCCTAGGAGGCCGTACGTGCATAACTCCCTGGAAGAATGTCTTGACCAAGGGATGAAGCGCAAAGGACTTTTGAAAGAAAACCGCCAGGGCAGAAACCTGCCCCTTTAAGGTACTAATCTGGAGCCCCAGATCCAAACCATGTTGAAGAAACTCCAAGAGCCTGGGAACAGAGAACTCCCGGCAAGAAAAGGACCTACCCTCACACCAGTCAATATAGGATTTCCAGGCCCTATAATAAATAGTTGAGGAAGACCGCTTCCTGGCACTGACAAGCGTCTGAATAACAGCAACAGAAAGACCTTCCTCTTTCAAGATTGTGGACTCAGCAGCCACGCCGTCAAAGCCAGCGATTGTAAAATGGGATGACGCAGCAGACCCTGAGTGAGCAGGTCCGGACATAGCGGCAACACAAACTGGTCTTTTGCCAGCCTTACTAGATCTGTGAACCAAACGTGCCTTGGCCACCTCGGGGCCACCAGGATCGCAGATGCACCTTCCAACGCCAGTTTGCGCACCACCCTGGCCAGCAGCGGGAACGGAGGGAACAGGTAAAGTAGGCCCAGATCCCCCCAGTTCAGAGACATGGCATCCACTGCCAGAGCCAGAGGATCCTGCGAGAGCGACACAAAGACTGGAAGCTTGTGAATGTGGCGAGAGGCAAAGAGGTCCACCACTGGGGACCCCCACCTGAGACAAATCAGACGAAAAACCTTGGGACTGAGGGACCACTCCCCCTGACGAGAGAAGGCCCTGCTCAGCAAGTCCGCCTCCGTATTTTCCACTCCCGGAATGCAGACTGCTGAGATACACGGGACGTGGGTCTCCGCCCAGTCCAGAATCAAAGACACCTCCCTGAGGGCACTCCTGCTGCGAGTCCCCCCTTGGTGATTGATGTAAGCAACCGCCGTCCTGTTGTCCGACCGGACCTGAACCGGCCGGCCCCGCAACTGATGAGTCAAGCGAAACAGAACCAACCTGATGGCTCTCAATTCCAGAATGTTGATGGGCTCGTGAGCCTCCTGCGGACTTCATAGCCCCTGAAACTGGCAATCCTTCCAAACACCCCCCCAGCCCGATAGACTGGCATCCGTGGTGACCGATTCCCAGCACGGGGCCAGGAAGGATTTGCCCTTCAACAGATTGACAGACCCCATCCACCATTGTAGGGATCGACGAACTTGAGGGGTCAACCGGAAGGACCGGTCCAACGACAGTGGCGACTTGTCCCAAACCTTCAGCAGATGAAGTTGAAGCGTCCTCGTATGGAATTGTGCAAAGGGAACTGCCTCGAATGAGGCCACCATCAATCCCACCAGCCTCATCCCTACCCGGATGGACGGGTGAGGAGCTGACAAGAGTAGCCGCACTAACTCCTGGATCAAAATTATCTTGGCCTGGGGCAGAAAGACCCTGGCCTGCGAGGTGTCCAGAGACATCCCCAGAAACGTCACAATCCTGGATGGACAAAGGGAAGACTTGGGGTGATTGATCACCCAACCGAACCTCTCCAGAGTGGCCCCCACCACACCGGTGTCCAACGTCGCCTGACCGAAGGACTCCGCCATGATCAGCAGATCGTCCAGGTAGGGCACAATGCGAATGCCCTGGACTCTGAGCAGTGCCATCACCCCCGCCAGCACCTTGGCGAACACCCGAGGTGCCGAGGTGAGGCCGAAAGGAAGAGCCACAAACTGAAAGTGACGATCCTCCACTGCAAACCTAAGGAACCTCTGGTGTGCAGGAAAAATCGGAATGTGTAGATAAGCATCCTTGATATCTATGGACGTCAGAAAATCTCCCTGACGGAGAGATTGAATGGCCGAGCGCAAGGTCTCCATGCGGAATTTGCGCGGCCTGACAAACTTGTTGAGGAGCTTGAGGTCCAGGATAGGACGGATCGACCCGTCCTTCTTGGGAAACGTGAACAGATTGGAATAGAAGCCCTTGCCCTGCTCCGAGGGAGGCACGGGACGAATGACATCCATGTCCAAAAGACTCTGTACTGCCCCCATGAGCCCCTGAGCCGCCAGGGGCTCTGAAGGCATCCGAGACCTTAGGAATCTGGAGGGGGGGCGGAGCTCGAACTCTAGCTTGTAACCGGAAGACACAACTTCCCGAATCCACCTGTCCGAGGCTTCTTGATCCCAAACCTGGGAGAAGTGCTTGAGCCGTCCCCCCACCCGCAAGGGTGAGGGCGCCCCCTCATTGCTGAGCCGGCTTGATAGCCGGCTTGGGCTTGGAGCCCCAATTGTATCCAGAGCGGGCACGTCCTCTGCCCCTGCTCCCCGAGTCACTTCTGGAGGAACGAAATGTAGATCCTCTCCCAGATCCGGCCCCACGAAAGGAAGGGGCAGTAGAGGTCGCCCCCCGAAAGGAGCGACGCTGCTTCTTGCGCTGCGGTAGCCTACCGCCCTGGGTGACTGAGTCCAAAGTCTCACCAAAGAGCCTCAACCCCACGAAGGGTAGAGCCGTCAGAGACTTCTTGGACATAAAATCTGCCGCCCACTGGCGCAGCCATACTGACCGCCGAATAGTCACCAGTAAGGCCGGCGTTCTACCACACATCATTAAGGTGTCATCCAGGGCTGTCAATACAAAGGATAAAAACAGCTCACAGCGTTTGAGACTAAGGAACTCATTACTCCCCGGACGAAGTCCGGAAGACGTCAGCAGTTCCCTAACCAAGGATCTGGCCGCCAACACCATAAGCTCAGAGGCACAGACGGGCCGCATGGCCGACCCGACGCTAATAAAAACCATGGCAAGCCATCTGATCAATACGCTTATCCTCCCCATCCTTGAGGGTGGAACAATCAGGCCTAATTAGGACCGAGGAGTTTGACAACCCCAAAACCGGGGCGTCGACCTCGGGCGGGGATGCCCAGCGCTTGACCACCTCAGCAGGGAAGGGATATTTCCTATCCCACCCTTGAGGGATACCCGGGAGCCGGGCCGGCCTGTCCCATTCCTTGTCAATGATTTTGTCAAAATGCCGCTGAGTAGGAAATTCCAGGCGCGGCCTGGATTCCTCAAACAGCTCACCATCCTGCTGCGAAGCCGTTGCAGGGGGAGAGATGTTCAGAACCTCCAACATCAAGGCCAAGGCCTGAGGGGAGTCCGCTGATCTTCCCAGCTCACTAAGCTCGGCATCGGCACCTGCAGAATACTCATCGTCAGTAACCTCTGACCCATCGGACACCTCTCCGTCCACCGGGACAGAAAAATCAGACCAGTCAAGATTATTACTATCATCTCCGTCATCCCCCGGCGGGGCCGGGGACAAATGTTTCCTCTTGGCCGGGGCCTTGCGGGCGGCCGACGAGGAAACAATCTTTTCCAGGGCTGCCAATCTGGCGCACATATCAGCCTGCAAATCCCTGCCCTCGACCGCGACGCACGTAGCCCGCGTCAGGGTGGGAGGTGGAGATGACTCGGCCGGCGGTGTTGATCCCGAGGCCTGGGATCCGGACTGCCGGGTAATAGTAAGCTGTGCACAGGGAATACATAGCAGTACATCGTCCCCCGAGATGGACACACCGCACAATATGCACTTCTTGGGATGCCCCGAAGGGGTGCCCGCCCCCATATCAGGGGATGCCTCCATAAAGGTGATTTTGTGTGGTCGCTAAGACCCAGGGAATTACGCCAGTAGGCAACCCGGGATGCCCCTTTTATTGTCCCGAGTGGGAGGATATAAAAATGGACCCCAGGAATTTAGGACAGGGAAGAACCCTCTAATCCCGGATGCAGAGGATTTCCCAGACGGCCCTGAAAAACATAAGTGACCCACATGAAATATGTCACCTTTAAATATAAATAAAGTAACCAAGCAGGGCCCACTGGGCCACTCACAGTTAGATGCCAGGAGCAGCCAGCCTGGAAAGTGCGGGAAGGCCTCAGAGGAGCAGCAGAGAGGAGGAGGGAGCGCAGGAGTGGCCAGAGCAAAAGGGCGCGATCAGCGCCTGCCAGAAACAGCTCGCCCCCCCCCCGCTCATCACACATGCAGGAAAGCGCGACAGCGCTGCTGGATAGGAGAGGGGCGGGGCCGCGGCGATGACGCGCCGCGAGTTGGCTCCGCCCCCCCCCCGCCATGAGAGGAAGGCAAGGGAGCAGAGCTCCCAGCATGAAAAAGCCGGCGCCGCCGCCGCGGCGCCCGAAAGCAACACCAGGCGGGTGCCCCCGCCACGCGGGGCACCCCCTGGGAGCAACCCCGGGACAATGGGCAGTCGGGCCGCGGCAACGCGCCGCCGCTCGGCCCCGCCCCCCCCCAGTCAGGCACCGGCGTGAGGTAACTCACCTCACGCCTGAAGCCAAGGCAGGTGCACCGCGCTGCGCCAGTAAGTGAAGTTGAAAAAAACATGCACAAGCACACTGACACACACACACACAGGGAAAAGGGGAGGGAGGGAGGGCCAGAAACAACCCCAACCCCTAAGGAAATTAAGGAGGGACCCCCCCTCTCCCCCCCCCCCCCCCGGGATAATGTTCAGGGACGGGGCATCCCAAACCGGGATCACCAACCCGGACCGCCGCCTACCCTCTCCAATAGGGTCTCACGGGGGGGGGAGCGCAGCTCCTCAGCACCGTGGGTGCTTCTATACCCTCACTCGGCCCGCAGCCTAAGCTGAGGAGGCATACACAAGAGAAAACTGGGATCCCTAGGGAAACAAAAAGCCGAGCGGAAGCATAAAACAAATGGGCCGGGGGCAACCCCGGCTACCTTAACTCCCCCTGAGCGAGGAGGAGACATCATCTTCTGACTTGCTCGCCGTCTTGCAGAGATGGAACACTGGGTAATGAGTGGGAGGTCCCAGGTATTTGTGGAGCAGGGAGGGGCTTTTTTCTTTGCATCATCTCTGCAGGAGACGCCTCTTAAGGTGGTATTACCCATGTGTTATGGATATCTGAAGCGGGGTGTGTGACATACTTAGAATAGCACTATTCAAATGAACAGGCTCAGAAATAAAAAGCTGAAAAACCTTTGGTACCTGTTTTCTTGGAGAAGGGGTTGAGCGGTTTACTAATGATGGACATCTCTTTCTCAAGAAAAGCTTTCATTTTGGACTCTTTCGCCACTTTATTTAATTCATCGAGTTCAGCATTTTTCTCATTCTTTTGTTTCTCATATGCCTGGATGATTTCCAAAAAAGAAAAAAAAAAATTATTATTTTTGTTTTTTTACCTGAACCGATATTCTAGGCCCTAGGGAAAAATAAAAATGACTGATCCAGGCTAAAGCGGAGGGGTGGGGGGGGGGGGGGGGGCTTGTGGTCTGGATACAATGATCTTGAGTCTTCTTTGGTGGACTTTTTAGTATAATCAGACTTTATTGATTTTCAATGAATAAAACAAAACAAAAAAGTACATACAATTAGTGGTTGAGAAACAGGGGGATGGAAAAAAAAAAAAATTATAGGGAAATACTATACATATTGAGATAACGATACTCAAGCCAATAACAGTAATGGTATCAGTAATAACGATAACAATGATGAACCCACTCTCCTCTAGAACCGATGATCTATGTTGACCCTTGATTATAAGGACATGTTCTGATGCACAAATTGCTCCAGAAGGTGGGCCCAACAGAATTCCCGAGGAGAGTATCAAACTGGCGGCTTGAAGGCAGTAGGGATAGAGGCAAGGGAAGCGACAGTGGGAGGGAGGGCAAGGTAGGAAGGAAGGGGAAGTGGGGAATTTACGGGAAGGAAGGAAGGGCCGGTGGAAGCGGTTAAGCAAAAAGTGAGCAATTATTAACGGTCATATTCTCCTCATTCATCCTAGGCTATCTGGTTCACTGGGCTCCAGATTGGAGCAAGGCAGGGAGATGTGTGTCTCGATAGAGCAGCGATACTCAACTGGCGGACCTCGGCACCAGATTTCCGGACCCCTGCCCTGACAGCCCTGTGTTGCCATGCTCAGAGCTGCCCCATTGATCAGCAATGTAGTGCTTAGTCTCCCTGCCAGTGTCATGGTTCCCTGGCACCTTGCAGTATGAAGTCCAATCTGCTGTAGGTTCTGTGGGGCCAAAAAAAATCCTGTTCTTCCCAGTGGCCAGTAGGATTTTTGGGTTGGGGTGGTCTGATTTTTAACTGTCCACCTCCCGCGACAGCCCTCCGCCCGGACCTCTACCTCTCACTGGATGCTTTTAAACGGACCTTTACAAAAGGTGGTTGAGTACCCCTGCGATACAGTATCCAGCACGTCCAGGTTAGCAAAAATTGCTCTGTGGTGTCTCTGTTTACTGCGGCTAACTCCTCCATGGTGCGGATTGCCTCTAACTCTTGCACCCAATCCACCAATGTGGGGGGCACCTGCATCTTCCACCTCCTAGGGATAATGGCTTTCATGGCTGCTATAAAGTGTCTCAGGATACCTTTTTTTATCCCAGATATTGGCCCAGGAACAAGTGAGAGGAGCGCTACCTGTGGTGTGTTTTCAACCCTGTGACCTCTTCGTAGATAGTGAAGATCCGGTCCCAGAGAGCTTTGACAGTCGGACAGCTCCACCAAATATGTGTCATATTACCCACTTCCCTCTGGCATCTCCAGCACTTATCAGGCTGCGATGCTGCAAATCGATGGATATCAACCGGGCATCTATACCATCTGACAAGTACTTTGTAGCTCCTTTCCTGAACTGAGCCTGCCAGGGACGAGCCATGTGTGCTCACGAATATTTTAGTAAGGTCGGTCTCTGAGAAATGCGTCCCCAGTTCCCTTTCCCATTTTCCTATATAAGTCGGTGGAGAGGGTTGAGTTGTTCTATTCAGCAGTGAGTAAATGGATGATTATTACTCGGGTTGGTGGGTCATTTTGGCCAACTAGGGATTCTAGCTCTGTGGGGGGGCTTCGAGACAGGGCAATAAGGTTGTTGGCCTTTATAAATGTAAGTAGCTGTCTATGAAGGAGCCACGATATGTGTCTACCCCCCGCCTTCTCTCTTAGATCTGTCAGCGAAGGTACCTCCCCGGAGTTTACTATGTGTCCAATTGATGTATTGTCAGAGGCACTCCAAATTAGAAAGTTCTTGGCCTGTAGTCCCGGTTCAAATGCCGGGTTATCAAATAATGGGGTAAGTGGGCCAGGTGAGCGTACCAATCCAAGTTTACCTTGCAGCGGGTCCCAGGTCTCCAGGAGATGCCTTGCCAGGAAGAGCATAGACTCCCTCTGGTGTCCGGGTAGAGGTGCAGCCCATGCCAATGCAGTGGGATTAAATGGGGATAGCGATTTCTTGAGCTGCACCCATAGTGTATCCTCTGCTCTATATTTCCAATCAACTATCCGCTGCAGTACTGCGGCCGTATGGTAGAGTTTCACATCTGGTAGGCCTGCTCCTTGGTGGACTTTTTAATCAGAATTGCTGATCACCATCAAAAGTTGTGCGGTGCCATAGAGGAGTAGGCAAAGGTGCTTAGAGAATAATGCCTATCCCCTTTCTTATCTTGTACTTCAAAGTGGACCAAAACTCACAGTCCGACGGCCCTGGAATCTATAAGATTTCGTGGCCGCTTGATTCCCTCCCGACGTCTTCCGCGGTCCAGCGCAAGCATCTCCCTGCGCTCCGGGTCCTGGGCACTGCCATCTTGCAAGAAAGCATAAAGCGGCATCCCCCGCTCAGTGAGCGCTCCTGCCCATTCGAGCAATTTGGCTGGCGCACAGAGTCGGGGGGATGACGCTTTGCATCGTTCTGCACAGTGGCTGCATGGTCCCAGTAGATCAGCGTTGGACTGTGGGTGAGGTAAGGTTTTTTTTTTTTCTTTGTAATCCCCAGGCACTCACTGGTTTCCCCCTATTTTTTCAGCATACAATTGGATATAATTTTTTCAGTCATAAATTATCATGATTTGTTGTGACTGATCTTTTGATGTTGGGGCTCTTTAAATGGTGCTTCACCGCTGAGGGTCTAATTAGACCTTGAATTTTGGCAGCTATGGTTCAGACGCTGTTAGTTTTTTGCTTGTTATTTTAATTCTGGAAGCGGACACAGCATAAATGCTGTGAATTTGTTATGTGTGGCCGTCGCGGTGCTATTATAGTGGGCGACCGCGAGGTTGCTGCGTTTAATTGATTGTTACCCTATTTGGACTATTACAAAAAACCAAAGTGGTGCACCACAAATACTAATAAGGCTGTGCTACACTACAAAACTCAGAATACAAAACACAGTTAGGCTCATGGAGAAAATCCCCATGGGTCTAAAGACAGGAGCACCAAACAATATTCAATATAAAGTAATATAATTTATTGGTAGAAAATCCACATAAAACATACACTACATAACACACCATACAAGACTAACATATTAAAAACACTGCATAGCACGCCAAAATTTCATCCAGTGCTGTGTGATCCAGCATGAAAAGTACCTGGGATAACTCCTAGTATAAACACGTATACAACCCCTAATGATAAATGATAACCTATTGTGCCGGCACAGACAACCCCTGTATACTACACTAATAAAAATATACAGATAAAGTGACAATGCATAAAGATAAATAATGATAAAAATAATTAATAATATACATCATGAAAATAACACTAAATAGCTATTAACCCTTATTTCATATGAAGTGAAAGTGACTAAGTGCGTGTAAAAATAACCTACAAAAAATGGTCATGAACACCTGTGAATATACAAATCAAAGTGACAGTAAAGCTGAACCAAAATTTAAGGCACACATATACCGAGGCAAACAATGGCAACAAGAGAAAAAGGGGGAAAAAAAATCACGTGGAATCACGGAGTGGGGCCTAGCAGTGGGGCCACCTACGTTCGCGGCCGCCCGTGCCGCTTCACTGGGTGAGTAATTTGGACTATTATGTGTGGCCGTCGCGGTGCTATTATAATGGGCGACCGCGTGGTTGCTGCGTTTAATTGATTGTTACTCTATTTGGACTATTATGTGTGGCCGTCGCGGTGCTATTATAATGGGCGACCGCGTGGTTGCTGCGTTTAATTGATTGTTACCCTATTTGGACTATTATGTGTGGCCGTGGCGGTGCTATTATAATGGGCGACCGCGTGGTTGCTGCGTTTAATTGATTGTTACCCTATTTGGACTATTATGTGTGGCCGTCGCGGTGCTATTATAATGGGCGACCGCGTGGTTGCTGCGTTTAATTGATTGTTACCCTATTTGGACTATTTGGACTATTATGTGTGGCCGTGGCGGTGCTATTATAATGGGCGACCGCGTGGTTGCTGCGTTTAATTGATTGTTACCCTATTTGGACTATTATGTGTGGCCGTCGCGGTGCTATTATAATGGGCGACCGCGTGGTTGCTGCATTTAATTGATTGTTACCCTATTTGGACTATTATGTGTGGCCGTCGCGGTGCTATTATAATGGGCGACCGCGTGGTTGCTGCGTTGAATTGATTGTTACCCTATTTGGACTATTATGTGTGGCCGTGGCGGTGCTATTATAATGGGCGACCGCGTGGTTGCTGCATTTAATTGATTGTTACCCTATTTGGACTATTATGTGTGGCCGTCGCGGTGCTATTATAATGGGCGACCGCGTGGTTGCTGCGTTTAATTGATTGTTACTCTATTTGGACTATTATGTGTGGCCGTCGCGGTGCTATTATAATGGGCGCCCGCGTGGTTGCTGCGTTTAATTGATTGTCACCCTATCTGGACTATTATGTGTGGCCGTCGTGGTGCTATTATAATGGGCGACCGCGTGGTTGCTGCGTTTAATTGATTGTCACCCTATCTGGACTATTATGTGTGGCCGTCGTGGTGCTATTATAATGGGCGACCGCGTGGTTGCTGCGTTTAATTGATTGTTACCCTATTTGGACTATTATGTGCGGCCGTCGCGGTGCTATTATAATGGGCGCCCGCGTGGTTGCTGCGTTTAATTGATTGTTACCCTATTTGGACTATTATGTGTGGCCGTCGCGGTGCTATTATAATGGGCGACCGCGTGGTTGCTGCGTTTAATTGATTGTTACCCTATTTGGACTATTATGTGTGGCCGTCGCGGTGCTATTATAATGGGCGACCGCGTGGTTGCTGCGTTTAATTGATTGTTACCCTATCTGGACTATTACATGTAGAGGTTTGTAAAAACATGCAAAATGCAATATCCTCTCGCTGCGCTGGGGTGAAAAAAAGAAGGGGAGGCCGATTCATTAATAGCGCCAGGTAGCGACAGATGAGCGCCAGTAACGTGATTTTCACAGCGCCCGCTAGTATTCGCTGTGCTTGGCCGGGGTTTGCTTGTTGTCAGCGACTCAGTCGGTGTGCGGTAATGTTGAATACGGGGTTAGGGGTCGCTGTTTCACAGGTTCCGCGTTGTATGGGTGCGCCTGACAGCGAATGGCCAGAGCGAACGGCTTGCTGCAGATTCATTAAAAAATCACGCTCAAAAATTTCTCGCGCTGTGAATTCCTTGTTTAAACCCCAGAGCGCTGGCGGCGATGTGTGTAAAGTAGTTTTTAACCCCCAACCTTTTTTTTATATTTAAAAATTATACAAGTTTTTCTAAACATTTTGTAATATGAATACATGAATATCAGACCTGTAATATCAATTCTGCACATTTTTTTTTTTTTTTTTTTTTTTTTTTTTTACTTTAAAAAAAATCCTAACATTGCAGAAGTGGTCACAGAATTTTTGACATTAAAAAAAAAAAAAAACATTAATAGCAATTAATTATGATTATTTAAAGGTTGCTCCATTGAAATGCATTGGACCACGCCAGGGAGCGCCAGGTCATACCTGTCGCTGTGATGGGATTAGTAGCGGCGCTGTTCGTTGCAGTCGGCTACATGATGAATCCCGCGCTAGCTGACGCTCTCGCCGGCGCTAGCCTCATTTAGCGTGATAAATGCGTCATTGTGACGGCCGCCGGGCGTACTTGATTCGGTAGCCGCCGTTAGCTGGCGGTACCTGGCGCTCGTCAGACACTACCTGGCGCAAGCCCTTGATAAATAAGGCCGAAAGTCTTTTGCTGCGCAGGCCTGATACTAATGTTAGTTGTATTGAGCTGTATATATCGCGCCGTGAGCTGAAGCCCGGGACTCGCAGCTTTCTCTGCGCCGCTCTGACAACTGTCAAAACAACTTCACGCTGCCTAGGTAACGAATACAGCCTCGTCATCTGACGCTCTCTGACATTCTTGTTTTTTTCTCCTACTATTGGTTCTTGCTCTCTGCTTTCTGTTTGATAGGCAGGGGGCGGGACCATAGACGCGCCTGTTTCAATACATGACGCGCTCCCCGCTGTCATGTGATCAACTGCCCTCCAGATATAAATAACGGAGGTTACCCATCTACTAGCATCCGGGTCAAAGTCCCAGTCGGGGACGAAACGCGTTGGAGCTAGTACTGTTGAACAATAGCGGTGGAGTCCTGTGAGGAGCTGGTGAGACGTATCGCCCTATATTTTGAATGCTTAAGGATAATTTTTAAATTGTGAGTGCATAAAGTGTTGAATAAAACCATCCTGTTAAATGGTGTCATGCTAGATGTGGTTCTTTTTCTTTCCATGCTGGAACTATCTGTTTTTAATATATGGGATTCTCTTGAGTGTGATGTGGTGCTGACCTAGCCTAAAGAGGACCTTAGGAGGATAATCATCATCATTTTATGAATGAAAGTTATTCTTAAAAGGATATCTGTATATACCATACAAGGTTCAATCTCTTGTAAAATCTGGTAAGAGGCTATATGATCGATTGTGGTGGCTGGCACTGAATATTGACATATCTACACACCGGGTGAATTAAGAAGCGACCTTTATTCAACAAAGGACATTGTTATTTTATCAGAAATTTGGAGCTCTTTGTTTTTTAGAATCCCCATGCACTGCCTCAGTGTCGGGGATGGGGGGGGGGGGGTGCTAAGGAATTATACAACGCTTATGGACCAAGTACAAAAAAATAACCAAGGTAAATTTGTTTTAATCCTGTTATAGTGGGATTTTCAGTCACGTTGGCCTGTTTCATTAGAGCCTGGCAGGGTGAAACCCTAAAAAGAAAACAACTCAATTAAATCACCATGACAGCCAGGCCCAGTTCTTTGGCAGTTTTGAAGCTAAGATTTGCAGTGAAGCCCCATCACTACTGCGACTGGCTGACTCAGAAGTCACTAAAAGGGTCCACACCTACAACCCCTGGAAGAGTGCCTCGTTGCTATGGTGATGTACTTTTTATTAACTATCCAAGGTGTGCTTCACTTACGGGTAGGGATAGAGGAACGGCTAACTATAAGCTGGAGGTCTTCTTATATCGGATAATTCCAGCCTTACACCATAAAGCCATGGCCCCAATACCTTGTGTCCACAAGCGGGAGATTTTGGCTGTAACATTCTAGTCGATCCCGAGCATCACACTGCCTATAAGGAATGGTAACATGGGGCAGAATCCCAAAGGCAAGGAGCTCGGTCTTGGTCAGTTCACCCTATGTAAGTATTCTCCGTTTTAAGAAAGAATCCAACTTCAATATTAGAAGTCATGTTATGTATTATGTTACAATATGCTCTTACCTTCATTTGACGTGCAATCTCTTTCTTCTGGTGCAAGATATATTCCAAGATGGCTTCTCTCTCAAAGATGTATCCATCTGTCCTTTAAGGTAATACAAAAGAAGGTCAATGATATGGTGTAATCAGATGGAAATGTATTTGTATTTTACTCAGTGTGTGATCAATATCAGAGGTTCCCAACCTTTCTTCATGAATTACCGTATATACTCGAGTATAGGCCGACCCGAATATAAGCCGAGGCACCTAATTTTACCACAAAAAAACTGGAAAAGTTATTGACTCGAGTATAAGCCTAGGGTGGGAAATGCAGCAGCTACCGGTAAATTTCAGCTACCGGGCGGGTTATAGCTGTACTTTGCTCAGACAGAGCAGTTAGGTACAGTAATGGTGGACTGAAACATGATAGAAGCATTCCTAGTCCTGTCTGGATCTTTTATGTGGATTTGGTCTTGTTAGGAAGTGTAGCTGGGCCTTGCAGAAAGGGAGATGGAGGAGGCTCTAATCGACCCTGTGGCCAGCACCTGACTTTTTGCTGGTGCTATGCATACTATGCACACCCACCTATCCCATTTGCATACGGTACATGTTTAATATTTAAAATATGGTACCTCCTGGATGAAATCCTCACGAGTGCTCCTGACCTGCTGCTGTCTGGACCCGGAAGAGGTTTACGGGGGGGGGGGGGGGGGGGGTGTCGCTCTTCGCGCTCCTCGCGCTCATTGGCTCCGCAGACTGTCAGACGGCAGATGGGGCTGCGCGGCCGTGCGCGCGCGCACACCACAGAATCTAAGGTGCGCGCGCACCTTAGATTCTGTGCGCGCGCGCGTGCGGCCGCAGCCTCGCACCTCCGCCTGCGTCTCCCTGCAGCCTTGTCAGCCTGACCCCCGCTGGGGTCACGAACCGCTACGTTACCGGGAACGCATCCGCCCATAAGGTAATCCGGCCCCGCCCCTTTTTCTCCTCCATTGTCCACTGACTCGAGTATAAGCCGAGGTGGCTTTTTTCAGCCCAAAAAGTGGGCTGAAAAACTCGGCTTATACTCAAGTATATACGGTACCACCTCCTGGGCGGTAAAATCATTTTTAGCACCTTTAGGAGCAGTTTTGTGCTTATGAAGTAAATCAACCTTGAGTAAAGTATAGATGTAACAGATCAGGTTGATGTACAAATCATTCTACAACCTTGAACAAAGGGGGAGTGGCAGCTGCTCAGACCATTTTATAACTAACTTGGGAGGTGCAAGTCAGCAGGGCAATTAGGTTACTATAAACTTAAAGGAGCCGCAGCACTCAACCCTGTTATCTTGCAGACCAACCTATAATCTGTCTCTAAATCTGGTAAAAACAGAGGCTCGGTCACACACATCTGCAGAAGTATGCTTAAGCTGCACCACCAGCGCCAAGGTGCCTCTATGGGTGCAGTCCTAACTCTAATCTATGAGAGCCCATTTGGGACATACAATGCAAGAGATAAAATGGGAGCAGCTTACCTGAGGTTGCCCTAAACCTCATGTGCAAGCCATGGGGTGGAAGGGTCAAGACCTTGCAATACAGCCTAGACCACACACCCCCAGGAGCAGTTTTGTGCTTATGAAGTAAATCAACCTTGAGTAAAGTATAGATGTAACAGATCAGGTTGATGTACAAATCATTCTACAACCTTGATAAGAGCCACCTGATAGGATCTTGAGCACCACTGGTTGGAAAGCCCTGATCTAGATCTTAGAAACAATAGATATATTGGCTAACACTATCATTAAAGCTACAGTGAACCTACACCCACTGATATACCTTGCAGCAAAAATAGCTGGCATACACCTCCATCCCTAGAAGAAAAACATTGTCAAAATTGTGGAAAAACTGAAAAAAAAATCTCTGTCCTGGGTCCGTGCCTCTGGTAGCCATTTACAGAACAACCTCTATAGAACCGAGGTGGACAAGAGGCAAGGTTTTAACCTCTGTTCAGTTTGTATTTCATAGAAACATAGAAGGTTGACGGCAGAAGGAGACCATACGCTCCATCTAGTCTGCCCTTATGTATATACTGTATGTTCTCTGTATCTTATGTGTATACTGTATGTTCTCTTTATCTTAGGATAGATGTGTGCTTATCCCAGGCATGTTTAAATTCAGTGACTGTTGATTTTTCAACTACCTCTGCTGGAAGTTTGTTCCAAGCATCTACTACTCTTTCTGTAAAATAATATTTTCTAACATTGCTCCTGATCTTCCCCCCCGACTAGCTTCAGGTTGGGCCCCCTTGTTCTATCATTAAGCTTCTTCTTAAAAACACTTCCCTCCTGAACCTTATTGAATCCTTTCACATATTTAAAGGTCTCAATCATGTCCCCCCTCTCCCTTCTTTCCTCCAGACTGTACAAATTAAGTTCTTTAAGTCTCTCCTGATAAGTTTTAAGTTTAAGTCCTTCCACCATTTTTGTTGCCCGCCTTTGGACCCATTCCCTCCCAGTTTCCTCCCAGGGGGTGGAGCCTCCCTCTCTCTGTGGGTCCTCATGAAGGATGATCGGAGAAAACTTCTGTCTTGGGTCCGTGCCTCTGGTACCCCAATACAAATATATGCCTTAGGTGAGCTGCAGGTCAAAGACCCAACAATCTTTACTGATTGGAAGGGAGGATAGAGCTGCATTGGGGCCCTGGGCTGGGGATAGAAGGTGACCACATAAACTTCCTTTCTGGGTCTGATCTTCGTTATAGCTCTGCATGCATTTAGTTAGATTCCTTTATATATTTCACAAATCTAAAATTGCTTATATGTCTATACATATTTAGTAACAAAATCATTGCGACTCTAAAGGCGAGATACCGAAAGCTGGGCCACCTCTAAAAGCAGACAGGCCGTGGTCGTGCTACTTTTGGCCGTCATCATGTCACATAAGATTTAGCAATAAGGTAAGCGCAATAAAGCTTTTTAAATTGACCACGTTGCAAACAGTATTAAGCTATGTTCGGTCTTTTAATCTCTTTCCCCGCGCAATACCTGGAACTACTGAGGTGTTTGTTCTGAAGTATTGGATGATATCCTTGTGAATAACGCGCTTGCTGATAAATTATTCATTACGGGAAGATAATCATTGAAATGCTCGTTTTGGTGGAAGCTGAGTTATGAGATGATGGGCTTGTTTTAATCAGGAATCTGGTACGTGTAATGTGATTCTGGTGGTGGGGTCACATGAAGTTACAAGATAAGCACAGCTGGTGAATAATTACAAGAGACTTTCTAAATAAGTTTTTTCCCCGCGGAGTCTTGTCTATGTAATTACATAGTTTGTTGTTATTTTTGTATGTGGCTGGACTGACACAGCCTTATAGGCTCCCTGCGCAGGATATAATCAACTATTAATTGATGTATTGTGATCAATAAGTAGTTAAAAATTATAAATATACTCAATTTAAAATTATTGTAATCTGTTAGCGCGGCTCACTAGGAAGGAGATTTTCCATCTTTATTCCTAACAATTAGAAATAAGATTTAGCACTACTCAATACTCACGTTATTACAGGATCTTTACATGGCTGAAGAGATAAACAACAACAGTCAAAATCCTTTACAGCATCTTTGCTGAGCCGAACAGTCTGCGTTCCATATCCAGATGCCGCTGAGGAAAGAAAAGGAGAAAAAGTCAAGTTGTGCAACCACTACACAAGAGTAATATTGAAAGCTGCCAATGGCCAAATTGTGGAGAATAACTATACCATGAGTTTCCCCATCCTATTGCTGGCACCTGACAATGAGTTTCCCCATCCTATTGCTGGCACCTGACAATGAGTTTCCCCATCCTATTGCTGGCACCTGACAATGAGTTTCCTCATCCTATTGCTGGCACCTGACAATGAGTTTCCCCATCCTATTGCTGGCACCTGACAATGAGTTTCCCCATCCTATTGCTGGCACCTGACAATGAGTTTCCCTGTCCTATTGCTGGCACCTGACAATGAGTTTCCCCATCCTATTGCTGGCACCTGACAATGAGTTTCCTCATCCTATTGCTGGCACCTGACAATGAGTTTCCTCATCCTATTGCTGGCACCTAGACAATGAGTTTCCCCATCCTATTGCTGGCACCTGACAATGAGTTTCCTCATCCTATTGCTGGCACCTAGACAATGAGTTTCCCCATCCTATTGCTGGCACCTAGACAATGAGTTTCCCCATCCTATTGCTGGCACCTAGACAAGGAGTTTCCCCATCCTATTGCTGGCACCTGACAATGAGTTTCCTCATCCTATTGCTGGCACCTGACAATGAGTTTCCTCATCCTATTGCTGGCACCTGACAATGAGTTTCCTCATCCTATTGCTGGCACCTGACAAGGAGTTTCCCCATCCTATTGCTGGCACCTAGACAAGGAGTTTCCCCATCCTATTGCTGGCACCTGACAATGAGTTTCCTCATCCTATTGCTGGCACCTGACAATGAGTTTCCTCATCCTATTGCTGGCACCTGACAATGAGTTTCCCCATCCTATTGCTGGCACCTAGACAAGGAGTTTCCCCATCCTATTGCTGGCACCTAGACAATGAGTTTCCCCATCCTATTGCTGGCACCTGACAATGAGTTTCCCCATCCTATTGCTGGCACCTAGACAATGAGTTTCCCCATCCTATTGCTGGCACCTGACAATGAGTTTCCCCATCCTATTGCTGGCACCTGACAATGAGTTTCCCCATCCTATTGCTGGCACCTAGACAATGAGTTTCCCCATCCTATTGCTGGAACCTAGACAATGCGTTTCCCCATCCTATTGCTGGCACCTAGACAAGGAGTTTCCCCATCCTATTGCTGGCACCTGACAAGGAGTTTCCCCATCCTATTGCTGGCACCTAGGCAATGAGTTTCTCCATCCTATTGCTGGCACCTGACAATGAGTTTCCCTGTCCTATTGCTGGCACCTGACAATGAGTTTCCCCATCCTATTGCTGGCACCTAGACAATGAGTTTCCCTGTCCTATTGCTGGCACCTGACAATGAGTTTCCCCATCCTATTGCTGGCACCTAGACAATGAGTTTCCCCATCCTATTGCTGGAACCTAGACAATGAGTTTCCCCATCCTATTGCTGGCACCTGACAATGAGTTTCCCCATCCTATTGCTGGCACCTGACAATGAGTTTCCCCATCCTATTGCTGGCACCTAGACAATGAGTTTCCCCATCCTATTGCTGGCACCTAGACAATGAGTTTCCCCATCCTATTGCTGGCACCTGACAATGAGTTTCCCCATCCTATTGCTGGCACCTGACAATGAGTTTCTCCATCCTATTGCTGGCACCTGACAATGAGTTTCCCCATCCTATTGCTGGCACCTAGGCAATGAGTTTCCCCATCCTATTGCTGGAACCTAGACAAGGAGTTTCCCCATCCTATTGCTGGCACCTAGGCAATAAGTTTCCCCATCCTATTGCTGGAACCTAGACAATGAGTATCACCCATCCTATTGCTGGCACCTAGGCAATGAGTTTCTCCATCCTATTGCTGGAACCTAGACAAGGAGTTTCCCCATCCTATTGCTGGCACCTAGGCAATGAGTTTCCCCATCCTATTGCTGGCACCTAGACAATAAGTTTCCCCATCCTATTGCTGGCACCTGACAATGAGTTTCCCCATCCTATTGCTGGCACCTGACAATGAGTTTCCCCATCCTATTGCTGGCACCTGACAATGAGTTTCCTCATCCTATTGCTGGCACCTGACAATGAGTTTCCTCATCCTATTGCTGGCACCTGACAATGAGTTTCCCCATCCTATTGCTGGCACCTAGACAATGAGTTTCCCCATCCTATTGCTGGCACCTAGACAATGAGTTTCCCCATCCTATTTCTGGCACCTAGACAATGAGTTTCCCCGTCCTATTGCTGGCACCTAGACAATGAGTTTCCCCATCCTATTGCTGGCACCTGACAATGAGTTTCCCCATCCTATTGCTGGCACCTGACAATGAGTTTCCCCATCCTATTGCTGGCACCTGACAATGAGTTTCCCCATCCTATTGCTGGCACCTAGACAATGAGTTTCCCCATCCTATTGCTGGAACCTAGACAATGCGTTTCCCCATCCTATTGCTGGCACCTAGGCAATGAGTTTCTCCATCCTATTGCTGGCACCTGACAATGAGTTTCCCTGTCCTATTGCTGGCACCTGACAATGAGTTTCCCCATCCTATTGCTGGCACCTAGACAATGAGTTTCCCCATCCTATTGCTGGCACCTAGACAATGAGTTTCCCCATCCTATTGCTGGCACCTAGACAATGAGTTTCCCCATCCTATTGCTGGCACCTAGACAATGAGTTTCCCCATCCTATTGCTGGCACCTAGACAATGAGTTTCCCCATCCTATTGCTGGCACCTGACAATGAGTTTCCCCGTCCTATTGCTGGCACCTAGACAATGAGTTTCCCCATCCTATTGCTGGCACCTAGACAATAAGTTTCCCCATCCTATTGCTGGCACCTAGACAATAAGTTTCCCCATCCTATTGCTGGCACCTGACAATGAGTTTCCCCATCCTATTGCTGGCACCTAGACAATGAGTTTCCCCATCCTATTGCTGGCACCTGACAATGAGTTTCCCCATCCTATTGCTGGCACCTGACAATGAGTTTCCCCGTCCTATTGCTGGCACCTAGACAATGAGTTTCCCCATCCTATTGCTGGCACCTAGACAATGAGTTTCCCCATCCTATTGCTGGCACCTGACAATGAGTTTCCCCATCCTATTGCTGGCACCTGACAATGAGTTTCCCCGTCCTATTGCTGGCACCTAGACAATGAGTTTCCCCATCCTATTGCTGGCACCTAGACAATAAGTTTCCCCATCCTATTGCTGGCACCTAGACAATAAGTTTCCCCATCCTATTGCTGGCACCTGACAATGAGTTTCCCCATCCTATTGCTGGCACCTGACAATGAGTTTCCCCATCCTATTGCTGGCACCTGACAATGAGTTTCCCCATCCTATTGCTGGCACCTAGACAATGAGTTTCCCCATCCTATTGCTGGCACCTGACAATGAGTTTCCCCATCCTATTGCTGGCACCTGACAATGAGTTTCCCCGTCCTATTGCTGGCACCTAGACAATGAGTTTCCCCATCCTATTGCTGGCACCTAGACAATAAGTTTCCCCATCCTATTGCTGGCACCTAGACAATGAGTTTCCCCATCCTATTGCTGGCACCTGACAATGAGTTTCCCCATCCTATTGCTGGCACCTGACAATGAGTTTCCCCATCCTATTGCTGGCACCTGACAATGAGTTTCCCCATCCTATTGCTGGCACCTGACAATGAGTTTCCCCATCCTATTGCTGGCACCTAGACAATGAGTTTCCCCATCCTATTGCTGGAACCTAGACAATGAGTTTCCCCATCCTATTGCTGGCACCTGACAATGAGTTTCCCCATCCTATTGCTGGCACCTGACAATGAGTTTCCCCATCCTATTGCTGGCACCTGACAATGAGTTTCCCCATCCTATTGCTGGCACCTAGACAATGAGTTTCCCCATCCTATTGCTGGCACCTGACAATGAGTTTCCCCATCCTATTGCTGGAACCTAGACAATGAGTTTCCCCATCCTATTGCTGGCACCTGACAATGAGTTTCCCCATCCTATTGCTGGCACCTGACAATGAGTTTCCCCATCCTATTGCTGGCACCTGACAATGAGTTTCCCCATCCTATTGCTGGAACCTAGACAAGGAGTTTCCCCATCCTATTGCTGGCACCTAGGCAATGAGTTTCCCCATCCTATTGCTGGCACCTGACAATGAGTTTCCCCATCCTATTGCTGGCACCTGACAATGAGTTTCCCCATCCTATTGCTGGAACCTAGACAAGGAGTTTCCCCATCCTATTGCTGGCACCTAGGCAATGAGTTTCTCCATCCTATTGCTGGCACCTAGGCAATGAGTTTCCCCATCCTATTGCTGGCACCTAGGCAATGAGTTTCTCCATCCTATTGCTGGCACCTAGACAATAAGTTTCCCCATCCTATTGCTGGAACCTAGACAATGAGTATCACCCATCCTATTGCTGGCACCTAGGCAATGAGTTTCTCCATCCTATTGCTGGCACCTGACAATGAGTTTCCCCATCCTATTGCTGGCACCTGACAATGAGTTTCCCCATCCTATTGCTGGCACCTAGACAATGAGTTTCCCCATCCTATTGCTGGCACCTAGACAATGAGTTTCCCCATCCTATTGCTGGCACCTAGACAATGAGTTTCCCCATCCTATTGCTGGCACCTGACAATGAGTTTCTCCATCCTATTGCTGGAACCTAGACAAGGAGTTTCCCCATCCTATTGCTGGCACCTAGGCAATGAGTTTCCCCATCCTATTGCTGGCACCTAGACAATAAGTTTCCCCATCCTATTGCTGGCACCTGACAATGAGTTTCCCCATCCTATTGCTGGCACCTGACAATGAGTTTCCCCATCCTATTGCTGGCACCTGACAATGAGTTTCCCCATCCTATTGCTGGCACCTAGACAATGAGTTTCCCCATCCTATTGCTGGCACCTAGACAATGAGTTTCCCCATCCTATTGCTGGCACCTAGACAATGAGTTTCCCCATCCTATTGCTGGCACCTAGACAATGAGTTTCCCCATCCTATTGCTGGCACCTAGACAATAAGTTTCCCCATCCTATTGCTGGCACCTGACAATGAGTTTCCCCATCCTATTGCTGGCACCTGACAATGAGTTTCCCCATCCTATTGCTGGCACCTGACAATGAGTTTCCCCATCCTATTGCTGGCACCTGACAATGAGTTTCCCCATCCTATTGCTGGCACCTAGACAATGAGTTTCCCCATCCTATTGCTGGCACCTAGACAATGAGTTTCCCCATCCTATTGCTGGCACCTGACAATGAGTTTCCCCATCCTATTGCTGGCACCTGACAATGAGTTTCCCCATCCTATTGCTGGCACCTGACAATGAGTTTCCCCATCCTATTGCTGGCACCTAGACAATGAGTTTCCCCATCCTATTGCTGGCACCTAGACAATGAGTTTCCCCATCCTATTGCTGGCACCTGACAATGAGTTTCCCCATCCTATTGCTGGCACCTGACAATGAGTTTCCCCATCCTATTGCTGGCACCTAGACAATGAGTTTCCCCATCCTATTGCTGGCACCTGACAATGAGTTTCCCTGTCCTATTGCTGGCACCTAGGCAATGAGTTTCCCCATCCTATTGCTGGCACCTAGACAATGAGTTTCCCTGTCCTATTGCTGGCACCTAGACAATGAAAGCAGGTGACAGGCTGGAAGGTCAGTTTAGTTTGGAGCCAGTTCCCATTACTAGCATTATATATTCATGGCAGTATAGAATTGGGCCACCACCAATTGGGCAACAGTTGTGCCTTCTGTGATGTGTCACATCCCCTGCTTCTTCAAATGGATGGATTTTGGAGTGTTAGGCAAGAAATATCCGAGAACAACCAACCTGCAACCATTGCTGGAAGAACACAAGCGGATGGTAGCAGGGTTATGGACAGAAGAATGTTTTAGTAGCATTATCTGAGCCCACTTATCCACATGGAAACCAACTTGGGTATGAATCCATCCTTAGAAGAAAATAATTGTTTTTTTAATATATGGCCATTATATGGTATCACACACATAGGATTTTTTCCTCTGCATTTAATCCATCCCTGCACTAAGATAAACAAGCAGTGAGTGCACACATGCCCAGAGCGGTGGGCTGCGTGCCTTAAAAATGATCAAAACCCAGGATTTTGAGTATCCTAGATTTTGGTCCTACCCCCCGCGGTACCCTAATCGGGGATGTGTGAAACCCCCCAGATCCCCAAGCCAAACTCACCTCATCCCGGTCCTACAGCGCATGTGCGGCCGCTCGTCCAATCAGAGCACTCGGAGCCGCTGTCATCTAAGCCTTCTAAGTCCAGCGGCTCCAAGCACACTGGCAGCCACATCCCCCGCTACCTTCTAATGGGGAGAGTTGACAAATGCCTGCTAAAGGAATAGCGGGGATGCGGCTGCGGCTACCACATGCGCCGCTGGACCGGGAAACAAGGTAAGTGTATGGTGCGACCTTCGGGGTTTCACACAGCGGGGCATCCCGAATTCGGATGCCCCAGGGGAATGTTATAGATTCACGGGCCGATCGCAGTGGGTTTTGGTCCACAGTGACCGGAGATCACTTGGGGGGTTAAGTGCCTCGTCCAAAAGCACTCCTCTGCTTCCATGGCTCCGTAAGCACACACATCATTAAATGCATTTCCCAGGATGTGCAAGCAATTTTTGATAATTCAAAACAAAAAATCTGTAGCAATAAATTAAGGCAACTGAACTTGCAGTTCTATTATCCTTCTCAATTCACAATTACCTGGGATGAGAAACCAACATCTTCTGCTACCTGCTGCAATACTCCTTTCTCCCCAGCCTGCTCGGTTACAGTAATATTCAGCATTATTAAAGGGATACAAAAGGCAAAGGTAATTGTTTTCCCATTGTGTTGGGCTAGGTTTGCCACTGTCCTAAATTGAAGAAATGGCTGAGATATCGGGGTTTACCCTATAAATAAACCACCAGCTTAGCCCTGTTATTGGTGGTCTATGGTAAAGGAATTCGGGGTGAGCCACTGCCCTTTGCCTTGTTTCTACTTTCAGAAGCAGCTGTGTTCTGACAGGAGGGGAGAGCTCAGCCATGATGAGGTGAGCTGCTGACAATTTATGCACTTTGCCTACAGAGTGCCTTTAATTTATGGTCATGTTGGCCACTCTAGCCAGTAATAAGGTCACTAAATAAAATAAAGTGTAAATAACACAGTTAAAGAGGAACACACAGGAATCTCACTTTCCCTTGTGTTGTTACTGTGTGGCGACATCCTGAATTGGGATGCCCCCCCAGGTTGCCCCATACACTCACCTTCCTTCCACTCCCACCGCGCAGACGCGGCGCTCAGCCAACCAGCGCGCTCACTGTCACTCTGCGTCACAGATGGCTAGGCACCCGAGCGGTGGCAAAGAGAGCCAAGTGCGCCACCAATCTTTAGACTTCAGAGCCTCCGATGTTCCTCTTTAACGTTTTGTTATGTTTTCGTTTTTTGCCTTTTTATTTACCTCTTTTGGAATGTAAAATAATCATTTGTGTGTTAGGATTGTGCCCCCAGACCTGTCAGTTACTTATCAGCATGCTGCTTCCTAAAGTGGGAACGGCTTTCCTGTCCTTGAGTACAAACTACGGACTACAAATCCCAGAATCCTTCCACTGTAACAGGTGAACTCATCAGCAGCTTTGGCTAAATCAAGCAGCAGTAATGACCTCCCCAGATGAGAACATTGCCAGTTACCCTTTAGCTACTGGAGCACAAGATTATGATTCACTTACCTGCAAAGTTTGAATTAAAGCAGAATGTGTTGAAGTGGACCAAAACCCATTCTGGAGTCTACGACGAGTCTCCAGGGCTGGCTTACTCCCTCTCCCCACCCCCGAGGCATTCCAAACTGGGATACCCCGCTGTGTTAAACCCACCAGTAAATGCACCGTTCCCCCACTGCTTGCTTGCTCACTGTCCCACCCGTCACAACTGAATGGCCATGTGTGGCCAGGTACAGCCACAGGGAGGGCCGATACTAGCCACACCTTGGGCTCGAGGAGAGGCGAGTTCACACAGCGGGCGCCCCAAACCCGGGGGTGCCCCGGGGGAAAGGACCATAACCCGTGATTTTCACTATCCACTTTTCCAATTTAAAACGGTCTCTTCCTCAACCAAGTCTCTGATATGCACTTCAAAACACTACTTTGACCCCCCCCCCCCCCCAAACTACTCCTCAGGTGCTGTATTTAGAGCAGCCCACTGCTCCGGGCACGTGTACACTCACTGCATGGATGGAAAAAATCCTAGCTATGTATTATAAGCCAATCTGCTAGTCCTCATTATTCAGCATGCCCATTGACAGGCTTTAGAGGTTGCCACTTTTTATAGGTCCAAAACACATGCCTAAGGACCAGGGTTGGGATATCAGCAGAGCATGGCGCTGCTGGAAGAAGTATCATTTTGACGAGGTTCCTGTAGCAGGGCTTTAGGGAGGAATGGCATTTGTATACCATCTTCAATCTCATGCAATTCTATCTTTAGCTATATGTCACAGCACATTCATGGCCTGGATCAGGGACGGGTTTATAATTTCTGGGGTCCCATGCAAAGATGCGTCTTGGGGCCCTAATCGAAGGCTTTTTTTAATATAACAAAATACAATAATAAAATGGAACAAATGACACAGAGAAGCAGCTTTCTTTCTCATGCAGTCTTGGCACTGACAGCATCACCAGCATTACATGCCAGCTGCTTCCGGTGTTCACTCAGCCGAGTTCTGGGGGGCTCAGAGAGATGGGGGCCCCATGCAATTGTACAGCTGCATGGTGGCAAAGCACGCCACGAGCCTGGATGTAACCATGGCAGCCATATTGCTAAAGCAGGTCCTGACTGTGGAATGGAGGCGCACTGCACCATATGACAGTTTTGCCTGAAAACTGTGAACCTTGTGCCACTAACCAGTATCTTTCCTCTTCTCGTAATAGGTGTACACGGCTCCAGCAGTGCAGTTCTTTCCATGTCTCGTCATCTTTAGTCACAGAAAAGGCAGCTATGGGTAGAAGAGAAAAGAGTCGGGAAAATGAATACTCATCTGTATGATCGCTGGCGCTATACGTGCATCTCAATTAATCAGAATCTCAGCGAGAAGTTGATTCATGTCAGTAATTTCAAAAGTAAAACTCAGAATTCCGAGATTCATAACAAATATAGAACAAAACTCACCTCTTCCTGTGGTTCACGCTTCCCACGGTCTACATCGCCAAGGGAGCCGCCAGAAGAGGCGAGTTCTGCTGGGACCCGGAGGGCTTTGTTCCACTTTAAAGTGGACCAATCAACTCCAGGGCCAATGTCGGGATGCCCCACTATGTGAACCCAACACTTATTCGCTTACCTTTCCGCTGGCACTTCACAGTGATCACAAGCTGCATCCCTGTAGCGGAGGTGCGATCTGATAGGCTGGACGCAGGAGTGCGCGCATGTACCGTGGGACCAGCAGAAAGTTGACTTAAAGCGGACCTTTAGCATCATTTAATGAAAAGCCCAAACCCTTAAACTACTCCCTAGCATCTAAAATTAATATAGTTAATGTTTTTAGGCCCTTTTAATTTTTGCTCAGCTCTGCTCAGCACTCTAGAAGACGGGTGCCGCCATCTTGGCTCAGTAGCATCACATACTGAGGAGTTGAGTACAGGGGGGTTGGTTATAGCAGAAAAGAGCTGGCCTCAGGAAAAGTTCAGCAGTCCCAGAATGCAGAGCGGCCATCTTGGATGTTTAAAGTCTCAGAAAATGCAATAGATGCAGGTAGGATGAATTTTAATGTGAGTAATCTGTATGTACAGGGTGAGGGAAACATATAAGATAGGCTCTAATTTAGGGTAAAGGTCCGCTTTAAAACCTCACCCATACCTCACTGATCCGCTGCCCCCCCCCCTGCGGTTTTACCTTTGGATGGATTCTACTCACCTCCATGGGGGATCCATCTTCTGGGTCCCTCGGATTCCGGCGACCTTCCGACGGGCAGCGCCATCTTGCATTCCATCAGGCACTGCACACAGCCCCCTATCTCGCGCCTGCACAGTGCCAATGGCTGGGATGCGATGGAGCCGCCTGAAATCTCACGAGATTTTGCTGAGTGGCACGGGACTTTGAAGAGGCTGGCTAAAGCCGTACTTACAGACGGCTAAGCTGGCGGCAGGGGCAAGGGCAAGGATCGGGTGCCGAAGCAAAAGGTAATTAGGAGCCGATGGGGAGGGGGGAGGAAATCGCCCCATATTTTATGTTAAGTGGGGGGTTTCACATAGTGAAACAAATCGGGATGCCCCAGGCACAGGAAGCTATCACTAGGATAGTGAAAATCCTGGTGATTGGTCCACTTTAAAGAGGTAACTCACCTTTTCCTGGCAGTGTGAGACAGAAAACTCAACTCACCTACCCCTACACCATCGGCAAGCCCCACATTAGAGATAGGTTGTTTTCTCATCCAGCTGGGGACAAGGAACAGCTGCACTCTGCGCCACAGAGGATCCTAGACCATAGGACAATGAAACTAACATCACCTACCCCCTCACTGCATTAGAAACATACTTGATTTCTGCGGCAAAGAAACAGCTGCACCTTCTCCAATAGGAGGTGTGCTGTCACCTAACAGAGCCCCGTTAGGTGAGTACTTCGGGGCTCAAAGCCATAACTAGAGATCAATCAGCAATACCCAGGGCCCCTGATAAGCCTTTATTTACCTTCCTGCTGCCGCTCTGCTGTCACCAAGGCGCACAGTATTGACGTCAGGTCAGGCGCCTCAGGAAACGCTCACGTGATTTGTAGAGAGGGGAGTTGTAAGTGACGCGCGTCATGTGGGCGGGACGAGAGAGAGAGAAAGAGAGAGAGAGAGAGAGAGAAGGCTGGAGTCGGGCCGGCGGGGTGTGTCTGAGGTGAGGCTCCGCCCCCTCCTCACCCTATTCTGGCCCGCGGATATTAACCCTTTAACCGGTGAGCCGTGTCTATTGCTGGGGTGTGAGGGAGAAATGTGGAGGCCCCAGGTCGGTGTATGTGGGCCCATGCGCGTTGCTTCTCAGTGGGCCCTTTCTGTCATGACACCCACACATGGCGGGAAAGCTGTCTGGCTGCCCCAGCGAAAACATATCTCCTAAAAAGCTCAAGCTTCTCCAGAGAGAATGAAAAAAAGAAGGATTGAATGAAATAATAAAGAACAGAAAGAAGGAATGACAGGAAGTCAGTTAGAAAGAATAGTAGCCAAGAACGTACTATAAAAAATATAAAACAAATGACAGAAAAGAAAGGACAGAAGTAAAATCAGAAAGAAGGAAGGGATGACAAAATAGAGGTAGGCCCTTATTTAACAAGGGACAGCGCCAGGTAGCGACTGGTGAGCGAACGGTTATGACGGGCCCCGCCACGAGAACGCCGGCTCTCCTCCACAATCACACATTTATCAAGCCAATCCTGCTTAGCGACTGAGATAGCGCATGCCTCCCAACTGTCCCGATTTTCCCGGGATTGTCCCGATTTTTGAGAAGGATCCCGCGGTCCCGGAACATTACCAAATGTCCCGGGACGCCCTGCGCTGTGACAGCCCAGGGCCGCAATGACGCCGGCGCGAAGATAACTTCCTGGCGCGTGGGGTGAGAGAGTGGGGCGGGCGCACGGGGGTGGGTGGGCAGGCGCACGGGGGTGGGGGGGCGGGCGGTATGCTGGTTTAGGGATACGTACCGTACGCATGCAGGGGTGAAGGCAGCCGACATTGCTGGAGCTGGAGAGCGTGACGGGGGTGTGGCCGGGGGCATGGCTTGTCCCGCTTTCACGTTTTCAGAAGTTGGGAGGTATGATAGCGCCATATAGCGACTCATTCATCATTATTCCAGCCTCACCCCACAGCGCCAGCGAGCGACCTTGAACAGCGACAGCTATGACCTCTCGCTACCTGGCGCTCTCCAATGCATTTCAATGGAACAATCTTTAAATATTAATAATTGTTAATAATTTTTTTTATTTTATTTTTTTTAATATGAAAATTTCTGTTACCACTTCTGCAATGTTAGATATTTTTTTTAAGGTAAGAAAAAAATAAAAAAAAAATTTGTGCAGAATTGATATTACAGGTCTGATATTAATGTATTCATATTACTAAATGTTTTTATAAACTTGTTTTTTTTGGTTTCCCAAAATATGGTTGTTTGGGGGTTAAAAAACTACTTTTAACCCATCGCCGCCAGCGCTCTGGGGTTTAAACAAGCATTTCACAGCGCAAGAATTTTTGTAGCGTGATTTGTTAATGAATATGCTGGGAGCCGGTCACTATGGCCAGTCGCTATCATGCGCTCCCATACAGCGCGGAAACCTGTCAAATAGCGACTCATCACCTTGTATTCAACATTACTGCAAACCGACTGAGTCGCTATCGATCAACAACAACGGCCAAGCACAGCGACTACTAGCGGGCGCTGTGAAAATGCCGCTACAGTCACTCAACTGTCGCTACCTGGCGCTATTAATAAATCAGCCTCCCCGTAATAGTCAAAAGGTAGAAAGAAAGAATGACAGAAAAAAAGGTATGGATGGAATGAAAGAAAGCAAAAACAAAGGTATGAAAGAATGATTTAAAGGAAGGAGAGAAAGAATAGAAGGAATGACAGAAAGAATAGATAGAAATCACAAAGAAAGGATAGAAGTAATGACAGGAATAATGGAAGGCAAGAAAGAGAAAAAAAATAATAGAGGGCATTACATAAAAATAGAAGGCACAAGTGAAATAAATAATATATATATAATATAAGGCATGACAAAAGTAAGTCAGAAAGAATAGATGGAATGACAGAAAGTCAGAACAAATAGAAGGAACGGCAGAAGTATAAAATGAATGGCAGAAAGAATAGGAGTGACAGAAACAATAGAATAAATGGTGGAAAGAAATGGCAGAAAGAATAGATGGAATTACAGAAAATAAAAGGGATGGGGGAAAGTATAGAAGGAATGAAAGAAATTGTAAAAGTAATGACAGAAAAATAGAAGGAATGGTAAAAAGAATAGACAGAAATTCGGGAAGAATAGACGGAATGAAAGAAAGTATAAAAGGGATGACAGAGAATTGTGAAAAGAATAAAAGGAATGACAGAAAGAATAGACAGAATGATAGAGAGAAAGAATAGAAGGAATAAAATAAAGTATAAAGGGAATGACAAAGAAATAATAAAAGGAATGTCAGAAAGAATACAAGGAATGACAAAAGGAATAGGAGTGACAAAAAGTCAGAAAGAATGGATGGAAGGCATGAAAGAAAGTATAAAAGTTATGACAGAAAGAATAGAAGGAATGGTAGAAAGAATAGACAGAATGACAAAAAGTCTGGAAGAATAGACGAAATGCAAGAAAGTATAAAGGGAATAACAGAAAGAATGGCGTACAGAATAAAAGGAATGGTAGAAAGAACAGACAGAATGAAAGAGAAAGAATAGAATGAATGACAAAGAATAAAAGGAATGTCAGAAAGAATAGATGGAATTACAGAAAATAAAAAGGATGGGGCAAAGTATAGAAGGAATGAAAGAAATTATAAAAGTAACGACAGAAAGAATAGAAGGAATGAAATAAGGTATAACAGTAGTGACAAAAAGAATAGAAGGAATGGTAGAAAGAATAGACGGAATGACAGAAAGTAGGAAAGAATAGACGGAATGACAGAAAGTAGGAAAGAATAGACGGAATGACAGAAAGTAGGAAAGAATAGACGGAATGACATAAAGTAGGAAAGAATAGACGGAATGATAGAAAGTAGGAAAGAATAGACGGAATGATAGAAAGTAGGAAAGAATAGACGGAATGATAGAAAGTAGGAAAGAATAGATGGAATGACAGAAAGTAGGAAAGAATAGACGGAATGACAGAAAGTAGGAAAGAATAGACGAAATGACAGAAAGTAGGAAAGAATAGACGGAATGATAGAAAGTAGGAAAGAATAGACGGAATGATAGAAAGTAGGAAAGAATAGACGGAATGATAGAAAGTAGGAAAGAATAGATGGAATGACAGAAAGTAGGAAAGAATAGACGGAATGACAGAAAGTAGGAAAGAATAGACGGAATGACAGAAAGTAGGAAAGAATAGATGGAATGAAAGAGTATAAAAGGAATGACAGAAAGAATGGTGAAAAGAATAGAAGAAATGTCAAAGAATAGACAGAATGACAGAGAGAAAGAATAGAATGAATGAAAGAAAGTATAAAAGGAATAAAAGAATGGCTGAAAGAATAGAAGGGATGACAAAAGGAATAGGACTGACTAAAAAGTCAGAAATAATAGATAGAAGGCCTAAAAGAAGGAATGATGGAAATAATTAATAGACGATAGAAGTAAAAAATAGGATAGATGCATACCTCCCAACTTCTGAAAGCTTGAAAGCGGGACAAGCCATGCCCCCGGCCACACCCCCGTCACGCCCCCGTCACGCCCCGGCCACGCCCCCGTCACGCCCCGGCCACGCCCCCGTCACGCTCTCCAGCTCCAGCAATGTCGGCTGCCTGGCTTCACCCCTGCATGCGGTACGTAGCCCCCCCACCCCTGTGCGCCTGCCCACCCACCCCCGTGCGCCTGCCCACCCACCCCCGTGCGCCTGCCCCACTCTCTCACCCCACGCGCCAGGAAGTTATCTTCCCGCCGGCGTCATTCTCATTGCGGCCCTGGGCTGTCACAGCGCAGGGGGTCCCGGGACATTTGGTAATGTTCCGGGACCGCGGGATCCTTCTAAAAAATCGGGACAATCCCGGGAAAATCGGGACAGTTGGGAGGCATGTAGATGGAATGACAGAAAGAATCTACAAGGGGAAGAGGTCACGTGACCAGCATGTGAGGTGGGCCCTCCCAAAATGCATAGGCCCAGACACCTGCCTGGGTAAGCACAGTGCCACAGACGCCAGCCCTGGAGGCTGACATGTCTTTAGATATGTTTCTCTTTACCTGATTGGTGATTATCTCCATCCACATCAGTTAGCTGTGAAATGCCATTTCTTGCTTCAGAGGCCCCTTTAAGTCTATTTTCCCACAGTTGCCCTAATCCTAATGGGGGGGGGGGGTTATTCCCATTAGTTCTTTTAGAAAGCAGGGATGTGGGCAATTCTACTCACCCCCCGCCCACACACATGATCGCCAGCGACCAATGGACTTTGGGAGAAGAACAGTGACTGCAGTAGAGTGAGTATTTTGCCCAATTTCCGTGTTTTTTAGAGGGATTGATGTGAACTGTCACCAACATCTGACTGCTTGAGGTAAAATAAGGATTTTTGGTCTTTGACTTCAGGACCATTTTAAAGAGAACCATCACCATAGCCTACGAAATGCTCCTTGCTGGTGATTCCAACCTTTATGTACCTACTTGCATGCCCAGGCCATACCTTAGAGAGGCTAGTATGGCTGAACGGTGCGCAAGCTGCCTATTGGCTGATGGGATCGCGAGACAGGCGCATATAGCAGGTGAACCGGGAGATTTCACACACCAAGGCATCCCAATTCTGGATGCCCTGCGGGAGAGGACTAATGCCTGGGATAGTGAAAATCCTGGCCGTTTAGGTTCAACTTACAGGGGCATCCCAATGTGTAAAGCCCCCAGGATCACCCGAAATCTTACCTCCTTCAATGCAGGCATGGGCTCCCCTTTATTCAGAATAGATTGTGGTGCATATTAAAGCGGACATTCACTCTGAATAAGAGTCTATCTTATATGTTTCCCACACCCTGTACATACAGATTGCTCACATTAAAAATCATCCTACCTGCATCTACTGCGTGTTATGAGCCTGTAAACATCCAAGATGGCGGCTTATGGAAGCTGCCATCTTATCAGGCAGCCTGCAAACAGGAAGTGCCTCCTGACTGTGCTGCTCTGCATTTTGGGACTGCTGACCTTTACCTGACCCCAGCTCTGCTCTGTCTGAGCAAAGCACAGCTATAACCCGCCCCCCTGTACCTTATCCCACTCTCCTCTCCTCAGTAAGTGTGATGCTTCTGAGTCAAGATGGCGTTGCCCGTATCCTAAATTCCTGAACAGAGTTGCAGCCCAGTGGGGGAAAGAATAATAAGTTAGTGACTAAAAACGTAAAATATATTAATGTTAGATGCTGGGGAACCGTTTTTTAAGAGTTTGGGCTTTTCATTAAATCACGCTGAAGGTCCGGTTTAATGTCTGCCAATCTATTTAGAATAAATAGAATGGTAGGTGCCTCTCTCCGGCTGCGCACACCCACCGCCACCATTAATATAGGCCTGCCAAAGGTGCAGGTATGGGGTGCAGTGGTGTTGTGGATGCCGCCAGAGACCTACACATACCCTGTGGGAGTAGATGGAAGTAAAAGCAGCATGACATCCCAAAATTGGGATGCCCCCTGGGAAGGATCTTCAACTGGTCCTGGAGTTTTTTTGGACTCTAGGACTAGGTGTCAAGGGGTTTGGTTTGCTTTAACCCTTTTCAGTGCTATCCTAGCTAGAGATGTTGTCACCCTCTGTTGCCAGGCCCATTTTTCACAATTTTTGGCTATACATGTTTAAAGTGGACCAACACCCAGGGGTTATCACCTCCCTCACCGTGGGGCATCGGAGATCGGGATGTCCCGCGGGGTGAAACCCCCCCCCCCCCAAAAGCCCCAAAAAACCTTACCTTATCGGCGACGGATCAGCCGCCTCCCGCGCGCCCCTCTAGCAGTGCGCGCGCCCGTGCCGGCCGTTTGTCACCGAAAAGGTACGTCTTTTGGGGGGGTTTCACGCAGCGGTGCATCCTGATCTCGAATGCCCCGCTGAAGTGGACCAACACCCAGGATAGTGAAAATCGTTTTGGTCCACTTCAGGGGGGCACCCCGCCGTGTAAAACCCCCCAGAAACCCCCCAAAACTCACCTCACCACGCTCCCACGTAGCCACGGACAAGCGGGTGACAGCTGCGGACAAGACAGCGTGTCCGCCGGCCATTCCCTTTGACAGTGCGCGCGCCGGCCATTCACAAACGGCCGGCACGGGCACGCGCACGCCTAGAGGGGCGCACGGGAGGCGGCCGCTGCCGATCAGGTGAGTTTTTTGGGGGGGGTCCCGATCTCGGATGTCCCGCGGTGAGGGAGGTGATCGGCCCGGGAATCTTATAGATTCCCGGGCCGATCACCCCTGGGTCTTGGTCCACTTTAAAAGTGATTTTGTTAACATGAAGTGTCTTGTTTGTAAAGTTTTCGGTGCTTACTCAATATTTTTGGGTGAAATATGTTTATTCGTAATCGTTTTGCGTGTAAAAGCCTCATTCCTCCCAATTACAACAGCACCACATATGTATCTTATAGATTCCCAGGCCGATTGGCGAGGGTTTTGAGCCACTTTAAAGAGGAAAAACACTCAGCACAAAATTACTTTCTTGGTTGTTGTTGGACTTGGATTGCCTGATAACTCACTTCTTCCGGGTTCCCACGTGGGCTACTCAGCCAGTCGGCCACACTTGTGCTCTCAGATTTCCTTTGCCGCACTGAGCTCAGCCCCTGCCTCTAGCTGTGTGCACACGGCCCATTCAGCAAAGCCTGATGCAGGAGCGTCCATATTAAAATGATGAGTTTATCAGGCAGTCGTACAACAGGGTATCCCCATAAAGCGGTACATCAATGCCCCCAAGAGTTATAGACTTAAAGGTGGTGTTGCTCCTCTTTAAAGTGGACCAACACCCAGGATTTTGACTATCCTGGGTCTTGGTCCACTTCGGTGGGGCACCCCCGATCGGGGTGCCCCGCTGTGTGAAACCCCCCCTAACCCCCCGAAAAACTCACCTCTCCCCGCTCCCAGCGCCGACGTACAAGAACGTCTAAGCGGCAGCCGCCGCCGCCGCCTCCCTCGCGTCACTTTCGGCGCGCGCGCGCCCCCGCCGGCCATTCGCAGACGGCCGGCGCGGGCACGCGCACGCCTACAGGAGCGCGAGGGAGGCGGCGGCGGCCGGCCGCCGCCGAAGATAAGGTAAGGAGTTTGGGGGGGTTTCACCCCGCGGGACATCCCGATCTCGGATGTCCCGCGGGGTGGGGGGTGATCGGCCCGGGAATCTTATAGATTCCCGGGCCGATCACCCGTGGGTGTTGGTCCACTTTAAAGTGGACCAAAACCCAGGATTTTGACTATCCTGGGTTTTGGTCCTTTCCCCCCCCCCCGATCGGGGGTGCCCCGCTGTGTGAAACCCCACCAGAACACCATAGCCAACTCACCTCTTCCCGGCGCTACGGCACATGCACGGCTGCTCGTCTAGTTAGCAAGCTCTATAAGAGGGATAGTGCTAGAGGGATAGTGGGGATGCGGCTTGCGCATACACCGTTGAACCGGGAAGCAAGGTAAATGTTCGGGGCGACCTGGGGGGGGTTTCACACAGCGGGGCATCCTGATTAAATCTTATTGATCTTATCTTATAGATTATCGGGCCAATCGCACTGGGTTTTGGTCCAAATTAAAGGGATATCCAACAAAAGAGGGAATCAGCTGGCCCTGGTGAGATCACGGTAGAGGTGAGTATTGGGACTGTGGGTTTCAGCTTCTGCAGATGCGGGGCATCCAGCAAATGGATGGGCAAACTCCCCCCCCCCCACCGATACAGACTAAATTGGGACAACTCAACACTGTTGTTGTGGTTTAAAGGGGGCCAACAGTCAAAAAATGTCAGTCTTAGGATTCTTCCCTGGAGCGTTAAGCGGGGCAGGAAGTAGCTGCGCACTTCAGTGAAGCATGTCTCCTATTGGATGAGCTGCAGATTCCACACGTGTGTAGCTATTGGGCGCAGGTCAACTAGATAAAAATAAGTATCTCTCTAATGCAGGGGTCACTGATGGCATGAGAGGGTAGGTTACAGTAGGTTAGCTTACAGTCCATGTGAACCAGAACCCTCCCTGGCACATAGTTGAAAGGGAAAGTGTAGGTTTGCTTTCAATGAAGGGGAAAATCGAAATTGATTTGGTTAAGTGATCTGGCCGCACCAATCAGATTAGCTTGTGATTTGTGCCCCTTTTTCGGCAGTTTCAGAGTTGGGCAGCCACACAATAGTGCTCTTGTTGTGCCTGGCCCTACCATGGGTGTGACAGAGCCCTCAGTTCCCCTTGTATGACCCCTCAGCTGGAGTAACTTTATGGGACTATAGTCAGGGCACTGTGGTCACTTTACAGCGAACACAAACAGAAAAGAACACGCAAACTATTTCTGTGGTATTTCAGAAGTGAAACTATACTGATCCTTGTCAGCTTTCTCACGGTGGGTGGGCCGAGGAAGGTTTCAATTAGCATTATCTATAGAAAGAAAGAAAAACATTTACAACTAAGAAAAACCCAGTTTTGTCGTTTATGGTTTCAGTGTCTTCTTTGTGACTTGACCATAAAAGCTGAAAACAACCCTGCAAACCTGTTTTTCGTGTTCCTGAGGGGTCCGGCCCTACCGCATGGTGAGTCAGGTTGTGCTATGCTGTGACCAGGACTCAGTGGGCTCTCTGTTAGCATGCTGCCAGCGGGGTTGTGTTTCCTATTAGGCAATCATTTTGGTTTTGGTCTCTTTATGTCTTTTTTAGCCTGGCATGGGTCTGTGCCTAATAACATCTTGTGACTATGGACCATTAGTCAGCATGGGGGGGGGGTGAAATCTCCACTATAGTTCCTTTTTATTCCGGATCAAGTTTATTTTACCCTACTGAACATTGGCAGTGAAATGCAGTGTCCTATTTTTGGGGTGGAGAGGAGTATGTGGATGCTTTGTAAAGCACTGAGGCAGGATGGAAGTGGGGGATGCCGCTCGGTGCAGCCCGAGGTGCTGATGGCAGCGCTGGATTCGTGGCAAGGTTAGGTTTTTTTTTAAACCCCAGCACTGAGCGTGCCAGATAAGGGGGGTTACTATAGACTAGACTGTCGCCTTAAAGTGGACCAACACCCAGGATTTTGACTATCTTGGTCCACTTCCCTGGGACACCCCGATCGGGGGTGCCCCGCTATGTGAAACCCCCCGATCGCTCGTAAAAACTCACCTCACCCTGCTCCTATGGCGCATGCGCGGGCGCTCGTCCAATCAGCGCGCTCGGAGCTGCTATGGTATGCGCGCCCAAGCGACGTACAACCACAGCGGCTCCGAGCACGCTGGCTGCCGCATCTCACAAATGGCTGGCGTGGGCACGCGCTCTGCTAGAGAGAAGTGCGAGATGCGGCCCGCGCATGCGCCGTTGGATCGGGATCAAGGTAAGGTTCCTGGGGGGTTTCACACAGCGGGGCATCCCGATTTTGGATGCGCATGCGCCGTAGGACTGCAGTGAGGTGAGTTGATGCGGGAGATCCGGGAGGTTCACATAGTGGGGGGAGTGGACCAAAACCCAGGATAGTCAAAATCCTGGGTTTTGGTCCACTTTAAAGCTGACCTTTACCCTGAATAAGAGCCTATCATATATGTTTCCCCCACCCTGTACATACAGATTGCCCACATTAAAAATCATCCTACCTGCACCTATTGCATTTTTTTAACCATTAAACATCCAAGATGGCAGCCTGTGTTGTCTCAGGCTGCCTGCAGACAGGAAGTGTCTTCTGTGCCGCTCTGCATTCTGGGATTGTTGTCTTTTTCCCGACCCCCAGATCTGGTCCGTCTGTGCAAAGTACAGCTTTAACCCGTCCCCCTGTACTTTTGCCCCCCTCCCCTCTCCTCAGTATGTGATGCTTCAGAGGCAATATGGCAGCACCCGTATACTAGAGTCCTGAACAAAGTTAAAGCCCCGCAGGGGGTAAGAGTAGTAATTAAGAGACTAAAAACGTGAATTATTTTTATTTTAGATGCTGGGGAATAGTTTTTAGGGGTTTGGGCTTTTCATTAAATGATGATGAAGGTCCGGTTTAAGCAGTAAATACATAGCAGGTGCATATAGTGTACAAATAAATAAAGCTGTAAATAAATACCAGTTACAAAGGCAGAGGCTATAGATGCTAAGAGAATGGGGTCACAATGAAACCCAATAAGTGGGGTCAAAAGGGACCCAGCAAATCATACATTATTTCAGACCAATTACCGGGTAGCTGTCCCTGGAGTCTAAAGGGGCTCAGCTGATTATCTACCGCTGAGGCATCCTGATTTGGGATGCCCTGCACTGTGGAACCCTTTAGAGCCGGTCAATTATCCACCTCCTGGGGCATCTCAATTTGGGATGCCCTCCGTGTTAAACACTGCTGATCGCTGTAATAACTCGCTTCTCCAGTGGGCTCCGGACACATCCCCGGCATTTTGCAGCATCAGCATCCAGATAGGCTGGGGGTGGGAGCCTCATCTTGGTCAGTGGCGCTCCCGCCGTATAGTCCCTTCTTTCCTTGCATTTGGGTCAGCACACTGAATTATTCATTTTAATTTTCTGTGGTGCAACTAATGATCTTCGTTGATAAGGCTGTCGTGTTTGACGACTGCGCTCCAGAGCATGACCACAGAGCGCGCCAGGAATGCGCACATTCTACCCTGCACCTGCCTCTGGCTCTTTGTACAGTGTTTTACCTGTTTAACACACGGTCATGTGACCGCCATAGCACACCACCGCCTCCTCTGTCAACTACCTGAGCTGGACCTCTGATCAGAAGGGGCTGTGCTGGTGAAAAGGAAAGAGGGTGGGTGGGTGTGGGAGGAGCATACTGTGTGAATCAGCAGTGGAAATAAGACCCTGGTTCCTGAAGGGAAAAAGTTTCCCGAGCAACAAGTCATTGTGGATTTTTTTTTTTCTTTCGTGGCATTTGAAGTTTTCCTTCAGCTTCCTGCTAATATGTCCAGTGTCTGATGTTCACGATTACACCACCAAGTGCTCGTGTCGGACTAGCCGGCTGCTGTGTTTCCCCTGGGCTATTGAAATGCAGCCGCCACACAGCCATTGATTTTTACCAGCCATAGTTTCTTACGGGGAGGATAAAGGCTTATTTTATCTGGATTATTTACCCGGCAGATCGGGCAGCGGTGAGTTTTTTTGTTTTGTTTTCGAGCAGCTGCTTTGTTTGTATGGCCGTGCCCCTGTTTCTTACATTGCTTGCATTGCTTTTGCTTGAGCGTGTTGCAATAGTTTCAGTCATACGTGAAACCTTTTGTATTTTGTGCCCTAAGTCCGTAAACTTCTCTCAAAAGTGGACCAATCATCAGGATTTTGACTATCCTAGTGATGGGTCCTTGCCCCGGGGGGGGGGGGGGGGTGCCACGCAGTGTGAAACTCCACTCCACTCACCTTTCCACCGTCAGCACAGTGCATAAGTGGGTGCTCATCTAATCTTGGTTTGCGCCGTGCATATTAACTGCGGTTCAGCATAGGGAATGCTGGCGGTCACGTCCCAGGGATGCAAACCCAATTGTGGTGAGAGACCAGCGGAAAGGAAACAGGTTTTTTGTGGGTGATCTGGGGGGGGGTTCACACAGTGGAGCATCCCAAATAGGGATGCCCCCAGGAGCACTTATTCGGACGACCACAGGGGTGATTGCCTCCCTTTAAAGGGACTGTCCAGCCATAATAGGGCAGCAAGCAGCTTACCTGATGCTTGTCCCATGTGCTTCTTCGCCATTTCCTGCAACTCTGGGTAGAAGCAGTAGCAGGGCTTCAAATTTAGCCGTACTTTTAATTCCATTCTCCGGGGATCACTCAAAAAAATACTTTACTCCCTTGGTGCTCTCAGCGTGAGTGAGCCTGGCAATGGTCCTGCAGCAGAACATGCTAATGGCGCATAAAGCTGCACCATGACACAACCCTCTATTTTCAGCCGCGGTCCAGGAATTGAAGTGAAGAAAGTGGCTTGGCGTAGAATATATAAGGCATTTACATTAAAATGGCTTATTTTGCACGGTACCGAACTTGGAAGAAATTACTGTGTGCCAGGACAGGGACTTAAAAATATCTTCTCAAAATAAGGCCCATATTTACCCATTATTTTAGGTTATTGAGATCAATTAAAGTCCAGGAAAATATAAACAATATAAACAAATAGCATTTACCTTCCTACACAGTCCTGAGGGCGGCAGCTGGCCTCTCTTTATGTGTCCCTTCTGCTAGTCAGTATGATTGGCTGCAAGGAGCACATCATGCCAACATCCACCTCTGTTATGCCTTCAGCAGTGCACGCTCGTATGCATGCCAGGAGCCCAGTCATGAGCATGCTCAGTCCATGCTAAGTGTGGCATCCTGCAGAACTATGAGGGATCAAAACTCCGGACAGAAAGGTTTTTGTTTTTTTTTATTTCATTGTCTGGACTGTCCTGTTGATTTAAAAAAAAAACAGCATTACAGTTGATACATTCCTGAAATTTGATTATAAAAACTAGACCAGCGCCCTTATTACTTAAAACAGGTGTCTGCTTTAGGAGAGGGGGGCATCCCGATTGCTAGGGTCCCCTCCTCTTGATTAATCCCCTGCAAGCCTTGTAAATCTTTACCTAATCCACGTTCTCCCGGCTTTCGCTTTGCGGGCTGAAAATGGGACGCTTGACTGGCCAATCACGCGGCCTTATTTTGCCAGTTTGTCAGGGGTTTAATCAGGGAGAGATTAAAGGAGGGTCTGCACATGCTCAATGGGATCAACAGTAAGGTTAGACTGGGGTGTTTAACACAGGATTTGGGACAATAAATGGGGTGTTGGTGCGGTTTAAAGGAAACAAAACCCAGGATTTTTACTATCCCCGGCTTTATTCTTGTCCCAAATCTGGATGCCCTCCTGTGTTAAATACCCCAGTATAACCTTACTGTCGATCCCATAGAGCATGTGCGGACTCTCCTTTAATCAGCATTCTGTGCTGTGCACAATAGTGAGTTGCTCAGAACGGTGAATGAAAGTGGCCCAGCATTATCCCTACGGACAGTTCCCTCCAGTTGTGCATACCCGTGCCCGCCACTCGAGGGATGCCAGGAATGCTGTAGCAGCCCGCACATTCTCCATTGGTTAACCGGAAAGGCAAGTTATACAACCACAAATTGCCCCTCAAAGAGGGAGACCTCCAGCCACGGGGTCTTACAGATTCTAGGCCTGTGGTTGCCCCTAAAACACTCTCGGCAGGTGCAAAAACAGTTACCGTAAAACTTGAGATTTACTTGAAACTTAAAGCCTGGATAAGGGCATATCTTGTATGTTTCCTGCACCTAGTACATTTTCTGAGCCTTTAAACATCCAAGGTGGCGGCCCATGGGGTCTCAGGCTGCCTGCAGACACGAAGTGTCTTCTGAATGTGCTGCTCTGCATTCTGGGATTGCTCTCCTTTTCCTGACCCAGCTCTGCTCTGTCTGTGCAAAGCACAGCTATAACCTGCCCCCTGCAGTTTTCCCCCTCTCCTCTCCTTAGTATGTGATGCTTCTGAGGCAAGATGAATAGAGTTGAAGCCCAAAACGGGGGAAAAAATAATAAGTAACCAACTAGAAACTTAAAATATATGAATTTTAAATGCTAGGGAATAGTCTTTTTTTAAATAATGCTGAAGGTCCGGTTTAATTTGCTAAGTGAATGCAATAAGTTGTCGCTTTGTTGTAGTGAAAGTTTTATGTGTGAATCACACCTATAACTTCCTGTCATTATTTGAATGATATCTTCATGGCGCTCATGCCGTATTCTGGAATAGAAAGTGAATGTGGTGCTTATTTTTATGAGGTACAAGAATTTGCTAGATCGGGACCTTCCCCCTCCTTATGTGAAAGGGTCACTTGTAATAGAAAAGGACCAAAACCCTTGATTACTGGCTTTAAAGTCTAAAAGACTGCAGTGCTTGGGCGGGATGCCCTGCTGTGTGCAACCTTGAGGATCTTGGGTAAACTTACTTTGTTCCCTGATCCCACAGCACTTTATTTTCTGCATGGTCCCATATCAGTCATATCTGAATGGCAGCTGGAGGGAGCGTATGGCAGAGACTTCAATGAACATTCGATGCCATTCATTCATATACACGGCATAAAACGCTCCAGGAGGGAGAACTGTGCATGTGCTGTGGAATCAAGTTTTGTTTGCAGCCAACTGTGGGGTTTCAAACTGCTGTCATCAGAAACCCTTGGTATGTAAAGAGGAACAACACCAGGGATTTTCCAGGTGGTGTTCTTCTCCTGTGGGGCATCCCAACTTGGAAAGCCCCAATGTGTGAAATCAACTTCCTGCGACCCCACGGCTCGTGCTCTATTGATTTCTTACTAATCAGTCTGATTTCTTACTAAAGAGGTGTAGTAAGCATGAATGGAGTGTATGCTGCTGGCCACGCCTCTGCGTACCAGCAACAGCCAATCAGAAATGCCTGGCACAAGCATGCATGTGGCCCTCGCATTCCCCATGGGCTTGGTGACTTTACTCGGCGACCCTGGGAGTTTCACACAGCAGGGAATCCCAAGTAGGAATGCCCCCAGAATGAGGAAATCAGCCTTCCTGGGAGACCATTGTTCCTATTTAAAATCCCTGGTTACGGTCTTTTATAAAGGGAACCAAAATCGGCCCTGGAGTCTCATAGACTTTCCCTGAATTGGGATGCCCCGCGTTGTGAACCCTCCCCTGAGTCTCCTGCTATTCTAACTTGTCCGATGAGCTCACAGCGCATGCGCAGCCAGTGGCATCCCTTTTCGGCTGTGCGTGGCCACCCTTGAATGGCTGTACATGGCTGTGCACAGCCGAAGGATGCGAGTGATGTCGCCGATCTGTATGGCTGGGTTTCCATTCAGCTTCGCCAGCCGCGTATTAAAGTGGACCAAAACCCAGCTCGATTGGCCCAGGAGCGATTTCCCCCCCGGGGCATCCAAATTCGGGATTCCCCTTCTTTGTGAAAACCCCCATGTTGTCCCATTCACTTACCTCGTTTCCCGGTCCCACGACGCATCTAAGAGCAGTGACCGCATCTCTCTAGTGAATGGCCGGCGCAGGCACGCTTTTTGTTAGAGGGAAGCGGAGGATGCGGCCGTCAGGGCACTCGGAGCCGCTGGCCTTAGACGCGTCTTGGGCCCGGGAAGAGATGAGCTGGCCCCCAATTGGGGTGTCGGCTGCATATTAAAGAGGAAGTCTTGTCATTCTTGTCTTGCCATCCCCTTCTTTCTTCTTAGACTCACTTCCCTTCTTATTCAGTCAGATTTTCATTATCTTGGGTTTTGTAACTGGGGTATCCTGGTTTGGGATGCCTGGCTTTATCTCCCGCAATCGCCCCAAAGCACTCTCCTTTCTTTCGTATCTAACGGTGCATGAGCCACCAGCTGCATCCCCACTGTTCCCTAGCTGTGAAACGTGCCTGCGCAAGCCTTTCAGAAAAGCCTGGTGCGGGTACTTGCCTAGACTAAAGGCTTTGCAGGGATGCATCATGGGATTGCCACTGAGGTGACTGTACTGGGCAATCCCCAAAGCAGGAAGCCATATAAAGAGAGTGACAACCCCCCCCCTCCCAAAAGGTTTTATAGACTCGAGGGGGGGTTGCTCTTTTAAGTTCTTCCTGTTTATTTCCTTCTATCATATTTGTTGCCCACCTTTGGACATGTTACATTCGAATGTCTTTTTGTAGGGGATGTTTCCCAAACTGCACACAGTATTCTATCTGTGGCCTCACCAGGGCGCTATACAGCGGCATCACAACCTCCCTCTTCCTACTGGGGATGACTCAGGCTATGCGGCCTGGCTAAACTGGTTTCAGTAATCAGAATCCCTAAATCTCTCTCTTCTGAAGCCTGACTGCTGCCCATACGGTGCTCAGAGCTGGTATCCCTTCTATCCAAGGCAACGATTTTACATGTAGACAAATAGGAACTCCGTTTCCATTGTGTTATTGGGGAGAATCATATAAGGTAGAGGGAGGCCTGCCCGCATCTTCTTCATGGATATCCAGACCTTTTTCATGTGAAGTCTAACCACAGGGGGTTAGGAGGTAAAGCCCCTGAGGGGCAGTTCTGGCCTAAAGGTAAGAGAGCGGACTTGTAACCGGAGGGTGGCAGGTTCGTTATCCCGGTCCTAGGCATGACTGAAGTGCTCTTGAGCAAGGCACCTAACCCCCCAACTGCTCCCCAGGCGCCGCAATTAGTGCAGCCCACCGCTCGGGGCATGTGTACACTCACTGAACGGATTGGTTAAATGCGGAGGACGAATTCCTATGTGTGCGCAAGCATGCAATGGCCATCTATGCATTCGTTCGTTATTATTATTAAAGCCTGATCCCCAGTGTTAATAGGACGGCTGCCATGTGTGGAACATCCCAGCGGAGTGGCTCGTCATGCTGCCAGCCTGGCACTTCTATTGCAGTTGTGGTTTGTTATGTTTGGTCTGTTTGCTTATCTCTTACGCCACAAAGGCTCCCTGCGCTTTCACTTTTCTGTAGCCACCCAGCTGCTGTTTTTGTAGCCAGATGAACTTGTTAAAGCCAGGAAACAGGAAATGCTTTTCAGAGATAAAAAAATCCCCTTGTTTTTAGAAATCCACTGTGAAGTCGGCTAGAATTCGCCTAGATGCTCAGAGGAAAATCGTAAAAGAGTGCTATCATTAGAGCAGATCAAAACCCTCTTTGGCTGCTTGACTGTCGCCGGGGCATCCTGATTCCGGAAGCTCTGCTGTGTGAAACGCCCTGGGGTCACCCACATAACTCGCCTTTCCAGGGGCTTCTGCAGCCGCATCCCTGGCTTCCCCTTAGCAGGGAGATGTGCCCAGCCATTCAAATAGACTATGATCGGGAAGTCGGGGATGCAGCCAGTGAGCTTGTCATGTCAGTTTTGGCACATTTGTGATCAGGGGTGGTCTGAAATGTGCTGCCTGGACGTGGTTCCAGCGGCACATTTCCCTTTTTTTTTTAAATTAATTAAACTGAGCCATTGCTGAGCCTGCAGCATTGCCCAAGGTAGGAGGCGGGAAGAGGGTTTTGTTTAGATTAAAAGTGGACCAAAACCCAACATTTTGACTATCCTGGGTTTTGGTCGGTGCCCTGCTGTGTGAAACCCCCTAGGTCAACTGAAGAGACTCGCCTCTTCCCAGTCCTGCGACACATGTGCGGCCGCTCATCCAATCAGCGCGCTCGGATCTGCTCAAGTGAATAAGATGCAATTAGTTTTCTTTTTATCATGCCATTTAAATACATTCTGATAAATAGTTTACAATTGCAATGTCCAGCTTGAAAAGGGTTAAAACTTAGCTTTTACTTCATAGCTTAAAATGAGGATAATTCCAAACACAGCCGTCAAACGTTTTTTTTTTTTTTGTTTCTAATTATGTCATTATTTGACTTTGTATATAAATGTATGTCCTGGAACCCGTCCTTTGTCATGATTAAGGGTGTAAACCCGAAACGCGTAGACGTGTGAGGACACCTTATGTATGCTGCTCTTACTTGTACCGCTGTGACGGACTTTTAACCAGGTTGGAATAAATTGATTTTTAATTCACTCTTCTACTATGTGGCTGGCTTTTCTATGGTTTTTGGACACTACCAAATCATGAGGTGAGCACTCCAGCCCTGCCTGAGTAGGGAGTTATATCTCCTGTCTATGAGCTGGCATCCCCGTTCTGGATCTGCTCAAGTCCCTTCGTCCAGGAGCTCATCTAATACAAGCTGATGCCAGCGTGCTGACGGCCGCAACCCCCACTACCCTCTAACAAGGAGTGTGCCCTGCTAGAGGGATAGCGGGGATGCTGCCGTTGGATCGGCAATGAAGGTGAGTATATGGGCAAACTGGAGGGTTTCGCCAATTCTAAAAATCCAGTAGGGGAAGGGGTGACTCATACACCCCGCTTTCCAAGAAACTTCACGAAAGGTAGAAGAATCTGTGGTACCTGGATCTTGAGCAGACGCGCTGCTGGGAGCACACTTTTACAAAAGTGAGGGGATGTGGCAACACGATGCGGCCAGGAAGCACGTGAGTTCTGTGCCGCCCCGAGAGGTGGGGGGGTTCACACATCAGGGCACCCCATATCTGATACCCCACAGTGTGAACCTCCCTTCAGGGTGGCACACTGGGTTCTTTGTTATGGCTTAAAGAGGGGCAATGATCTCCCTCTTTATGGGGCATTCTGAATTCAACTGCCCTAAAGTGTTTTTTTGTTTTGTTTTTGTTTTTTAAACACATAGCATCCACCAAGACCCTCCCCCCCCCCCCCCCCCCCCCCCCAGATTGCTTTATTTTTTACCCCTCCCAGAGCCCTAGGCGCCATGGCTGCATCCCCACCATGCCTCTTTATGGCCAGGCCTTTCTGAATTTCCGTGGCAGGCATGCCCACAGCTAAAGCAGGGATGTGGACGGTGGCAAATTTGTTTGCTGCACTGAGCTCAGTGCAGTGACAGAAATCTGAATTGAATGAGCACCGCTGATTGGCTGAGCTGCCACTGTGGCTTTCCTTGCTCACTCCCGCTGAGGCACCAAGGGGCAGAGTGGTTGTCTTTTATGCGTGGACCTGAAAAAATGAAACTGAATGTAGGGGCAAACTTTGGAGCCAAAATGAAACCCAGATCTTAAACGTTTCCTAATCACATGGAGACACACCTGTACATATACAAGTAGCCGGGCTTGCTCACCCTGGGATTATGGACTTTAGCCTTGGTTGCACTCGCCCATATTGTTTGTTTTTTTAACTCATGTAGCATTGTGTCATGACAATATGTAAACACACAGGATTTAGATGTGTTGTGAGTAAATATGATTCATTTACCTATACAATCTTTCTATTATCTTTTTGGCAGACTGTTATGTGCCACATTGTATCAGTGCTTGTGATATATGGTTTTTGTTCAGCACTCTATAATTTTATTTCCATTATGACCCCTCCCTTTTGTCCTCTCTTTTATATCAGTATTTAAAGGTCAACTTTAGCAAACAGTCTTATCATTTCCCTCTCCAGTTCAGAAGTATTTACCATAAAGTGATTGCCTACTAGAATTTCAGAGCCCTGGGCAGATCAGCAGCCTTCCCCCTCTAGGCCACTTTATGTGGGAGCCTGCGTATACCTATTCTCACCACCCCATTTAGGTTTAGAGGACCTTTAGCATGATTTCATGAAAACTATTCCTCAGCATCTAAAATTAATTGTTATATAGGTTTTTAGTCACTTATTATTCTTTCCCCTCCGGGCTGCAACTCTGTTCAGGACTCTAGGATACGGGTGCCACCGCCATCTTGAAGCATCACGCTTACTGAGGAGAGGCAGAATATAGTGCAGGGGGGCAGGGTATAGCTGTGCTTTGCACAGACAGAGCAGAGCTGAGGTCAGGGAAAGGACAGCAATCCCAGAATGCAGAGCGACACAGTCAGAAGACACTTCCTGTTTGCAGGCTGTCTGATACTCCAAGAGCCGCCATCTTGGATGTTTAAAGGCTCATAACATGCAGTAGATGCAGGTAGGATGATATTCTAAGTATGTCACACACCCCACTTCAGTTACTACATTATTATTACACTTGGGTAAACACACCGCTAGGTGGCGTAGTTGCAGAGATCTCCAAAAAAGCAGCAAGCCCCTCCCGGTCTACACATACCTGGTACCTCCCATCAATTCCCCAGTGTTGTTCTCTGCAAGATGGCGACAAGACAGAAGAAAGAAGTCTCCTGCTTGCAGGTAGCCGGGGTATCACCCCGGCCCCCCCCCCCATGGTCTATTGCTGCCCGACCCTTTTTGTTTACTCCCCATGTTATTCGGCAGCCTCCCAGCCTTGGCTGTAGGTCGGGCAAAGGTAGCTGGCACCCTTGGTGCCCAGGAGATTAGCTCCTCCGCTCGACCCCATCATGTGGGGCATAGCGGGATTCCCGGAGTGGTGATCCGGATGTGGGATGCCCTTATTCTCTAGCGGTAGTCAGGGAATGTAGCGTTTTTATTCTTGGTTGTGGCATGTTTGTGGTTATTGTACTCCCCACCCCCCCCCCCCCTCCTCACACTTTCAGTAGTATGGCTTTGCCTTGCGGCGGTCCGGGAGTGCGTTTGGGCTCTGGGGCCCTGTGGGTGACTGTTTCACGTGTGGGGGTCGCTCTGTGGGCGCTGGTTGTTCCCCCTCTGGGGGTTTGGAGGCGGGGTCGCGCGGCGCGTGGCGCCGCGGGACCACGATGTGGAGGTGGCTTTGGGTCCACGGGCGCTTATTGTTCTGCTCGTGTCTGGGGGTTGTGAGAGTGAGAGAGAGAGAGAGAGTGAGCGCGTCTTTCTCTTTCTCTGTGTGTGTGCGCGGCGTGCGGGTTTGTGCGCCCTTTGTCATTTCCCGCCTGTTGTTACCGCGGCGCGGCCCTTGCTGGGCCTGACGCGCGGCGCGGTTGGGGGGCAGGTCCTCGGGACGTGCGGTCCGCGCGATTGGCAGGCGCGTCGGGGGGGCGGGGCCACGGCGGCTCCCGCGGTTCTTCTGGGCACGTCCTCTTCCTCCTTCTTCCCCTGAGTTGCGCTGTGCGGCCGCCATTGTCACGCGAGGTAGGTCCCCCCGCTGTCTTTTTTCCTCATCCGGGAGTTGTGCGGGTTTTCTTGCGTGGGGCTGGAGCGTCGTTAGCCCCACGCTGTAATGTCTCCCCTTGGTCTCTCCCCCTCTCACTCCTGTTGTGGAGTGTTTGCAGGCTCTGGAGCCAGGGGTGACTTTTATTGTGCTCTTATTGTGCCTTTAATATATATATATATATATATATATATATGGCAGTACATAGCTTTGCACACTTATCTTCGCCTGTTTTTGTCTACATATGTTAGCATGTGCCTGGAATGATTGTTGTCTTTTTTGTGTCTTCCAGATCCCGGGACCCCTTCCGGTTGGGCTCTCCCGGTCTTACATACCTGGCCAGTAGGGGGGAAAGAAAATTGGGATATATATATATATATATATATATATATATATATATATATATATATATATATAAATTTATATAAAGATATTGGGCTTCCCCGTGGTCCGGGTAGTGAAGATTTAAGCTAGACCTTTATTAAAGGGGGCATCCCGGGTTGCTTACTGCGTAAATCCCTAGGTTTGCGAATACCATAATTTCACCATATGGAGGCTGCCAGGGATACCGGATCTGATCCTTCGGGACAATCTAGGCTGTGTGGGGGTTGTGGGACTCCGCTCCCGGGGATGATGTCATTGTATGCATTCCATGTGCGCAGCGGAACATTGAGCGCCAGTCCAGCACCCCGGTGCCTGGTACGTCATCGTCCGCGCCATCTCCCTCTCCTCCTCGCCTGTTCCGGACCCCGTGTGACGTGGTCACGGGTGGGGATTCGCAATCAGAGGTGTGTGCTCGGTTGGCCAACCTCGAGAAAATGTTTTCCACCATGTCCGCACAGAAGGCTACGGCCAAGCGTAAACACCTATCTCCGCCTCCGCCGGACTCGGAGGAGGAAGTGATTGAGGACCTGGATTGGTCGGACCGCCCCCTCGAAAAAGGTGAGCTCGTGGAAGAATTGGATGATTCAGAGGGCCAGCAGGTGCTGGGTGCTGAGGGGGACCAGGTGGATGGTCCCGCCCCTGATACGCCTTCTATTTTGACCCAAATGTTTGAGGTTTTGGATTTGGATCCTCCTGAGGTTGCTCCTCGGCCTAAGGGCCAGCTCTTTGGGGACTCCAAGCAGAGTCTGGAGTTCCCCAGTCAGCAGCATTTCGAGGACGTTGTCCTTAAGCAGTGGGAGCATCCTACACGGCTCGTCGGGGTACCGCCTAGCTGGGATAAGAAATATCCCTTTCCGGCGGACTTGCTGAAACGTTGGTCTGTCCCTCCCGAGGTGGATGCTCCGGTTTTGGGGCTGTCTAATTCGGCGGCTGTTCATTTTCCTGACACTACTTATCTGAAGGATGGCGAGGATCGCCGGATTGATCAGCTGGCCCGCCATGGTTTCGTCTGTGCGGGTTCGGTTTTGAGGCCTGTTTGTGCTTCGGCTCTTTTGGCCTTGGCGGTTAGGTCTATGGTCAGGGATTTATGTGTGGATCTTGATCCCTCGGGTGATGAGTTCCTTGCGCTTAAGCGTTGTGACTCCTTCTTGTCATTTATCCTGGCCGCTCAGGATGATGCCATGTTGATGTGTGGCAGGGTGTCTGCCCTGTTGGTGGCTGTTCGCCGTTCTGTGTGGTTGAGACAGTGGACGGCTGACTTTAATTCTAAAAGATCTCTCACGGCTCTTCCCTTTCTGGGTTTGAGGCTTTTTGGTGAAAAGCTGGATTCTGTTGCCAAGGGAGGTAGGTTGCCTCAGCGCAAGAAGTTTCGCCGTTCCTTTCGGGGGGCGGCCCCCTTCAATCCGTCCTTTCGGGGAGCCAGAGCCGGCAGGAGTGCGGGCTTCTCGGCTTCCAGGGGTGCGGGTTGGAATAGGGGTAAAGGCCGTGGCCGCCCCGTTCATGCCTGGGGCGCCAAGCCCAAGTCGGCTGCCAAGCCCGCTCAGCAATGAAGGGGCGCCCTCACCCGTGCGGGTGGGGGGACGGTTGCGACTCTTCTCCCGGGTATGGGACCAGGAGGTATCGGACAGATGGATTCGGGAGGTGGTGTCGGCCGGTTACAAGTTGGCGTTCGAGTCCCGCCCTCCTCCAAGGTTTTTCAGGTCTCGGGTTCCTCTAGACCCGGTGGCTGCGCAGGGGCTCCTGGCGGTGGTTCAGAATCTCGTGGATTTGGCGGTCATTTGCCCGGTCCATCCTTCAGAGGTGGGACGGGGGTATTACTCCAATCTGTTCACCGTACCCAAGAAGGACGGGTCGTTCCATCCAATCCTGGATTTGAAGTTTCTCAACAGGTTTATTCGTCCCCGGAAGTTTCGCATGGAGACCTTGCGGTCGGCGATCGGCTCGCTTCGGCAGGGGGACTTTATGACGTCCATAGACATCAAGGACGCGTACCTTCACATTCCGATCTTTCCGGTTCATCAGCGGTTTCTGCGCTTTGTGGTGGAGGATCGGCACTTTCAGTTTGTAGCTCTCCCATTCGGTCTCACCTCGGCTCCGAGAGTGTTCACCAAGGTGTTGGCAGGGGTGATGGCCCTGCTCAGAGCTCAGGGGATTCGCATTGTTCCTTACCTGGACGATCTTCTCATCATGGCTCCTTCCTTCAGTCAGGTGGAAGGGGACACCAGCACGGTGGTCTCTATGCTAGAGAGGTTCGGCTGGGTGATCAATTACCCCAAGTCCTTTCTGGTTCCGGCCAGGGTGGTGACCTTTCTGGGGATGTCCTTGGACTCTTGCCAGCACAGAGTGTTTCTTCCTCAGGCCAAGGTTCTTTTGATTCAGGAATTGGCTCAGCTTCTTCTTTCCAATCCTCACCCGTCCATTCGGCTAGGGATGAGACTGGTGGGGTTGATGGTGGCCTCGTTCGAGGCAGTTCCCTTCGCACAGTTTCACACGAGGACGCTGCAGCTTCATCTTTTGGCGTCTTGGGACAGGCGCCCGCGGTCGTTGGATCGGTCCTTCCGGATGTCCCCTCGAGTTCGGCAGTCTCTTCGGTGGTGGTTGGTCTCGGACAATCTTTTGAAGGGCAGGTCGTTTCTGACTCCGCTTTGGGAAACTGTCACCACGGATGCCAGCTTGTCAGGATGGGGAGGTTTCTGGAAGGATCTTCAGTTTCAGGGGCAGTGGGACCCTCAGGAGGCCCACTTGCCCATCAATGTTCTGGAGTTGCGAGCCATCAGATTGGTTCTGTCTCACTTGACGCATCATTTACAGGGTCTGCCGGTCCAGATTCGATCGGACAATCAGACGGCGGTTGCTTACATCAATCACCAAGGAGGGACTCGCAGTCTGGGTGCCCTCAGGGAAGTGTCTCTGATTCTGGTTTGGGCGGAGACGTATGTCCCTTGCATTTCGGCAGTGTACATTCCAGGAGTGGAGAACACGGAGGCGGATTTTCTGAGCCGGTGCTCGTCCCGCCGGGGGGAATGGTCTCTCCATCCCCAAGTGTTTCGGTCCATGTGTCTTCGGTGGGGGACACCGGAGGTGGATCTGTTTGCCTCTCGTCACAATCACAAGCTTCCGACATTCGTGTCGCTGTCTCGGGACGCTCTGGCGGCGGATGCCATGGCCTTGAGCTGGAAGGATCTGGGGTTCCTGTATCTGTTCCCTCCGATTCCCATGTTAGGCAGGGTGCTGCGAAAGCTAGTTCAGGAAGGGGTTCCCGCCATTCTCGTGGCTCCAAGGTGGCCAAGGCGGGTGTGGTTCGCAGACATCGTTCGTCTGGCAGTGGATCGGTTCGAGTTGCCTCTTCGGCCAGATCTGCTCACCCAGGGTCAACTGTGTTACCCCAGTTTACCAACGCTGGCTTTGACGGCTTGGCTGCTGAAACCTCCATCTTGAGGGAGGAGGGTCTTTCGGATTCGGTCATTCAGACTCTTGTTCGTGCTAGGAAGAGGTCTTCCTCTTCCATCTTATATTGATTGGTGTGAGGCTAGATCTTTGCCATGCCGGGTCTTTTCTATTTCTCGGATTTTGGATTTTCTTCAATCAGGGCTGGATTCTGGTCTCCAGCTGAGTACCTTGAAGGGGCAGGTGTCTGCCTTGTCAATTTTTTTCCAGAGGTCTTTTGCTAGCCATTCTTTGGTCAAGACTTTCTTCCAGGGGGTTTCGCATCTGCGGCCTCCTAGGAAGCCTTTGCTCCCAGTTTGGGATTTGAATTTGGTGCTCTCTGCGTTACAGGCTCCTCCTTTTGAGCCCTTGCAGGATATTGCTCTGTCCACTCTGACTCAGAAGGTTGTCTTTTTGGTGGCCATCACTTCGGTTCGGCGTGTTTCAGAGTTGGCAGCTTTGTCGATTCAGGCTCCTTATTTTGAGAAGCATCAGGACAAAGTGGTCTTTCGCTTCAAGTCAGATTTTCTTCCTAAGGTGGTATCTGCTTTTCATCTTAATCAGGACATTGTTCTTCCTTCTTTGTGTCCTAAGCCTAGGAATGCTAAGGAGAGTGCGTTGCACTGCTTGGACGTGGTGCGTTGTGTTAGGTACTATTTGCGTGCTACGTCTTCGTTTCGTAAGACTGATGCCTTTTTCGTGGTGCCCTGTGGGCCCAGGAAGGGTTTGGCTCCGGCTAAGTCTTCCATTAGCAAATGGATTCGTCAGGCGATTGTTGGAGCCTATTCTGCCAAGGGGAAGGATCCCCCTTTTCGCGTTACTGCGCATTCTACTCGTGCGGTTGGTGCGTCCTGGGCTTTTCAGCACCAGGCTTCGGTTGAACAAGTTTGTAAGGCCGCTACCTGGTCTTCGGTTCACACCTTTTCCAAGTTTTACAAGGTTGATGTGCGGGCCTCAGCGGATGCTGTGTTTGGCCGTAAGGTTCTGCAGGCTGCAGTGGTTTGAGTTTTATCTGCGTTATTGCCTGGTTTGGATACCCGCCCTCTTTTGGACACTGCTGTTGGATGTCCCAAGTGTAATAATAATGAGTAACTGAAGTGGGGTGTGTGACATACTTAGAATAATACCATTTTGTGATTACTCACCTGTAAAATGGGTATTATAAGTATGTCACACACCCCACTTCACCCGCCCCCTTTTTGGTATCCTGGTTCCTTATATGGTGAAGTTTTGTTATTTACAGTTGAGGGTTACATTTGTTTACATTTGTTTATTCCTGGTACCTTGTCTTACTGCTGTTTTAACACTGGGGAATTGATGGGAGGTACCAGGTATGTGTAGACCGGGAGGGGCTTTCTGCTTTTTTGGAGATCTCTGCAACTACGCCACCTAGCGGTGAGTTTACCCAAGTGTAATAATAATGAGTAACTGAAGTGGGGTGTGTGACATACTTATAATACCCATTTTACAGGTGAGTAATCACAAAATGGTATTTTTTTAATGTGGGCAATCTGTATGTACAGGGTGTGGGAAATATATAAGATATGCTCTTAATCAGGATGAAGGTCTGATTTTTTTTTTTTGGGGGGGGGGGGGGGCAGAAGTTAGGCATGGTAAACCACTCCTGCCAGTGTCATATCGGTTGTATGAAAGAAAAATCACAACTTGGAGATGAGGAAAAAGGAACATACTTTGGGCCAATATTAGGTAGTCTTTCTACACATCCATGCATGTAATACAGGAAAAACTTTCAGCATTAGTATTGGTAGTACTTAATGCGCCATGCTCTGCCCCCCAGTCAGGTTGCCTGTCCACATAAAACTCCTTGTGAGTTCTTTGTACTGCCCATGACCAATCAGATTTCCTGGGTGGGTGTGAAATCCATTGGCTACAAGCACCTACAGAGGGAGTAATCGGGTAAGCAAGATACTAAATCATGGTTAAAAGACCCCCCCGGGTCAATCGGCCAACAATAATTTCTAGGCATCAGATAGACCAGAGACAAATGATCTCCTTGACATCCCCTGAGCATAGGACTCCCCTAATGGCCAGAAGTAAAATGGTACCTTTTGTCAGGTTGGATTTCCATATTGGAAAATAGGTTGCCGTGCCAGGAAATAATTACTCGTATCACAACAGTGGATAACGTGAGGCGGGTAGAACTGGGCATGGATCAAAACTCTTGAAAAACCTCCCCATGCACCTCACTCAAGTATCTCAGGTGATGCTGCAGACTTGGCGGTGGAAAAAAAAAGGCCACATCTAGATGGCAGATTGCTGATTTCAAGTTTGCTTAATGATGCAACAAACATGCCGGAGGGCTTGTCACATCAGCCACGGAATTTTGATATCAACCAATCAGGGATATCAAATCTACCATCTGGGCGTGGTTACAGCAGTAAAAAGAAGCCACATGAAGCTCTGTGGAATGTGATTTATGCAAGCAACCCCCCAGTGGGCAGCCAAGAAGCTGGCCATGGAGTCTTTTAGACTCCAGGGCCGCTGCTCAATTCAATTTTATTGTTTGCCAAGTACATTGTGAACAAGGAATTATTTTTGGCATATACACAGTGCAACGGATATTTACAGTTACATAGAAATTGAAACGAGGTACAAACTACATTGAATACAGTGAGAAACGAACGATACAGGTGTTCTTACATAGTGCAAGTGATACCAGCTAATATTAACCCTTTGACCCTGGGCCTATGACACCTGGCCCTTGTTAAGGGTGCGGATAGCCAAAGGAAAGAAACCATTCCTAGACCTAGAAGTCCTGCAAGCTGGTACCGCAAGACATTTCCCAGATGGTAGATACTGGAATAGGATGTGTCCAGGGTGGGAGGGGTCCCAAAGGATCGTTTCCCCTGAGTCTATGCAGATTCTGCAGGGATGGTAAGGGTGCTCCAATTATTCTTTCTGCTATGTTGATCGTTTTTTGGAGTCTGCACTTCTCTCTCTTTTTGTTGCTCCCTCAAACCAGACAGAAAAGAAAAAGCATAGAATGGAACCTATGACAGCATTAAAGTGGACCGAAACCCAGGATTTTGACTATCCTGGGTTTTGGTCCACTTCGGTGGGGCACCCCGATCGGGGGTGCCCCGCTGTCTGAAACCCCCCCCCCCCCGAAAGCCCAGAAACACTCACCTCACCACGCTCCCACGTGACCGCTCCAGCCAATCACAGCGCTCAGAGCCGCTGTGGTATGCGCGTCCAAGGCCGCTTGGACGCGCATACCAGCTCAGCTGTCTCTGAGCGCTGGAGGCCGCGTCTCGCGCTTCCCTCTAACAGGGAGCGCGCCTGCGCCGGCCATTCACAAAGTGCCCTGCTAGAGGGAAGCGCGAGACACGGCCGCGGCTCGCGCATGCGCCGATGGAACGGGGCTGAGGTAAGGTTTGTGGGCCTCCTGGGGGGTTCCTCTCCACGGGACATCCCGATTTCGGATGCCCCGCAGGGGAGGGATCTGATTGGTCCGGTAATCTTATAGATTCCCGGGCCGATCCCCCCCTGGGTTTCAAGCCACTTTAAAGAAGAGCAGTAACAGCCTTTTTGACAGTCCCGTCTTCACGGGTGCTCACGGGTTTAAATCTGTGTTAAAGTGGACCGTCACCCATGGGTGATCGGCCCGGGAATCTATAAGATTCCCGGGCCGATCACCCCCCTCACCGCGGGACATCCGAGATCAGGATGTCCCGCGGTGAGGGACCCCCCCAAAACCCCAAAAGAACTCACCTGATCGGCAGCGGCCGCCTCCCGCGCGCTCCTCTAGCCGTGCGCGCCCCCGCGCCGGCCGTTTGTGAATCGGGGTGCCCCCCTGAAGTGGACCAAAACCCAGGATAGTCAAAATCCTGGGTGTTGGTCCACTTTAAATGCACCTCACTGGGGCCGGGCGCTTTCCTTTACCCTCTGACACAGCAGATCTGCACAGTGCAGATCTAAGATCTCTACATTCGGCCCAGACTCTAAGGTTGAAAAATGTGGAATATATTACACATGGTGAGAATGAATGTGGGCAGTACTCTGAGGATAAATATTCATTTCCCCTGAGGTCAGGGTGGGACCGCGTGAGCGCCTCTTCCTTTCCCAGCCCTGTGAGCAATGTGCCTTCCTCGCTGAGGTATCATGCCTGGAAACCTATTCATTTCATTTAAAAATGGCTCCAACACCTCCATTGTAACTCTGTTCCAGGATGGGCCCTGGTTTACAGAATATAACTAGCCTACCTCCTTGTGGCATGAGCCTTGCATTAGAGAAAGACTCCCCTTTTCCTAGGAGAGCTTTATCCTTTTGAAAACAACTACACACACATGCAGCAGCCGCACCTCATCCAATACAAGGCATTCGGCACTGCAGTGTGCAGCTGTTTCTTCAATTCTATTCAATTTATTGTTAGCTAAGTACATCGTGAGATGAACAAGGAATTCTTTTTGGCATATACACAGTGCAACAGATATTTACAGTTACATAGAAATTGAAACAAGAGATACAATCTGCATTGAATACAGAAATGCAGATGGATGCAGTTTCTTGTCATACAGAGCTCCATGAGAAAAAGGTGAGGATCTCCAAAATACAGGGTGCACAGACAGCCACAGCAGGTGAGTTAGGGTCCCTGGACCCTATCTGGCTCAATGTTGTCTTGGGGTGTTTAGGTCTACCTTAAAATGTAGAGCAGCAAAGGAAATCTGAATGGAACAATCTGTGAGTTTAGGAATCCTGTAGGGGAAGCTGGAGGATTTCTGATGGCTCCACATTTTCACGGCCTTGTTTTTCTTGCCTGGTGACTGAATGTCTGGTATCTGTGAAGGAATGTCGCATTCCCAACAGGTTGGCCTCTGGGGATTATTTACTCAGGATGTCATAATCGTGTCCGGAAATTTCAGGTTGCAAATGCGCCCAGGATACGTTTCATGAACCGATGCTGTTCAAACTGCCGCTAATGCAAAATGTAATCCTTCCTTTCACCGGTCCAAAATATAGATCGGTTTCATTTAAAGAGTAATTCTGCTTTTTGAGGAAATTTGGAGCCATAGTAAACCCTCCATGGCAACATTGTGCCAGATAAGGTCCAGGGCCACAATGACCTGCCAACTCTTGCTTCCCGTGAATTCAGGGGACGCTAATGAGGGGCAGGAAAAACGTTGCACTGAAGAACTGCTGCAGGAGGTACAGCTGCTTCACTTGTCTTCTGTTCACCCTTTAGATTAAGCCTCACTTCGAAAAGATGAGGACTCACCGATGGCGTTAGTGGGTAGGTGAGGTTTTGTCTCCCTGTAAACCAGGACCTTCTATGGCCACAAGGAGGGCTTTAATTGCCTCCCAGCTGCTCCTTTATTATTTTTAGAGGGGCATTCCTCCAACATTGTCCCTCATACTACTCAATAATCCCTGAGTCAAACCCAGAACTTTGCTGCTTGTTATCCTGGCAGGGTTAGGACCCTCTCACACCCAGAGGTGTATCTAAATGTGACTGTGTGTAGCGATAACCCTTATCGCCGGAGGGCTTCACCGCCCGAGACGTCCTCTTCCCAATCGTAAGAGGTGCTGCTGGAATTCCAGAGTCGTCCGTGAGGAAACAGGAACAGCCCTTACAAGGGCTAGTGAATTGTAATATAGCGTTTCCCCCAATAAGAGACAGAACTTCAGTATTGAGGGTGAAGGTGAAGTGTTTATTAATGCCACTCTAGGCCTTATATACACAGGTCTCCATTGCATGACACACACACACCGACCAATAGCAGCAGGGCACACAATCCCTCAACTCTGCCGGTGACGCAATCAGCAATACAATAGAGACGTCTGTAATACACTCAATCCGAACAATGCCATTGTCTGTGACGTAATCAATCAATACAATGGCAGTCAGAACAATGAATAACGTAATCAATCAATACACTGGCAGTCTGTAACATGCTTAAGAAAAGGAAAGTAATGAACCTGTGTAAAGTCCAAAGGGGCAGAGAGTCTGTCACACTGTGTAACCTACAAAAGCCTGCACTATCCTCTTTTGTGCATGATAAACTAATATAGAGGGTGTCACTCCCAAGACTGTGCTCCTAATCTCTAATAGAAGCCAAAAACATAAAGGGAGGCACACCAATATCCCAATCTATATGAGCTTTTATTTAATCAAACTTATACCCAAAACATATACATCCAGACATACTATAAACTATTAAAATACAGACATACAGGACACACCAACATAAGCAGGTGCATAGGCGGTGGGGAGAGAGTTATGTCCATCAACCACTAAATTCATAAATGTACAGCTGCATAAACAAAAAAACCAAATACAACAATCCTATGATCTCTCCAAATATAATATAAAATATTGTAATCTATTATAGTCACTTAAAATATGACAAAAAAACACACAACTGTTGTGCACCAAAATCCCTACCTGTAAAGTGCAGGTGCCTTACATTAATCCTAATTTCAGGTTGGTATGTGCCACCTAGTATGGTGGTATTTTGTATTGGGGTTTAGGTCCACTTAGGGGCACGGGCCACTGTGCCCTTTGTTGTATTTGCACCATATATTTTTTTTTGTGATATTTAGAGTGACTATAATAGATAGATTACAATACTTTATTATATTATATTTGGGGAGATCATAGGATTGTTGTATTTGGGTGGACTTTGTTGTTTTTTGGTTTATGCAGCTGTGCATTTAGGAATTTAGTGGTTGGTGGACATAGCTCTCTCCCCACCGCCTATGCACCCGTTTATGTTGGTGTGTTCTGTACATCTTGTGTTTTTATGTATTTTTTAATAGTTTTTAATATGTCTGGATGTATATGTGTTGGGCATAAGTTTGATTAAATAAAATCTCATATAGATTGGGATATTGGTGTTTTTATTTAAATGTGACTTGGCGCCCCAGGGGGAAGGCCAGCGGCCGAATATGGAGACTTTTAGACTCCAGGGCTGGCCGCACAGGGTTTTGGTGTTCTTAAAGTGGACCTTCACCCTGAATAAGAGCATATCTTATATGTATCCCACACATGATTGAATGAAAAGCCCAAACCCTTAAAAAAACTATTCCCCAGTATCTAAACTTAATATGTTTTTAGTCACTTACATATTATTCTTTCCCCCACTGTTCAGAACTCTAGGATACGGGCGCTGCCATCTTGCCTCAGAAGTATCACACATACTGAGGAGAGGAGAGCGGGATAAAGCACATGGGGAGGGTTATAGCTGTGCTTTGCACAGCCAGAGCAGAGCTGGGGTCAGGGAAAGGACAGAAATCCCAGAATGCAGAGCAACAGTCAGAGGACACTTCCTGTTTGCAGGCTGCCTGATACTCCATGAGCTGCCATCTTGAATGTTTAAAGGCTCATAACATGCAGTAGATGCAGGTAGGATGATTTTTAATGTGAGCAATCTGTATGTATAGGGTGTGGGATACATATAAGATATGCTCTTAATCAGGGTGACGGTCCGCTTTAAGCACACCAAAACCCTGTGCGGCCAGCCCTGGAGTCTAAAAGTCTCCATATTCGGCCGCTGGCCTTCCCCCTGGGGCATTGCATATCAGGATGCCCTGCTGTGTGAAACCTGCCTATGTAACTATAAAAGGGGCGTCTCTGCACCCGGTCATGCCTCTGTTGCCTCCCTGCTGGTCTTCAGGATCCTCATTGTTGGCCTTGTCTCTTCTATGATGGGTTTCAAGAGCCACCTGCTGTTTCTTCTTTTCCCCACGTTGCAAATGCTGGCGCTGCACATTGCTGCCCCCTAGAGGCAGGCGTCCTGGAAGCAGTGGCAACAGCAACTTCTGGGGCTTCCCTTGCTACACCAGCGCACCGATGGTCTGCAAGGAAAATGGGGTGATGACAAACCCTGTATAAAATAGTATACTGTGCTGCATGGTCTGTAGCGCTCTCCAAACAGGCCATTAGTGTAACAACAAGTAAAAGTTAAAGTGAACCAACACCCAGGGGGGATTGGCCGCCGATCAGATCCCTCCCCGCGGGGCATCCGAAATCGGGATGTCCCGCGGGGTGAAACCCCCCCAGGAAGCCCACAAGCCTTACCTTCTCCTGCGCGTCCCTCTAGCCGTTTGTGAATGGCCGGCGCGGGCACGCTCCCTGTAAGAGTGACGCGCGGGAAGCGGCGGCGGGCGCGCTCGCTTGTCCGTCGATGGACCTCGCATGTCCGTCGGCGGTGATTCGCTGGAGCGGTCACGTGGGAGCGGGGTCAGGTGAGTTTTCGGGGGTTTCACACAGCGGGGCACCCCCGATCGGGGTGCCCCACCGAAGTGGACCAAAACCCAGGATAGTCCAGTAATTCCTGGGTGTTGGTCCACCACAAAGTCGCTCCTCCTGTTAGAGGAAACAGCAGTGAATGAGCTAGCACTTGTGTGCCATGTAGCACCTATTTAACCTACATACTATCCATGTAAAACCTGTTCTGCAGATTGTTATCATGAAGTAGCATCCTGTAGCCGCATGGCAAATTCTCCTCCAGGTATTTGGAGGTTGGACAAGTGGGGAGGCTCAGGCTGACTATAAATGGGCAGGTGTTTCACAGTGACGAAAGGAAGGCTCACTTCCTGTCTTATTCAAATTGTGCTGACATTTCATGTTGGTGGTGCATTGGGGGTTCCCTTACCTTTTGCCTTGTATGGGCCCCCGTGTACAGTCACTGCATCACATGGTGCATTAAACTAACCACTCCAGCGGAACCACTTCATAGACTCAACAACCAGGCACAAGCCAGCCTTAACAAATCATTTAAGGTAACGTGGCACCTTTTACTAACTAGTAACTGTCCTACCCTTCCGTTAACCCTCTCTTTCACCTTATTAGTAGGGCTCACTATATTTAGCCTAAAATGGGTCTCTCCCTGAGTGGCTTGTCCACCCTGTTATGGTACTTTCCTCCTGTACAGCCTTGTGCTGATGAGAGACAATAGCCCAAATTAGTGCCTCCGGGTGTGATGATCACAGAAGTGATGGCTGTGTAAATATTGGAATTATACTCCAGCATCACATGCCCAGCCGGCTCATTGTGGGTAATTCTTGTTATTCTTCATCTTTATCTGCCATGGGAATACCAGTACTTTGTTTTAAGAAAAGGGAGGTAGGTACAGGAAAGGGAGACTAAAGCAGAAAAGAGCGAGACAAGGAGGTGGAAAAATGGGAAATATGGAAAAGAGACATGTAAACAAGGTGAAATGATAGTGGAATTGCTGGAAGGAATGTATTAAAAAAAAAGGTGATGGAGAGAATATGGAAAGAGAGATGGAAAGAAGGTGAAATGAGTGTGGAATTGAGGGAAGGTGAGGAGATAGAAGGAATGAATAAAAAAAAAGATATGGAATATGGAAAGGAGAGATATAAAAAAGGTGAAATGATTGTGGAATTGATGGAAGGTGAAATGAGAGTGGAATTGAGGGAAGGCGATGAGCTAGAGATGGAAGGAATGTATAAAAGAAAAGAAGATGGAGGGAATGTGGAAGAGAAATATAAAGAAGGTGAAATGAGTGTGGAATTGATGGAAGGTGAAATGGCCGTGGAATTGAGGGAAGGCGATGAGATAGAGATTGAAAGAATGTATAAAAGAAAAGAAGTTGGACGGAATATGGAAAAGAGAGATATAAAGAAGGTGAAATTAGAGTGGAATTGAGGGAAGGCGATGAGATAGAGATGGAAGGAATGTATAAAAGAAAAGAAGATGGAGGGAATATGGAAAAGAGAGATATAAAGAAGGTGAAATTAGAGTGGAATTGAGGGAAGGTGATGAGATAGAAGGAATGTATAAAAGAAAAGGAGATGAAGGGAATATGAGAGTGGAACTGGGTGAAGGCGATGAGATAGAGATGGAAAGAGTGTATAAAAGAAAAAGATGGAGTGAATGTGAAAAAGAGAGATGTAAAGAAGGTAAAATGAGAGTGGAATTGAGGGAAGGTGATGAGATAGAGATGGACGGGATGTATAAAAGAAAAGATGAAGGGAATATGGAAAAGTGAGATGTAAAGAAGGTGAAATGAGTGTGGAATTGAGGGATGATGATGATGATGATATAGAGATGGAATGAATGTATAAAAGAAAAGGCGATGGAGGGAATGTGGAAAAGAGAGGTGGGGAGTGGAATTGAGAGTGGTTGAATCTGAAACAATGGGGGAAAATTGAGGAGATCGTGTAATAGAAGAAGGTGGAAATTAGAAAAAGGCGATGTAAGAAGATGAAGACTCAAAGGGAAGAAAGAAAAAATATAGTATAAAGTAGAGAGACCTGCTGAGGCAGATGAGCACTTTCTCTCTGAAGGGGTGTCTAAATGGCCCCTTTACAAAGAGATTAGGAGGCCGATTCATTAATAGCGCCAGGTAGCGACAGATGAGCGCCAGTAGCGTGATTTTCACAGCGCCAGCTAGTATTCGCTGTGCTTGGCCGGGGTTTGCTTGTTGACAGCGACTCAGTCGGTGTGCGGTAATGTTGAATACGGGGTTAGGAGTCGCTGTTTCACAGGTTCCGCGTTGTATGGGTGCGCCTGACAACGAATGGCCAGAGCGAACGGCTTGCTGCAGATTCATTAACAAATCACGCTCCGAATTTTTTCGCGCTGTGAATTCCTTGTTTAAACCCCAGAGCGCTGGCGGCGATGGATTTAAAATAGTTTTTAACCCCCAAACAACCATATTTTTTGATTGTAAAATTATACAAGTTTTTATAAACATTTTGTAATATGAATACATTAATATCAGACATGTAATATCAATTCTGCACAAAATATTTTTTTTTTTTTTTACCTTAAAAAAAAATCCTAACATTGCAGAAGTGGTCACAGAATTTTTGACATTAAAAAAAAAAAAATAAAAATTAATAGCAAGTAATTATGATTAATTAAAGATTGCTCCATTGAAATGCATTGAACATCGCCAGGGAGCGACAGGTCATACCTGTCGCTGTGATGGGATTAGCAGCGGCGCTGTTCGTTGCAGTCGGCTACATGATGAATCCCGCGGTAGCTGTCGCTCTCGCCGGCGCTAGCCTCATTTAGCGTGATAAATGCGTCATTGTGACCGCCGCCGGGCGTACTTGAGTCGGTAGCCGCCGTTAGCTGGCGGGACCTGGCGCTCGTCAGACACTACCTGGCGCTATCGCTTGATGAATAAGGGCATAGGATGAAGCTCTTTTGCGATCATACATGTGAGACACCCCACGGCCCGTCTAAGCTACAGTCTTACGACTCCTACCTGCTCATTTTTGTCAACTCTTCTGCATATTTGGCAGCTCTGCCTGTCTGTACCCCACCACCCCTCTACTCTAGTGTTTCCCTCTACACCTTCCGGGACCCTACAAACGTATTTTGTCTTTCCAGTGTTTATTACTATTATAGATGCATCTATCCAAGCTTTGTGATACCACTTTTATTTCCAATAGGCTCCACCTATCCATAGTCTCCAGAAGCAGTTTAGTGTAAAGGTTTCCAGCTGCTCTGGTCCGAACCTCTGGTCTAGCATTTTATTTAACGGAAACTGTAAATAATTTACTCTTCACTGTGAAAGTTTGTCATGTGTTTTTGACAAATTATTGTATACTATAAAACTGGTCCATTTTATATGTTGCCATGCACAGCCATTCACAATATAGCCTTCTGAGGACATTCCCTGTGAGGCATCCGTTTTATCAATCCTCTGCATTAGCCATCTCTACCTTAGTCAGGAACTTCACAATTCCACAAAGGCCTTCATTTATTCTGTTTTCACCTTTACAGAAGGGCGCCGGCCCTTTAAGGCCGGCAGCCCCATGACTGGCCTGCGCTTCCTGCTGGAAGCTGACCAGCCATGGGATTGGGGGAAGAGATCGGGGCAAGTGACTGTGGGTGGGTGTCAGCTGAAGGCGTATGGAACGCTAGCACAGTCATGTGTGTACCAGGGTGACCCTGGATTCTTTGATACAAATATCTGGGTCATGGGGGTAGGTGGCTATATAACGCCTCTTACCTCAAGTCACTCCTTTATTTTCACATAAAATTATATAAAATATTAGTAGGCAAGGTCATTGGGGTATTAGACAGTAATTGCATCTAGTCCCACATATGGAAAAGAAGAAGTCTTACTGAACTTTCAGTTGTTGTTCCCAACAGGTTTCACCCAGTTTATAATTTGGGCTTTGTCAATAATGAGTTGAAATAATCTCGCAGTGTCCTGCAGTCGCCATTGTCACTGGTCCTTATTTTAATACTGTAAGCCCATTACACTTCTCATGATGTGTTACATCATCCCCCACTTGGGGATATATCCCCTGGTGCATGATTTTCCCGAGATTAGTGGGGGTGCTCTTCCTGACTGTGGTGGTGATGCTCTTCCCCCCGCCAACACTTCAATCTTTGGTGCCCAAAGGGTGCCCCAGCTTCTATGCTCCCTAAGTGGGAGAATATTGATTATTTCATATAGGCTGAGAATTTGCTGCAAAGTAGCAAGTAAATAACTACCATACGTATACATTGGACGGATATACACGCTGAGACCTGTATTGCGTTTAATTAATTAAGTGGACCAAAACCCATGCTGATCGCCCTGAGAATCTATAAGATTCCCAGGCCGATCGGTTCCCTCCCTCCAGGACATCCAAAATCGAGCTGCCCCACTGTGTGAACCCCCCCCCCCCCAGGTTGCCCCATACATTTACCTTGTTTCCTGGTCCAACAGCACATGCTCAAGCTGTGGCCGCATCCCCGCTATCCCTCTAGCAGGGCATTTGTGAATGGTCGGCACGGGCACGCTTTCTGTTAGAGGGAAGCGGGGGGTGCAGCCGCCAGCGCGCTCGGAGCCTCTGGACTTAGACAACATGACTTCAAGCGGCTCCAAGCGCTGATTGGATGAGTGGCCACGTATGCACCATAGGACTAGGAAGAGGTGAGTTGGCATCGGTGATCTGGGGGTGCCCCTGGTGAAAGGACCAAAATCCAGGATAGTTCAAATCCTGGGTTTTGGTCCATTTTAAAGTGGACACCCAGATCGCCCGAAGAAACTCACCTCTTCCCGGTCCTACGGCACATGCTCGGCTGCTCGCCCAATCAGCGTGACATCACGCCGTATAAGACTTTGTCCAAGGCCAGCTGCTCCGAGTGTGCTGGCGGGCGCATCCTCTGCTTCCCTCCAACAGGGAGCGTGCCTGCGCCGGCCATTCACAGATGCCTGGTGCGGGCCCGTGCCCCGCTAGAGGGATAGCAGGGATGCAGCCCCCGCGCATGCACCGTTGGACCAGGAAGAAAGGTAAGTGAATGGGGTGACCTGGGCGGTTTCACACAGAGGGGCATCCTGATTTTGGATGCCCCAGGGGGAGGGAATCGATCAGCCTGGGAATCTTATAGATTCCCAGGCCAATATTGCTGGGTTTTGGTCCACTTTAAAATGGGGATATTTCATCTGAAGAAGCCCAAATTATAATTGGGTGAAATATGTTGGGAAAGACAGCTGTGACTTTCAGTAGGGACCCTATTTTCCAAATATGGGACTAGATAGAAGACATATGAATGTGGTGGTGGGGTGGTGTAAAAAAATTCAAAATTCTGAACCTATTCATTGTGGCCATATTTTATTGCCTGCTTTATTTGCCTTGTTTTTCTTTTTGCCCTTCTGTGCTGTTCCTTTAAGCCCTTCCTAAAATATCTGTTTTGAGCTTATCAGCAGCAGCAGCAACCTAGAATTACCGTCCAAGTCCATTGATTTTCTAAGGCGAGAAGCGCGCTGGTTTCAATGCTTTCTGCGATCAGCCACACAACTGTAATTATTCCCAGACTGAGGAACACATGGAGCACACAGGGGCGGGCGGTTAACCTTGGCTTTGCTGTGGCAATAGAATGGCCGCCAGCCTCTCCTCACCATCCAAAGAGAAAGGAACAAAAAATGCGTCGTGGGTAAAAATCGGGCCTTGTCGGCAGTAGCCCGGCACAAAGCAGAAGCCTGTCCTTCATTGCACAGTGAGCACGCTGCCTGGCTGGGGAGAATTGTCCGGGCGTTGTTGTCTTTCATGCCTGTCACTCGTTCTCCCTAATCAGGGCTAGCTCCAGGGTTTTGTGGGCCCCTGGGCGACAAAGTGTGTCACTGCACACGCTCCGCTGTGTGAAACCTCCTGGGATCACCTCACATATTAAAATTGATCAAAACACGATATTTGAGCTATTCTGGTTTTGGTTCTTACCCATGGGGCATCTTGATTTGGGATGCCCTGCCCCGGTCCACTTAAAACTTACCTAACCCCCAATCCAACAGTGCATGTGCAGCCAATAAGAACGCTCAGCTCTGTTCAGCTTCTCTTAGCTGACGAATGGCAGCCTCCCCACTAGCCTCAAGATGTGCTAGTGCCGCCCATTCAAAGATGCCTGTGAAGGTACAGAGGAGTGTGGCCATGGCCCACGTGTGCGCCGTTGGATCAGGAGTGAGGTATGTTTTACTGACAATCTGGGGGGGTTTCACACAACAGGACATCCCAAATCAGGATGTCCCAAGGAGAGGGAATTGGACGGACCTGAGGTCCGCATTTGGCCCACTTTAATGCTCGGCATAGATCTCTGTTTGCCCATAGGGAGCAGATGGCATCCTCGTTTCCCTTCAGCTGACGCATGCTCCTGCACCTAGCGCTTGAGCGTACATCGGCTGAGCAACATGATAAAGGGATCTCCCCGAAACGTGTAGTGCTAACTGGATTGGGGGATGGAACAGATTTCCCTATGTAAAGCACAACTGAACTTGAATAATTTTACCAGTAAACACTAAAAGTTATATTTTGTTATTAACAAAGCAGATTATGCTGGATATTCTTAGTATACAGTATGTCCTGCTCCAGAAAGAATACTTAATATCGGGTAATACTCCGCCAGATGGCGCTGGACTGCAGAGACATCGAAAATAGGCTCCTCCCGGCCCCTCAAATACCCAGGGACCTCCCACAAATCCCCAGATTTTCTTTGCAGTCTGGACTGCGAAGGACGAGACATGGCTCTCTCTACTCGCAGGTGAGAGGGGCTATTAGCCTGCGGCCCTGTAGGACTATTCCCACCCGTTCCATTATTAATGTGCCTCCCAGCCTTGGCTGCGCTGGTCGGGTGATGGTAGCAGTACCGTTGTCAGGTGCTCAGGAGCGCTGTTCCACCGCAATCCCCCACCAGGGTAGGCGGTTCAGGCTTTTGGTGAGCCTCTATGGGATGCCCCTCCCGCACTATTTCCCCCTGCCCCTGCCTATCGGTGGGCCCTATGTTAAGTGGCCGCTGTCCTCCCTCATTCTCCTTGTAGCCTTCGGGGGGGAAAGAGGGGGTGTGTGTGTGTGTGTGTGTGTGTGATGCAATGTTTTTACGTGTATTGGCCTTGTGCGTTATTTCATTCTGTTTTATGTCAGCCGCCACGCTGTCTTGCTTTACTATGTCTGTACTTAAAATTGTCGCCGCCACGCGCCTTTTGTCACTATGTTCCGCACTTGGCGGTGGCGTTACCTCAGGCGCCGGCGCGCCGTCATTGGCTGCTTGTCACGTGTTGGCTTTGCGCTCTTCGGGGGGGGCGGGGCCCGTCTCTGGCACGTTCAGCGTCATTGCTGATGCCGGCCCGCCCCTCGAGGTATACCGACGCCATTTTGTCTGCTTGGTCGGCTTATGCGTGACTGGCTTCTACCTACCGCGGTCTGTAAGTGCCCTCGCGGGCGGATTTATTACCACCTTTTTATTACGGTCTGCTTATGGCCCCCTTTTATGATGTCTTTCAGACGGGCGAATCCATTGGCTTCTCCCGGCCCTCTATTAGTTGGTTAACTTGTGAGGCATAGTGTAATTACTCCCACTTCCCTAGCGGGTTATTGGGTTCATCCAGGGTTGCTGTATAGCGTCAATCCCTATCGGTCTATAGTGCCGCTATAATCACCATATGGAGGCATCTCAGGATAATGTGACCGGGGTTCCTTCGGGACAAGCCCGGCTGTGTGTAGCGTGTGGGGAGTCTCATGTTGACGCTGACAAGGCGCTGGTCTGCGTACCATGTGCTGAGCAGGTGCTTGCATTGCAATCTGGCCTTCCAGTGGCTGGGCCTGCACCTCGCTTCACTTCACCTACCCCCCCCCCCCCCCCAAGCTTTAATCTCACTCCTACTGAGTTGCATACAAGTGGGGATTCTCAGCCTGATGTGTCTTCTAGACTGGCTACTGTTGAGAAGTTAATTGCTAATACCTTGGCGCGTAAGGCCCCTGCTAAAAAGCGGCACTTAGCGCCTAATGTCACTCTTTTCCCTATGGAAACTGATGAGTTTTGGAATCTTTGTGGCTATACCCCTTCGGACGAGGGGGAGCTATTCTCTGACTCGGGGTCATCTGATGAGAGGCCCAGGGGTCATGACGATTCTGGCTCTGACCCCTGGGCCCCGGATGATACTGACAGATTGCTGACCCAGATTTTTGAGGTTCTGTCCATTTCTCCCCCTGTTGCGGCTCACAGGCAAAGAGGGGAGTTTTTCCATACCGTTAAGTCACGTTTGGAATTTCCTGAGCAAGCACATTTCAATAACCTTGTGCTCAAGGAATGGGAACGCCCCAGTAGATTTCCCGGGGTACCTAAAAGTTGGGATAGGAAGTATCCCTTTCCTGCTGATGTAGTAAAGTGTTGGTCATCCCCTCCCGAGGTGGATGCCCCGGTCCTAGGGCTATCTAACACCTGACTCCCCTGACTCTACTACCCTGCGGGATGCTGAGGACCGGCGTATTGATCAGCTGGCGTCCCATGCCTTTGCATGTGTGGGGACGGCGCTGCGCCCGGTCTGTGCTTCTGCCATTACCGCTGTGGCCATTAGGACCCTGATCAGAAGTATACTTGATAGTGCCCCTGATGATTTGCCTCTCCAGTTGTGATGTTTTTGTAAATTTTGTCCTCTCTGCCTTGGATGACACCATTAGAATGTGTGCCAGGACATCTGCCCTTGTGGTGGCTATACGCCGCTCGGTTTGGCTATGCCAGTGGACTGCTGACAATGCTGCCAAGAAGGCCCTCACTGGTTTTCCCTTCAAAGGACTACGCCTGTTTGGGGACCGCCTGGACCTTTTTGCTAAGGGAGGCAGGTTACCCCAGCGCAGGCGGCAGTCTCGGCCCTTTCGGGGTCAGGGCTCCTTCTCCTCCCCCTACCGAAGTGCTAGACAAGGGAGAGGGGTTTCCTTTACTGGGGCCCGGGGAGATTTCTGGGGTAGGGGCAGAGGACGTGGACGTCCTGGCTCCTCCTGGGGCCCCAAGGCAAAATCCTCTCCCAAGCCCCCTCAGGCATGATGGGGCGCCCTCACCCATCCGGGTGGGGGGACGGCTTCAGCACTTCACTCAAATCTGGAGGCTTCATGTCTCAGACCGGTGGATTCAGGAGGTAGTGTCCTCCGGTTACAAGATAGAGTTTGCTGTCTGCCCCCCCCCCCCCCCCCCCAAGATTCATCAGATCCCGGATTCCTCAGGACCCTGTGCTAGCGCAGGCAGTGCAAGGCCTCTTGGAGCTGGGGGTCATCTGCAAGGTCCCTTTAAGAGAAATGGGCAAGGGCTTCTATTCCAACCTATTCACAGTCCCCAAAAAAGATGGTTCAGTCAGGCCCATCCTGGATTTGAAGATCCTCAACAAATTTGTCAGGAGCAGGCGCTTTTGCATGGAAACTCTGTGCTCTGCCATCAGTTCCCTGCGCCCAGGGGATTTCATGACTTCTGTGGACATCAAGGATGCTTACCTTCATATTCCTGTATTTCCAGGTCATCAAAGGTTCCTCGGGTTCGCTCTGGAGGATCAACACTACCAGTTTGTGGCTTTGCCCTTTGGTCTCACCTCAGCTCCCAGGGTGTTCACCAAGGTGCTGGCTGGCATGATGTCCTGCTCAGGCATCAGGGCATCCGCGTGCTACCTTATCTGGACGACATTCTCATCACCTCCCAATCTCTACATCAGGCAGAATTGGATACTCAGCTGGTGGTGTCCACCCTGGAGTCATTTGGATGGGTAATCAACCACCCCAAGTCCTCACTGTCCCCCTCCTTGGTGACTCCATTCCTAGGAATGAATCTGGATACGGTTCAGGCAAGGATTTTCCTTACTCAACAGAAGGTGAACAGTCTGATTGCGCAGGTCCAGTTCCTGCTATCTTGTCATCAGGCAGGGAATGCAGCTGGTGGGCCTGATGGTGGCGTGCTTCGAGGCGGTCCCTTATGCTCAGTTCCACTTGAGGCCTCCGCAACTCCACCTCTTGTCAGTGTGGGACAAGGATCCAGCATCCCTGGACAGGGTCTGTGTGCTCTCCCCCCCCCCCCCCGGTCAGGAGGTCCCTCTCATGGTGGATGGACTCACGGAACCTGTTGGGGGGCAGATTTTTTCTTACCCCCTCCTGGGAGACGGTCACCACGGATGCCAGTCTGTCAGGTTGGGGGGGTTTCTGGAAGTTCCAGGGGAGGTGGGGCCCTCAGGAGTCCCACACACCTATCAATGTCTTGGAACTGCGGGCGATCAGGTTAGTTCTGGCTCAGTTGGCCCCTCACCTTCGGGGCCTGCCTGTTCAGGTGCGCTCGGACAACCAGGCGGCAGTTGCCTACATCAATCATCAGGGAGGGACCCGGAGCAAGAGGGCCCTCTAGGAAGTGTCTCTGATCCTGACCTGGATGGAGGCCAATGTTCCCTGCATATCAGCTGTGTACATTCCGGGGGTGGAAAATCTCCTGGCAGACTCTCTGAGCAGGGGGACCTCTCACCAGGGAGAATGGTCCCTATGCAGCAGAGTGTTCCAATCTCTGTGTCACCGTTGGGGCCAACCAGATGTGGATCTGTTTGCGTCCTGTCACAATCACAAGCTACCGGCCTTTGTCTCCCTGTCCCAGGATCCTCTGGCCTTGACCACGGATGCTCTAGCAATGTCATGGCTGGACTTTCAGTTTCTGTATGTCTTTCCTCCATTCCCCCTGCTGGGCAGGGTTCTGCACAAGATTGCTCAGGAGGGGGTGCCAGTGATTCTGGTGGCCCCCAGGTGGCCAAGAAGAGTGTGGTTCGCAGACGTGGTACAGCTGGCAGTAGATCAGTACACTCTGCCCACGGTGCCAGACCTGCTCACTCAGGGCTCACTACGCCATCCCAATTTACAAACTCTGGCTTTGACGGCCTGGCTGTTGAAACTTCCATCTTGATGGAGACGGGGCTGTCTGCCTCTGTTGTTGATACCATGATAAAGGCTAGAAAGAAGTCTTCTTCTTCCATTTACTATAGGGTGTGGCGTGCCTACATTGACTGGTGTGAGTCTAGGTCTCTTCCCTGTTGTGTGTTCTCTATTCCCAGGATTCTGGAGTTCCTGCAGCATGGGTTGGAGATGGGACTCCAGCTCAGTACTCTGAAGGGTCAGGTTTCTGCCCTGGCTGTTTTCTTCCAGAAGTTCTTTGCTCAGCATCCTCTGATCAGGACTTTTTTCCCAGGGGGTCACTCATGTGCGCCCCCCTCGTAAGCCTACGGTGCCTGTTTGGGATTTGAAGTTGGTTTTGTCAGCCTTACAGCGTGCTTCCTTTAAACCTGTGCAGGATGCTACCCTGGCCATTCTTACTCTCAAAGTTGTCTTTCTGGTGGCTATCACCTCTTTTAGGCGCGTGTCTGAGTTGGCGGTGCTTTCCATTCAGCCCCCCTACTATGAGAGACACCAGGACAAGGTGGTGTTTCGCTTCAAGCCAGATTTTCTGCCTAAGGTTGTGTCTGCCTTTCATTTGAATCAGGACATTGTTCTTCCGTCATTGTGCCCTAATCCTAGCAATGCTAAGGAGAGGGTCTTGCATTCTTTGCATGTGGTTAGGTGTCTGAAGTACTATCTGGTGGCTACTGCACCTTTCAGGAAAACTGATGCTCTTTTTGTGGTCCCTTCTGGTCCTAGGAAGGGTTTGGCTCCTGCCAAGTCTACAATCGGCAAATGGATCCGTCAGGCTATGATTCAGGCCTACTCTGCTAAGGGGAAGAATCCTCCATTCCGCCTTACTGCTCATTCCACTCGTGCTATTGGTGCCTCTTGGGCTTTTCAGCACCAGGCTTCTGTTGAACAAGTTTGCAAGGCCGCTACTTGGTCTTCTGTTCATACCTTTTCCAAGTTTTACAAGGTTGATGTTAGGGCCTCAGCTGATGCTGTTTTTGGCCGCAAGGTTTTGCAGGCGGCAGTGATTTAAACTGTCTGCTGTTGCCTTTTTTGTTGGGGATCCCACCCTACTTTATGGACACTGCTATTGGATGTCCCGATAGTAAGTATTCTTTCTGGAGCAGGACGTACTGTATACTAAGAATAATACATTTCTGTGATTAGTCACCTGTAGAATTGTTATTATGAGTATACAGTACGTCCTGCTCCACCCCACCCTTGGTTTTGCATTGGATCCCGATCGGGGGTGCCCCGCTGTGTGAAACCCCCCAGAAACCCTTAAATCCCTAACTGATCCTCGTTCCAACGGCGCCCGCCGCCGCCTCCCGCGCGTCCCTCTAGCAGGACGCGCACCTGCGCCGGCCGTTTGTGAATGGCCGACGCGTGTGCGCGCCCTGTAAGAGTGACGCGCGGGAGGCGGCGGCAGGCGCGCTCTCTTGTCCGTCGCTGCCTCCCGCTTGTCCGTCCGTTGGGGATTGACAGCAGCGGTCACGTGGGAGCGGGGAGAGGTGCGTTTTGGGGGCTTTCTGTGGGGTTTCACACAGCGGGGCACCCCCGATCGGGGTGCCCCACCGAAGTGGACCAAAACCCAGGATAGTCAAAATTTAACTGCTTTTCAATGCTGTGGATTTGTGGGAGGTCCCTGGGTATTTGAGGGGCCGGGAGGAGCCTGTTTTCGATGTCTCTGCAGTCCAGCGCCATCTGGCGGAGTATTACCCGATAGTAAGTATTCTTTCTGGAGCAGGACGTACTGTATACTCATAATACCAATTCTACAGGTGAGTAATCGCAGAATTGTATTTTTTTGAACCCAGGATCTTAGCAGCTCATGGCTGGCCCAAGACATCCCTGCTGGACTCTCTACCATGATGCTGGGTTTATAGCATTGGTGGGCTGGAGTTACTAGGCTGGGTACAGGGTGCAGTGAGAAGGAGAAGATGCAACTGGCCCTAAAGCATGGCGGCCCACCAGAAATTCTCCCTGGAACTGTATGGCCAATCTACCCGTGCAGCACTGAATGTAGGACAACCACAAGCCACCTTGCATGGGGAGCATCACTGACTGTGACTGTGATCCCCACCTGCAGACTGCCACGCCCCCAGACGGGTTAGGTAGTTAGTAATTAAAAACACTAACATTTTCTATGGCCGCGGGGGGGGGGGGGGGGGGGGGCACAGAGGGGCGCCGATAAGGACTGCAGAGAACGCTGTATCTTCAGAGCTTGCCTGGCTCCCGTATGTATGGGACGCACTGGCCTCTGTGTCACATGACCAAGCTGGTCTGCATTATGACATAGGCTTGGTCATGTGACACAGAGGCCAGCGTGACTCATACAGAGGGGAGCCGGACAGGCTCTGAGGATACAGCGCACCTTCTGCTCGCACACTCTGCAGCCCTTATTGGCGCCCCGCACCCGCCGCGGCCATAGAAAAGGTTTCTGTGGTGGGTGACAATGAGCCCTTTGAAGGCGTCAGGGCCCCTGGCAACTGACCGACCTTGGCTTGGGCCCTGTCCCTAATGCTGACTCTGCAGAGAAGCGCTGCACCCTTCATCCAAGCATTCCGACACATTAACACACATTAACTTTCCCCCACCTCATCCCTCTTGGGAACAATAAATAAAAGCACCTGTATATCTCTGGTTGTATGTAACTTGCTTATGTATGCTAAACAAAACTGACTACCGTGATCAGAGACAGCTGCTGGAACACTGTGGCTTGCTATGCTCACTCAAGCCGAGAGCAGCAAGGGACAGAGTAGCTGTAGGGCCACTTTTTTGTGTGGTGCTGGAGGGATAAAACTGAAAATGGCAAACTTTGGAGCCTTGCTACGTAACTTTTACCCTATGCTGCCGGAAATGGAGGATAAGCATATAAGACAGGCATCAGGTCAGCTGCTTGCTGGCTAATTATTGTCATTGGGTTTACAGTCCCTTTTAAAGTGGACCTTCAGCATCATTTAATGAAAAGCCCAAACCTTTTAAAAACTATTCCCCAGCATCTAAAATTATTATATTTTAAGTTTTTAGTCGCTTACTTATTATTCTTTCCCCCACTGGGCTGCAACTCTGTTCAGGACTCTAGGATACAGGCGCCACCATCTTGACTCAGAAGCATCACATACTGAGAGGAAATGCAGGATAAAGTACAGGGGGGGTTATAGCTGTGCTTTGCACAGACAGAGCAGAGCTGTGGTCAGGGAAAGGACAGCAATCCCAGAATGCAGAGCGACACAGTCAGAAGACACTTCCTGTTTGCAGGCTGCCTTATGCTCCATGAGCCGCCCTCTTGGATGTTTAAAGGCTCATAACATGCAGTAGATGCAGGTAGGATGATTTTTGAAGTGGACCAATACCCAGGATTTTCACTATCCTGTGTTTTGGTCCACTTCTGCGGGGCACCCCGATCAGAAGTGCAGAAAAAAGCTCACCTCACCCCGCTCCTACGGCGTATGCGCGGGCCTCGTCCAATCAGCGCGCTCAGAGCCGCTGTGGTATGCCCGTACAAGGGGCGGACAACCACAGCGGCTCCGAGCACACTGGCGGCCGCATCTCGCGCTTCCCTCTAACAGGGAGCGCGCCCACACCGGCCATTCACAAATGGCCCTGCTAGAGAGAAGCGCGAGATGCGTCCCGCGCATGCGCCGTTGGAACGGGAGTAAGGTAAGGTGAATAGGGCGTCCTTGGGGGTTTCACACAGCGGGGCATCCCAATTTCGGATGTGAAATTGGGGAGGGATCTGATCGGCCCGGGAATTTTATAGATTCCCGGGCCGATCAGCCTGGGTGTTGGTCCACTTTAATGTGGGCAATCTATATGTACAGGATGAGGGATACATATAAGATAGGCTCTTATTCATGTGAAGGTCTACTTTAATCTCCCCCCTGACACATAAATGATCCCTGCATTAGAGAAATGCTCCATTTCCGATGGGGGCAGGAAGGAACTGCCCACACTTGCAACAGCAGCACCTCCTCCAATAGGACAGGCGTTAGCGCACTGTGTAGCTGCTTCTGCTCTCCAGTCATACAGCCTTGTCCATGTCCAATCTTCTCTTCCTAAGGATCTTTAAAGTGGACCAAAGCCCAGGTTTTTCACTTACCTGGGTTGGGTCTGCTTTACCGGGGCATCCTGTGTAGGGATACACCTGTGTGTAATAGCTCCTAGGTTCCTGTGTGTGAAACCTCCTTGGTTCACCCAGTATTCTTACCTCTTTGGCTATCCCATGGGCTCTCTTCAAATCATGATGGATTGCCAGGTGGTACCAGCCAATCAGAATAGATTTCTTTGCCTAAAAACCTATTGAACCTATGTATGGGATGCCGGCGACTCCCAGCAGACACTTCTTTCCTGCTAATACTTGTCTGTGCCAGCCATTCAACAATTCCCTGCGCATGCATCAGCTGTGGGAAACTAATATTTTTTTATATGGTTTTAAAGAGGACCACCAGACATTGGCCTTGATTCACTAAGAGTTGAAAAAGATTCTCATGGTAGTAAAAATTCAATTAATGAGAAAAAAGCCTGAGAATTTCACTGTTAGTGAATCACCAGATAGGAAGACAATGAAAGTCAATGGCACTTTTTACTACAGGTTAAACGGGGTAAAAAAAAGTTACTTTCTCAGGCTTTTTTCTCATGAACTGAATTTTTTACTACCATGATTTTTTTTCAACTCTTAGGCCCTTATTTAACAAGGGATAGCGCCAGGTAGCGAATGGTGAGCGAACAGTAATAACGGTCACCGTCACGAGTACGCCGGCTCCCCTCTGCAATCACACATTTATAAAGCCGATCCTGCTTAGCGACTGACAGAGCGCCAGATAGCGAATCATTCATCATTATTCCAGCCTCACCCCACAGCGCCAGCGAGCGACCTTGAACAGCGACAGGTATGACCTCTCGCTACCTGGCGCTCTCCAATGCATTTCAATGGAACAATCTTTAAATATTCATAATTAATTGCTATTAATCTTTTTTTCTTTTTTTTTTTTTTTTAAATGTCAAAAATTCTGTGACCACTTCTGCAATGTTAGATATTTTTTTTAAGGTTAAAAAAAAAAAAAACAAATTTGTGCAGAATTGATATTACAGGTCTGATATTAATGTATTCATATTACAAAATGTTTTGAAAAACATTTTTTTTTCCTAAAAATATGGTTGTTTGGGGGTTAAAAAACTACTTTTAACCCATCGCCGCCAGCGCTCTGGGGTTTAAACAAGCATTTCACAGTGCGAGAATTTTGAGTGCGAGTGATTTGTTAATGAATATGCTGGGAGCCGTTCGCTATGGCCATTCGCTGTCATGCGCTCCCATACAGCGCGGAACCTGTCAAACAGCGACTCCTCACCCAATATTCAACATCACCGCACACCGACTGAGTCGCTGTCAACAGCCGAACAACGGCCAAGCACAGCGAATACTAGCATGCGCTGTGAAAATAACGCTACTGTCGCTCATCTGTCGCTACCTGGCGCTATTAATGAATCGGCCTCTTAGTGAATCAAGGCCTAAGTCAGCAGAGTTGAGCCAGACTAGCTGTTGGCAGCAAGGGAACGTGGAAGTGGTAAGTAGTTCTGCCCAGTCTCGGGCTCCCTGTTACATTATAATCAGCAAGGCATCCTATTATTGGTATAACCTCAAGGTGCAGACCTCCAGTAATTTGTGACTGGAGGTCTGTTTTTAGGAAGGTATTTGGTTAGTGTATTATGTATTTTTTTGTTTTACTATTTATATTTACACTGCATCTAGGTACTTTTGAAGTCTATGATACTAAGATGAAATGATTCTCTTTTTCTGACAGTTTGGAGACATCATGTGGGCAACACGTCTTCTGCTGCTTCAGGCATTTGCAGCCTCATCGGGGCATATTCTGGATCCCAGTAAAGTAGCTGCACTTCGCAAACCAGAAAAAGACGGTAAGAGAACTGCATGCTGGGAGAGAAGGAAAATGTTGTATGTACCTCACTTACCTCCCTGCTCCCCAGTAAACACAGTAATAACCTGTTCTCCTACCTGCTAAGTGAATGTAATTCATTTAACATTCCAGCATACATTTCACAAAGTGACTTGATATAAAGAATATATATAATATATAAATTAGGGTGTGAATTGGCAAGAATCTGGCGATACGATATGTATCACGATACACGTATGACGATACGATATATTCCAATTCTGTCTCAGACGATATATTGCGATTTTCTTCTTCTTTTTTTTTTTTTTTTTTTATTAATTACATTTTATTTTTAATAAAAAAAAAATACATAGGGTCCCTCTTTCCGGGGGGGGGGGGGGGCATTTTTGGGGGAATTTAATTGTTAAAATCCCTTTAAAAATCCCCCCAAAAATGGCGTGAGGTCCCCCTTACCCAGCATAACCAGCCTGGGACCAGCTATGGGGCTTGTAGAACAGGGCGCAGGGGCCAGCTTCGGTGGCCCCTGGTTCTGGAGGCTACAAGCCGGCATAGCCTATGGCCTTGGGCTTTTCTGCCCCCCCAGGCTTTGGGGAGGCAGGTAATGGGGGGGCTCTGGGTTAATGGCAAGTCATCCGCTAGCTGCAGGTGACTTGCCAGACCCAGACCCAGAACTGGTATAGGGGTCACACAGATCCCTTACCAGTTCACAAAAGGTTAACCGTAAAAAAATCAAACACCACACTCTGTCAAAATTACCTTATTAAAAAAAAAAATTACTCGCCTCCATTAGTCGGTTCCTGTGTCCCTTGCCGATCCGATGACCGATGTGGTGGTCTCCGGCCAGAGGAAGGGGAGGCAGGGGGTCCTCCTCTGCCCAGCGATCACCAGGCATCTGACAGCTGAGGCACGGGGGTGACGTCATCCACCCTGTCCTTGAAGGGGCGGGGCTACTTGTGAAGATGGCATGCCCAGGGGGAGAAGGCCTGTCGGGCTCTCTCCTAAAGACTGAAGAGCCCCAGAGAAGAAGAAAGCCGGTGGGATCGAACGAGGGGTCAGGTGAGTGTTTTTTTTTACTTTACTTTTACTGGAGTCAGAATCGATAGTAGAAAGAAAGAATGGTCAAATGAAATATCGCGATACTTGACAGAATCGATTTTTTTTCCCGACACCTCTAATAAATGTAATATATGCAGCTGGGCAGCCTGAGACTGTATGCCCTGCTGTGTATTAGCATCTGGGAATCAACCCAGATACTCCCCTCTGCTGGGTTACGTGCCCAGTGTGACTGTGAGCAGCTTATCAGTGCAGCCAAACACATTACAGTTCCCTGGTAGGCTGCCATAGAAGGATCCCAGAACAAGTGAGTTTCCAGACGGCCCCGTTCTTTCTTTTAGAGGCTGCATATTAAAGAGGGAGTCCATTTATGTCTGACCGGAGTTCCTATTTAAAGTGGACCAACACCCAGGATTTTGACTATCGGGGGTGCCCCGCTGTGTGAAACCCCCCCGATCGCCGCAAAAACTCACCTCTCCCCGCTCCCACGTGACCTCGTCCGGCCAATGACAGCGCTCAGAGCCGCTCTGGTATGCGCGTCCAAAGCCGCTTGGACGCGCATACCAGAGCGCTGTCATTGGCTGCGTCTCTCGCCTCCCTCTAACAGGGAGCGCGCCTGCGCCGGCCATTCACAAAACGGCCGGCGCGGGAGCGCGCCCTGCTAGAGGGAAGCGAGAGACGCGGCCGCGTCTCGCGCATGCACGGTTGGATCGCCGGTAAGGTAAGGATTGTGGGCCTCCTGGGGGGTTCCTCCCCGCGGGACATCCCGATTTCGGATGCCCCGCGGGGAGGGATCTGATCGGTCCGGGAATCTTATAGATTCCCAGGCCGATCCCCCCTGGGTGTTGGTCCACTTTAAGACAATGCATTCAATATACAAAGCGCTGGTGATAAGTAAAATATTAAAGAGGAGCAACCACCCCCCTAGAGTCTATAAGCTGGCATTTATGAATGGCTGGCTACCAGGGCTGTGGAGTCGGTAGATAAATGTTCCGACTCCTCAGTTTTTTGTACTTCCGACTCCGACTCCTCTGTATTAATATGTGAATGTATTTTATACATTCCTTGAAGGAAAGAAAGGCAACATACATGTCATTACTTCTAGCAGAGAGAGGTAGTTGGGCAGAAGCTGCCTTCTCCTTTCTGTGTGCTGATCTTCTGCTGAATATAGGGCAGTGGGAGGATCCAGAAAGGGGCCTTTATTATAAAACATGATTTCCCTAGTAGAATCCCATAGTCATGTTTAAAGTTTAAGCTAACAATCGAAGTTTACAAGTTTTTATAGCCTTTTGCTGAATGACAGAAGTTTTTCCAATGGTACAGCTTCAGTCTTGAACTATTGATCCTCCATTCCCTTCACTTATACAAGTGTCTCTAGTCCTGCAAAAAACATATTTACTTAATCCCTTATCAGTGAGAGGCTCGGTTAACCATGGGTTCCCTGTAACAGCAGAACACAACACTATGCAAAGTATAAGTATTGCCGCTTCTAATTGTGCGTTGCGTGCCATATAGTGAAGCACATGGAAAGCACGCTTCTTCACGGTCACTTAACGTGTTCGTTTTGCGGTTACATGAGGCACTGCATGCATTGGTCTTTATTCTTACAATAGAGAATCATTAATTATAACTTTTTGTGAATTGGGACATTTAAACTTGCTAAATCAAAATTTAGTAGGAGTCGGTGCATTGTTTGCCGACTCCGACTCCAAGTACCCAAAATGTACTCCGACTCCACAGCCCTGCTGGCTACACCCTTCAGATAGAGGTGAGTGGGGATGCGGCCAGCAGTGTGTTTTATTCCCGTCAGCTCATTAGGGGCTGTAACATCAGAGCGGAAGCTGAGTGCGCTGATTGGCTGCCTGGTCACCCCTGGGCCAGGATCGCCAGGATGCCCCGCCAGAGAGAAACGTCACCCAGGAGAGTGAAAATCTCGGGTGGTGTCCTAAGGTCTTAGGTGGATTTACACCCTACCTTGCAACTGTGTCCGGGAGGGATGGTCCTGGTTAATGGGGACACTAAACTAGCCTGCCCCCCCCACACACACACACACACACACACCATCAGGGGGCCCTGCATTAGATATATTCACCTTGTTCTAGCCGAGCTCCATTCAGTGGGAAATAGCAATAGGTAAACACATGTGCAGAACCCACAAGTTCTCCAGTAGGAGACATGCTTCAACCGGTCTACACAGCTGTTGTTAAAGCGGACCAAAACCCACTGAACTTGTGAAATACATTTGGCCAAATCCCCTGCCGATACTCTCTTCTTAGGCTGTAGAACTAGAAATGGATATTTTTGTTTTATCAAATCTCCCTGGAACACTGTTTTCTTTGATGTCCCTCTCTGAAAGATGGCAGGTTATCAGCCATTGCATAGGTGTGGCAATGACATCCTTGCTGCACACAACAGTGGCAATGAATGGAGGAGGCGGAGCTTTACAGCAAAAACAGGCGCCATTATCTGGGATTAGAATCGAGCAAGAAAAATAGTAGTAAAAATCGGGAAAAGTTACCATTCATATGGGATGCTAGTTAAAAATGTGGGTTTTGGTCTGCTTGTAAAGTCATTTTCTATTACTGTTGGTCCGCTTTAGCCCTTGCTTGCCCTCTTCTTGCAGTGTTCCTGGACAATGAGGAGGCCAGTGAGTTTTTTGGCCGCAAGCTGCTGTACAATAGCTGGGATTTTGAGATGTTCACGCCGGGGAATCTGGAGAGGGAGTGCTATGAGGAGGTGTGCAACTACGAAGAGGCGCGAGAGTGCTTCGAGGACGATCAGAAAACCGTAAGTACGAAACGCAAACCTACACTAAAGCTTACTTTAACTGAATGTGATGTCATACTCACTACTTGCGATGTCTTGAATAATACAGAGACGCATTAAAGGGACCGTGATTTAAATTGGGTCTCCTGCTGCCCCTCACATGGGTGCATCAATGTGCATGCCCACTCCATTCACTGCAATGCCAGGCACTGGGTGTGCACAGGCTCTGTTACTAATATGGGGGGCGGAGCCAAGACAAGCAGCCATTGTTGGTCGGGCATCCTAGATATTGTGGGGCATGTTTTCAGAAACCAGAAGGTTTTCGCATGCTGGACTGGCCAGAGGCTGCTGCTGCGGAGGTAACCTGAGCACCATTTAAAGTGGACCAAAACCCTTGGAGATTGCCTCCCCCCGGGGCATCCAAAATCGCGATGCCCCGCTGTGTTGCCCATAAGCTCACATTGTTTTCCCGTTCAAGGCGCATGCACCGGCTGCAGCCACATCCCCGCTATTCCTCTACCAAGGCGTGTGCCCGCACCAGGCATTTGTCAATGGCCGCATCGGGAACTCTCCCTGTTGGAGGGTAGCAGGGGATGCGTCCGCCCAAGCGTGCTAATTGGATGAGCGGCTGTGCATGTGCCGTAGGACCGGGAAGAGGTGAGTTTGTTCGGGCGACCTGGGGGGTTTCACACAGCGTGGCATCCCCAATCGGTGTGCCCTTGGGACAGAGATCAAAACCCGGGATAGTCAAAATACTGGGTTTTGGTCCACTTTAAATTGGGGTTACAGCCCTTAAAGCAGATAGAGACTCTTCTAGGGGCACCGTGTGAACCCCAACGCGCCCTCCCTGCTTGAGCGCCTCAGAGGATGCTGCTCCCTCGGCAGTGGCCCTGTTTTTAACAAAAATAAATTGGGTTTTCCAATTTATTTTATTTTAATTTTCCATTCGTAAATTGGCTGATCTCAAGATTGCTGGATGCCTTAGGCCAGTCGGCTGGCCACCTCCCCTGCCTTGAGCCACCGGGAGAGGTGAGAATACATGGGGCATCCCGCTATAGGATGACCTGGGGACAGGCTAGCGGCCATCCCTTGAGTCTTTTAGATTCCAGGGCCACACCACTAGGGTTTTCATCCACTTTAAAATCACTTTCCAGTGCTTGTTTTGTGATTGATAAAACAAGGTGTGCTCCCTCTACTCTAAATGGAGACATCCCCCCGCTAACTCTGATTTGGATAGTTACATCATCAAGAAGGGGGGTTTTGCTGGGCCTGGGAGGGTTCATACAGTGGGGCATTTGGGATGCCCCAGGCAAAGGCCAGCAAATATTTTAGATTCCAGAGCTGAACCTCTTGGGTTTTGTTCCGCTTTTTAAGTTCATATTTATCAAACCTTTCAAATGATAATACTATATTATACATTTATATAAATATGTGTGTAATATAATTTTATATATATATATGTGTATATATGTGTATATTATTATAATAATAATAATAATAATAATTTATTATTTTTATTATTATGTATTGTTTTTGTATTGTTATTTTAAATGTATAAATGATAATACTATATTATACATTTATATAAATGTGTGTGTAATATAATTATATATATATATATATATATATATATATATATATATATATATATATATATATATATATATATATATATATATATGTATATGTGTGTGTGTGTATGTGTATATATATATATATATATATGTATATATGTGTATATAATAATAATAATAATATTTATTATTTTTATTATTATGTATTGTTTTTGTATTGTTATTTTAAATGTATAAATGATAATATATTATACATTTATATAAATGTGTGTAATATAATTTTATATATATATGTGTATATTATTATAATAATAATATTTATTATTTTTATTATTATTTATTGTTTTTGTATTGTTATTTTAAATGTATAAATGATAATACTATATTATACATTTTATATAAATGCGTGTGTAATATATATTGTAATTTTAAATGTATAAATGATAATACATATTACATATTACATAAGTGTGAAGCTCAACACAGTCACCCAAACATTTTTTCTATGTACAAGCACAAGAAAGCCCAGCCTGAGAGCCATGTTGGTATCAGTGTTATATTATTATGTCCCTTTTTTTTTTTTTTTTTTAAAGAAACTAATAAAAATCTATTTTGAAGGAAATCAATTCTGAATTGAAATCATGTTGTGGTTGGCGTGATGCTCGGTCAGATAATTGCACGCCACAGAGTGAAGGAACCCGAACTAAGCTTTTTAGATTTAGCTAATCTAGTCTGGCTGAAGATGGAGATCTGAACGTGCCATGATTGACAGGTTTACAAGTCCGGTTACCATGGAGACATGAGCGCCGAGTGCGCCGCGCTGGCCATGCTATGCTGACTCTCAGCCAGATGGTTTTCTTCCTATAAAAAAAACCCCTTTCTGGCAATATGTGAGCAGGGGAAGGGAAAGGCGCAGGGAGGGATGGTTTGGATAAATTGGGGATCTCACATTATAGAGCACCTACCATTTTTTTTTATTTTATTGTATATTCTCCAATATTTCTCCTGTTAGAAAAATGTGGCAGAAGCTGTTATTTATCAGGCTTAGTGTTTGGCTGCAAAGCTGACCCAACAGCATTCAAACCCAATATGCCACTAACCAAGCTTTGTATTTTGGCTGCTCTAGTTAAAGCGGAACCTTCACCATAATAAGAGCCTATCTAATATGTTTCCCACACCCTGTACATACAGATTGCTCTCATTAAAATCATCCTACCTGCATCTACTGCATGCTATGATCCTTTAAACATCCAAGATGGAGGCTCATGGAGCATCAGGCAGCCTGAAAACAGGAAGTGTCTTCTGACTATGCCGCTCTGCATTCTGGGATTGCTGTCCTTTCCCAGCATCTAAAATTTATATATTTTATGTTTTAGTCACTTATTATTCTTTCCCCCACTGGGCTGCAATTCAGGACTCTAGGATACGGGTGCCGCCATCTTGATCCAGAAGCATCACATACTCAAGGAGGAGAGTGGGATAAAGTACAGGGGGCAGGGTTATAGCTGTGCTCAGGAAAAGGTCAGCAATCCCAGAATTCAGAGCGGCACAGTCAGAAGATACTTCCTGTTTGCAGGCAGCCTGAGACTCCATGTGCCATCATCTTGGATGTTTAACCTCCCTGGCGGTCTTCCCGAGCGTGACTCGGGGTTAATTTTCGCTGCAAGTAGCGGTAACCCCCGAGTCACGCTCGGGGTAGATTGGGCAGAGGAGCAGCCTCCTTACCTTTTCCCTGCGATCCAGCGATGTCCCCGCTGTGATCGCAGGTGAGAGCCCCACCAGCGGCGTCCGTCTGACTTCCTGGTTCCGTCTCTGTGAGCCGCAGAGGCTCATGGGGGCGGAACTGGGCGGCAGATTTAAACGTCATCCTGACGCTTTGTGCACAAAATTGCACATAGAATCAGAACTCCAGGGAGATTAAAGGCTCAGAAAATGCAGTGGATGCAGGGTTATAGCTGTGCTCAGGAAAAGGTCAGCAATCCCAGAATTCAGAGCGGCACAGTCAGAAGATACTTCCTGTTTGCAGGATGTTTAAAGGCTCAGAAAATGCAGTGGATGCAGGTAGAATGATTTTTAATGTGAGCAATCTGTATGTACAGTGTATGGGAAACATATAAGACAGGCTCTTATTCAGGGTGAAGGTCCAGTTTAAAGTGGGAGGGGTAATAAAAAGTAACTCTCCTGCATAGAGCGACATCCCATGCTTTGTGCGCACTCCAGGTCCCCATTAATGGTCTGGCAGCCATGCTCAGAGAGTGGGGGTTGCCTCTCTGTGAGTAAGACGTTTTTTTCTATTCCTGAAATCCCGCTTAGTGGCAGGGCCTGATGAGAGTTTATCTTTTTTTATTTCTAATCCCTCATCATGTCTCCGCGCTGGGGGAGGGGACTGGAGGGCTTCAAGAGAGGATCCTCTTCCTGTCATAATAGCTTGAGACCCCTGTCTTTTAAAGTGCTGGGCTAAGTGTAAAATCAAGACCTTCTTTTCCCTATCTAGCCCATTTCCTATGGATGCCCCTGCCCACATTTTTCAGTTTTCTTCTATTACAGCCACCTTTTTTTTTCCAGACCAAAAGGTAACTCCCTTATTGTCAGGTTTTTGGTGTTCTGCCTTATTAATTTTTCTTTTCTGGAATGAACATGTGGGTTAGGATTGTGATTTACAGTACTTACCAGCATGGTGTTTCCAAGTTTCTTTGATTCCTGTGGTTCCGTGTTGCGGTGAGAGTAGCTTTCCTGACTTCGAGTTAAATCCCCTAACTAAATATCCCGGAAGTCTTTCATTGACACGTAGCAGAGCTTAGAAAAACCAGGTAGTAGCAAGGACAGACATCCCTTCCCAGATGAGAAAACTGCCAGTAACCCTCTAGCTCATGTAAAAAGGCTGAATAAGAGCAGGAGGGGTTAAACCTGTGAGCTCAGGAATGTGAAGCGTTGTCTCTGCCCTAGCCAATCAGATGATTACCAAGCCAGAGTCAGGAAGTTTCTGATCCATACACCAAACACACCACACCACTGGTGTGCGTTGCTAAAGTAAACACATTTTGGCTAGAGAAAACTGCCTATTATTATATATATTATATTATTAAATGTTATATATTATTATGTATTATAATTTCCTTTATTGCATGGCATGGCCCGCTTCGGTATTTATAACAGTTGGGGTATTCCGCCACAAGGTGGCGCAGTGGTACTGCAGAAAAGCTGTGGCTCCCTATATAAACGGGCTTAACCATAGGGTTCTCTAGTGTTCTCTCTGCAGTGGACTGCGAAGTTAGCAGATGGCGCTCTCTCTTGCGCAGGTGAGCGGGGCAACCAAGCCTGCGGCCCTGCAAGTCTATTTCCATCCGTTTCTGGACCCTCACTGCCTCCCAGCCTCGGCTGACAGAGGTAGAAGAGCACTAGGGTCAAGTGCTCCTGGAGCGCAGCTCCAAGCCGCAGACCCTGTAACACAAAGGGTAACCGGCCATAGGCTTTATGGTGAGCCTTATAGGGATGCAGAGTTTCTGTCCCAGCTTCTGAGGGGGTAAGTAGTTTGGGGACTGTGTCCTCTCTTTTTCCTTTGGGTCCTCCCCTCCCTCCCTTGACCATGGCTGCTCGCCGCTGCTTCTCTCTCTCTCTCCCCCCTCTAACTTGGTTGGGGGGGGAAAAGGGGGGGGGGGTGGCGGCGAGTAGTCATATCCTTGTACTGCGTTCCGCGGCTGTGGGCGCTATAACCTGAGGTAATTTTGCTTCGTCATGGCGCCGGCCGGGTCACGTGAGCGCAGTTTTTTGCGCTCTTCGAAGGGGGCGGGGCCGGGTGATGATGCGTATCGCGTCGTTCACCCCGCGGCCCGCCCCTCGAGGTACCTCTGCCGGCGCCATTTTGGACGAGCTGCGTGTCTGGATTTTCTCCCTTCCTGGCTGCAGCACTGCTTTCTCCGGCGGGTCGCCTTATCCAGCGTTCTGTGCCTGTGTGACCCCGCGTTGTCTTTGGTCCGTGAGTCCCCCTTGGGGTTTTTTTTATTGAATTGGGGTGTATTTGCTGTGGGATGCTCATGTGTGTTTTTACTTATGTCTTTCAGGCGGGATACCATTGGGTTGTGGTTTCTCCTGGCTCCACTCCTTCCTCCCCCTCATCCCCCCCTTTATTAACTTCTTCGGGCATCTTGTGGGGGGGCATCCCGGGTGGCTTCTGTATTAAGCCTGTACCCACTGCTTGCCTGTTGCACCTGTGCTAATCACCATATGGAGGCTTCTGGGGATAGCGCGCTTGGGGGCCCTTCTCGACAAGCACGGCTGTGTTCCATGTGTCGGGTATCCCCTGTGAGTAACAGTGTCACGGTGTGCGTGCCGTGCGCTGAAAGTGTCCTTGCGCTTCAAGCTGGTTTGCCAGCTTCGCTTCCCAGCTCTGCGCCTCACTCGGCTTCACCTACTCCCCCCGCTCCTGCAATTGGGCCCCAGTGAGGGGAGTGTTGGCAGGGAGTCACATTCTGATTTGGATCTGCAGGTGGCTAACATTGAAAAGCAGCTTGCCAGGAATGCTCCTAGGAAGGCCTCTGGCAAAAAGAGAAACCTGGACCCCAGGTCTGCTCCCCTTACTGAAATGTATGTGGGGACTGATGAGCTTGGTGACTGTCACCCCCTTGAGATGGGGGAGCTCCAGCAGGAGGGTTGCGATAGTGACCCTGGGTCTGCGTCCGGAGAGGAATCATGGTACCCTGAGGACACTGATAATCTCCTGTCACATATTTTTGAAATTTTGCACAATGCTCCCCCTGAGGTAGCTAAAAGAAAGCAGGGGGAGCTTTTTTGCCCTGGTAAGCAGCGTCTAGAGTTCCCTGAGCAGGAACATTTTACCACCTTGGTGCTTAAAGAATGGGAACGTCCTAACAAGTTGCCTGCTGTGCCCAAGGGTTTGGATAAAAGGTATCCCTTTCCCGTTGATCTTGTTAAGAGGTGGTCATTTCCCCCTGAAGTGGACGCTCCCGTGCTAGGCTTGTCCAATACTTCTGTCATGCCTTCCCCTGACACTACCACTCTGAGGGATGAGAGGACCGGCGCATAGATCAAGTGGCCTGCCATGCTTTTACCTGTGTGGGGGCTGGCTTGCGCCCTGTATGTGCTGCCGCCATTATTGCTATTTCCCTTAAGAAACTGCTTAAGCGTCTCATTGATGGCACAACAGCCAGTAGTGTGGGGGAGGAATATAGGACTCTTACTAGGCTCTGATTTTGTGGCCTTTATCCTTACTGCTATGGATGATGCTGTGTGGAAGGACCTCTGCGCTCTTGGTGGCTATGCGCCACCCTGTCTGGTTGCGCCAGTGGGCAGCTGACGCTGCAGCTAAGAAAGCTCTCAATGGCCTCCCCTTCGTGGGGCTGCAGCTGTTTGGAGAACGTCTTGTTGTTCTAGCCAAGGATGGAAGGCTGCCTCAGCGTAGGAGGCAGTCTCGGCCCTTTCGGGGGTCCTCTGCCCCCCTCCCTTCCTTTCGTAATCCCAGAGGGGGCCGTGGCTCCCTCCTCTGCAGTGGTCTCAGAGATTCTTGGGACCGTGGCAGAACCCGTGGTCGTCCCGGTCTCTCCTGGAATCCTAATTCCAAACCCTCTCCCAAGCCCCCTCAGGCATGAAGGGGCGCCCTCACCCATCCGGGTAGGGGGACGGCTTCGGCTCTTTGCTCACGTCTGGAGGCTTTACGTCTCAGACCGGTGGATTCAGGAGGTAGTGTCCTCCGGTTACAAGGTAGAGTTTGCAGCCTGCCCCCCCCCCCCCCAAGATTCATCAGATCCCGGATGTCTTTAAACCCCCTCTCCGCTCAAGGGTTGCTTCTGGCTGTTCATTGCCTGTCCGGAGTCATTTGTTGGTTTGTCTGGTGCCTCATCAAGAAAGAGGTCAGGGGTACTATTCCAATCTTTTCACGGTCCCCAAAAAGGACGGCTCTCTGTGCCTATCTTCCCAGGTCATCAGAGATTTCTAAGGTTCAAGCTGCAGGATCAGCATTACCAGTTTGTGGCTCTACCCTTCGGTATCACCTCGGGTGTTCACCAAGGTGCTGGCGGGAGTGATGGCTCTGCTAAGGAACCAGGGCATCCGCATCATTCCTTACCTGGACGACATCCTGATTGTGGCCGAGTCCTTTCCTCAGGCCAAGTGGGACACTCAAATGGTGACATACACTCTGGAGTCTTTCGGCTGGGTGATCAATTATCCCAAATCTTCTCTGTCCCCGTCATTGGTGAGGACCTTTTTGGGCATGACGCTGGATACCTCTCAGGTCAAGGTGTTCCTTCCTCAGCAGAAGGTGGAAGGTCTTCAGCTGCAGGCTCGGGCTCTGCTGTCGTGTCCTCATCCCTCCATCCGTCGGGGGATGCAGTTGGTGGGTCTGATGGTGTCCTGCTTCGAGGCAGTCCCCTTTGCCCAGTTTCACATGAGACCTCTCCAGTTGCACCTCTTGTCAGTTTGGGATCGGGACCCTGTGTCCCTGGATCAGGAATTTGTTCTGTCTCCCCTGGCCGGACAGTCTCTCTCGTGGTGGCTGGACTCTGGGGGGCAGGTCCTTCCTGCCCCCATGCTGGGAAATAGTCAGCACAGATGCCAGTCTGACCGGCTGGGGAGGCTTCTGGAAGTCCCTGAGGTCCCAGGGTCTGTGGGGCCTACAAGAGGCCCATGCTTCCATCACGTCCAGGAACTGAGGGCGATCAGGTTGGTTCTTTCTCGCCTATCCACTCACCTCCGGGGTTGGGCTGTTCAGATTCGCTCAGACAACCAGACGCGGTTGCCTACATCAACCATCGGGGAGGGACTCGGAGCAAGCAAGCCTTCAAGGAAGTGTCCCTGATTCTGTCTTGGGCGGAACAGCATGTTCCCTGCATCTCAGCGGTCTACATCCCAGGGGTGGAGAACCAGGTGGCGGACTCCCTGAGCAGGGGGGCGTCTTGTCTGGGAGAGTGGTCTCTCAACAACCAGGTGTTTCTTTCCCTCTGTCACCGCTGGGGTCAGCCGGACATGTACCTGTTTGCGTCCCATCACAATCACAAACTTCCCAGATTTGTCTCTCTGTCTCAGGATCCTCTGGCCTTCGCCACGGATGCCTTGGCAATACCTTGGACGGAGTTTCAGCTTCTCTATGTCTTCCCTCCGTTTCCTCTCCTGGGCAGGGTCATGCGCAAGATAGCACAGTAGCGAGTACCAACCATACTAGTGGCCCCTTGTTGGCCAAGAAGAGTTTGGTTCGCAGATGTCGTGCGGTTGGCAGTAGACCGGCACATCTTGCCCAAGGATCCAGATCTCCTCACCCAGGGGCAGCTAGGCCATCCCAGTTTACAAACTCTGGCTTTAACGGCTTGGCTGCTGAAACCTCCATATTGATGGAAAAGGGGCTAGGAAGAAGTCCTCGTCCTTTATCTATTACAGGGTCTGGCATGCTTACATTGCCTGGTGTGAGTCCAAGTCTCTTCCCTGTCGGGTGTTTTCTGTTCCCAGGATTTTGGAATTCTTGCAACGTTGTTTGGATCAGGGCCTTCAACTTGGTACCCTAAAAGGCCATGTTTCAGCTCTGGCAATTTTTTTTCCAAAGATCTTTTGCCAATCACCGGCTTTTTTGAAGGGTGTTTCTCATGTGCGTCCACCCCGTAAGCCTTTGCTACCAGTCTGGGATTTGAATCTGGTGTTGTCTGCCCTGCAAGGGCCTCCCTTTGAGCCTATCCGTGATGCTACCTTGTCTATTCTGACCCTTAAGGTAGCCTTTCTGGTGGCTATCACTTCTGTATTTTCTGAGCTAGCGGCACTTTCCATCAAACCTCCTTATTTTGAGAGGCATCAGGATAAGGTGGTGTTTCGGCTCAAGCCGGACTTTCTGCCCAAGGTTGTGTCTGCCTTTCATCTTAATCAGGACATTGTCTTGCCTTCATTGTGTCCTAATCCTGCTAATTCCAAGGAGCGGACTCTGCATTCCCTAGATGTGGTCAGGACTCTGAAGTTTTATTTGGTCGCCACTGAAACTTTCAGGAAGTCTGATGCTCTTTTTGTACTCACTTCTGGACCTAGAAAGGGTTTGCCTCTGGCTAAATCCACTATCAGTAAGTGGATCCATCAGGTGGTGGTTCAAGCCTATTCTGCTAAGGGAAAGGAACCTCCATTTAGGATTACTGCTCATTCTACTCGTGCTATTGGTGCCTCTTGGGCTTTTCAGCACCAAGCTTCTGTTGAACAAGTTTGCAAGGCCGCTACTTGATCTTCTGTTCATACTTTTTCAAAGTTTTACAAGCTTGATGTCAAGACCTCAGCGGATGCTGCTTTTGGCCGCAAGGTGCTTCAGGCCATAGTGACTTGAACTACTGGCCGTTACTCTTTGGGGATCCCACCCTACTCTGGACACTGCTTTTGGATGTCCCAACTGTTATGAATACCGAAGCGGGCCGTGCCAAGCAATAAAGAAAAAAGCAATTCTGTGAGTACTCACCTGTAGAATGTTTTTGTTCTTGCATGGCACGGCCCGCTTTGCCCCACCCTTGTTATCGTTGTTCTTGGTTGCCTCTTTATGGTGATTGTTCCAAGTCAATTGGGGTTTTTTACCTTTTTCACATTTTTTACTTATTCTCTCCCGGCTTCTTGTCTCAGTGCTTGTGTACGCTGGGGAACTCTATGGTTAAGCCTGTTTTTATAGGGAGCCGGGACAAGCCACAGCTTTTCTGCAGTACCACTGCGCCACCTTGTGGCGGAATAACCCAACTGTTATGAATACCGAAGCGTGCCGTGCCATGCAAGAACAAAAACAATTCTACAGGTGAGTGCTCACAGAATTGTTTTTTTTTATAACACAGAGTTTCAAACAAATAAAAAAAGAGAGCAAAAAAAAAAAAGATAAGCTTAGCACCTTGAGCACATCATTTTGGCACACAATAATAGAAACTTTAATAAATGCCATCAAAAGTGGAATTCCCTTTACAGGGAAAGTCCACGTTCCGTGGAATTTTTGAAAGGGTATATTATTTGGCACCAAGAGAAAGTCGTTAAGGCGCTGACCTAATCTAGTATTTTTTTTTTTGTTATGTTAGCAAATGTGTGTTTTATGGAAGCAGTTTTCACTACTTGCAATTTGTTTCTATTGGCAAACGTACACCAAGATGTGCGAGAAGAGAGAAGTGAGCCCTGTACACACAGAACACTGCTGCTGGCCATGTGTAAGCTTGAGTGAGCTCCCTCACCTCAGCAGTGGCCATGCCCCAGGTTTGGAGGTCTGTTCCTGGAATCTCCCTCCTTCTAACGCATACGTGTCCACTCCACTCCACCTATTAACTGCCCCTAGCTCCCAGTAAAACTTACCTGACTGCGCCGTGGCCTCCGCTCTGCTATACCTTTATCCGAGGTGTGCCAGCAACAGGCATTTGTAAATGCCCCCAGCTCACGCAAAGCCAGGGATGCAGACGGAGACATACTTTGCTTACTGTTAGCCTGCAAAAGCTCTCGTCGGCTAAGGCTAAGAAAAGCTGAATGGAGCTGAGCGCATATGTACACATCCCTGTAATCGAACGCAACTAACATTACAGCGATACAAATCTACCCCCGAGGTCTTAATACCTAAATAGTATTGAATGTATATTGTATGAGGCGCTTAAAATGCAAAATGGCTGTTTGCTCGCCCTCTAGTGTTCATTTTAAAGAGTACACAATACATCCAATGGCACAGGGCAAATTGTAATTTGGCGACTGTAGCGCAGCTCAGGCTTGAATCTCCATTATACATGAGATGGATTTTTTACATTATATGGGGGCATAAAGAGAGTTTGAACTTTTTATTTAAAATGGACCAAAACACTGGATTTTTACTATCCTGGGTTTTGATCTATCTCCCTGGGGCACCCCGCTGTGTGAAACGCCTCAGGTTGCCGAGGTCAGTTACCTCTGTTTGAGCCCACGCTGAGGTTAGAGCAGCCTGCTGGAGAGCAGCGTACTCGACTCCTTTCGGCTGTGCGCGGCCCCGCACAGCCATTCATTTGCATTTGAGGACAGCGTCGTGCACAGCCCAGAAGGGTGCGAGCACAAGTCATGCCAGCACGGGTTGTGCATGCACCGTGGGCTCGAGGGGAAAAATAAACATATCAGGCGACTCGGGGGGATGTCATTCCAGTTCAGGATACCCCTGAGGGAGGGGGTAGGCCTGCCCTGAAGTCTCATAGACTCTGGGGGGGGTCCACTTTAAATAGTAATGTATTTATCCAAAGGTACCTGTACCTGCATTGAAAACTTAATAAAAATAAGTTGGAAACCGTAATGTATTAAATCCTAGTTGGTGAAAGCTGATGTTGTCACTTTAAATAGCAACAACACTCTCCAGCAGAAATGGCTGCATTGCTGTGTGTTTCCCTGGGGATCACCCATCAATAAACTCCCTTTCCAAGGATCCCATGGCACATGCGCTGACCAGTCCTTGCTCGCTCTACATTCATAGCTGTAGTCTGTCAGATTGGCGGCACACCTGCTCCTGCGCTAATGATTTACAAATGCTCTGTGCAGATACATGCTAGAGGTATAGCAGGGATGCAGCCCCCGCATGCGCCATGAGAATGCCAGCTATATTACTATAACTAGTGTTTTTACACAGCGAGGCTTCCCAAATGGGGATGCCCCTCGAGTCTAAAAGGCAGGCCGTTGCTCCTCTTTAAAGTTTTAAAACAAAGAGGTACTCGCCTTTGGTCCCCCACAGCTTAGCGGTCTGAATCCAGCGTTTAGCAACTGACCTAATCACTGAAGCCTATCCCGCGCTTCCGGAGCCTGAAAAGGTGCCTGTGACCCACTCGCACCCCCGACATCAGTCCCAGGAGCACTACTACACCCTCTCCCTACACTACAGCCTCTATTGCTATGAAAGGAGAGGATGTGAGCCCAACACACAATCGAATCCGACACATTTTCGGGTCAGGGGCGACACAGATCCAGCAATCAGGTGATTTGCTGATCACTTGAGTCAGGCAGATGCGGAAGGACAAAAGGTGAGTGCCCATCCATTTTAAAGTGGACCAACACCCTGAGGTGATCGGCCCGGGAATCTATAAGATTCCCGGGCCGATCACCTCACACACCGCGGGACAACCGAGATCGGGATGTCCCGCGGGGTGAACCCCCCCTGAACACCCCAAATCCACCTACCTGGTCTTCGGCGGCCGGCCGCCGCCGCCTCCCTCGCGCCCCTCTAGGCGTGCGCGTGCCCGCGCCGGCCGTCTCTGAATGGCCGGCGCGGGCGCGCACACGTAAAGAGTGACGCGCGGGAGGCGCCGACGGGCAAGCTGCTTGTACGTTGATGTCAATCAGCTTGTCCGTCGGCGCCGATTGGATGGCGCGGCCACGTGGGAGCGGGGAGAGGTGAGTTTTGGGGGCTTTCTGGGGGGTTTCACACAGCGGGGCACCCCCGATCGGGGTGCCCCGGGGAAGTGGACCAATACCCAGGATAGTCAAAATCCTGGGTGTTGGTCCACTTTAATCAGTTTAAAGGGGACCTTCACCCTGAATAAGAGCATATCTTATGTTTTCCACACCCTGTACATACAGATTGCACACATTAAATATCATCCTACCTGCATCTACTGCATGTTATGAGCCTTTAAACATCCAATATGGCAGCTCATGGAACATCGGGCAGCCTGCAAACAGGAAGTGTCATCTGACTGTGCCGCTCTGCATTCTGGGATTGCTGTCCTTTCCCTGACCCCAGCGTTGCTTTGTCTGTGCAAAGCACAGCTATAACCCCACCCTTACACTTTCCACCCCTCTCCTCTCCTATGTGATGCTTCTGAGGCAAGATGGTGGCACCCGTATCCTAGAGTCCTGAACAGAGTTGCAGCCCACTAGGTGAAAGAATAAATAACTAAAAACTTAAAATATATTAATTTTAGATGCTGGGGTTTAGTTTTTAAGGGTTTGGGCTTTTCATTAAATCATGCTGAAGGTCCGCTTTAAGGAGCTCTATTTTATTCTGAAAATCATTCACTATTGCAAATCAGTATATACAGGCTGGATCGGCTACTTCCACAACCTTTGTGAAAAATGTCTCGTTGTTTTCCATTGCATCAAGACAGAAAAACCGGGGTGACAGGTTTTGGAACGTACCATTCCACTTTGACCTGGAAGAGCTGCTAATCTCTAGCAGCTTGTCTCCTAAAATAGCAGCATTAGCCATTCAAACAATATCGCAAATAATTCCAATAATAAAAATCCAAATAAATGTGCCAGATTGCAATAAGAGGGAACACTTTTATATACATATAAAATACTTATAAAATACCCAAGCCTTTAATTCGTTTTCATTTAATTAAAAGAAAAACAAAGTGGATCCTTCTGCTTTTACAGAGAAGATTGCCTGCACTCCATTGGTCTTTCTCTTGAACCAACCTGTGCTGGAATAACCACTTTTTGCTATTGCAGTTCTTCTGATTTGTGTAGATGCTTTTACCCATCATACATCACTTTGGGCAGATACATATACAAACCTGTCACCCCTGATTCCCCCCACCCAAGTTTCAGTATATGAGTCAAGCTTTTTGCTTTGCCTTTTTTTATATAGTCATGTCCTGTGTCATGTAACTTTTGGTCATGCATTAATTCCTTGTTTTCTTCTGTTGCAGAGTGCCTTTTGGAAAAAGTATGAACACAATGGCCAAGGAGGCAGCTCTGGTAAGTAGTCCTGATTCATGATGTTGGTGGTAGGGGTTCTTTTCTTTTTTTATAAAGAGATGAGTTATGGCCATTGTAATGCTTTTTCCCGCTGGCCCACGACATGGAAGTAAAACAGTTTAATGTACACCACTTGTCTCCTGAGGATTCTTTTATGCTTTCTAGCTGAAGTGACCAACATGTGTGGTCCTTTGTCCAATATGTTTTTGACTATAGCCAGGGTGCTGCATAGGTTTGGCTCACCCGATTTCAGAGCCGTAGCAGCCATAAGGCGAGTGAGGCACAGCTCTGCTGCAAAGGGGCGCGTCTGCGGTCCGCAGGTTGCCAAGCACAAGCAGATCCACCACCGCACTGCGCACATACCTCCAGCCCGGCCCCGCGCCCCCCCCCCCCCCCCCCCCCATCATCTGTCAGTGTCAGTTTTAAACTTTTAATTCAGGCTCAGCTAACAGGCACGCATGCGCGTGCCCGCGTCGCTCCCGCGCGTGTGCCCGCGGGGTCGCCGCCAGTGCGACCAAGAAGTGCCCCCGCCGGCCGCCGGGCCCGCCCCAACCACCCCCCAATCAGCTGCTTCGCCGCCCGCCTCCAGGAAGAAATGCCGGCGCGGGACATGCGAGAGAGGCTCCACCCACCTGAGCCTCGTGAGTCGTGACTGCAGCAGAGACCAGAGGACCGCGGAGGAGAAGGTAAGGAGTTGTTTAATATTTTAAAAAAAATGTAAAAAAAGATGATTTTTTTGGAGGGAGGGAGTGTGTGTGTGTGTGTGTATATATGTGTGTATATATATATGTGTGTGTGTATATATGTGTGTGTGTGTGTGTATACTATATATATATGTGTATGTATATATGTGTGTGTGTGTGTGTGTGTGTGTATATATATATATATATATATATATATATATATATATATATATGTATGTATATATATATATGTGTGTGTGTGTATGTGTGTGTGTGTGTGTATATGTGTATATATATATATATATATATATATATATATATATATATATATATATAACATTTTCTTTTTTTTTTGCGGGGGGGGGGGGGGGCGATTTTCTGGGCTTGCCTCGGGCGCAAAAGAAGCTAGCTACAGCTCTGCCCGGTTTGTACAGAAGTCATGCTGGTTGTATTTTACCCTCCTTGGCCTTAGATAGTGGGTCAATTTTTACTTGGGTATAGTTTTGGTCCACTATATCGCCTATAAGACACTAGGTCCAGTTAAATGTCCAACCACCCAATGTGGGAAGCCCCACTGTGTGAAACCCATTAATCACTTGTTTTTCTTACCACGCTAATGAACCCACGGCATATGCACAGGCAATGGCATCTTTTGCAGGGGTCTCACCCGCTGTAACTAAACTGACCATTTCTTGGGGTTCTAAAAGTGGGACTGTTTAAACCAGTTTGTGGGTGATGGGTGTGTGGCGTAATGACAGGTCACATGCTCTAGAAATATTTGGTCCATAAAAGATGTTGGTGAAGGAGCCAATGCTCAGAAGTCCATGCATTCCACTACCACCATTCAACCAAAGGGTCAGAGCAGTTGGAAAAACCACCATCTAGACATCCATCATTCTGCATTTGGTGAGGCAGTCTTCCCCATATAAGAAAATAGGGGTATATAGGTGTTCCCAGAGTTTTTGGTGGGCCTCAAAGTGGGACTGTCACATCAAAAATGGGATATCTGGTCAGTTTAGCTGTAACTGAATGGCTGACATGGCCATGTACAGCTATAGGGGGATGCAGAGGGGGGCCATGCAGCTAAGCCCCCACGCAATTTTTTTAGCCGCACATTAATATGTGCGGCCAAAGAAGCTGATTGGAGAAGAGGTATGTATATCGGGACAGCGGGGCATCCCAAATTGATGCCCCAAGGGTACGGACCAAAACCTGGGACCGTGAAATCGATTGAGGGCTTTGGTACACTTTGAATAGGAAGAGGAACATACAGTATTGGTAGGAATAAATCAATAAAAATAAAATGGCAAGTTCTGTTGCCTTGATTTATTCCTACAGATATGTTATTGTCTAAGGCTGGTTTCACACCAGTACAGATGCAGAGCGCTTGCACTTTTCACTCAACACCCGCCTGTGAAAAGCTGCCCATAGTAATCAATGGGCGCTTTCACATTCTACAGGCGTTTGTGGAGCGCTCTGATCCCTGCCAGCAGTGTCTTGAGGCTGCAGCACCTACAATTCCCCTCCATTGAGTGGAGAACACGAACGCCCTCCAGACGCCGAACACAGCAATGGGGGGGTGGGGGGGGGGGTTGTATCACCTAAAAGCACAAGTGCCCTGCTATCGCGCTGGTGTGAAACCAACCTGAATTTGAACCTTCACAAACCGGAAGAGGATCCTCCTGAGGCTGCTGATGGGACGAACGATCCAACAGCGCATGCACGATCAGCGGCCACTCTATACCTTTTGGTATTTGTCTATAGCAAGCTCCCTGTCAGCTGGAGCCACCACGCATGCGCCGTAAGAATGGGGAAAGGTGAGTTGCATAGGCAACCTGGGTGGTTTCACACATCAGGGTGCCCTGCGGGCAGGGACAAAATCCCAGGATAGTCAGAATCATGTGTTTTGGTCCAAGTTAATGTGAACCCACACCTATGTGGTGCTGAGAAGAAGCACCTCACACTCTCCAAGTTAGGCATACTCACCTGTTCCAATAGGAGGTTCCACATGTGCCGCCCATCCAATCAGCGGTGTTTGATCAGATTTCCTTTGCCACACTGACCTGAAGAGGGTGAGGCAGGAGAGGATGAGGTGGGAAGTGGGCAGAGGTAAAGTGTGCATAGGGGGTAGCGCAGGGGTGAGGCAGAAATAGGTGAGGTGGGAAGGAGTGCATGGAAGGGAGGGGGGCAGAGGTGAGGCAGGAATAGGTGAGGTGGGAAGGAGTGCATGGAAGGGAGGGGGGCAGAGGTGAGGCAGGAATAGGTGAGGTGGGAAGGAGTGCATGGAAGGGAGGGGGGCAGAGGTGAGACAGGAATAGGTGAGGTGGGAAGGAGTGTGCAGATGGGAGGGGGGCAGAGGTGAGGTGGGAAGGAGTGTACAGAGGGGAGGGGAGCAGAGGTGAGACAGGAATAGGTGAGGTGGGAAGGAGTGTGCAGAGGGGAGGGGGGCAGAGGTGAGACAGGAATAGGTGAGGGGGGAAGGAGTGTGCAGAGGGGAGGGGGGCAGAGGTGAGACAGGAATAGGTGAGGTGGGAAGGAGTGTACAGAGGGGAGGGGAGCAGAGGTGAGACAGGAATAGGTGAGGTGGGAAGGAGTGTACAGAGGGGAGGGGGGCAGAGGTGAGACAGGAATAGGTGAGGTGGGAAGGAGTGTACAGAGGGGAGGGGGGCAGAGGTGAGACAGGAATAGGTGAGGTGGGAAGGAGTGTGCAGATGGGAGGGGGGCAGAGGTGAGGTGGGAAGGAGTGTGCAGATGGGAGGGGGGCAGAGGTGAGGTAGGAAGGAGTGTGCAGAGGGGAGGGGGGCAGAGGTGAGACAGGAATAGGTGAGGTGGGAAGGAGTGTGCAGATGGGAGGGGGGCAGAGGTGAGGTGGGAAGGAGTGTGCAGATGGGAGGGGGGCAGAGGTGAGGTGGGAAGGAGTGTGCAGATGGGAGGGGGGCAGAGGTGAGGTAGGAAGGAGTGTGCAGAGGGGAGGGGGGCAGAGGTGAGACAGGAATAGGTGAGGTGGGAAGGAGTGTGCAGATGGGAGGGGGGCAGAGGTGAGACAGGAATAGGTGAGGTGGGAAGGAGTGTGCAGAGGGGAGGGGGCAGAGGTGAGACAGGAATAGGTGAGGTGGGAAGGAGTGCACAGAAAGGAGGGGGCAGAGGTGAGACAGGAATAGGTGAGGTGGGAAGGAGTGTGCAGATGGGAGGGGGGCAGAGGTGAGGTAGGAAGGAGTGTGCAGAGGGGAGGGGGGCAGAGGTGAGGCAGGAATAGGTGAGGTGGGAAGGAGTGTGCAGATGGGAGGGGGGCAGAGGTGAGGTAGGAAGGAGTGTGCAGAGGGGAGGGGGGCAGAGGTGAGGCAGGAATAGGTGAGGTGGGAAGGAGTGCATGGAAGGGAGGGGGGCAGAGGTGAGACAGGAATAGGTGAGGTGGGAAGGAGTGTGCAGAGGGGAGGGGGGCAGGGGTGAGACAGGAATAGGTGAGGTGGGAAGGAGTGTGCAGAGGGGAGGGGGGCAGGGGTGAGACAGGAATAGGTGAGGTGGGAAGGAGTGCACAGAAGGGAGGGGGGCAGAGGTGAGACAGGAATAGGTGAGGTGGGAAGGAGTGTGCAGAGGGGAGGGGGGCAGAGGTGAGACAGGAATAGGTGAGGTGGGAAGGAGTGTGCAGAGGGGAGGGGGGAAGAGGTGAGGCAGGAATAGGTGAGGTGGGAAGGAGTCTGCAGAGGGGAGGGATGAAGTGAGTAAGGAGTGAGGCAGGAAAAGGTAAGGCGGGCTAAGGTTTGGGGAGAAGAGGTGAGGCAGACAGAGGTGGTAAGAGGTGAGGTGGGTAGAGGAACCCCCAACACCTTCCCCTGCCCTGGAGTCTCCCGCTCCCTCCAGACAAGACAAAACCAAGTCATCCACAGGCCTCTGGTTGTCCTGTACTCTCCTTGCCCCTGTGTAAACCCTTTCACATTATCTGCCCCTACAATGCTAAAGCTTTGGTACCACAACATCCTCCTCTGGCCATGATCTTTCCCAGAATAGCTATAGCCTCAGCCCTGAGTGCAATTGTTGACCAGCTGGGAAGAATATTGGGGTCCGGGCTCAGCAGTGCTGCTATGGGCTGGCTGGAGGTCCATATAATCCTGGGCTCCTTTTTCTTCCTAGTCCACCCCTGCTGGGGAAGGTTAGTCTGTCCCAGAGGTAAGATACAGGTTGTTTTTCAGGCTTGCAGATGTTGATTTAAGGCTAGTCACACGTGGGGCAGTCCTAGAGGTAAGGAATTGGTCTTGGCAGGTTTGATTCCCGGTCATGGGACATGAGTGAAATGCCCTTAAGTAATTCAACTAGCCCAACTGCTCCCCGGGTGCAAAGTTTAGAGCAGACCACCGTTCCTAGCACATGAGCCCTTAGTATGTTATTCACTTGTGTGTAGTCACTATTATAGTGTTTATTCTCTGTTTTGTGTTGTTCACAAGTCCATGGATAGGTAAAAATGCGGAGGTAAAATTCCATGTGTGCATAAGCACACAATGGCCACTATTAGCGCTATTACTTTGTATAGCGTTCCCCAGCAGCTATCATCATATGCCTGGCTTTTTAGCTAGCGCATGATTTGCTGGCAGTAATCAGTAGGGACCCATAACAAACATAAAGGGATTGTGGGAATCCCTTCTTCCATTTACTGTAGCATAACGTTTGCTAGTTTATTTCAGCAGCAGGCTCCCACATACTTATTTGAACAATTGCTAAAGCGAGTGACGTTTTTATTTCTGGGTTCTGCTGTGGCTTGCTGCTGAGTATGGAGACATAAGGATCAGATTCTGGAGATGAGGAAGCGATAGGACTGTAGCCATTGTAAAAAAAAAAAAAGGGCAGAACATGTCTGGCTGCCGGGGAGGCTTGACCTCGCATTTATTAAACCCGCATGGCTAGAAATAACGAGCGGCTGGGGATATGGCTCCCCGTAAGCTTGTTATTTCTGTCTGGGCTGCTTTAATAAACCGCCAATCCTGGATTGTGTGCGGCTCTATACTCCCATTTGTAGTGAGCGGCATTGGCCTTGCATCCAGATGTTGTCGTAGTCACTATTGTCTCTATTTCTCTTCCACCATGCAGGAAATTCGCCAGCAGTGGATGTTGCGGGGCTGGTGGCCGGGCTGGTGGCCGGAGTGGTGCTGCTGATAATGGTTGGCGTTCTCATCATGTACTGTGTGAGATACAGGGCCAAGGAGAGGAGCAGGCAAGGAAGGTAAGTGCCTGTCAATCAGCAATACAACACGGGTTGGCCCCCCCCCCTTCAGCCCTCCTTTGTGAGCTGTAGCATTTCTTAGTGTTGCTGGGCAAGCAAAGATGTCTTCCGCATTCCTTGTACTGCTAGTATACAGCTGTTGGAGCTCCGTCGTTTTAGGCTTATCTGGATAAAAAAAAAAAGGGCATGCACTTGCCTTACCTCCCACATCGATCCCCTGCAGCCTGGTTCTTTTTTCTTATTGCATGGCACGGCCCGCTTCGGTATTCATAACAAGCTTGCGCAGTGGTACTGCAGAAAGCTGCGGCTTGTCCCGGCTCCCTATAAAACGGGCTTAACCATAGAGTTCCCCAGTGTTTCCTCTGCAGTGGAACTGCGAAGTTAAAAGATGTCTCTCTCTCTTGTGCAGGTGAGCGGGGCAACCAAGCCTGCGGCCCTGCATGTCTATTTCCATCCATTTCTGGACCCTCTGTGCCTCCCAGCCTCGGCTGACAGATCGGGTGAGGGTAGAGGAGCACTAGGGTCAAGTGCTCCTGGAGCGCTGCTCCAAGCCGCAGACCCTGTAACACAAAGGGTAGCCGGCCATAGGCTTTATGGTGAGCCTTATAGGGATGTGGAGTTTCTGTCCTGGCTTCTGAGGGGGTAAGTAGCCTGTGTCCCCTTATTTTCCTTTGGGCCCCCCCTCCCGCACTATTGCCCCTTGCCCCGGTCTATCGGTGGGCCCTACGTTAAGTGGCCGCTGCCCTCCCTCGCTCTCCCTTGTAGCTCTCGGGGGGGGGGGGGGTGTTATGCGTTGGTGCTTCACTTGGATGTTGTGCTTGTTGACTTTTGTTCAGTCTCTGCACTGACTTGGTTGCACTGGTTGCGGTTTGAATATGCCGCCGCACGCTTCCACTGGGTTCCGTGGTTGGCGGCGGCATTACCTCAGGCGCTGATGTGCCTTCATTGGCTGCTTGTCACGTGTGCTGTGGCTGCTTGTCACGTGTGCTGCTTCGGGGGGGGGGCGGGGCCTGCGGATGGCGCGTTCTGTGTCACTGTCTCCGCGGCCCGCCCCTCGAGGTATACTCGGCACCATTTTTTCTCTGGATTCTGTCTGCTACGTGGCTGGCATCTACCTACCGCGGCCCGTAAGTGCCCTCGCGGGTGGTTTATTTACCCTGTGTCATTATACATGTCGCTTATGGGGTTCTCTTCGCTTATGTCTTTCAGGCGGGTCGAACTCCATTGGTTTCTCCCGGCCCTACCCCTCTTTTTAGTTATTAAACTTTGTGAGGCCTAGTGTGCTAATTACTCCCACTTCCCTAGCGGGCTATTGGGGCATCCAGGGTTGCTGTTATAGCGTGAATCCCTATCGGCCTACTGTGCCGCTATAATCACCATATGGAGGCGTCTCAGGATAATGTACTCGGGGTTCCTTCGGGACAAGCCCGGCTGTGTGTAGCTTGTGGGGTGTCCCCTACTAGTGTTGACAATGTGCGGGTCTGTAAACCTTGTGCGCTGCAGCCTGGTTTACCAGCGGCTGAACCTGCGCCACGTATGGCTTCACCAACTCCCATTGAGTTGCATACCAGTGGGGATTCTCAGCCTGATGTGTCTGCTAGACTGGTTAGTGTTGAGAAGTTGCTTGCTAATACCATGGCACGTAAGGCCTCTGCTAAAAAGCGGCACTTGACGCCTGATGTCACTCTTTTCCCTATGGAGGCTGAAGAGTTCTTTGAACTGTCCGGTTATACCCCCTTGGAAGAAGGGGAGTTGTTCTCTGACTCGGAGTCATCTGATGAGAGGCCCAGGGGTCATGGTGATTCTGGCTCTGACCCCTGGGCCCCAGATGATACTGATAGGCTGTTGGCTCGGATTTTTGAGGTACTGTCTATCTCTCCCCCGGTTGCGGCCCCTGGGCAGCAGGGGGAATTGTTTTATACTGCTAAGCCACGTTTAGAGTTTCCTGAGCAAGCCCATTTTAATAATCTCGTGCTCAAGGAATGGGAGCGTCCTAGCAGGCTCCCCGGAGTCCCTAGGAGTTGGGATAAGAGGTATTCCTTTCCTGCTGATGTGGTGAAACATTGGTCATCCCCTCCAGAGGTGGATGCCCCGGTCCTAGGGTTATCTAACACCTCTGTCATGCATTCCCCTGACTCTACTACGCTGCGTGATAGTGAGGACCGGCGTATTGATCAGCTGGCGTCCCATGCCTTTGCCTGTGTGGGGACGGCGCTGCGCCCGGTTTGTGTCTCTGCCATTACAGCGGTGGCTATTAGGACCCTGCTTAGAGGTGTCCTAGATGGTGCTCCTGATGATGTGTCTAGTGAAGAGTTTAATGCTCTTTCTCGTTGTGAGGTTTTTGTTACTTATGTCCTCTCTGCCTTGGATGATACCATTAGGATGTGTGGCAGAGCCTCTGCCCTAGTGGTGGCTATATGCCGCTCGGCTTGGCTGTGCCAGTGGGCAGCTGACACCGCTGACAAGAAGGCTCTCACTGGTTTTCCCTTCAAAGGACTACGCCTGTTTGGGGATCGGCTGGACCTGTTTGCTAAGGGAGGCAGGTTACCCCAGCGCAGGAGGCAGTCTCGGCCCTTTCGGGGCCAAGGCTCCTTTTCTTCCCCCTACCGTGGATCCAGACAGGGGAGGGGGGTCTTCTTTACTGGGGCCCGAGGAGATTTCTGGGGTAGGGGCAGAGGACGTTGATGCCCTGGCTCATCCTGGGGCTTCAAGCCCCCCCAAGATTCATCAGATCCTGGATGTCTTTAAACCCCCTGTCCGCTCAAGGGTTGCTTCTGGCTGTTCATTGCCTGTTAGTCCGGAGTCATTTGTTTGGTGCCTCATCAAGAAAGAGGTCAGGGGTACTATTCCAATCTTTTCACGGTCCCCAAAAAGGACGGCTCTCTGAGGCCCATTCTGGATCTGAAGGGCCTCAACAAATTTGTCAAATTCAAGCATTTTCGCATGGAGACGCTGCACTCTGCTGTCGGTACCCTTCACCCGGGCGACTTCATGACCACTGTAGACAGTGAGGATGCTTATCTTCATGTGCCTATCTTCCCAGGTTATCAGAGATTTCTAAGGTTCGAGCTGCAGGAAATATATGAATTGAAAGGAGCTCCTTGCTTTCGACCTTTTGATATGGACATGTATTTGTATATCCCCTTCCTCTTCTGTTTTATAGAGGCATTTTCTATTATAGTGTATGCAGAAGAGTCTGCTGATATCTCATTCAATGCATAAATCTTTCAGGCTATTCTGAGGAGCTGTTTAATATAACACCGTCACTTTATTAAGAATTATATTAATTACAAAATATTGACACGCTGGTACTACACGCCCGACAGGCTCAGCAGGATGTACGCCTCCAGGGATCCGCTCTGTTGGAGGTGCGGTGCCGAGCAAGGCACCTTGTTCCATATCCTGTGGACCTGCCCCAGGATACGGAAATATTGGGAGGAGGTTCTGCCTGTTATCTCACACATCATAGGATCCCAAATTCCAGAAGACCCAGCTCAGGTTCTGCTCCACCTCTCGGAATGTTCAGTAGGAAAATAAAAGAAAACCCTACGAGTACATCTGCTGAACGCGACCAAACAAGTGATCCCTAGATTTTGGAAGCAAAAAAGAACCCCGACAGTGAGAGACTGGCTAGGGGGAAGTAATGAGCATAAGTGAAATGGAAAGCCTTACACTTTCCCTACACGAAAGAGATAAACAGTATAGGACAACCTGGATGCTATGGCTGATGTTCAGGGAGTCAGATGAATTTAAAGAGTTGTTTGATCAGTAGCCCCTGGGGTGTGTCCGTGCCGCTGTGGTGAGCCAGTGAGGATGACGAGAGGTTGATAAAAGGCCATCCTTAGCCAATGCTAGTGGGCGAGTAGCTACAAGTAGAGCTCGAATATAGACCCGGCCCTGCACTCCCCTCCCCCCTTTTTCCCTCCATATTTTTCTATCCAACCCTAATGTTCTTTGTGTCCCCCCGTTGTGTGTGGACAGTGGATCCACTTTAGAGGGAGGGGTATCTGGGAAAGTCTGACAGGAAGAGTGATGGAAGCCTTTGACAAATGGGAGATAGCTCAGAAGAAGAGAGGGAGTAGGCCCCAAGATCGGCCTGAAGCCGAGTGGAGGTAGCCTAAGCAGCCGCAGAGATAGTGACTTCTTCTCCACATAGGCTATAGTTGGCGAGCATAGTGAATCTCTCACGATGAGACTAGTGGAGTTGGTGTAACTATATAAGAGGTATGAGGCTATACCGGAAAGTGAGCAATGAAGTAAGATGCACATGTTGACTTGTATCCTGGATGCCTTTCCCTTACCCCACTGGAACTTATGTGTGTAATGTTTATTGTGTAAAATCAAAATAAAGAATATAAAAAAAAAAATGATATTCAATTGAATCTCTATTAAAGCGGACCGTCACCTGAATAAGAGTCTATCTTATATGTTTCCCACACCCTGTACATACAGATTGCTCACATTAAGAATCATCCTACCTGCATCTACTGCATTTTCTGAGCCTTTAAATCTAAGATGGTGGCTCATGGAGCATCAGGCAGCCTGCAAACAGTGTCTTCTGACTGTGTCGCTCTGCATTCTGGAATTGCTGTCCTTTCCCTGACCCCAGCTCTGCTCTGTCAAGTACAGCTATAACCCACCCCCTGTACTTTATCCCGCTCTCCTCAGTATGTGTGATGTTTCTGAGGCAAGATGGCAGCGCCCGTATCCTAGAGTCCTGAACAGAGTTGCAGCCCAGCGGGGGAAAGTATCATAAGTAAGTGACTAAAAATGTAAAATATATTAATTTTAGATGCTGGGGAATAGTTTTTAAGGGTTTTGGCTTTTCACTAAATCATGCTGAAGGTCCGGTTTAACCGAAAAATCAACAATTCAGAAGAAATAGTAAGTAAACCCCTCTCCTCTCTCAAGTCTATCCTTAATGAAGTGTATAATCTTCGTTAGCCTATCAATGGCGGATGATGTGTTGATAAAAAATGTATATGTACATATCAATAACATGTAGGATCAAGAGAATTTTTTTTGTTAATAGTGATTCAGTTGAATCGAAATATTGTATTTGTATATCAGGTATATACAAATACATCACCATATCAAAAGGTCCAAAGCAAGAAGCTCCTTTCAATATATTTTTCATATATTTTGATTTAATTGAATCACTATTAACCCAAAAAAATGAAAATTAGTAGATTGTGTGCATCTCCTGTATACAGGGTTATTTGGGGGCTGCCATGGGGCCCCAATACAAATCTTTATTTTTTTTTATTTTTATTATTCTGTTATTTTTTTCGTCATTCTTTTTTTTTTTTTTTTTTTTAATTGTTTTCTCATTCCAGACCCCCAGTAAACCTTACTAGCAACGTACCCCTTCCTGAAGCCTTACCACTAACACAGCTTCCAGTAGCCGAACCTTCAGCCCCCGGCCTGCCATCATATGAAGAGGCACTAGAAGCTTCGGGCACGTATGATGCCCCTCCTCCACCGTATCAAAGGTAATTGCACACTCCACTGCTAAGAGCCTGTCCCTGTATTCTACCCATCACCAGACACACGGAGCAACACCACTGTTCTGCTTTTTTATCTATGGCGAACAATAGCCTTTGATTGGGGGGAGGGGGAGATCCTGCTTCTGTAAGAGATCCTGGCTGCTATTCCTCTAGGGATAACCAAAATTGGAATTCCTATTATATTGTGGGACCCACCTGTTGGTTACTATAGTTGGTTCATATTCCAGCTCAACTATTAGGATGCTTTTCTCGGGGCTAGGCTCTACCCGGGTTGTCTTAAAGAGCTTTTTTAGAATATGACCACACTTCTTATCTGGTTAAAATTCCCCTTGATGTCTATTGAAATACCATATTAATTCCATAAAATGGAGCCTATTGCCCCAGACTTGTAAAAAAAAAACCCTATACAGGATATCTCTACAAAATATGTACACCATTCAGCCAATAATACACATATAAAAATATACAATTATTGGTTGCCAAAATTTCTTAGTGTATACTCTATAAGTTGCTATATTAGGTTACTTCATTCCAATGCTCTGTTAATTTCTTGGACAAGGGCAAACATGTTTCTCCCGTTCGGGCTTTCTCAATGCCCTGTATTGTAAAAAAAATCTGCATTAAACATGTAATTTCCATATATATATATATATATTAATAAAGACTGAATACCTTTGTTAGGCTTTCATTGTGAATAAATATTTCTCATATATTCTAAGTATGCAGCACGTCCTGCTCCAGATAGTATTCATAACAGCTGGGTTTACCTCCACAAGAGGGCGCTTTACTGCAAAGATGGCAAAAAAGAGGCCCCTCCCGGTCCATATATACCCGAGACCTCCCACTAATTCCCCAGATTCTTCTCTGCAGTGGGCTGTGAAAGTCAAGATGATGGCTTCTCTTCTCGCAGGTGAGCTGGGCTTACAGCCCATGACCCTGTAGGACTATTCCCACCCGTTCCACCTTTTATTCTGCCTCCCAGCTTTGGCTGCGTGGTCGGGTGATGGTAGGCAACACCTATTATTGGTGCTTTGTCAGGAGCTTGCTCCTACCGCAAATCCCCCACCAAAGGGTAGGCGGTCCAGGTTTGGTGAACCTGAATTGGGATGCCCCATCCGCTATGTGCCTTCCCCAGCAGAACTTGGGTGTCATTATGGGCATCCATCTCCCCCTTTCTCCCGCTATCCCAGTTCGTCGGGGGGGGGGGGGGGGGAATGCATGCACTGTACTTGTATGTGTGTGTTTTTATGTGTGCACGGTTGCATGGAGCTACCGCACTGGCTATCAGGGCCAGTCCAGGAGTCCTCTCTGATCCGGCGCCATTATGCTGCCTACTCTCTTTTTTAAAAGTTGCCGCCGCTGACACGTGCGCCCTGCGGCGTCCACGGTCAGCGGTGGCGTCATCGGGGGACCTGTTTGGTGCTGATTGGCTGCGGGGAGGCAGTCTCTCAGCCTGTCCCCGCGCTTCCTGGAGGGGGCGTGGCTTAACCGTCGGCACGCTCCACGCGTTTTCCTTCTTGCTGCCCGCCCCTCCAGAATCCTTCCTGCGCCTTTTTGGATCTCCGACTGGCTCATCGCTGCTCCCTCCGCGGTCCGTGAATGCCCCTGCGGGCTGTGTGTTTTTAATTATCACTTTATTGCATTCTCATGGGTGTATTTTTTATGTCTCACAGGCGGGAAAACTGCTTTAGAGGTTTATCCCAGTCCTGTCCCCTCTATTAGTTCCCTGTAACTTTATTAGAGGTCTAAGTGGTTAAATCCTCCCACTATCCCAGCGGACATTTGGGGCATCCCGGATAGCTGTATAGCGTAATTCCCATTGGCTTGTTGTGCTACTGAAATCACCATATGGAGGCTTCACAAGATATTGTGATCGGGGTCCCATCGGGACAAGCCCGGCTGTGTGTGGTGTGTGGGGCATCCCCTGTTAGCGATGATGTGTGGGTCTCTGCACCCTGCGCCCAGCAGGCGCTTGCGTGGCACTCTGGGCTGCCTGTGTCTGGGTCTGCGCCCACCATGTCCTCTCCCACACCCCCTTGCTTAATTATGACTCCCAGTGAGATCAATGCTCAGCCTGATGTGTCTTCCAGGCTGGCCAATATTGAGAGATTGGTTGCTAGCTCTGCGGCCCGTAAGACCCCAGCTAAAAGACTGCACATGGCGCCTGCTGCGTCAGCCTTTCCTTTGGAGACTGATGATTTCCTTGATTTATCTGACTATACCCCGCTTGAGGAGGGGGAATTATTCTCTGATTCAGAATTTTCTGATGATCAGCATTACCTTGGCGCTGATGCCGGCTCAGAGCATTGGGATGCTGATGACACCCATAGACTTTTGACTCAAATCTTTGAAGTGCTTTCCATTTTCCTCCCTGCTGCAGCACCCAAGCAACAGGGGGGATTGTTTGGTACTGCAAAGCCACGTTTGGAATTTCCACAACAGGCACATTTTAATAATCTGGTTCTCAAAGAATGGGAGCGGCCTAGCCGGCTTCCTGGTATCCCTAAGGGATGGGATAAAAGGTACATCCCTCGAATTTGATTAAATGTTGGTCAACTCCCCCCGGAAGTGGATGCCCCTGTTTTGGGGTTGTCTAACACTTCTGTGGTGCATTCCCCTGATTCCACTACCTTGAAGGATAGTGAGGACCGGGTGTATTGACCAGCTGGCATCCCATGCCTTTGCCTGTGCAGGATCGGCCCTGCGCCCGGTCTGTGCTTCTGCTATTACTGCAGTGGCCATTCGGCCTTTGGTCAAGGGCCTTTTTGAAGGCTATACCGATGATCCTTCTAGTGCCGAATTTAGAGCCTTATCACAATGTGAGATGTTTATCGCTTATATTCTTTCTGCCTTAGATGATTAGGATGTGTAGCAGGACCTCGGCTCTGGTTGTTTCTATTCGCCACTCGGTCTGGCTGCGCCAGTGGGTAGCTGACAATGCTGCTAAGAAGGCTCTCACAGGGCTACCCTTTAAGGGGCTGCGCCTTTTTGGTGACCGTTTGGACCTTTTTGCAAAGAGAGGTAAGTTGCCCCAACGCAAAAGACAGCCGCGGCCCTTTCGGGGTTCAGGGTCCTTTACTCCCTCCTTTCGTGGATCCAGGTCAGGGAGGGGGGTTTCCTTTGCGGGGCACAGGGGAGACTTCTGGGGCAAGGGCAGAGGCCGTGCCCGTCCCGGATCCTCCTGGGGATCCAAGCCCAAATCTGTCATCAAGCCCGCTCAGCCATGAAGGGGCGCCCTGACCCTTACGGGTGGGGGGACGGCTGCGGCTCTTCGCTCATGCCTGAACTCTAGCTTGTAGCCGGAGGACACAGCCTCCAGAATCCACCTGTCTGAGACCTGTTGCCCACAGGTCTCAGACAGGTGGATTCTGGAGGCTGTGTCCTCCGGCTACAAGCTAGAGTTCGCTGCATGGCCCCCTCCAAGATTCCTCAGGTCTCGGATTCCTCTAGACCCCCTAGCAGCTCAGGGTCTGTTTCTGGTTGTACAGAGCCTATTGGATATGGGGGTGATCTGTCCGGTCCCTCCGGGGGAGAGAGGTCAAGGCTATTATTCCAATCTCTTCACAGTATCCAAAAGGGATGGTTCCATCAGGCCCATCCTGGACTTAAAGCTTCTCAACAAGTTGATCAGAACCAGACGCTTTCGCATGGAGACCCTGCGCTCCGCAATCAGCTCTTTGCGCCCGGGGGACTTCATGACTTCCATAGATATCAAGGATGCTTACCTTCATGTGCCAGTCTTCCCAGGGCATCAGCGGTTGCTCAGGTGCGCCGTGGAGGACCAGCACTACCAATTTGTGGCACTTCCCTTCGGTCTTACCTCAGCCCCCAGAGTGTTCACCAAGGTGCTGGCGGGGGTGATGGCCCTTCTCAGAGCCGGGGGCATTCACATTCTCCCTTATCTGGATGACCTTCTCATTACATCTCATTCTCTCCAGCAGGCAGAATTGGATACCCAGACGGTGGTAACTGCCCTGGAAACGTTCGGATGGGTGATCAATTATCCCAAGTCCTCCCTCTCTCCGTCCCGGGTGACCCCCTTCCTGGGCATGAATCTGGATACAATTCAGGCCAGGATTTTTCTTCCTCAGCAGAAGGTGGATTCTCTTCAAGCTCTGGTTCATTTCCTGCTGTCCAGTCCTCGTCCTACCATCAGGCAAGGGATGCAATTGGTGGGACAGATGGTGGCCTGCTTTGAGGCAGTCCCTTACGCTCCTTTTCACATGAAACCCCTTCAGCTCCATCTCCTTTCAGCCTGGGGCAAGTGTCCCCTGTCTTTGGATCAGGAATTTGTTCTGTCTCCCCTGGCCAGACAGTCTCTTTCGTGGTGGCTGGACTCAAGGAACCTTCTGTGCTGGGAAACGGTCACCACGGATGCCAGTCTGACCGGCTGGGGAGGTTTCTGGAAGTCCCTGAGGTTCCAGGGTCGGTGGGGCCCACAAGAGGCCCATGCTTCCATCAACGTCCTGGAACTGAAGCCGATCAGGTTGGTTCTTTCTCGCCTATCCACTCACCTTCGGGGTCGGGCTGATCAGATCCGCTTAGACAACCAGACGGCGGTGGCCTACCTCAATCATCAGGGAGGGACTCGCAGCAAGCGAGCCTTCAATGAAGTGTCCCTGATTCTGTCTTGGGCGGAACAGCATGTTCTCTGCATCTCAGCGGTCTACATCCCAGGGGTGGAGAACCAGGTGGCGGACTCCCTGAGCAGGGGGACGTCTCGTCTGGGGGAGTGGTCTCTCAACCGGGTGTTTCTCTCCCTCTGTCACCACTGGGGTCAGCCGGATGTGGACCTGTTTGCGCCCCGTCACAATCACAAACTTCCCAAATTTGTCTCTCTGTCTCAGGATCCTCTGGCCTCGCCACGGATGCCTTGGCAATACCTTGGACGGAGTTTCAGCTTCTCTATGTGTTCCCTCCGTTTCCTCTCCTGGGCAGGGTCATGCGCAAGATAGCCAAGGAGCAGGTACCAGCCATACTGGTGGCCCCTTGTTGGCCAAGAAGAGTTTGGTTCGCAGACGTCGTGCGGTTGACAGTAGACCAGCACGTCTTGCCCAAGGATCCAGATCTTCTCACCCAGGGGCAGCTACGCCATCCCAATTTACAAACGCTGGCTTTAACGGCTTGGCTGCTGAAACCTCCATATTGATGGAAAAGGGGTTGCCTGCCTCTGTTGTTGATACCATGATTCGGGCTAGGAAGAAGTCCTCGTCCTTTATCTATTACAGGGTCTGGCATGCTTACATTGCCTGGTGTGAGTCCAAGTCTCTTCCCTGTCGGGTGTTTTCTATTCCCAGGATTCTGGAATTCTTACAACATGGTTTGGATCTGGGCCTTCAACTTAGTACCCTAAAAGGCCATGTTTCAGCTCTGGTAATTTTTTTTCCAAAGATCTTTTGCCAATCACCGGTTGGTTAAAACATTTTCCAGGGTGTTTATCATGTGCGTCCACCCGTAAGCCTTTGCTACCGGTCTGGGATTTGAATCTGGTGTTGTCTGTTCTGCAAGGGCCTCCCTTTGAGCCTATCTGTGAAGCTACCTTGTCTATTCTGACTCTTATGGTAGCCTTTCTGGTGGCTATCACTTCTGTAAGGCGAGTTTCTGAGCTAGCGGCACTTTCCATCAAACCTCCTTAATAACCCAACTGTTATGAATACCGAAGTGGGCCGTGCCATGCAAGAACAAAAACAATTCTACAGGTGAGTACTCACAGAATTGCTTTTTCTTGACCTCCTAAATACAATTCTAGGTTACCTTGGGAGGAATGTTTTGAGGTACTGGTCTTGAAGTAGAATGGGCCAATGGGTTTTTCAAATCTTACGTATTTGTTTATGTGATTCTGTATATGTGAGTATTAATGCTGGACCTTTTTGTTCTTTTTGCACTCTCGGTCTGTATAATAGCTCCTGTTGGTTGCAATTCTTTGCTTTGTTGTATGCTGTTCTTAAAACTTAATGCGCAGCCCCTTTTTAGTCCTGAAGTGTACGCTGAAGTGGTCGCTTCTGCCCATACATGATGACTACAACAAAATGGCGCAGGAATAGAAATAATCATAGAGCCGGTCAGACCAGTGACGCGCGTCGTCACTTCCGGCGGAAGTCCGGATGACGTCACATGCGTTCCACAGCGTGGAGCGCAGACAAGCGTCACTGGCGTGGAGCAGGAGATGGTCCCTGCATTGTACACCCCCTTATAAAGGACGCCGCTGCAGTCACGCGCAGGTAAGGAGACAGGCAGGGACATTCCCTGCAAGGCGGATACCTCTTTTTGTCTATGCACCCCCGCTAATACAAACAAACGAGACCAACAGTGAATGCTGGCTCTCAGGCAGGAACTCCCAATCCCCTTAAAGTGGACCATCACCCTCGGGTGATCGGCCCGGGAATCTATAAGATTCCCGGGCCGATCACCTCCCTCCCCGCGGGACATCCGAGATCGGGATGTCCCGCGGGGTGAAACCCCCCCCCCAAAACCCCCAAACCCCCTTACCTTAGTTTCGGCGGCGGCCACCCGCCGCCGCCTCCCTCGCGCCCCCGCGCCGGCCGTCTGTGAATGGCCGGCGCGGGGGCGCGCGCGTCAAGAGGGAGGCGGCGGCGGAGGAGCCACGGACAAGCGGCTGTCAAATCGCTTGTCCGTCGGCGCTGGGAGCGGGGAAAGGTGAGTTTTTAGGGTGATCGGGGGGGTTTCACACAGCGGGGCACCCCGATCGGGGGTGCCCCACCGAAGTGGACCAAGACCCAGGATAGTCAAAATCCTGGGTGTTGGTCCACTTTAACCACGGCTGCAGAAACTATATCAAGGTATGATCTTTGCACACTATCTAGTCACATGACTGTTGAAACCTTTTTCCTCTGCTAGACTTCTCTTCAAGGGCCAGAATAGTAACTCAGCAATAGTGTGATCAAACACATAGAGGACAGGCTCTGATCATTAAGATAAGGTAATAATATCTTCATTCTATTAAATTGCACCTTGACCATTGTTTTTTAGTGGTCCAATTTGAACACACATGTTACAACGCTATGCATCTGAACTTATTCTAACAGGGTGATAACTCTGAAGCAAGGCGTGCACACTGTCACAATGAAAGCCTAACAAAGGTATTCAGTCTTTATTAATAAATATATATATATATATATATATATATATATATATATATATATATATATATATATATATATTACATGAACAATGTAGCATGCATATAGAGCACCTAATATAGCAACTTAATAGAGTATACGGTAAGAAATTTTGGCAACCAATAATTGTATATTTTTATATGTGTATTATTGGCTGAATGGTGTACATATTCTGTAGAGAGATCCTGGCTGACAATGTCATATGTGGGTGACAAATAAAGAGGCGATTTTTTTTTTTATCAGGTAAGTTACCGGTAGTTGCTTCATAACCTGCCACTCTAATGGATATCAGATTGCTGGAGTGATGCTGTAACCCAGTGTTTGTTGTTAAAGAGGAACAAAACCCGGGATTTATTTTGCCTGTGTGGAATCCCCGAGGTCACCCATAAACTCACATTGCCGGCTAGCCCACGGCGCATGCATTGGCAGCTAGCCACTCTGCAGCTCATGTTCTATTGGCTAAATGGAGAGCAAGTTGCAGGCCACGCCCCTGCTCCTCAACCAATCTGCGGCAGCCATTCCCGAAATCCCTGGAGTGGCTCTGTGTCTCAGCTAGAGGTGAGTGGAGGTGCGGCCCATGCATATGTCAAGGGATCACCAGCGAGGTGAGTATATCAGGTGTTACACACTGTGGGACATTCCAAATAAGGATGCCCCACAACATGGCCGGCCTTTGGAGTGTGCACAGGACGCCATCCCAACCTCTCTGTAATGGGGCGTCGGGAGCTCTCATCTGGATCAGCAGGCCTCTTTATTTTAACACTTTAAGTGGCAAGCACATAACGCCTACGTGCTGGCTTGGCAAGGACCTAAGTGCCAAGCACGTAGGTGTTACGTGCTTGACTTTCCCCCCCCCTGCTAGTTAAAAATAAAAAAATACTCACCTGACCCCTCGTTGGATCCGGCCGGGTCTCCTCTTTAATTTGGTGCCATCTGATCCCCTGTGGGGGCTCGGATAGCTCCAGGAGATCCCCCGGAATAGGCCCCCCCCCCCCGGTTCGGCAGCAGCAGCTGCTAACTGTAAAAAAAAATAAATAAAAATAACATTTACTTACCTGCAGTTGCGCTGCCTCCCGCCGGGTCTCCTCTTCACTGGGGGGGGGCTCCGATCGCCCCCCCCCCCCCCCAGGTTGCTTAGTCTTCAGGAGAGGGCTCAAAATGCCTTCTCCCCCTGCCTTCCGATGGGCGCCGCCATCTTGACGACTAGCCCCGCCCCCTTGTGTGGTGTGTTTTTTTTTTTTAATGTTAACCCTTTGTGAACTGGTAAGGGGTCCATGAGACCCCTATATCAGTTCACAAGGCTGGGGGCTGGCAAGTCACCTGCCACTAGCTGGTGACTTGCCATTAACCCCCGCACCCCCAATTACCTGCCTCCCCAAAGCCCAGGGGGGGGCAGAAGAGCCCGGGCCCACACAGGCTATGTGGGCTTGTAGGCTGCAGGGTGGGGGGCCACAAAAGCTGGCCCTCCCACTCTGTGCCTACAAGCCCCCATAGCTGGTCCCGGGCTGGTTATGATGGGTAGGGGGGACCCTACGTCATTTTTGGGGAGATTTTTAAGGGTTAGGGTTAGCCTAACCCTTAGCCTAACCCAGAAGTGTGCGCTGTAGAATGTAGCCACCAGTGGGAGGTGCCCAACTATCAATTCATTTAGAATAGATTGTGAGGCATTAATATGCATTAAACAAAAGCCTGCACATGCACCATGGGAGTGTTGAGTGGGGGAAGAAAACTGGCAATCCCGGGGGGGTTTAACCTACAGGGGTCCTTATAAAGCAGACCAGTATGGTTGTCTTTCTATTGTATTTTATATCTGTTTTTTTTCTTTAGTGAATACAGCTCTTATGGTTTTTATGAAATGCTGCAGTTTGTGAGGGGGAATCCACTAAACCTTTATATTTATCATTGTCAGCTCTTCTTTACCTTTATTCGGCATAGGTTGTTGCAGCAATTATGTTAATCAGATAAAAGTGCAGCGCTGACCTTGCCTCATATGTAAAAGCGCATAAAAAAAATTATTAATATTGTTTGATGTTTTTGCGGATGCTAAATCCAGTATTTTATTCTCGCCTAATACAGGGGCTCTGCCCGGTCCAACCAGCCCAGCTGAAGGTGAGACAAGAAGGTTTGTCAGCAACTGGATATTTGTCTCTGTTTTTAATTTACGCTACTGAAGTTCACCATCACCAAGGTGGGGACCAATGGACCAGGATAACAGGTTTTATTCATATTTATGCTCTGCTGGAGGAAGCCCCGGCTTTATTTTCGATCCCCGGGATATTCTCACTAGCTGCAGCTGTGACTCTATGAGCCTCACCCATTGCAGATCCTTTTTTTTTTTTTATTTTTTTATTTTTTTTTACAAAGACTTAAATAAATGTACATTTCCGTGCGCTACACTAAAATTACTTTCAAGGTTTGAAATAAAATAAAATTCCCCACGGAAGCTTGAGAAACCACCAAAAAAAAAAAAAAAAAAACAGCATTGCCAACTGGAATGTGAAGAATACGCAGCTGCCTGGTTCAGGCTCAGCTACCTATTCGGAAAACCATCTCCTCTGTTCCAGAACAATATCCAGCAGCTTGAAGAATTCCAGAGGAAATTCCTCTAAACCTGTGATGGGACCGGGCATAAGGGGAATATTCTGCAGATCCAGAAGTCCCCCCCCATCATCTTCACAGGCCTTGATGTGTACATCCGCAGCCATGAATTTCAGGAGGCACCAGGCTGAAAAGGAGGAACGCCGCTGCCAATATAAAGCTGGGGATTTACAGCTCTCTAAATGACTTTTGATGAGCTAAGGGAAGGGAGAGGCCTACTGTGATTTTTTTTTTCCCTTTTTAGTGTCAAGCTCAGGAAAACACTATAGCTGTGTAATAACCAAACTCACAGTTAAGTGGAATACTACTGAAAGTACAGATGGTTTATTTTAAAAGGTGCAAATCTATTTTTTTGTGTGTTCAGGTTTTTAGTAATAAAAAGGCATTTTCACTATATTTTTTAATATAATTCCTTTTTTCAACAACAGCATTCATAGCTACTTCATGCTACTTTGGGGGCGCTGGTCAATAATGATTTAAAGTGGACCAAAACCCACCAAAACAAGTGCCCTTAAAAAGATATAACATGGAGTCACGCCCTCCAGCTCTTAGAAGGTCCGTTGAGTGGCATCGTTGCAGCTTGGACGTGCATTCCTCTTCTTCTGCTGGGCTCTCTGATCGCGGGATTTCAGTTTCGTTTTCTTTTTGGTGACGTCATCTTGGTGCGCGTGGTCTCCTCGGTCCTGGCGTCCACTCTCGGGAGCGTGCACGCTGAGCCTTTCTACTCCTGCTCGTTTTTCTTCTTCAGGAGGCGAGTTACAGCATGTGCTCAGCCATGATTGGCTATAGCAGCGCCCTCCCTTCCTCCCCTCGGGTGCTCGCGCGCACTCGCCTCCAGCAAAAAAGAAATCTGCGCATGCACAGTAGCGCCGTCATTCGGTACAGGGAAGCGGCGCTCACTCACGATGTAAGCGGCACTTCAGATAGCTACTGCGCATGTGCGAGATTTCTTCAAGCAAGAGCAGGGGAAAGGTCAAAGAATCACTTTCGATGAAGAAAATCAAGATGGCGGTGAAAGAAAGAAACTGATGCGATGCTGCGCAGGAGCTTCGGAGGTACGTTTTTATTACGTGAATTTTATTAACCGGGTCCTGGGGGCATGTTGCCCAGTATTAAAAAAAAAAAAAAAAAAAAACTGGGTTTGGTCCACTTTAAGGTCTCGTTTAAGAATCACCCTTGTGGGATGGTCCTCTAGACAAAGTCCCTGTCCAGGCACACTCTAACGTTCTTCAACTTTATTTACATTGGGAACAATGTAAAATCAGCCATTTCAAATCATATGTAAATATCTTATGTGTTCTAAGTGAAGCTGCCTTCTTCTCTTTCATTTCTTGGGTGTGGCTGAGCTGGGAAGGGCATGTCATCATGCAGCTTTGAGTCATGAGTATGCTCTGCTGTCATCAGAGAAAGACATCAGACCACTGTGGCTTGCTACCCTCGCTCACACTGAGCACACCAAGGGACAAAGTGGCGGTTAGACCCCTTTTCCCTATGTCCAGTCCGGGCCGTCCCAATCCATATACGTGTGGGTAGTCCGCCACCAGGTGGCGCCAGTTACTGCAAGATCCAGAGCTCCCGGCCCCCTATAAAAAGAGCTCTCCATAGAGTTCCCAGATTCGTCTTGCAGTACATGCTGCGAGGATCGTCTGGAACTCTCTCTGGATTGGGCAGTTGAGCGGGGCATTTTTAAGCCTGCCCGCCGCTGCATCCCTATTGCCTCTGTTCCTGTGGACCCACTTATGCCTCCCAGCCTCGGCTGACGGGAACAGGTGAAGGTAGAGATAACACCGGGGTCAGGCGTTCACAGAGCTAGGCTCTGGGACGCAGAGGGTAGCCTGCCATAGGTGATGGTGAGCCTATTGGGGGGGGAGGAACCACCTCAGGGACCCCTTTTTGCATTATCCCACAAGCTTTATTATTGTGTGTGAGTGTTTTCTATTTGCACTTTTTATACTGCGCTAACTTACCTCCCTCGTTCCCTCTGGTGCCTCATCCTCCTTCTCTCTCCATCTAACTCGGATGCCATTCCCCTGAGAGGGGGGGGGCTGCCGGCGGCCTGGCGGGGGGCTGAAGCTCCTGCGGGCGCGGACAGCGGGGACACGCCGTGCACTGAGGGGGGCCCCGCCGCGGGCTGCCCTGCTTTATTTCGGCGGGGGCCTCCGCCATCTTGGATTCTGAGGGAGATGGAGGCGAGCACTGCCCTCGCACCGTGGGTGCGGCCCGCCCCTCAACGAGAGCTGGCAGGCTGGATCTGCGGACGCCATCTTGATTCCTCTGCGAAGGGCGTCCGTGCTGCTGTGGATGCGGCGGGGGAGGTCCTTCCTGGGTCTCCATGCTGTGCGGAGCCATCTGGCTTCTTCTGCGCCCCCCATGCTGCCGGGGTCCCTCCGGGCTCCGCTGATGTCGTGAGTCTCTTTTGCTTTCTCTGGCTGTACTTCTGCACATGTGCTGTGTGATGCCTCGCCTTTTTGCTTGTGTGTTCAGTTTGGGTCCTTGTAGCGGTGGTTGTGGTTCCTCCTGGGCTCGCCCCCCCACCTCCTCCCTCTTTCCACCCCCTTTTAGTAAGAGGGATCACAAAAAAGAGGGACTAAACAGAAGGGATCAGCTGTTTGGGCCGTTAGTGCTCTGTAACCTGCTTTAATTTGTTAATCACCATAATGGAGGCTTCTGGGGATAGTGAACTATGGGCCCCATCTGGCGGGTGAGGCTCTGCCCCGTGTGCGGTACCGCCCCCCCCGGGGCGGACTTGGCACGGTTTGTTTACTTGCGCTGGGAGCATGTTTTGGAGCATGATAGGGCGGGCGTATCTGCCCCTGGCCCCTTATCGCCTGCGGCCTCGCCAGCACCCCCACTATTGCATTCTGCCCTCTGCGAAGGGGAAGCCAGCTGGGGTCCCGAACTGTTTGACATACCGGGTGGCTGGCCTTGAGAGTCCTTCCTGGGATTGTCGATATCTCGCACAGCTCCTGGGAAGGCCACGAGTAATAGACGGCACTTTGAGTCTGGTTGCTTGGATTGTCGATGATGATGATGTCCTTGCTGGAGGTCTGGGCTCCATGGAAGAAGGCTATTGCTTCAGGATTCCTTGCCATTGGGATCATTCAGCCGGCTACGACAGCGAGCCTGGCTCCTCCTCGGGAGGATATGGCGCCTTCTTGCGATACTAGAATTTCCCTTCGGTGTGAGACATTGCTTATTGTCCCTCTTAGGCGGCAAAGAGGAAGCGGGGTGATTTACTCTGGCCTGAGAGATAGAGGTTGTCTTCCCTGAGCAGGCCCACCTTTCCAATGGGTTTTTTTTTATGGATTGGGGAAAGATCTAATGTTTACCAATAAGGGCCAGGACAGGCGGTATTCCTTCCGGTGGTGCCGGTCCGTCTGTGGTCCCGCCTCCCCGATGTGACTCCCCCATGTCGGGGTTACTCAACACTACGGTTATGCCGTCACCCTGTACTGCTTCCTTGCGCGATCCTGCTGACAGGCGCATGGATCGCTGGCTTGTCATATTCACCTTGCCGGGCTTGCTTCGCCCTGTGTGTGCCGCAGCCATTGTCTCCTTCCATCTGGAAGACAGGGAGATGGCTTGTAGATATTACTAAGCTTCGCATGCGGCGGAGGAGTTAAGGACCTCGAAGCTTGCGGGGATATAATACCCTGCTGTCTGGCTATGAAGATGTGTCCGGCTCGACGCCAGGGCTCGGCCCTCTTGTTGCGCTTTGTCGCTCGCTCTGGCTGCGGCAGTGGTCGTCTGACGCTCACTAGTATCTCCTTCTTGGGCCTCGGGTATTGGGGAGAGCCTGGACCTTCTGGTCAAGGATGGAAGACTCTCTCAGCGATGGAAGCCTGTGTGTCCCTTTCGGGGTTTTTTCTGCCTGTCGCTCCCTTTGAGGAGGAAGAGGCGCTTTGTTTTCAGGTGGCCGCAGAGATTCCTGGGGACGAGGTAGGTCCTGCGGTCGATCCAATCCCTCCTGGGGAGCTAAATCCAAACCCCCGGCCATGCCCTCTCGGGCATGAGGAGGTGCCCTCACCCATCCGGGTGGGGGGACGGCTGCTGCTTTTGCTCACGTATGGAGACAGAACATCTCGGATTGGTGATTCAGGAGGTGGTGTCCTCCGGGTACAAAATAGTGCTGGCAGTTGGCCGCCCTCAAGATTTCTCCGGTCGCGGATTTCCCGGAACGCAGGGCCTAAAGGTGGTCGTTCAGAGCCTTCTACTTTCAGGTGTGATTTGCCCCGTGCCTCGCCAGGAACGGGGGCCAGGTTTTTTCTACTCCAATCTGTTCATGGCGCCCAGAAAAGACGGAATGCTGCGCCCTATCTTGGATCTGAAGGGCCTCAACCGTTTTTGTCAGAGTCAGACATTTTCGCATGGAGACCCTACGGTCTGTGGTGAGCTCGCTTCGGCCCGGCGACCTAATGGCCACGGTGGACTTCAGGATGCTTATCTGCACATCCCGATTTTTCAGGGGCATCAAAAGTCCCTGAGGTTTGCGCTGGAGGATCAGCATTACCAGTTGTGGCACTTCCGTTCGGGATAGCTTCAGTTCCCCGTGTGTTCACCAGGGTGCTGGCAGGCGTCACGGCCACTCTGAGGAACCAGTTACACATGAGACCTCTTCACTTGAATCTGTTGACCGGTTGGGACCGGACACAGGAGTCCCTGGATCAGGTTTTTTCACTGTCCCCCTTGGTCAGACAGTCCCTCTTGTGGTGGTTGGACTCCAGAAATCTTTTGGTGGGCAAGTCCTTTTTGACTCCCCGGTGGGAGATAGTTACCACGGACGCCATTCTGACCGGCTTGGGGGGTTTTGGGCAAACGTTAAAGTTCCAGGGTCAGTGGGGGCCACAGGAGATCCACTTACCCATCAATCTCCTGGAGCTGCGAGCGATTCGGTGGTACTTCTTCAATTGACTCCTCATCTAAGGGGTCGTTCTGTCCAGGTCCGCTCGGACAATCAGACGGCTGTCTCCTGCATCAATCACCAGGGCGGGACTCGGAGCAAGCGTCCTTCAGGAAGTGTCCCAGATCCTGACTTGGGCGGAGGAGAATGTTCCCTGCATCTCCGCGGTTTGCATCCCCGGGGTAGAGAACCAGGAGGCAGACTCCCTGAGCAGGGGGACTTCTCGTCTGGGGGGAATGGTCTCTCAGCAACAAGATCTTTCACGCTCTGTGTCTTCGCTGGGGTCGGCCGGACGTGGACCTGTTTGCGTACAGACACAATCACAAGCTTCCAAGGTTCGTCTCCCTGTCAAGAGATTCGCTGGCCTTCGCCACAGACGCTCTGGCAATTCCGTGGACGGAGTTCCGGCTCCTTTATGCATTCCCTCCGTTTCCGCTCCTGGGCCGAGTGCTGCGCAAGATAGCCCAGGAGGGGGTGCCAACCATCCTGGTGGCTCCTCGATGCGGAGTTGGTTCTCGGACACTGTTCAGATGTCGGTCGATCATTACATCATGCCGACGACCCAGGGCTTCTCACTCAGGGGTTGCTGCGGCACCCCAATTTACAGACGCTGGCTTTGACGGCCTGGCTATTGAATCCTCAATCCTAACGGAGAAGGGGCTGTCGGGCACGGTTGTTCAAACCATGATTCGGGCGCGGAAGAAGTCTTCTTCCATGATTTACTACAGAGTTTGGCATGCCTACATTTGGAGTGTGACTTTTTTCCTTGTCTATTCCTATTATATCCTATTTCTAGGATTTTGGGATTTTTACATCACAGCTTAGACCTGGGTCTACAGCTGGGCACCATCAAGGGGCAGGTCTCTGCCTTGGCCATCTTTTTCCAAAGATCCCTTGCCAATCATGGCTGATCAGGACTTTTCCAAGGAGTTACCCATGTACGTCCACCGTGTAAGCCTGTATTACCGGTGTGGGATTTGATTTGGTGCTTTCTGCGCTCCAGGGTCCGTCCCTTTGAGCCTTTGTGCAACACTGCTTGTCTATTCTGACCCTAAAGGTGGTCTTTTTGGTTGCCATCACCTCGGTGCGCCGGGTGTCAGAACTGGCCGCTTTTTTTGTATGAAGCCTCCCTACTTTAAGCAGCATAAGGATACGGTAGTTTTTTCTCTTAGGCCTGATTTTTTTGCCTGGGGTAATTTCTCCCTTTCATCTTAATGAGGAAGTTGTTTGTCTTCCCTGTGTCCAGAACCGTCTAATTCTAAGGAAAGGACCATCCATGCCTTGGATGTGGTCAGAGCCATTAAGTACTACCTGGTTGCTACTAAACCTTCAGACAGTCGGATTCTCTTTTTGTTCTCTCTGGAGGTTTTAGAAGGGGTTTGCCTCCGGCCAAATCCACTCTCAGTAAGTGGATTAGACAGGCGGTGGTGCAAGTCTACTCTGCCCTCTTTTCGTGTTACCGCTCATTTTACTAGAGCTATTGGTGCTTCCTGGGCTTTTCAGCACCAGGCCTCTGTTGAACAAGTTTGTAAGGCCGCTACCTGGTCTTCTGTTCATACCTTTACTAAGTTTTACAAGGATGATGTTAGGGCCTCAGCTGACGCTGCTTTTGGCCGAAAGGTGCTTCAGGCGGTAGTGAAATGAACTACATGCTATTCTGCTCTGCCCTATATTTGGACACTGCTTTTGGATGTCCCACACGTATATGGATTGGGACGGCCCGGACTGGACATAGGCAAAACCAATTCTACAGGTGAGTACTCACAGAATTGTATTTTTTGTGTGGTCATGGAAGTATGAAAGTGAAAGGAGGGCAAATGTTGAAGCCCTGCTATAGTTTATAACCTGCCCTGCAGGAAAGGGAGGAGAGGAACATGGGACAGGCATCAGGTGAGCTACTTGCTGCCTTACTATTGCCGTAGGGTTTATTGCCCCTTTAAAGAGGAGCAACAAAGGCCCTGGAGTCTAAAAGCCCCCCCATGGTCGTCCAATTGGGATACCCCACTGTATAAATCCCATGGATCTCCCTTTTCACTTACCTGCATCCACAGCTAGAAACTGAGCAGGTGATGTGGCCTGCAGCACAGTCTGCCCCACTCTTTTGCCTGATCCATGGGAATGCCACGAAGGTGAGTTTTTACAGCAATTTGGGGGTATAGACCAAGGAGGAGGGTGCTCAGATCACCTGGAGCACCCTCGATAATGAGGTAAAGAAGGTATATATTATTTTCAGGGGAGCTCTGCAAAAGAGGGCCCAGAGAATTTGGTTGTATGGAGGCTGGAAATATCTGATACACTATATACAAAAAATAAGCAGGCGAATCCTAATTCCTATTAAAATTTCTGCTTATTTCAAATTTGATTTATTGGCATCAGTGATACGCAGTGCAAATTGAACTGATTAACTAATCAGCAATTACATAGTCATCAGCTGGCTTCATTAGAGACCACCTTTCCTACAACTTATTATGCTGCACTTTATTTCTCCTGGGATTTCATGTACTCTGCTCAATCAGGGGGCTCTAGAATGTATTTGGAACACGTGCCAAGCTAGGAATGCTGGGTAAGCATCTTATAAAACGGTTCATAGTCAAAGCGTTCAAAGGTGTAACCGCATTGTACAGCACCATTGAAGTTTATGGCACTTAATAAATAAACAAAAATAACTAAATATAAGCTGGCCCTGGTGCAGGCATTAAAAAGGACCATGCAAAATAAACACAGAGCTTCCTTATTTACCAATCGGTTATCCCAAAGTCCATGTGCAAGCGCTTCCTTCGCAAATCAGCTTAAATGCACTCTTATTTGCATCCGTGGTTACTTTCTCCAAGAGAGACTTGCAAGCATATCTGCTCCACCTTTCTATGAAAACCCCTCAACGTAGGTCCCAAAAGGAGGATATCACGCCCAGGAGTGCAGCATGAAAACAAAAAACACTCATATAGTGTAATTCAGTATGACACACGTTATTTAATGGAGAAAGGTAATGCACTCACATATAAGAAAAACTTTAAAAGCATATAAAATCAGTTTCGTTGCCCACGGCAACTTTAACAAGACTAGCCTTGTTAAAGTTGCCGTGGGCAACGAAACGCGTCGGTGGCAGGCGGCATTTATATTCGATTGACCGATTGATCTGGCCAGATCCTATTGTGTGTGGGGAGTTGGTGAGAACCATCCTCTGATTTTATATGCTTTTAAAGTTTTTCTTATATGTGAGTGCATTACCTTTCTCCATTAAATAACGTGTGTTATACTGAATTACACTATATGAGTGTTTTTTGTTTTCATGCTGCACTCCTGGGCGTGATATCCTCCTTTTGGGACCTACGTTGAGGGGTTTTCATAGAAAGGTGGAGCAGATATGCTTGCAAGTCTCTCTTGGAGAAAGTAACCACGGATGTAAAGAAGAGTGCATTTAAGCTGATTTGCGAAGGAAGCGCTTGCCCATGGACTTTGGGATAACCGATTGGTAAATAAGGAAGCTCTGTGTTTATTTTGCATGATTGATTGAACTCTGTGGACAAAGGGTTATACACGTTGAGCCTTCCTTTTAAGATTTGTGCTGTTTTCTTTAATTAATGTGTTTTATTAGTGTTGTGATTTGAAATCTGATCTGCTTTTTAGCGCGGTATTTTATTATTTTTTATTAAAAAGGACCAGATTATCTCATCTTGTTATCTTTTCACATCAGCTTTTAAATGAATAAGATGCAATTAGTTTTCTTTTTATCATGCCATTTAAATACATTCTGATAAATAGTTTACAATTACAATGTCCAGCTTGAAAAGGGTTAAAACTTAGCTTTTACTTCATAGCTTAAAATGAGGATAATTCCAAACACAAGTGCTCCCCCCCACCATTGGGACCAGGTAACACGTTTCAGGCTGTTACTAGCCCTTAGTCATACCACGAACGATTTGCGGAGTTTTTCAGGAGATCCTGAGGTCCGTGCTGTTTGGGTCTGAGGGTGAGCTGGTTATTGCTTGCTTATGTTTATTCTGATAAATAGGATGGAGGAAAAATGGTGATGATGGAGACCTTATGGGCCTCAATGTACCCCTGCACCCCACGTGGCTACACACCAGAAACAATTATTTTATTGTTATAGACCAAGTCACTTGATCGAGGAACCCTATTGTGTTATCCATAAGCTCAGGTATTCCAAAAGGACAGGTGTTCAAAAAACACGAAAATTTCAGCACCAAAAGCTAAGTCTTGGAATATGGAAATCAGATGGACATCATGAAAAATGGAAGCAAAAATATTCAAATCTTAATTTATCCAATCTCGAGTAAGCGCGCCAGGGGCAGATATACACGCACTCATATTCCTGATATCAGTGATGTGCTCGATGGGAGACAAGTTCAGAGACGTTGCAGGCCACAGTAGGACATTTAGGCCCTGCAAGTGGGGCACAGGAGCACGAGCAACATTTTAGAGAAATGAGAAAGAGAGCACAGGTCAGCAACAGCAACAATCAGCCTGGCGGTCATGTGGGTCAGGTCCCACGTTGGGCGCCAATCGTGGGGGCTCCATTTCTAAGGTAAGAATATGGGGCATTTTGAGGGATTATGTGGACAGAATTCCGACTGCCCCTCCAGTTTTAATGTGCTGGCAGCGGAACCAACACCCATTAGGGTAAAAACGGTTATTGGTCCACTTTAAAGTTTTTTTTCATTTTTTAAAAATAGAGGGGGGGGGGTTAAAATGGTTCTCTTGCTGTCAGTGGGAGGTTAGGTACCTCTGATGTACTGAGGTAACCCAATTCATGTTCAATCCTCTTAAAGGAGACACACCACTACAATTAAAAGCTAAGTGTACCACAACTTGTAACAACACTGACTCTGCACCCAGACATTTGGGAAGCAGGCATTCTGAATTAACAAGCAATTGTAAGTAATAGTTTATTTAAACCTATGAGTATTTGAAGCATTCTATAACAAGTGAATAGCAAACTAACTACCCTACAATTTTACCAGGACCCAGTACACTGAAGAAGCCCTTAAAAGGGCAAAACGCGTCTGTACTGACCTGCTTGCTACAAACTGAACGGGATCGCTTGCTACAAACAGGGTACCAAACCTGTCATAAAGCACAAGGACTAAATATACTCCAAGAATTGTGCCCTAACAAGGCACACGAGGGTATGCGACCACGAACCAGGGGAATATTGACTGGGAATTTTTAATTGTATGTAAATGTATTTTGAAATGTAAAAATGTTAAGAGTGTAATAATAAAACCCACAAAAGCACCTCTAAGCATACAGTCATTGTCGAGGGGAGGAAGAGGGCACGGGCGTTAACCTCCATAACCTGGTAGGGACAAATAATACCCATCCAGAGCACTGGGAAGGTCCCCAACCCCCCCCCCCCCCCCCAGAATATAGTTTTTCATCTTTATCAGATTGTATGCCAAGCTGTTAGTGTACTTGAAATAAAGATTAGAGAGATCCAGCTACTGTACACTGTCATCCCACATCATAATCAGAAGTAGGACCTCTGTGATGCCCTTTTGTGAAGGCCTCATGGTCCCACCAACTGGGTCCAAGCAGGACTCACTGGTGATTGACGCCTTGCTGTGTACCATGGTAGCCTTTAGGGGTGGTGTGAGGTAAATGGAACACTTGTTGCTAGTCATCTGGCTGGTAGCCCGATGTAAATGGTTTCTGATAGGTTGTGGTGACACCATTTGCCACACTATGCCTGGAATTTTAATTCCAATTTCATTAGCAGTAGATAATAAATCCCCATTCAACATTCTTCCAATGAACCATCTATCCATGTAGAGGTTCACCTCCGCACGCCACTTGTCTTCCCAGACCATTGTTTTTCTCCCAACCACCAGGACACACACCTCTGAGCAGTGCTGACATCTTGGCCTGGGCAGAGCGCAATCTCCTAGAGTGTTAAACAATAGATTCTGTCTCTCTCCACTCTGCGACTTGATCCAACTTTTAAGGTATCGCATGGCTAAAAGACGTTTTTCAATCTGGTTTTATGCCCTTCCTGAAAACTGAATAATTTGCAGATCTAAGCAGGGCCTCCTATTTCTTGATTTGCATAACATTATGGCTTGTCCTTGCTGCTGCAGTTTCACTATTGAGCGAATTTCCAAATATGCTTCTATGTCTACCTGACCCATTCCATCACAATGATTTGTCTCTTGTCCTGACCCAATAATAAAAACTCTTGTTCAAATGAGTGAAGTGAGGACAATTAACTGTGCTTAATGTGTAGGAAAAGATCTTCACTTTTGGCCATGTTCATGTCAATCGACCTCTTTTGGTTAGGCATTTTGGATCACTGGATTATCCTTTGCCTGTGGAATCAGGAGAAGTGCTTTAATTAGTATCCTGAAGATTGGGGTGATCAATCTGAATCATCCTATGAGATGCTCACGTCATGCAGACAACGTCATGGCCTGCAATATGTGCAATACTAGGAGCAGAGCAGCGGTGACTGGTTTTCCTTGAATAAAATATATTGTATCTTCTGATGGAATGCTTTTGCAGCCACCACGGCCAAAGAGATATATTGTAACAGCTTTCCTCACACAGATTGCTTTTGCTACATTAGCTTCTTTGTTGTGTTTGAAAAATGACAGACAAAATGCTCATTGTTTCTGAGGCATATATCTCTCAATTTGGTGTGAATTGCTGCTGGCATAGCACCCCCCTAATTCTCATTCGTAAGCAGCACATCCGGTTTGTGTTATTATGAATATTGGGCATAGACTTCAGTAAAAAAAAAAAAAAAAAAAACAGGATCTTTTGGGGCACTGGGCTTGGGGATAGGATGTGATGACTTCAATTTCCTTCTTGGGTACAGGATCACTTTAACTAGTGTTCCCCAACCCTCTCCTCGAGAGTCACCAACAGGTCATGTTTTGTGGATCTCCACATAGAGGGGTCTGTAGCTCTGTCTGAGCTCCAATTGCTTCATCTGTGGATCTGGGTGGAAAGCTGCAAAACGTGGCCTGTTTGTGGATCGCGGGGAGAGGGTTCGGGAACACTGAGTTAAAGTGATCCTGTACCCAGAAAAGAAGTTTGTCTATTCATGCCCTATCCCCAGTCCAGTGCCCCCTTTTGTGGGAACACAATATGGATACGGGTCTGCTTAAAGTATCCAGTACATACACTGTTTGCATAATGAGTGCATTGACAACTTTATAATTGTTTGGTTTGATTTTCCCTGTGTCCGGTCCGGGCTGTCCCAATCCATATACGTGTGGGTATTCCGCCACCAGGTGGCACCAGTTACTGCGAGTTCCAGAGCTGTAACTCCTCCCGGCGCCCACTAAAAAAAACTGTCTCCATAGAGTTCCCCAGATTTGTCTTGCAGTAGCATGCTGCGAAGATCATCTGGAACTCTCTCTGGATCATGGCAGTTGAGCGGGGCATTTTTAAGCCTGTCTGCCGCTGCCTCCCTATTGTCTCTGTTCCTGTGGACCCAGTATGCCTCCCAGCCTCGGCTGACGGGAACAGGTGAAGGTAGGGAGAACGCCGGGGTCGGGCGTTCACAGAGCTAGGCTCTGGGCCGCAGACCCTCACTAAAAGGGTAGCCGGCCATAGGCGATGGTGAGCCTAATGGGGGGGGAGGAACCACTATGCCCAGGTATCCCACTTGTATTCCCACAGCTTTATTATTTTTTGTGTGTTTTTTACTTCACTTATACTTACCCCCCTTTGCTCCCTCGGTTTCTCTCTCCTCTCCTCCATCTGTCAGGTGCTGCTGTGAGGAGGGGGGGGTTGACCGTCGGCGCCGTGCGGGCGCTCCTTCTTGAGGCTGTGGCCTCGGTAATGACGGGGCGCGCTGCACTTCGCTTCCGGAGGGAGAGGCCCCTTTGGGTCGCCCTTTCCTCGCTTTGGGCGCCATCTTGTGCTGGGCTGCGGGCACTCTTTCGCGCCGCAGCCGGGGGGCCGGGCCGCGGGATGACGCCTTCCGTCATAGCTAGCGCGGCCCGCCCCTCAAGGGACAAAAGGGCGCCATTCTTTTGCTCTCGTGGGGGAATCCTGCTGGACAGCCACATGAGAGTATCTGCTGCTGTGCACTCTTAAGGAATAGGGATGCTGGGCTGACTATACAGTGGGCTCCTGTGCACTCAGTCGATACCTCGCGGCCTCCCAAACGCGCCTCCACATCCTCTGCGGTCCGTGAGTCCCTCTTTTGAAAATAAGTTTTATATATATATATGTATATATTTTTACTGTGTGCATGTGCTGTGGGATCTCAGAGCTCTCCCATTGTGTCTTGTAGGTGGGATCCCCTGTCAGCCGTGGGTTGTGGTTCCTCCCGGTCTCCTACACCCCCCACCCCAGCATCTCTCTCCACACCCTCTCCCATAAGAGGGATCACATAAGAGGGACTATTTGGGGGTCCTTCCTAGGTATGGGCGTTTGTGCCTTGTAACCTGTATTTTTTATACCATAATCATAATGGAGGCTTCTGGGGATAGTAAGCTAGGGGCCCCATCTGGACGGGTGAAGCTCTGCCCCATGTGCGGTACCTGCCCCCTGGGCGGACTTAGCACGGTTTGTGTCACTTGCGCCAGGAGCATATTTTTGGAACATGATAGGGTGGGCGTCCCTGCACCTAGCCCTCCTTTGCCTGCGGTCTCACCAAATCCCCCACTGCTGCGGTCAGCCCTCAGTGAGGGGGAATCCAGCAGGGGGTCCCAGGCCGATTTGGCGCACCGGGTGGCCAGTCTGGAGAGACTGTTTTTCTTATTGCATGGCACGGCCCGCTTCGGTATTTATAACAGTTGGGTTATTCCGCCACAAGGTGGCGCAGTGGTACTGCAGAAAAGCTGTGGCTTTTCCCGTCTCCCTATAAAAACGGGCATAACCATAGTTTCCCAGTGTTTCCTCTGCAGTGGAACTGCAAAGTTAGACGATGTCTCTCTCTCTTGCGCAGGTGAGCGGGGCAACCAAGCCTGCGGCCCTGTATGTCTATTTCCATCCGTTTCTGGACCCTCCAAGCCGCAGATCCTGTAACACAAATGGTAGCCGGCCATAGGCTTTATGGTGAGCCTATTAGGGATGCGGAGTTTCTATCCTAGCTTCTGAGGGGGTAAGTAGTTTGGGGACTGTGTCCCCTCCTTTCCTTTCGTGAGTCCCCCTTGGGTTTTTTTTTATTGAATTGGGGTATTTTGCTGCGGGATGCTCATGTGTGATTTTACTTATGTCTTTCAGGCGGGATACCATTGGGTTGTGGTTTCTCCTGGCTCCACTCCTTCCTCCCCCTCATCCCACCTTTTATTAACTTCTGGGAGCATCCCGTGGGAGGGCATCCCGGGTGGCTTCTGTCTTAAGCCTTTACCCACTGCTGGCCTATTGAGCCTGTGCTAATCACCATATGGAGGCTTCTGGGGATAGCGCGCTTGGGGGCCCTTCGGGGCAAGCCCGGCTGTGTTCCATGTGTGGGGTATCCCCTGTGAGTAACAGTGTCACGGTGTGCGTGCCGTGCGCTGAAAGTGTCCTTGCGCTTCAAGCTGGTTTGCCTGCTTCGCTTCCCAGCTCTGCACCTCACTCGGCTTCACCTACTCCCCCGCTCCTGCAATTGGGCCCCAGTGAGGGGAATGTTGCCAGAGATTCACATTCTGATTTGGCTCTGCGGGTGGCTAACATTGAAAAGCAGCTTGCCAGGAATGTTCCAAGGAAGGCCTCTGGCAAGAAGAGACACCTGGACCCCAGGCCTGCTCCCCTTACTGAGATGTATGTGGGGATTGATGAGCTTGGTGACTGTCACCCCCTTGAGATGGGGGAGCTCTCCCAGGATTCTGACTCCTCTGGGAACCAGCAGGAGGGTTGCGATAGTGACGCTGGGTCTGCGTCCGGAGAGGAATCATGGTACCCTGAGGACACTGATAATCTGCTGTCACATATATTTGAAATTTTGCACATTGCTGCCCCTGAGGTAGCTAAAAGGAACCAGGGGGAGCTTTTTCGCTCTGGTAAACAGCGTCTAGAATTCCCTGAGCAGGAACATTTTACCACCTTGGTGCTTAAAGTGGACCAACACCCAGGATTTTGACTATCCTGGGTCTTGGTCCACTTCGGTGGGGCACCCCCGATCGGGGTGCCCCGCTGTGTGAAACCCCCCCCGATCTCCCTAAAAACTCACCTCTCCCCGCGCCGACGGACAAGGGATTTGACAGCCGCGGACAAGCGGCTCCGCCGCCGCCGCCTCCCGCGGGTGTTTGGGGGGGTTTCACCCCGCGGGACATCCCGATCTCGGATGTCCCGCGGGGAGGGAGGTGATCGGCCCGGGAATCTTATAGATTCCCGGGCCGATCACCCGAGGGTGATGGTCCACTTTAAAGAATGGGAACGTCCTAACAAGTTGCCTGCGGTGCCCAAGGGTTTGGATAAAAGGTATCCCTTTCCCGTTGATCTTGTTAAGAGGTGGTCAGCCCCCTGAAGTGGACGCTCCCGTGCTAGGCTTGTCCAATACTTCAGTCATGCCTTCCCCTGACACTACCACTCTGAGGGATGGAGAGGAACGGCGCATGGATCAAGTGGTCTGCCATGCTTTTACTTGTGTGGGGGCTGGCTTGCGCCCTGTATGTGCTGCCGCCATTACTGCTATTGCCCTTAAGAAACTGCTCAAGCGTCTCGTTGATGGCACAACAGCTGGTAGTGTGGGGGAGGAATATAGGACTCTTGCGTTGCACTGATTTTGTGGCCTTTATCCTTACTGCTATGGATGATGCTGTACGGCTGTGTGGAAGGAACTCTGCGGTCTTGGTCGCTATGCGCCACTCTGTCTGGTTGCGCCAGTGGGCAGCTGACGCTGCGGCTAAGAAAGCTCTCACTGGCCTCCCCTTCATGGGGCTGCAGCTGTTTGGGGAACGTCTTGATGTTCTAGCCAAAGATGGGAGGCTGCCTCAGCGTAGGAGGCAGTCTCGACCCTTTCGGGGGTCCTCTGCCCCCCTCCCTTCCTTTCGCATTCCCAGAGAGGGCCGTGGCTCCCTCCTCTCCAGTGGTCGTAGAGATTCCTGGGGCCGTGGCAGACCCTGTGGTTGTCCCGGTCTCTCCTGGAATCCTAAGCCCAAACCCTCTCCCGAGCCCCCTCAGACATGAAGGGGCGCCCTCACCCATCCGGGTGGGGGGACGGCTTCGGCTCTTTGATCACATCTGGAGGCTTCATGTCTCAGACCGGTGGATTCAGGAGGTAGTGTCCTCCGGTTACAAGGTAGAGTTTGCAGCCTTCCCCCCCCCCCCCCCCCCCCCAAGATTCATCAGATCCCGGATGTCTTTAAACCCCCTGTCCGCTCAGGGGTTGCTTTTGGCTGTTCATTGCCTGTTAGTCCGGAGTCATTTGTTTGGTGCCTCATCAAGAAAGGACGGCTCTCTGAGACCCATTCTGGATCTGAAGGGCCTCAACAAATTTGTCAGATTCAAGCATTTTCGCATGGAGACGCTGCGCTTTGCTGTCAGTACCCTTCGCCTGGGCGACTTCATGACCACTGTAGACATCAAGGATGCTTATCTTCATGTGCCTATCTTCCCAGGTCATCAGAGATTTCTAAGGTTCGAGCTGCAGGATCAGCATTACCAGTTTGTGGCTCTACCCTTCGGTATCACCTCGGCACCTCGGGTGTTCACCAAGGTGCTGGTGGGAGTGATGGCTCTGCTAAGGAACCAGGGCATCCGCATCATTCCTTACCTGGACGACATCCTGATTGTGGCCGAGTCTTTTCCTCAGGCCGAGCAGGACACTCAAATGGTGACATCCACACTGGAGTCTTTCGGCTGGGTGATCAATTATCCCAAGTCTTCTCTGTCCCCGTCCTTGGTGAGGCCATTTCTGGGCATGACTCTGGATACCTCTCAGGTCAAGGTGTTCCTTCCTCAGCAGAAGGTAAATGGTCTTCAGCTGCAGGCTCAAGCTCTGCTGTCGTGTCCTCATCCCTCCATCCGTCAGGGGATGCAGTTGGTGGGCCTGATGGTGTCCTGCTTCGAGGCAGTTCCCTTTGCTCAGTTTCACATGAGACCTCTTCAGTTGCACCTCTTGTCAGTTTGGGATCGGGACCCTGAGTCCCTGGATCAGAAATTTGTTCTGTCTCCCCTGGCCAGACAGTCTCTCTCGTGGTGGCTGGACTCAAGGAACCTTCTGGGGTGCAGGTCCTTCATGACCTTGTGCTGGGAAACGGTCACCACAGATTCCAGTTTGACCGGCTGGGGAGGCTTCTGGAAGTCCCTGTGGTTCCAGGGTCAGTGGGGCCCACAAGAGGCCCATGCTTCCATCACCGTCCTGGAACTGAGGGCGGTCAGGTTGGTTCTTTCTCGCCTATCCACTCACCTCCGGGATCGGGCTGTTCAGATTCGCTCAGACAACCAGACGGCGGTTGGCATCAACCATCAGGGAGGGATTCGGAGCAAGCGAGCCTTGAAGGAAGTGTCCCTGATTCTGTCTTGGGCGGAACAGCATGTTCCCTGCATCTCAGCAGTTTACATAACAGGGGTGGAGAACCAGGTGGCGGACTCCCTGAGCAGGGGGACGTCTCGTCTGGGGGAGTGGTCTCTCAACAACCAGGTGTTTCTCTCCCTCTGTCACCGCTGGGGTCAGCCGGATGTGGACCTGTTTGCGTCCAGTCACAATCACAAACTTCCCAGATTTGTCTCTCTGTCTCAGGATCCTCTGGCCTTCGCCACGGATGCCTTGGCAATACCTTGGACGGAGTTTCAGATTCTCTGTGTTCCCTCCGTTTCCTCTCCAGGGTCATGCGCAAGATAGCCCAGGAGCGGGTACCAGCCATACTGGTGGCCCCTTGTTGGCCAAGAAGAGTTTGGTTCGCAGACGTCGTGCGGTTGGCAGTAGACCGGCACGTCTTGCCCAAGGATCCAGATCTTCTCACCCAGGGGCAGCTACGCCATCCCAATTTACAAACTCTGGCTTTAACGGCTTGGCTTCTGAAACCTCCATATTGATGGAAAAGGGGTTGCCTGCTTATGTTGTTGATACCATGATTCGGGCTAGGAATAAGTCCTCGTCCTTTATCTATTACAGGGTCTGGCATGCTTACATTGCCTGGTGTGAGTCCAAGTCTCTTCCCTGTCGGGTGTTTTCTATTCCCAGGATTCTGGAATTCTTGCAACATGGTTTGGATCAGGGCCTTCAACTTAGTACCCTAAAAGGCCATGTTTCAGCTCTGGCAATTTTTTTCCAAAGATCTTTTGCCAATTACCGGTTGGTTAAAACCTTTTTTCAGGGTGTTTCTCATGTGCGCCCACCCCATAAGCCTTTGCTACCGGTCTGGGATTTGAATCTGGTGTTGTCTGCTCTGCAAGGGCCTCCCTTTGAGCCTATCCGTGAAGCTACCTTGCCTATTTTGACTCTTAAGGTAGCCTTTCTGGTGGCTATCACTTCTGTAAGGCGAGTTTCTGAGCTAACGGCACTTTCCATCAAACCTCCTTATTTTGAGACATCAGGATAAGGTGGTGTTCCGGCTTAAGCCGTATTTTCTGCCAAAGGTTGTGTCTGCCTTTCATCTTAATCAGGACATTATCTTGCCTTCATTGTGTCCTAATCCTACTAATTCCAAGGAGCGGACTCTGCATTGTCTAGATGTGGTCAGGGCTCTGAAGTTTTATTTGGTCGCCACTGAAACTTTCAGGAAGTCTGATGCTCTTTTTGTTCTCACTTCTGGACCTAGAAAGGGTTTGCCTCTGGCTAAATCCACTATCAGCAAGTGGATCCGTCAGGCGGTGGTTCAAGCCTATTCTGCTAAGGGAAAGAAACCTTTAGGATTACTGCTCATTCCATTCGTGCTATTGGTGCCTCTTGGGCTTTTCAGCACCAAGCTTCTGTTGAACAAGTTTGCAAGGCCGCTACTTGGTCTTTTGTTCATACTTTTTCAAAGTTTTACAAGGTTGATGTTAAGGCCTCAGCGGATGCTGCTTTTGGCCGCAAGGTGCTTCAGGCGGTAGTGACTTGAACTACTGGCCGTTACTCTTTGGGGATCCCACCCTACTCTGTACACTGCTTTTGGATGTCCCAACTGTTATTGCATGGCACTGCCCGCTTCGGTATTCATAAGAAAAAAGCAATTCTGTGAGTACTCGCCTGTAGAATTGTTTTTGTTCTTGCATGGCACGGCCCGCTTCGCCCCACCCTTGTTATCGTTATTCTTGGTTGCCTCTTTATGGTGATTATTCCAAGTTAATTGGGTTTTTTTACCTTTTTCACATTTTTTACTTATTCTCTCCCTGCTTCTTGTCTCACTGCTTGTCTACGCTGGGGAACTCTATGGTTAAGCCCATTTTTATAGGGAGCCGGGAGAAGCCACAGCTTTTCTGCAGTACCACTGCGCCACCTTGTAGCGGAATAACCCAACTGTTATGAATACCGAAGCGGGCCGTGCCATGCAAGAACAAAAACAATTCTACAGGTGAGTACTCACAGAATTGCTTTATCTCGTCCGGCTAAGGGTAAGGCCACGAGTAAGAAGCGGCATATCGAGCCGGATTATTCAGATTTTGCTGACGATGATGACCTTTTTGGAGGTTGGGAGCTGTTTAAGGACTTTGCTTCCTCAGGGGATAGGTCGGTTGGTTATGACAGCGAGCCTGGTTCCTCCTCTGATGAGGAAATGTGGCTCCCCGATGACATGGAGAAATTGCTGGCCTTGGTTTTTGAGACCCTGCATATTGTCCCTCCTAAGGCGGCTAAAAAGAAGCAGGGGGAGTTATTCTGGCCGGAGAGACAGAGGTTGGTCTTCCTGGAACGGGCCCATTTTTCCGGTATGGTGTTTAAAGAATGGGAAAGGCCTAATAAATTGCCGTCGGTGCCTAAGAGTCTGGACAGGTGGTATCCCTTCCCCGAGGAACTGATCCATCTTTGGTCCCGTCCCCCCGAGGTGGATGCTCCTGTCTCTGGGTTATCCAACACCACGGTTATGCCATCACCTGACACGGCTTCATGCGCGACCCTGCTGACAGGCGCATGGATCAGCTGGCTTGTCATGCATTCACCCTTGTGGGTGTTGGGCTTCGCCCTACTGTGCCGCGGCCATTGTCTCTTTGGCCATCAGGAAGAAGGTGTGACGCCTGGTTGATCTGACCAAATCTCGCAAACAGGCGGAGGAGTATAAAGAACTCAAAGCCTGTGTGGATTTTCTCACCTTTGTAGTCTCGGCCATGGACGATAGTGTCTGGCTTGGCGCCAGGGCTTCGTCTCTGCTTGTGGCGCTTCGTCGCTCGCTCTGGCTGCGGCAGTGGTCAGCTGATGCTGCGGCCAAGAAGTCGCTCACTAGTATTCCCTTTTCTGGGACTCAGGTTATTTGGGGAGCGTCTGGACCTTCTGGTCAAGGATGGAAGACTCCCTCAGCGGCGGAATCCTGCGCGTCCCTTTCGGGGTTCTCCTGCCTTTGGCTCCATTCGCGGAGGTAGAGGCTCTTCATTTTCAGGTGGTCGCAGAGTTTCCTGGGGACGAGGTAGGTCCCGCCCCCTTCCAAGCCCGCTCAGGCATGGGGGGACGGCTGCTGCTTTTTGCTCACATTTGGAGACAGCACGTCTCGGATCGGTGGATTCAGGAGGTGGTGTCCTCCGGGTACAAACGGGTCTGTTCACGGTGCCCAAGAAGGATGGAACGCTGCAACCCATTTTGGATCTGAAGGGCCTCAACAAGTTTGTCAGGGTCAGAAATTTCCGCATGGAAACCTTACGGTCTGCGGTGAGCTCGCTTCTGCCCGGCGATTTCATGACCACGGTGGACATCGAGGATGCTTATCTGCACATTCCGATTTTTCATTGGCATCAGAAGTTTCTGAGGTTTGCGCTGGAGGATCAGCATTACCAGTTTGTGGCACTACCGTTCGGGATAGCCTCGGCTCCCCTCGTGTTCACCAAGGTGCTGGCTGGCGTCATGGCCATTCTGAGGAACCGGGGCATTCATGTTCTTCCATATCTGGGCGATTTGCTGATTGCGGCTCAGTCCCTTCAGCAGGCCGAGAGCGACACCCGGGTGGTGTTTTCCACTTTCGAGGATTTCGGATGGGTAATCAAATACCCCAAGTCTTCTATCACCCCCTCGATGGTGAGGTCCTTCCTGGGCATGACGTTGGACACCTCTCAGGTCAAGGTTTTCCTGCCCCAGCAGAAGGTGGAGGGCCTCCAGATGAAGCCTGCTGGCTTGTCAGCAGCCCTCGATCCGTCTGGGGATGAAGCTGGTGGGCCTCATGGTGTCCCGCTTCAAGGCGGTACCCTTCGTCCAGTTCCACATGAGGCCTCTTCAATTAAATCTGTTGACCAGTTGGGACCGGACGCAGGAGTCCCTGGATCAGGAATTTTCTCTGTCCCCCAAGGTCAGGCGGTCCCTTTTGTGGTGGTTGGACTCCAGAAATCTGTTGGTGGGCAAGTCCTTTCTGACTCACCGGTGGGAGATAGTTACCACGGACAATCTCTTGGAGCTGCAAGCAATTCGGTTGGTGCTTCTTCAGTTGACTCCCCATCTGAGGGGTCGGGCTGTTCAGGTCCACTCGGACAATCAGACGGCTGTTGCCTACATCAATCACCAGGGTGGGACTCGGAGCAAGCGAGTCTTTCTGTGTGTCACAGATCCTGACTTGGGCGGAGGAGAATGTCCCCTGTATCTCAGCGGTTTACATCCCCGGGGTAGAGAACCAGGAGGCAGACTCCCTGAGCAGGGAGACTTCTCGTCTGGGGGAATGGTCTCTCAGCAACAAGATCTTTCACGCTCTGTGTCTCCGCTGGGGTCGGCTGGACTTGGACCTGTTTGCGTCCAGACACAATCACAAGCTTCCGAGGTTCGTCTCCCTGTCAAGAGATCATCTGGCCTTCGCCACAGACGCTCTGGCAATTCTGTGGTCGGAGTTCCGGCTCCTTTATGCATTCCGTCTGTTTCCACTCCTGGGCCGAGTGCTGCGCAAGATAGCCCAGGAGGGGGCACCAACCATTCTGGTTGCTCCTCGTTGGCCGAGGTGGAGTTGGTTCGCGGACATTGTTCAGTTGTCGGTCGATCGTTACATCATGCCCGACGACCCAGTTCTTCTCACTCAAGGGTCGCTGCGGCGCCCCAATTTACAGACGCTGGCTTTGACGGCCTGGCTATTGAATCCTCAATCCTAACGGAGAAGGGGCTGTCTGGCTCGGTCGCTCAGACCATGATTCGGGCGAGGAAGAAGTCTTCTTCCATGATTTACTACTATTTACTACTAGTTTGGCGTGCTTACATTTCTTGGTGTGAATCCAAGAGTTTTCCTTGTCGCACTTTTTCCATTTCTAGAATTTTGGAATTCCTACAACATGGCTTAGACCTGGGTCTACAGCTGGGTACGCTCAAGGGTCAGGTCTCTGCCTTGACCATCTTTTTCCAAAGATCCTTTGCCAAACATAGGCTGATCAGGACTTTTTTCCAAGGAGTTACCCATGTTCGTCCACCGGGTAAGCCCGTGTTACCGGTGTGGGATTTGAATTTGGTGCTTTCTGCGCTCCAGGGGCCTCCCTTTGAGCCTTTGTGTGATGCTGCTTTTTCTATTCTGACCCTAAAGGTGGTCTTTTTGGTTGCCATCACCTCGGTACACCGGGTGTCAGAATTGGCCGCTCTTTGTATGAAGCCTCCCTATTTTGAGCGGCATAAGGATAAGGTAGTTTTCCGTTTTAGGCCTGATTTTTTGCCTAAGGTCGTTTCTCCCTTTCATCTTAATGAGGAGGTTATTTTGCCTTCTCTGTGTCCGGAACCGTCTAACTCTAAGGAAAGGGCCCTCCATTCCTTGGATGTGGTCAGAGCCATTAAGTACTACCTGGTTGCGACTGAATCTTTCAGGAAGTCGGATTCTCTTTGTTCTCTCTGAAGGTGCTAGAAAGGGTTTGCCTCCGGCTAAGTCCACTCTCAGTAAGTGGATTAGGCAGGCGGTGGTGCAAGCCTACTCTGCCAAGGGGAAGGATCCCCCTTTTCGTGTTACCGCTCACTCTACTAGAGCTATTGGTGCTTCCTGGGCTTTTCAGCACCAGGCCTCTGTTGAACAAGTTTGTAAGGCTGCTACCTGGTCTTCGGTTCATATCTTTACTAAGTTTTACAAGGTTGATGTTAAGGCTTTTGGCCGAAAGGCTAAAAAGGCGCTTCAAGCAGTAGTGAAATGAACTACATGCTGTTCCGCTCTGGAGATCCCGCCCTATTATGGACACTGCTTTTGGATGTCCCACATGTATATGGATTGGGACAGCCCGGACCAGACACAGGAAAAATACAATTCTGTGAGTACTCACCTGTAGAATTGGTTTTGCCTGTGTCCGGTCCAGGCTGTCCCACCCCTCCCTTGGTTAATTTCCTGTGTTTGCCTTTTATAGTGATTATTTTTTTGTATTGGACCGTTGTCCTTACCTTTGTTTGGAGAGAGAACATGCTGTAGCATGTTGTTTAACATCATTTTCTTGGCCTCCCGGCCTGTCTCATTCACTGCTTTTGACATTCTGGGGAACTCTATGGAGACAGCTCTTTTTATAGGAGGCTGTGAGGAGTTACAGCTCTTGCAGTAACTGGCGCCACCTGGTGGCGGAATACCCACACGTATATGGATTGGGACAGCCCGGACCGGACACAGGCAAAACCAATTCTAAAGGTGAGAACTCACAGAATTGCATTATTTTAGGGTTAATTCATTTGTTTACTGTGTTAGTTTGTTATTGCACTCTCAGGCTTATTACAGGACAAGCTTCTCGTGAGTACCACTTGTCTGTATTTCTATTTGGAAAATACTAATTTGTGGACCAAATGGAAGCAGTATTTACCTTGGTAGGTGTTTCTGTACAGAGAGAATTATTGGGGATATTTAATTCTACTTTTTAAGATGCTATTTAATCCCCAACCATACAACTTCAGCCCATCCAAGTCTACAGAACTGACACTGCAGGCTGATGGTAATGGTGCACAGCAAGCCCCTGTAGGGCATATCCATCATCTGGTATGTTCTACTAAGGGTACCCTGGACATGAGAGAGACTGAGATGCCCAGTTGTGTGACAAATGAGCCTAGAGGTCCAGTCTCTATGTGCAGGCCATGACAGGAGTGTGGCCATCCAAGCAAGACTGGGGGCTTCATGCCTGACGCAGCAAGCTGGGCTTCTTATTACCTCTGCAAAAACACATTAGTGGCACGCCATTAACCAAACTATTTTCTTGTTTCCTCTCATCCTTAATGTGTTCTTCCAGAGAAAATGTAGAGGTTTAAATTAACAGCCATGTCTTTTTCTCCAAACTTTATTTAAATCTGAAATACAACATTAAGTATAGTCACAGATAATTGTAGCTGTGATAATAATATAAATGAAAATACTGCATGGTGGTAAGCATGTCACTAAAGCATACAGAGGCGACAAAGCTCAGGGAGCCATATATTAGGATGTGATGTTAAAACCTTGAGATGGGCTATCTCTCCCTCCTGCTGTGACTGTAACAAACAAGATGAGTCATTCTAAAAAGCCAGCCAGCTCCCTGCTGAGAGGTCCACCGTGCTACATTATTTAAGACAAATAGCAATTCATTTATCTTATTTGTTTCTATTGTAATCAGCTGTGATACTTTCTAAAGCAGTCATGTGCCTTTTATTGGAATTTAGATAGCTTACAGTGCAATGCGATGTGTGCTTCCTGCTGAGGGATAGGAAAGACTCTCTAAAGATTGTCTCTTCTGTATCTCTGATAGGAAAGACTCACTAAAGATTGTCTCTTCTGTATCTCTTACCCTTCATAATATCAGAGGTTAGGTGCAGAATCCTCACTTATGATAATCCTCACTTATGATGAGGCGTGGCGCATCTCCTATTAGGACCACAGTTCAAGGAGGAGCTCCAGATGTGCCTTGCCGTGGTGAGCAACCAACCCACGTGGCCCAAGATGTACTGATAGACCTGGTCTTCACAGGTTTGAGGCTTCCCAAAGGCAAATGGGTGCTGTACAAGACAATAAGGTCAGGGCCAGCAGCAAAGGATCAAAACTGTGAATAGGCAGAAGGTCGGAGCAGGCAGCAAAGGGGAGGTGGTCGAAGTCCAAGCCGCAGTCACAGCACTGATAGACCTAGTCTTCACAGGAGCTCCCTGCAGGGGAGGAGCAGCTGGACTGCAGGTGCTACCAGGCTCATGACCCCGAGGTTGGAGGCTTCCCAAAGGCGAATGGGTGCTGTACAAGACAATGAGGTCAGGGCCAGCAGCAAAGGATCAAAATGGTGAAGAAGCAGAAGGTTGAAGCAGGCAGCAAAGGGGAGGTGGTCGAAGTCCAAGCCGCAGTCACAACGAGGGCCAGTCCAAAGAGTTTCAAGGTTATGAAACACAGGCACCAGGTTCAGCAGGGAAGCGGACAGGACAGCACTGTATGGATGTCAGACCTTGCTTTTATAGTGCTGTGTTCGAGCACACAATTGTTAGGGGTATCTTATGGTGGTAGCAGGGTGGTAGGATAAGCAGCCATCTAGTGAGGTGTAGGTGGGTTATCCCACATTAACTATTTAGATGAGGTGGTAGGTAGATACATTAATAGATGGACGGATATGTAGATAGCACATTCAATTCTTTGTAGAATCTTCAGCGTTTCTTCAGCCAGTGCCCTTTGTTGTAGAGCGATGCTCTTGTTCAGCAGAGTGGGGACTGAGCATGGTTTGGGCAGTTGATAGTCATACATCAGTAACATGGCACTGCACAGTGTTGGGCAGCTATTTGTCTGCCGTAAGCACACATGACGCAATATCATTTGTCAGGGCGCCACGTTGTCAGAGAAAAGGACAAGACAGAATAGTGTGCCTAAGCAAAATTTCCTTCCTTCACATTCATTATATTGTCCAGTGTTGAGAGCGGCAATATGCAGGCTTCCCACTTTCTCCCTCACAATGTTCACCTTTCAAATCCAATTTAGAAGATGTATAGTTTCCTTTATTTATTATTGGCATTGTGTATTTTATGCTACATGTTATAAGAAATATGCATTGACTTTTGTTTTCTACTTTAAACAGGTGGCTATCAAATATTAGACATGCCACAGGATTCATTGAGGTTTAATAAAGGGGATCAAGACAAAAGAGACCACTTAAGATGCCCTGGGGCATCTTAAATTGCAATTTCATAAAACTGAAAAATGTTTGTTTTGTATTGAAGTCTCCCCTTTTAATATTGTGAAAAGTAAGTGACTAATTGTCTGCATTGAATATGGTCGTGTGGTTCGAAGTTAAATACACCGTGGCATTGGCATACGGTTATCTGATGCTATTAGACAATCCCTATTAAGGTCCTCATTTATGTGTAATTAGCTTGTGGATGACGCTTCTGGACGAGGTCAGACCTTGTATGTTCCTCCTTTCTTAAAGCTGAACAAAACCAAACAGCGGCTTTCCCCCGGGGCATCTCAAAATGGTTATTCTAAGTATGTCACACACCCCGCTTCAAGATATCCATAACATGTGGGTAATACCGACCTGAAGAGGGCGTTCCTGCAGAGATGATAGCAAAAAGAAAGCCCCTCCCTGATCCATAAATACCTGGGACCTCCCACTCATCACCCAGTTTTCCATCTCTGCAGACGGCGAGCAAGTCAGAAGATGATGGCTCCTCCTTGCACAGGGGGATTTCAGGTAGCGGGATGACTCCCGGCCCGCTATTTATTTATTTCCGTTTGGACCTTTTTTCCCCAGAAATCCATATGCCTCCCAGCCTCGGCTGAGGGTCCAGGCGAGGGTATATCAGCACCTTAGGTGCTCAGGAGCTATGCTTCACCGTGAGACCCTATATGAGAGGGTAGGCGGTTACACCGGGTTGGTGACCCCGGTTTGGGATGCCCTGTCCCTTGATTTAATTTTCATTGGCCCTCCCAAAATCCCTTTTCCTCAGTGGGGATGGGGAGTGTGGGTCCCTTCTTTATTAGTCCCTATCTCTTTCGGGTGTTGTGTCTTTACTTGTTAGTGTCTCTTTAAATGTTTTTACTTGAGCGCTGTAGCCTTTTTCACAGATGAACCTTGTGAGGTGCTGGACCTGTCCTTCTCTCCCCCCCCATCTTGTCTCTGTCATCAATGGCGGAGGCAGTTACCTCACGCCATGTCGTACTGCACATTTAGTGGGGGGGGGGGGGCGGGGCCGGTCCGTCGGCGCAGGGCCGGGACCCGTCCCTGCTGTTTTGCTGACTAGGCACTGTGTGTGTGTGTTTCACGTTGTGACCGGGCACGGCGGCCGCACTTCTTGCTGCGGCGCCGGCCGGTTCTTGGCGCCTTTTTCTCTGAGGAGATTTCTCCTCACGATATACCTGGGAGCGGGGCCGGTGTTGCGCGCGTCACCGCTGCCCGCCCCCATCTTTCCCCGGCGCTGCTGCGGAGCTCTGCATTGCGTAGGAGGAGGGGGGGGCGTTGCTCGGCGTCGCGCGCGTCCCGCGCTGACCACGCCCCCTTCTCCTCTTCTGTCAGCAGCATCAGGAGGATTTCTTCTTGGTCGCCATTTCGTGCTCCGCGGTTCCGTGAGTGGCCTATGGCCCCTTTCCTTTCTTCCCTATCCTTGTGCTGTATGGGTGTCTTGGCCATAGCTTAGTCCTTTCTGTGTCTTCCAGGTGGTGGTTCAGGAGGATCTCCAGTAGCATTTAGGGGGTCTCTCCCGATCCTTAATCACTGGGTTCATTATTGCTCATAAATCCTCCCACTCGGGACATTAAAGGGGCATCCCGGGTTGTCTAGTGGCGTAATTCCCTGGGTCATAGCGACTATTCCTAAAAAAGTTCACCTTATGGAGGCATCCCCGGATACTGGGCTCGGGGCCCCTTCGGGGCATCCCCGGAAGTGTATGTTGTGTGGGGTATCCATTTCTGGGGACGATGTACTTCTGTGTATACCATGTGCACAGCAGACTATCACGCGGCAGTCCGAACCCCAGGCGTCTGGGTCAGCACCGCCAGTCGCTTCATCTCCTCCTCCCACCTTGACACGTGCCCCGTGTGACGTTGTCATGGGCCGGGAGCTGCAATCTGAGATGTGTGCCAGATTGGCTAACCTTGAAAAAATTATCTCCAGCTCGGTTGCCCGTAAGGCTCCGACTAAGAGAAAGCATTTGTCGCCGGCTCCGCTGGTGGAGGACCAGGAGGATGTTAATAATCTGGATTGGTCTGATTATTCCCCGCTAGAGGAAGGGGAAGTTTATGAGGATTCTGATATTTCGGACGATGAGCAGTCCTTTGGCGCTGATGCCGAGCTTGGTGACTTGGGGAGATCCTCCGATACTCCTCACGCTCTGGCTCTGATGTTAGAGGTTCTGAATATTTCCCCTCCTGAGGAGGTGTCACAGCAGAAGGGTGAATTGTTTGAGGAATCCAGGCCGCGCTTGGAATTCCCTACACAAAGGCATTTTGACAAAATTATTGCTAAGGAATGGGACAGGCCGGCTCGGCTCCCTGGCATCCCTCAGGGGTGGGATAGGAAATATCCCTTCCCTTCGGAGGCGATTAAGCGCTGGGCATCTCCCCCCGAGGTGGATGCACCGGTTTTGGGGTTGTCCAATTCCTCGGTTTTAAATAGACCTGATTGTTCCATTCTCAAGGATGGAGAGGATAAACGTATTGACCAGATGGCTTGTCATGGTTTTGCTAGCGTTGGGTCAGCCATGCGGCCCGTTTGCGCGTCGGCACTAATGGTGTTGGCTGCCAGGTCCGTGGTCAGGGACCTGTTGACTTCTTCCGGGCTGCGTCCTGGTAGTGCTGAGTTCCTTAGCCTTAAACGGTGTGAGTTGTTTTTATCCTTTGTGTTGACAGCCTTGGATGACACTTTGATGATGTGTGGTAGGACATCGGCGCTGCTGGTCACTATTCGGCGCTCGGTGTGGCTGCGCCAGTGGGCGGCAGATTTTATGTCCAAGAAGTCACTAACGGCTCTACCTTTTGTTGGATTACGGCTTTTTGGAGAGACATTGGACTCTGTTACCAAGGGTGGTAGGTTACCTCAACGCAAGAAACAACGCCGTCCCTTTCGGGGGGCGCCTTCCTTTACCCCCTCCTTTCGTGGGGCCAGATCTGGCAGGGGATTTGCATTCCCCTCTTCCAGAGGAGATTCTGGGAGCAGGGGCAGAGGACGTGCCCGTCCAGGATACAGTTGGGGCTCTAAGCCCAAGCCGGCTGCTAAGCCGGCTCAGCAATGAGGGGGCGCCCTCACCCATGCGGGTGGGGGGACGGCTGCGACACTTCTCCCAGATCTGGGATCAAGAGGTCTCGGACAGATGGATCCGGGAAGTGGTGTCTTCCGGTTACAAGCTGGAGTTCGAGCTCCGCCCCCCTTCCAGATTTTTCAGGTCTCGGATGCCTTCGGAACCTCTAGCGGCGCAGGGGCTCCTGTTGGCAGTACAGAATCTTCTGGACATGGCTGTCATTTGCCCAGTGTCCCCTTCGGATCAGGGCAAGGGTTTTTATTCCAATCTGTTCACGGTACCCAAGAAGGACGGATCGGTCCGACCCATCTTGGATCTGAAGTTTCTCAACAGGTTCATCCGGCCACGGAAATTCCGCATGGAAACGCTGCGTTCGGCCATTCACTCTCTTCGTCAGGGAGACTTTCTGACGTCCATAGACATCAAGGATGCTTATCTACACGTTCCAATTTTTCCAGCACACCAGAGGTTTCTCAGGTTCGTGGTGGAGGATCGGCATTTTCAGTTTGTGGCACTCCCTTTCGGTCTCACCTCGGCTCCTCGGGTGTTCACCAAGGTGCTAGCGGGGGTGATGGCTCTGCTAAGGGTTCAGGGTATCCGCATTGTGCCCTATTTGGACGATCTTCTGATCATGGCCTCTTCTTTCAACCAAGCGGAGTTGGACACCAGAGTGGTGGTGTCCACTCTGGAGAGGTTCGGTTGGGTGGTCAACCACCCCAAGTCTTCTCTTTTTCCGTCCAGAGTAGTGACCTTTCTGGGAATGTCGCTGGACACTTCGCAGGCCAGGGTGTTTCTGCCCCAGGCCAAGATTCTTTTGATTCAGGAGTTGGTTCGGCTTCTCTTGTCGGCCCCTCGTCCAGCCATCCGTCTAGGGATGAGGCTGGTGGGGTTAATGGTGGCCTCATTCGAGGCGGTTCCCTTTGCGCAGTTTCATACAAGGACACTTCAGCTTCATCTGTTGAAGGTTTGGGACAAGTCTCCTCTATCGTTGGATCAGTCCTTCCTGATGACTCCCCGAGTTCGTCGATCCCTGCAATGGTGGCTGGGGTCAGTCAATCTGTTGAAGGGCAGATCTTTTCTGGCTCCGCGTTGGGAAACAGTCACCACGGATGCCAGTCTGTCAGGTTGGGGGGGTGTTTGGAAGGACCTCCAGTTTCAGGGTCTGTGGGGCCCGCAGGAGGCTCACGAGCCCATCAATGTTCTAGAGTTGAGAGCCATCAGGTTGGTTCTGTTTCGCTTGACTCATCAGTTGCGGGGCCTGCCTGTTCAGGTCCGGTCGGACAACCGGACGGCGGTTGCTTACATCAATCACCAGGGGGGGGACTCGCAGCAGGAGTGCCCTCAGGGAAGTGTCTTTGATTCTGGACTGGGCGGAGAGCCACGTCCCGTGTATCTCAGCAGTCTACATTCCGGGAGTGGAGAACACGGAGGCGGACTCTCTGAGCAGGGCCTCCTCTCGTCAGGGGGAGTGGTCTCTCTGTCCCACGGTGTTTCGTTTGATCTGTCTCAGGTGGGGGTTCCCAGCGGTGGACCTCTTTGCCTCTCGTCACAATCACAAGCTTCCGGTCTTTGTGTCTCTCTCGCAGGATTCTCTGGCTCTGGCAGTGGATGCCATGTCTCTGAACTGGAGGGATCTGGGGTTTCTTTACCTGTTCCCTCCGTTTCCAATGGTAGCCAGAGTGGTGCGCAAGCTGGCCCTGAAGGGCGCGTCGGCGATTCTGGTGGCACCAAGGTGGCCAAGGCAGGTTTGGTTCGCAGACCTGGTAAGACTGGCAGAGGATCAGTTCGTTCTGCCTCAACTGCCGGACCTGCTCACCCAGGGTCGGCTACGCTATCCCAATTTACCATCGCTGGCTTTGACGGCGTGGCTGCTGAAACCGCCATCTTGAAGGAGGAAGGTCTTTCTGACGCGGTGGTTCAGACTCTTATTAGCACCAGGAAGCGCTCTTCCTCTACTATTTACTATAGGACTTGGAGGTCCTATATTGACTGGTGTGAAAGTAGGTCTTTCTCTTGTCGGGAGTTCTCCATTTCCAGAATCCTGGAGTTTCTTCAACATGGTCTGGATCTGGGGCTTCAACTTAGTACCTTGAAGGGGCAGGTTTCTGCCTTGGCGGTGTTCTTTCAAAGGTCCTTTGCACTTCATCCCTTAGTCAAGACCTTTTTCCAAGGGGTTACGCATGTACGGCCTCCTAGGAAGCCCTTTGTTCCAGTTTGGGATTTGAACCTGGTTCTTTCTGCTCTTCAGGTTCCTCCGTTTGAGCCCTTGAATGAGGTTGCTTTGTCTTCACTTACTCAAAAGGTGGCCTTTTTGGTGGCTATCACTTCGGTTAGGCGTGTTTCTGAGTTGGCAGCTTTATCCATTAAAGCTCCGTACTTTGAAAGGCATCAGGACAAGGTTGTCTTTCGTTTCAAGCCGGATTTTCTTCCTAAGGTGGTCTCTGCCTTTCATCTGAATCAGGACATTGTTCTGCCTTCTCTATGTCCTAATCCCAGCATCGACAAGGAAAGGGCGCTGCATTCCTTGGATGTAGTTCGTGTTGTGAAATATTATCTGGTGGTTACGTCTTCCTTTCGTAAGACTGATGCTTTTTTTTGTGGTGCCTTTTGGGCCTAGGAAAGGTTTGGCTCCTGCCAAATCTTCCATTAGTAAATGGATTCGTCAGGCCATCATTGGGGCCTATTCTGCCAAGGGGAGGAGTCCCCCTTTTCGTGTTACTGCTCATTCTACTCGTGCGGTTGGAGCGTCCTGGGCTTTTCAGCACCAGGCCTCTGTTGAGCAAGTTTGTAAGGCCACTACTTGGTCCTCTGTTCACACTTTTTCCAAGTTTTACAAGGTTGATGTTCGGGCCTCAGCGGATGCTGTTTTTGGCCGCAAAGTTCTGCAAGCTGTTGTGGTTTAACCCTTTAAATGCCAAGCACGTAGTTTCTACGTGGTTGCTTCTCCTACCGTTAAGTGCCAAGCACGTAGAAACTACGTGCCTGGCATTTCCCCCAAACAGTTAAAAAATAGAAAAAAAAAATCACTTACCTCCGGTATCCCTGTGAAGCCTGGGGTCCCCTCTTCCTTGGGGGGGCATCCGATCGCCCCCCCGTCGTCCTCCGTCTTCAGGGGGGGGCCCGAAACCAGCCGCCCCCCCCCCCCCCCCGTTTCCAGCGCTGATCGCCGCTGTAAAAAAAAAAAAAAAAAAAAAACTGTCATTTACTCACCTCCGCGCCCGAGCCTTCTGTCCGGGTCTCCTCTTCACCAGGGGGGGGTCCGATCCCCCCCCTGGGCTGCGCAGTCTTCAGGTGAGGACCCTCTTCCGGGTCCTCACCTCTTGTAATGGCGGCGATGGCCGCCGCCGCTTAGCCCCGCCCATTGTGGGAGGAGCGGGATGACGTCATCCCGCTCCTCCTATACCCCCTCCGAGCTCCGGCATCTGTCAGATGCCGGTGGTGATCGGAGCAGGGCGGGTGTCAGGTGAGGAGGCTCCGATCGGAGCCCCCTCACCTGTCACCCGCCCTGCGCCGATCACCACCGGCATCTGTCAGTGAGGTGATCGGCGCGGGACAGCGGCGAGGGACGTCGGATCGGAGGTGAGTATGGTGTAAAAAAAGAAAAATAAAGATTTTTTTTTCTCTGTGTGTGTGTCATTTTTTTTACTATTAACCCCTTGTGAACTGGTAAGGGGTCCATGACCCCTATACCAGTTCACAAGGCTGGGGAGATGGCAAGCCACCTGCGCTAGCGGGTGGCTTGCCATTAACCCCTGGCACCCCCATTACCTGCCTCCCCAAAGGCCAGGGGGGGGCAGAAGAGCCCGGGCCCACATGGGCTATGTGGGCTCGTAGGCTGCAGGGTGGGGGGGCCACATAAGCTGGCCCCCCCACTCTGTGCCTACAAGCCCCCATAGCTGGTCCCGGGCTGGTTACTGTGGGTAAGGGGGACCCCACGTCAATTTTTTTTTTGATTTTTAAGGGTTTTTAACCCTTAAAAATCAAAAAAAAAATGGGGTCCGCCCCCCCTGGGAGGGGGGACCCTATGTCATTTTTTTTTTTGATTAACCCTTTGTAATCTGTCATCCAGCAGCTATAAAAGGCTTCTTGCAAGTGAGCAGAAGCCAGTGATCGCCGAGGGACAGAGTGCTCCAGGATGGATGGGAGGTGAGTACAGTGTAAAAAAAAAAAAAAAATTAATAAAATATTTTTTTCTTTATGTGTGTCTGTGTCATTATTTACTTTTAACCCCTTGTGAACTGGTAAGGGGTCCATGACCCCTATACCAGTTCACAAGGCTGGGGGGATGGCAAGCCACCTGCGCTAGCGGGTGGCTTGCCATTAACCCCCGGCACCCCCATTACCTGCCTCCCCAAAGGCCAGGGGGGGGCAGAAGAGCCCGGGCCCACATGGGCTATGTGGGCTCGTAGGCTGCAGGGTGGGGGGGCCACAAAAGCTGGCCCCCCCACTCTGTGCCTACAAGCCCCCATAGCTGGTCCCGGGCTGGTTACTTTGGGTAAGGGGGACCCCACGTCAATTTTTTTTTTGATTTTTAAGGGTTTTTAACCCTTAAAAATCAAAAAAAAAATGGGGTCTCCCTCCCCTGGGAGGGGGGACCCTATGTCATTTTTTTTCCCGATTTAACCCTTTGTAGTGTGGATGGTTTTTGTATTTTTTTTGTGAATGTTATAAAATACTTGTTTCAGTTAGGGGGGTCTCCTGGGCAGGAACGGGGGGCTACCGATAAATATGTGGTACCGTTCTAATCGGTAGAAATGGGGCTTTCACATGCAATATGATTTTCCTTAATAAAATACATTTTTTATTTAAAATGAGTCAATTTTCTAAAAAAAATTTTTAATTTATTTATTTTTTTTTTCACTTAATAATATTGTAAAAAAAAAAAAAAAAATTACAAACAAGACATTTCATGTTAAAGTCTAAACTCTGCTGCAAAAAATATATATATCATTTTTCTGAAAGTTACAGCAAAAATGGCGCAAAACATGTCGCAAAACATGACGCAAAATGGGGAAAATGGCCTGTCAACAGAGGGTGACAAAATCTCAAGTAGGCTGGCAATTAAAAGGGTTAATAGTACCTATGCATGTTGGGTATTGTTCTGTTCGGGGGACCTTGCGCTTTCAGACTTAGCTTGTTTTTTCTGGTTTGCATATTTATATTTTAGGAAAAGGTGTTTTTATTCAGCTTTTTTATAAATTTTTTAGGGAAACCCTGCGCAACCAAAGAATCCTTTGAGGAATTAATTCCAGAAAGATGAGCCCACTACAACAAGCTGGGTACCCTTAAAAAGCTTAACGTGTGTACTTTCAGGGAATATATGGTTTATGGGGGATATTCCAAATGTAAAGGGTTGTTTTGGTTGAAAAATCGCAAGGTGCGCACTTTGTCTGCAGAGCTGAAATTTTCAAGTAAAATTACCGTTATGCGCATGCTTTACTTTGGGGTGTTTGGCAACTCTTCCCTTGACAGAACCTATGCATGTTGGGTGTTGTTCTGTTCGGGGGATGTTGCGTTTTCAGATTAAACTTGTTTTTTCTTGTTTGTATATAGTTTTTTTAGGAAAATGTGGCTTTAATTCTGCTTTTTTATCCTTTTTTTAGGGAAACTCTTTGCAACCAAAGATTACGTTGAGGGATTACTTCCAGAAAACTATGGCCACATCCACAAGCTTGGTACGCCTAGAAAGCCTGAGGTGTGTACTTCCAGAGAATATATAGTTTGTTGGGGGTATTTCAAATGTAAAGGGTTGTTTTTCTGGAAAAACCGCAAGGTGCGCATATTGCATAGCATAGTTGTATTTTATCTGAAAATCTCCTAAAGCGCTGTTTCAGTTTGGGGGAGTCTCCTGGGCAGGAAAGGGTGTCTACCAATACTTATGTGGTACCACTGTAACCGGGAGAAATTGGGATTTCACACGCAATAAGATTTTATTGACAAACTTACATTTTTTATTCCAAAAAAAACTACAATATGTAAAAATTTTTATTTTTTTTTTTTTTTTTGCACATATTTCACCCAAAAATATTAAGAATACACCTAACAAATGACAAACAAGACATTTCATGTTAAAGCCCAGACTCTGCTGAAAAAAACAATATATCATTTTCCTGGGAAATCCCTGGAAATCCCTTCAAAAATCACATTTGAACATGGGGAGCGCAAAATAGTGCAAAATGGTCTGGCAACAGAGTGTGACAAAAACTCCAGGTAGGCTGGCACTTAAAGGGTTAAGTTGTGCATTGTTGCCTTGTTTTGGATCCCCGCCCTTTTTATGGACACTGCTATTGGATGTCCCACATGTTATGGATATCTTGAAGCGGTGTGTGACATACTTAGAATAATACCATTTTGTGAAATACTCACCTGTAAAATGGGTATTATAAGTATGTCACACACCCCGCTTCACCCGCCCTTCTTGTATTCTGGATCCTTTATTTTGTGAACTTTGCGTGGTTATGACTTATTTTTGCCTCTTCCTGGTCCCTTACCTTACTGCTTCTATATACTGGGTGATGAGTGGGAGGTCCCAGGTATTTATGGATCAGGGAGGGGCTTTCTTTTTGCTATCATCTCTGCAGGAACGCCCTCTTCAGGTCGGTATTACCCACATTTTATGGATATCTTGAAGCGGGGTGTGTGACATACTTATAATACCCATTTTACAGGTGAGTATTTCACAAAATGGTATTTTCAATGAAGAACAAGCACTACGGCATCCCCTGCAACCCTGGTGTCATGCAAGCTCTCCGGCCCTGCCATTCAGGCAGGCTGAGGCAGGAGCACGTATACGACCGGGAATTGCTTTTGACTGCTTTTCTGTGTACAAGATGCCTTGTCAGTGACCACACACCTACTCAGATTGTCTATGCTGTCAGCAGTAACCTTGACTTACTGCTTGTGGACCTCTTTTGCCTGCATCAACCCTTTTCTTTCTGCTAGTGAAACTGCTCTTCCTGCTGTCTTGTTTTACCACTTGTGAACCTACACTGTCTCCACCAACCTTGGCTTGATCTAATTCTCCTACTGCTACCAGCACACCCTCCCTGTCCTTCCCAAGGGGACTCATCAGCTGCTGTGAAAGCCGGTGCTAAACAACGTAAAGCAGGAAGGATAAAGGAACATTGCATGGAGACGTGCAAGGACAAAGGAAAATGCAGGGAGAAGTAAAGTAGCAAGGATGAAATCTGATGCAGGGGGAAGTGAATCAGCAAGGAGGAAAATTGATGCAGGAAGATGTAAAGTGGCAGAGATAAGACGATGTAGCGTACTTGTGACCGGAGGGTGGCAGATTCGAATCCTGGTCCTGGGACATGACTGAAGTGCTCTTAACCCCCCAACTGCTCCCCGGGCGCTGTAATTAGGGCAGCCCACCGCTCCTGGCATGTGTACACTCACTGCGTGGATGGGTTAAATGCAGAGGATGAATTCCTATGTGTGCACAAGCTTACAATGGCCATCTATGCATTTAAAGAGGTGATACAACAAGGATGAAGGCTGATGCAGAAATAGGTGAAGCAGCAAGGATGAAGGTTTTTGCAGAAAGGTGAAGCAACAAGGATGAAGAATGCAGAAATAGGTGAAGCAGCAAAAACAAGGGGTAATGAAGAAAGAGGTGAAGCAGCAAGGACGAAGCAGAAAGAGATAAAGCAGCGAGGGCGAAGGGTAATGCAATGCAAAAAAGTGGGAAGCAGCAGAGATGAAGGACGAGGCAGAATGAGGCAGCAAGCACAATGGCCATTGCAGAAAGAGGTGAAGCAGCGAGGATGAAGACAGAAGCAGAAAGAGGTGACGCAGCAAGGATGACAAAAGAGGCGAATCAGTAAGGATGAAGGCCAATGCAGATAAAGGTGAAGCAGCAAGGATAATTGCTGATGCGGAAACAGGTGAAGAAGCAAGGTCAATGGGTGATGAAGAAAGAGATGAAGCAGCAAGGACAATGCAGAAATAGGCAAAGGGGGAAGCAGCATGGATGAAGGACCATGCAGAACAAGGTAAAGCTGCAAGGACGAAGGCCAATGCAGAAAGAGGTGAAGCGGCAAGGATGATGGCTGATGCAGAAACAGGTGAAGAAGCAAGGACAAGGGGTGGTGAAGAAATAGGTGAAGCAGCAAGAATGAAGGACCATGCAGAACAAGGTAAAGCTGCAAGGACGAAGGCCAATGCAGAAAGAGGTGAACCAGCAAGGATGATGGCTGATGCAGAAACAGGTGAAGAAGCAAGGACAAGGGGTGATGAAGAAATGGGTGAAGCAGCAAGAATGAAGGACCATGCAGAACAAGGTAAAGCTGCAAGGACGAAGGCCAATGCAGAAAGAGGTGAACCAGCAAGGATGATGGCTGATGCAGAAACAGGTGAAGAAGCAAGGACAAGGGGTGGTGAAGAAATAGGTGAAGCAGCAAGAATGAAGGACCATGCAGAACAAGGTAAAGCAGAAAGGACAAAGGCCAATGCAGAAAGAGGTGAACCAGCAAGGATGATGGCTGATGCAGAAACAGGTGAAGAAGCAAGGACAAGGGGTGATGAAGAAATGGGTGAAGCAGCAAGAATGAAGGACCATGCAGAACAAGGTAAAGCTGCAAGGACGAAGGCCAATGCAGAAAGAGGTGAAGCGGCAAGGATGATGGCTGATGCAGAAACAGGTGAAGAAGCAAGGACAAGGGGTGTGATGAAGAAATAGGTGAAGCAGCAAGAATGAAGGACCATGCAGAACAAGGTAAAACTGCAAGGACGAAGGCCAATGCCGAAAGAGGTGAAGCAGCAAGGATGATGGCTGAAGCAGAAAGAGGTGAAGCAGCAAGGACAAGGGGTGATGAAGAAATAGGTGAAGCAGCAAGAATGAAGGACCATGCAGAACAAGGTAAAGCTGCAAGGACGAAGGCCAATGCAGAAAGAGGTGAACCAGCAAAGACGAAGGCTGAAGCAGAAAGAGGTGAAGCAGCAAGGACAAAGGCCGATTCAAGAGGAGGTAAAGTAGCAAGGATAACTTCCATTGCAGGGAGAATAGAAGAGACAAAGATGACAGTGGGCACAGGGAGAAACAGAAAATCAGCCATGACAGGCAAATATAAAAAAGCAGCAGGGGCAGTGATGACAGCTGGAGCTGTAGAAAAATGAAGGAGCAATGATGAGAGTCCATCAGCAGTGAAGAGGATGACATCCAGCTTGAGAGGAAGCAGGGAAGTTAGAATGAAGGCACAGTTGAGAATCAGCAGTGTCAGGCATGACTGCTCAGCAGAGGCTCGCCAAATAAACAGAATGGAGAGGATGACAAGCATGCAAAGCATATACTAGTGCTTGCAATTACAAAGCTGCTGCTCAGCGCTGCGCTATCATCACCAATTCCAGGTTAACATGTTGACTACATTCCAGCAAGCTTTGTGTTTTTCCCACAAAAAAAAAAAGGCCACCTCCATTGAGCATAGCTGCAGCAGATGCTTGGTTACACACCATTTATTTTTCCAGCAGGGACTAAGTGAGAGAAAATCTATGCTGCGTATCATATACAATAACGTAAAACTTCATTCTTGCCGCTGCCGCTAGATAATGATGAATGGGAGAATTTCAAGGCCATGTTTTCCACGCGGCGCTGCTCAGCAGTTTTCATAAGACCATAAAATAAAAAGCCTAGCTAAACAATTCTGACCTTGAGGCCCCGGCGTGCGCCTTGAGGTCGGCTTCCATTATGTACGTTACAAAGCATTACATGTCTTCTGGTATTTGCCTTGGTAATTGTGCAGATTATAAGTTACACATAAAATGCCCGACCAGAGGTCTCGATTTAGAAAAAAAATAAAACGTGCTATTTTAAGCAGCTTTTAACCACTCCAGGGGAAAAAAACAAATGCAGACTATTTTCAGTAAAGCAGTTTACCGTAAGTCCTAAAGGTAACATTGGTAAAAAAATAAACATTATATTTTATGGTGTGCAATACAAACTATTGTCTCATTCATCGTTTTCACAAGATACCAATGACTGGAAATGTCCGTAGTCCTTGTTCCTTGACAAATTCAGGACGTCTTTTTTTTCCCAACAACGGGGAGTCTTTTTCTGGTAACTTGGCTTCACTTTATCGCCTTCTGCTTTTCTTCGATCCATTTGAACATGTTCCCTGCTTTCTTTCACGTCTTGTTTTGATTACCATTGCAAGACGTTTGAGAGAATTTTTTCTGAGATCCTGATTCTCTATATGCTTTTCCCTCTCCAATCCGCTTTCTAATCAAAGTGTGTTCAGCAGAAATATTTTGCCCAGGACAGATGGAGATGCTGATTTTCTTTTTCCCCCAGGACAGGCATAGAATTAATTTGCTCAGGAAAGATGCAGAATTATTTTCCTCAGGACGGCCACAGACCTATTTTGCTCAGGACAGATGCAGGTGTTGGTTTATTTTGCCCGGGACAAATGCAGGTGTTGGTTTATTTTGCCCGGGACAAATGCAGGTGTTGATTTATTTTGCTCAGGACAGATGCAGGCGTTGATTTATTTTGCCCGGGACAGATGCAGGCGTTGATTTATTTTGCCCGGGACAGATGCAGGCGTTGATTTATTTTGCCCAGGACAGATGCAGGCGTTGATTTATTTTGCCCGGGACAGATGCAGACGTTGATTTATTTTGCCCGGGACAGATGCAGGCGTTGATTTATTTTGCCCGGGACAGATGCAGGCGTTGATTTATTTTGCCCGGGACAGATGCAGGCGTTGATTTATTTTGCCCGGGACAGATGCAGGCGTTGATTTATTTTGCCCGGGACAAATGCAGGTGTTGGTTTATTTTGCTCGGGACAGATGCAGGCGTTGATTTATTTTGCCCGGGACAGATGCAGGCGTTGATTTATTTTTCCCGGGACAGATGCAGGCGTTGATTTATTTTGCCCGGGACAGATGCAGGCGTTGATTTATTTTGCCCGGGACAGATGCAGGCATTGATTTATTTTGCCCAGGACAGATGCAGGCATTGATTTATTTTGCCCAGGACAGATGCAGGCATTGATTTATTTTGCCCGGGACAGATGCAGGTGTTGATTTATTTTGCCCAGGACAGATGCAGGCATTGATTTATTTTGCCCAGGACAGATGCAGGCATTGATTTATTTTGCCCGGGACAGATGCAGGCGTTGATTTATTTTGCCCAGGACAGATGCAGGCATTGATTTATTTTGCCCAGGACAGATGCAGGCATTGATTTATTTTGCCCAGGACAGATGCAGACGCTGAATCCTTTTTTAGCCCCCCATATGACAATAACCTCAGCAGCGCGGCCATGCAAATGTGTGGTTAAAATGTAATTCAGCCTGGTTTTGCCCTCCTTACTCACCTTTACCAGTGGCCACATCACTGGCTTCCCATTAGCTTAGTGCTCTCTTATTTAGCCTCATATAGGCTGGGGGGGGGGGGGGGGCAAAGCAGAAGTACTGGGGGGGTGGGTGAACACACACACAGGGTTTTGTGTTGCTTAAAGTGAACCAAAACCCAGAATTTTCACTATGCTGGGCTTTGTTCATTGGTGTTGGGGCATCTCTCTGTGTAAAACCCTGTCGGTTGCCCAATACACCTGCCTTGCCGGCATTGCAGCTCTGCTTCAGTCAGCTTCTTTGGCTACACATATTAACGTGTGGTTAAATAAACTGAATGAAAGCTTAGCCCTTCCAAACGACACACTGCATCCATTTAAAATCATGGCAAGCAACATATAGTATACAAGTTCACATCTGTGTATTCCCTTAAAGTGGACCAACACCCACCGCTGAGCGGCCCGGGAATCTATAAGATTCCCGGGCCGATCAGCTCCCTGCCTGAGGGGCACCCCGATCGGGGGTGCCCCACTGTGTGAAACCCCCCAGGACGCCCGCAAATCTTACCTGTTCCTCGTTCCAACGGCGCATTAGCGCAGGCCGCCGCCTCTCGCGCATTTCTCTAGCACAGCACGCACCCGCGCCGGCCGTTTGTGAATGGCTGGCGCGGGCGCGCTCCCTGTAAGAGGGACACGCGAGAGGCGGCGGAGGGCCCTCTCACCTTGTCCGTCGGCGGTGATTGGTGGAGCGAGTCACATGGGAGCGGGATCAGGTGAGTTTTTGGGGCTTTCTGGGGGGTTTCACACAGCGGGGCACCCCCATCGGGAAGTGGACCAACACCCAGGATAGTGAAAATCCTGGGTGTTGGTCCACTTTAAAACCAATATTCATGCAGCTTATTTATCAAAGGAAGAATACTGTTGTCCCAACGCATTTCAAAAATATCTTCCCCAGGGACTTCCAAATGATCTAGATCTAGATAATCATAACAATTCCAAAATAAGTATACTTATCACTTGTGTCCAGAATCTTATTTGTCGAGGTATCAAGATTTTTGGACATACTCAAAGGACGTGACCAGTCTGGTATAAATAAAAATAAATACAGTTTATACATGTGTGTATATAGTATAGTATATAAATAAAGTAATTTTAATCCTGTTGGGATCATATTTGTGAGCCCTCCTCACTTTGAAATCAATTAATGAATATAAATTTAAAAAATTTAGTTAAAGTGACATTAAACGCAAAATCACACCATTGCATCAGGCTACATCTGGCACTGTCCTAAACTGTTTTTCATTTTAAAATTGAAGAAGAAATGGCCGAGATATCGGGGTTTACAGGCTCAGCTTATGATTTCTCTTCTGAAGCAAGTGGCTCTGTGATGCTGCATTATAATCAACATAATGGGCGGGGTCTGTAAGATTCCCAAAACTTGCTTCAGACAGTGGCTGTGCTTCTCCCCATTCTCCCTGTTGCTAGGTGACATTGGTGCCTAGACCAGCACCCCTACACACTCCCAAAGCGCATGCACTCACTTCCAAAGCGCAGGCCTACAGGTAGGTGGGCAGGTAGGTCGGTGGACAGGTCAGGGATAACAGATATCACCATTCTTGCCCCATAATAAAATATTATAGTTGTTACTCTTACCCCATCTTGTTATTGTAAATAGAAATAATTTATTATTTAAAGGGAGAGTCTTACTTTTAATGGAATTTTTAAAGTGGACCAAAACCAGGGATTTTCACTATCCCGGGTTTTGGTCTGCTCCCCTGGGGCACAATGGTTTGGAGTGCCCCACTGTATGACCCCCCCCAGGTTGCCTCTTCTACCTCTTCGCGGACCCACGTTGCAGCTAGAGCAGCCTCCTGGAATTCTAGACGCACTTGCGAGCGGTGCCGGCATCACTCGACTTTGTTCAGCTGTGGGCAGCCCTACACAGCCACTCACTTGAGGCGGACGGGGCAGCACACAGCCAAGACGGGAAGCAAGTGATTCCAATTATTCCAGGGTTGGACACGCAGGCATCTTGGTCTCGAGGAAGAAGGTAAGAATGTTGGGTGACTAGGGGGGGTTTCGCAAAGCGGGGTATCCCAGTTTGGGATGCCTCCATGGGAGAGTAGGCTTGCCCTGCAGTCTCACAGACTCCAGGGTGGGTTTTGGTCCACTTTAAAGTGAACCAAAACCCAGGATTTTGACTATCCTGGGTTATGGACCTTGCCCCCAGGGCACTCCAATCGGGGGACTCCCGCTGTGTGAAACCCCCCAGGTTGCTCGATCAAACTCACCTTTTCCCAGTCCTAGGACGCATGCACGGCCCCTCCTCCAATCGGCATGCTCAGATCCGCTCAAGACCTTCATCCAGGAGCTTGTCTAATGCAAGCAGATCCGAGCGCGCTGAGGGTGCTACCCTCTAACAGGGAGCGTGCCCGCGCCGGCCATTCACAAATGCTTGCGCATGTGCTGTTGAACCAGGAAATAAGGTGAGTTTTTTGGCAATCGGGGTGCCCGAGTATGCCTGCCCTGGAGTCTCATAGATGCCAGGTTGGGTTTTGATCCTCTTCAAAGAGGAATAAAACCCAGAGGGACAGCCACTCTGGGTTTAGTTCCAATTTAAAGCATTTGCTAGCCTTCCCCTGCTTTGTGAAGCCCCCCCCCCCCCCCCCACAAAACTCAACTTTACCCTAGCTCTCTGGGCTAAGACGTGTATCTGCACCCAGCCATTCAGTTAGGCTGGCATGCCCCAATCTAAAGGGAGCTGCTGTAGTTCCCGTTCCTGATTGCCGAGCTCTGCATGTAAACAGATCTGTCTGCCGATCATTAATATGCACGACTTATGGCACTGTGCCCGCGCATGCGGCGTAGGACTGGGGAAAGGTACGTTTCTATGAGCAATTTGGGGGGTTTTACACAGAAGGGCATCTAGGATCAAAGGATTAGAGCCCTGTCAGTAGAGTAGACCCTGATAGTGTTAGTGACTTTAATCAGTAGTAGATAAAAGCAGGGCTTAGGTGTCATTGCCTAAGGAATAAGACAAGTTGATATTAATTAGTCTAGCGTACCCTTAGGTAAATAGAGACTCCGCCAGATGACATTGGCAACATCACCTCCCCGGCCATTGGTTGGAGTTAGATACATAGTTGGAAGTAGCAACATTTAGGAGGTTGTATAGGGGAGGACCCAACCCTTCCAGAAGGTGCTAAGTTCTAAGCTCTAAGAGCGGAATGACTGGTTATGTAGCAGTAGTGAGAGAAGAAGCCAGTGGATGGTAGCTGGAGAGTTTTGCAGTGTAACTGGGAAGCTGGGGAGACTGATGTAACTGCTGAAGAATATCACCTGTACTGGATTATGCTGTTGTGCTGGATGGAAGCCCCAAATAAAGAGCCTATTTTGCTACAACACATGTCATGATTGGAGACTAGCGACGGCTGAATGAGTAAGTGCACCTCACCCCACATGCGCCACACCAACCTGAGTCGCCCTACCCTAGGTCCAAGAACCCCCCTCGCTCCCCAAAGCCTCTGCCATTGGCCAGGTTCCTCTTTAATATCAGTATGCAGTCAGCAGTGGAGGAGACTTTCTACAGGTTCAGGAAACGCATTTATTCTGTAAGAAATAATGGATCACGCTTTGCTGAAAGAACCTGATTTTTAGCATCATCTCATGCCATCAGGGTCTCAATTCTGCAAGGTGATAACTCACTGCCAAAATCATAAAGAACCAATGGTGACAGACCAAGGAATTGTGCAACAGACAGCATGCTGTCCATGAAGCCCCGATCTCTACATCATTGATACCATCTAGGACTACTTACAGGGACAAGGTGAGTAAAATTTGCGCTGGTACGGCATGTTATCCAGAATGCTGAAGATCCGACTACATATACAAAGGCAAAAGCTGACCAATGGCCATGGCAAAAATGAATTTATCTTCTGTTCACAGCTCTTTCTATGATTTTTTTACGTGGATAGAGACTATCCATGGCACGATTTTGGCTCACAAGAGCTTAAGACATCTGCAAAGTGCTAACAATGTATTCATTCAAGCAAAGTTATGCTCTAAAGTGAAAGGATGTTTCTGCCTGTAGAGTTCATTATAACAGCATTACACATAAATGTAAAATTATAAATACTACTTGTATCCCCCTGCTGGTGAAATCGGGTATAGCAGGATGGCCTGGCAAAAGCAAAGGCCTTTTATAGCTAATTGAGATTAGAAACCTAGCAAACTGGTGGTGTGCTACGTTGATTGCCAATGCCTGCATGGGGAATACCTGGGTAAGTGCATTTGGATCCGGAATGGTTCCTCAGTGGGCCCCACCTGCCTATGTGCAGTCTTGCTCACACCTAGGCTTATGTCCAGAGGGGGGGGGGTGGTAAACACCCCACTCAAGAAAAGCTATGATGCTAACCTGTAGGTAACAAAGAAAAGCTGAGCCTTCGCTGAGTGGAAGTTTTCTGTGCTAGTGCCTCCACCCAGAATTGGGCCCTTGCAACTAATAGGGAACATCTTTCTGGGAAATAGATCAAGTTGTCTAAACAAAACAATACATTTGGAGAAGAGGGACTACTGCTCCCAGCAACCACTTACCTAAGTCACTCACTGACACAGTCAAGTATAACAATACTATGAACTTTATGTAGTAAAAGTTAACTTGGCAATATACATGAATCATACACAGCATAATGAAATACAATGAAAGGCCCAGCTGGGGCTTTAGTTAGTCTGTGCACATATACTCGGGTATATATAGTCTATGGCTAAATACCTCCAGGAGAAAGTTGACACAAGGTGAAAGCTGCAGAAGCCCCTTATCTTGACTAGAATAGATGATTCACTCTTGACACACAGGAGTCAATGATGAGATATGCAGCAGCAGTTGCAGATTCTCCACAGGGCACACAGCAGCTGGACATCCAGGTCAGCAGGCAGAAGGCACTTAAGAAGTTCAGGTGCAGGGTTTTCCCTGGTTTTTGAAGCTCTTTAGAGCTGAAAACAGGTGAATATACAGTCAAATTACATATAATTTAAAGTTGGCCAATTCCCAATCCTGATTTGGAAAGCTCCCTTCTTGAATTGATCCCACAGTGCATTCACAGGCTTCCAGTGGCATCCCCAGCGCTCCTCTAGCTGATGAGCGCAGCATATCTGAATAGAGGGGAGTGGCCAGTTCCATTCAGACATGAATATTCATGGCAGTGAGTTTTGATTAGTAGAGAGTCTGCACATTTTATGGTGTTTTCACTATTACTTTAAAGTGGATCAATCACAGCTATTCAAGTCCCCCCTGGGGCATCCAAATCAAGATGTCCGGCTCTGTGAAACCCCCTAAACACCGCAGAAAGCTTCCTTGACGGGTTTGCAGGTCACTGCTGCATCCCTGACCTCCATGTTGCTGAGGCCAGTTATTTAGATTGGCTGGGAGTAGGTGTGTGCCGCACACTGCAGAGAAACCAGGGATGCGACCGCTCATTTATGCCGGGTTCTGTTACTTTATGTATCTGTATGCATCTTAATATGCGCAATGCTATGTCTACATATGCCCAACATAGGGCGCGAGCCCACACATGTGCAGTGGGACCGGGGAAAGGTGAGTTTTTAGGTCAAGGACCAAGAGCCAGGACAGTGCAAATTCCGGGTTTTGGTCAACTTTAAGGTAGATTATATATAACTAGCGGGGAAAACTTTAGATTATCCAAGCCAAGTGTAAAAACATATCATTGTTTACTTACCTGCCATGCAAAAGATTGAGCCTGGTGAGCTGCTGAATAAAGCTGTTGTTTTTGAGATTTAGTCCCTTTTCTTTTGCCCAGCCCCTGAATTTTATTTATTCATGACCACTTTTCTCAGCACTGAAAGGTGGACCTGTACAGGTTTAGGCTGGCCCACAGGGTTACCAGGAAACTACTGTATGTATGTCTTACTTGTGACATCCCAAATATACACACAAAGACCATACAGTTGTTGTGCATGGGCCCTGAATATAAGCTGGTAATACTTGCATCTAATGTGGAGTGCAGAGGCAGGTATACTGGTGGGCCCCAGGTGTCCCAGACATCCACTGGACCTATACAAAAAGTAGGGAAAAGATAGACAAGGAAAGCATGGAGCAGTTGCACACAACTATTGGTATGTCCCAAACAGGCTGATGTAAGAAGGATTGAGACCCCCCTCCTGTTAAAAAGGTGGCCTGAGTAAAGTTAGGGGATGGGCTACAGGAAAGAGGCTTTATTTCAACAACAACAGCTTTATTCAGCAGCACACCAAGATGAATACTTTGCATGGCAGGTGAGAAAACAAGGATTCATTTTTACACCTAGGCTAGCCATTCCTTTTACTGAGAGATTTCATTTATTATACATGTGATACACGTGACTGCTAGGGGAAGTACAACCCAAAACGGCAAAGAAAATAAAAAAAAATAGGTAACAAAAACAAATCTTATTACAGACCTGCTATATAACAAATAGCTGAAGATGGGCTTATTAACTGTAGGGGGGGTTATTTTTTTACTAGTTATGCCTTAAAGAGTATCAAAACCCCTATTGGCCAGCCCTGGAGTCTAAAAGGCTTTGGCCTCTATGCTTGTGACATCCTGACTTGGGATGCCCTGTTGTGTGAAATCCCCGGGATTGTCGTTAAACATTCCGAGATCTCACTGCGCATATGCGGGTCATGTCCGCATCCCCCCACTTTGCACATGATGTGCTCTGGTGCCAAGTCAATCAAATAGGCAGGGGGTGGTAGCACATCAGACTGGAGATAACTGGGGGTGCAGCTGATCACTTTCCTTTATGCAGGGAGTGGCCGTATTTGCGAGAGGAAGCACACACGACTGGAGGGAAACTGGGGATGCCGTCACACCCCCAGGCTCTAGTGTCAAACAGAGAACTATGCTGGGCATGAATGCATCTTAAAAGCCACGTGGCACGGTTCTGGAGTCTAAAAGACTAGCCTGCCCCCAGGGCATCCAAAATCAAAATGCCCCGCTGTGTAAAACCCCCAGGGTCACAGGTAAACTCACCTTTACCCTTGAAGTTTGAATTTCCAGCACTCGGGTAAAGTCTAAAACCATTCATTTATTAATCCATTTTAAAAGATACAATTTCATCCATTATAAAGACTCACATGTTCCAGGACAAAACATTACGCATTTCAGGCTGGCTTGGGGCACTTCGTCATATTTACCTTAATAAATGAATGGTTTTAGACTTTACCTGAGTGCTGGAAATTCGAACTTCATACATATCTACCTTGTTGGCAAGTCCTAAGCCTCGGCAGTCTATTCCCCAACTAATGGATTGAGCTGGCCATCAATAGTTCTTGGTATCACCCTTGCTGTCTTTGCCGGCGGTTGCATCCCCAGATTCCCTGTAGTTGTGGCATGCTCACGTGCCCAGCTATTCTAATAGGCTGGGGAGGGAAGAACTCCCCATTCTACAGGGAAACCGGGGTTGTGGCCAGTGGGCTGGGACACGACTGGATTTCCACTTTAATAGATCTCTGATGGGATGAGAGCCTGTGTGTGTGCCGTGGGATTACCTTGCCGGTAAGTATCCCAGTGATCCCAGAGGAAACCAGGGATAGTCACAATCTCTATGCTGAAGATGAGCTGAATATATACAGAGGTGACCATTGGAAATGATTGGGTTATTTTTCCCAGCATCTACTGTGTTCTGAAAGGAGCCTTCTTACAAGACAAAGGGTGCTAGGGGGACTACTGCAGTTGAGTGCTGCTATCTTTGACAAATGCCAGCCCCCTGGAAACAGGATGATGTCACATCTTGTGTGACCCGTACAAAGCTTTTACCAGATCACTAATGTATACTCTCCCTAAAGCAACGCAACAATGTGTGTCTGTGCTAAAACAATTTACAAGAAATAACCAAATACGCTGCTGTGACCTTAAGTGACTGCTACCCTTTTGTGAGCCTTCACTGCTGTGACCAGGGTGCATACCATCACTGCACACGTGACGCTGCCGCGCTGCTACTGCCGCTGTGGCGATCTTGTTTTTCAAATCCAGAATGATATCTTATCCCACTTTGACGTGAAACAAACTCTCTGATCGGCATTGTATGTTCTTTTTCATTCTCCAGCCCTGACCTCGACAACCATTGATTAACAATTAAACATTTTTGTGTGGTTTGTGTCACCATTACACTATGGATTTCCAGTGAAACTGAAGCACAATGCCCAGTAGACTCATCTAGCAAAACAATAGCCACTTGTAATATATTGTCAATAATGTGGTTACATGGTGGCTACGAGAGGTTAACACAAAATTGTGTAATATTAAAAATCCATATAAACACTTTAGCTAATAAGGGGAGGGGTCACTTATACACCCGAACTGAATAAAACTACCGCCAAGCTTGTGGTTTTCTTCCCCTGGTAGCGATAAAATCCTAAGGTTACAGGTTTAGTCTATGAGTCTGTCACTCAAGATGTCCTCTTCCTTCCATTAAAATAAAAAATACAAGCCTGGTTGGATATTTCTCGATACCAGGTGTATCCTCCAGCCATCCAGCATATTTATATGGATTTTTATAATTGGGCCATTTTTTCGCGATAGTGCTCCTTTAAGTGTCTATATCTTGACCTCTGTCTGTCAGTGTCCTCCACCACTTGGTCAGCAATTGATCTACAGTTACTAATTGGGGTCTCCACAACAGCTACCCCAGTTCTGGCCACAAGGATCTCCCTTACTTTCTATTATTTACACCAATAGACAGCTCATCTGGCTTCCAGGGGATACATACAATGATCATTCTGGCCCTATCTTACTCTGAGGTTAATTTCCTGGTCTGTGTCCTGATCTTAGGTTTTATTCCTGGTTCATGTCCTGCTCTTAGTTTCCATTCCAGGTCTGTATCCTGCTCTGGGGTTCCCTTCCTGGTCTGTGTCCTGTTACAAGATTCCAATCCTGGTCTGTCTAGGTCATATTCCTAGTCCCAGTTGCTGAGTTCTATTCCCGGTCTGTGTCATGCTCTGAGGTTCAATTCCCAGTCCATGCCATGTTCTAAGGTTCCGTTCCTGGTACTTGTCCTTCTGTGAGGTTTCATTCATGTTATTTTTCCTGCTCTCTGATTCCATTCCTGGTCTTTGTCCTGCTCTCTAATTCCATTCCTGGTCTTTGTCCTGCTCTGCGATTCCATTCCTGGTCTTGGTCCTGTTCTTGAGTTCTGTGTCTGGTCTGTATCCTACTCATGGTTGGTGCCCTGGCATTTGCATCCTTGACTACCGCTCCCTCAGGATACCACAAAAGAGGGGGTATTTGTAGATACAACATGGGGATGGTTTGCAGCCAAGTCTAAAATTATATGAAAGGGGTTGTTGCAGAACACCAACAATGCATTACACCTTTTCTATTTTCTATTATTTACACCAATAGGCAGCTCATCTGGCTTCCAGGAGATACATACAATGATCATTCTGGCCCTCATCTTCCTTCCTGTTAAAAAGGAAGTACTTCCTTTTACTTCCTTTACACATGATTCTCTTTTCCATTGGAGCAGGCTGTCTCTGCAGACAGTTTATCATACCTCCCAAGTGTCCCTGATTTAGAGGGACTGTCCCTCTTTTTAGTCAATGGTCCCCTGCCCTTCGTTGTTCTCATTTGTCCCTCTTTGAGGTGTAACATGCAGATCTACATCAATAAATGATTAATTTGCCTATTTAAAGTGTTTAGATTGTTTTAACTGTTACAATCTAAGTTCTATCCATCCCTCAATGAGGGGATGTGGCCTACATTAGCAAATGTCCCGCTTTCCCATCCTGAAAAGTTGATAGGTATGGTTAATGAATGGCTGCTGAACTGATATGTACACCAGTGTCTGGTCCTGGCCACAGAGGGACCCAAATCTTGACACTGTGGTGGTAGGAGTCTGTTGTATTTTCACTCACCTGTGACTTGGGATGCCCCTGTGTGGGAAACCCCTGGGAAAGCTGAGTCTTCTTACCTCTGCAGCTATCATATGGCACATGCACAGGCTCTCCTCCAATGATTCCCAGCCTGTCAGAATAGATTGCATCCCCCTGAACTGAATGAATAGAATGACAGGCACCTACTGTTGATGTGGCATTCAGTAATGCTTGCCACAGGTACAAGCATCAGCCACTGCAAGCCCAGCTGCAGCAACCCGTCTATCTGCCAAGGGATCCCTAGGTATTCTGGGCAAACTGGGGGATTTCACAGAATCTAATCAGACACAAAATCACCCAGCCCTGCAAGTCTTTTAGATTCCAGGACAGGAACATGGGTTTTAGTCTGCCTTAAGGTGCACCTATACTAAGGAAGTTTATGTGGTCACCTTCCATCCCCAACCCTGTGCCTCTTTTTTTACCTCAGCCTTTGCCCAATATCCATAAAAACAACAGGAAAAAACAACAGGAGGTAGTATTATGGTGAATAACCTGCCATATGCTAATTCATTTAGTTACAACCAAACTGTCACATAAAAGTACTCCCCATTGCTGAGCTGTGTGTACTCCAACTGATTGTATCATCACTGTGGGTGGGGCTGCTCAGCCAGGGAGCAATATGGCCGACTGCATCCAGTTCCTGTTGTTATGGATATTGGACAAAGGCTGAGGTAAAAAAAATAAACACAGGCAGTTTTGGAGAACTGGGCTGGGGATAGAAGGTGGCTACATCTACTTCCCTCTGCATATAGGTGCATTTTAAAGTGTAGAGTCCCACAGTGGCACTCAGGGGCTGCTGCAGGATGTAGCCCACCAGCTGCAGGTCTGGCACAGAAGACTTACTATGTCCCTGCACCCTCACCGGCAAGCGTCCCATGTGACTGCCGGCAACCAGTGGTGATTTCCAGGGAGCGAGTGTGTGTGGTTCTGTGCATACCTGCCCAGTAAACATTACTGGTCATTGGTGGTGCACCACTCTGCTAGCTAGACTGTAGAAGGGTAAGTATTTTGCCTGTTTTGGGGCTTCATGGGTTTCAGGAAGAGGAGGGGCATACCAAACGAGTGCGACCAGGGGTTGGGGTTAAAGTAGTTAATTTGGTGTGCCCCACCACAGGAGTTTAAGACTGGACAACGAATACATACTGATGGTATGTTCCTTTGTACAATTGTCATCCACCTGACAGCTGGCAGCCATTGAGTTTGCTTGATGTGCAAGCCCACTTGGCCACCTGATAGGCTGCTGGAGGTCACGTGGGACAGTGAACCAGTAATGAGTGGTGAGTATGGACTGCCTGGTCTCTGGCTTCCCTGGGAGCTCAGTAGGGTGTCCCTATGCTTTGAGAGTGAGTAGACCTGGAGTGATTTTTTTTTACTGAAGGCCGCCCTGGAATCTAAAATGTTCTAGGGCCAACAGCTGTCTTTCCCTGTGAGGCATCCTGAATTGGGATGAGAGCTGTCTGCCATAACTATTTCATTTGGCAAACGGCTCTCATTGTTTTCAATGGTGAGCGCTGGGGTCGCATCCTCATGTGCTCCCCATTGAAAGTGGACCAAAACCAACCGCAATCTTAGAGATTCCCGGGCTGATCGATTCCCTCCCCTGGGGCATCCAAAATCGGGACGCCCCGCTGTGTGAAACCCCCCAGGTCACCCCTTACACTTACGGTACCTTGTTTCCCAGACCAACGGCGCATGCGCGAGCCACAGCCCTGCTATCCTTCTAGCAGGGCGCGTGCCTGCACCAGGCATTTGTTAATGTCCCGCGGCGGCACGCTCCCTGTTAGAGGGTAGCGGGGGATGTGACCGCCAGTGCACTCGGAGCCACTGGCCTTAGACGAAGGCTAAGATGACGTGACATCAGCGTCTCAGAGCACACTGACTGGACGAGCGGCCACACATGTGTCGTAGGAGTGGGAAGAGGTGAGTTGGCTTCAGCGATCTGGGGGTTTCACGCAGTGGGACATCCCCGATAGTCAAAATCCTGGGTTTTGATCTTCTTTAAGTCAATAAGAGCAGTTTTCTGAATGACATAGCCGCGGCAGACGGCTCTCATTGGAGGAAAGCCTACATATGCGCCGTAGGAAAGAGGAAGAGGTGAGTGAATAGCGGCGTTCTGGGGGTTTCACACAGCGAGACATTCGGGATTCCCCGGGGAGATGGAACAAAACCCAGGTAAGTCAAATTCACAGGTTTTGTTCCCTGTTAAGGGGTTCCACTTTAAGTATATAATCCACCTTGTGTATCATGGTTATGCATCTTTCTATGCAGAAATAATATGACAGCTTCCAGCGCCTTTTCCTTTGATCTGAACATATATGTCTGTATAACACTTAGAAAGGCAGCGGGGATAGGCCTGCTCATTCTGTTCCTCTCATGTCTGGTTGGCTGCAGGCTTTCGGATATAAAACCTTTGTAGTGTTTATCTCTATGACAGAAATCAATATGCGTGTTCCATTAAACTTCTATATACATTCACTCACCCAGCTTCATATTGACAATGCCATTCCCCAGGTCCAGGAGATAATTGCCGTCCTATTTCTATTTCACATGTGTGTTTCTTTAGAAACTGCCATTTGATCCATCCTGTTGATCAAAGTTTCTACAAAGCACATGTGTGAGGAGTAGAGTAATTCATAAGGATGTATTTTTCTTCCCGCGCTGCTCCAGACAAGGCGAGCCTTCCCTCACCTAGACACAACAGGGACCCGACGCTCCCAATGGTTTCCTAGCTCGGCTCTCCGTTTTTTCTCTCCAGGGTTGTTATTATGTTTATTGTGAAGCTGCTTTCCTGTCTGAAGCATAAGTATAAAAAATACATCAGCAGGTTATTTGAAGCAGTGCCTCAAATATAAATATAATCAGTACATTAAAATGAAAGCCCAACTACAGCTGATGTTTTTATCATCTTATAAATTTAGCTTCAGTTTCTGTCTATGGTGAACTGTCGCTACTCACCTTTCCCCGGTTCAGTGCTGTTCTATCATACTTCTTAGATGACTGGTAGAGCTTCAGGGGTTGTGATGTTATGTGCGGGTAAGAATGTTTCTTGTTCATGTTTTTTTCTTTAAGTCTGTTCCAACTTTGTGCATTATGGTCAAGGACCTTGGTCATTGTCTGTCTCTGATTAGAGTCAGTATTCCTGATCTGTGTTCCCCATCTTTGTTCTGCCCTAGGTTCCTGATACTAATCTGTAGCCTGATTTAAAGGTTCATGGTTAGTGTCCTGCCTTGAGGTTCCATTCCTGGTCTGCGTCCTCTTCTGATGTTCCATTTCCTGCCTATGTCCTGCTCCGAGGTTAAATTCCTGGTCTGTTTTCTGCTCTGAGGGTTCCTAGTTTTATATCCAGCTAGGCGGTCCTTTATGCCCTGTGTCCTGTATTGAGGATCTGTTCTTGGTCCTTTTCCTGCTTGAGGTTCCAATCCTGATCTGTTTGCTTCTCTGAAAGTTCCTGGTTTATATCCATTGGTTCCATTCTTGCCCCATATCTTATACTGAGATTCTGTTCCTGGTCCATTACCTGCTTGAGGTTCCATTCCTGGTTTCCTTCTCCGAGAGTTCATGGTTTATATTCAGCTAGGTGGTTCCATTCTTGCACTATATCCTGTATTGAGGTTCTGTTCCTGGTCTATTACCTGTCTTATGTTCCATTCCTGGCGTAGGTCCTGCTCTGAGGTTTTATTACTAGCAGTGTCCTACACTGATCTTCTGTCCTGGTTCATGTCCTGCCACAAGGTTCCATTGCTGGTCCATGTCTTGCTCTGAGGTTCATTGCCTGGTCTGTATCCTACTCTGAGGTTCCAGTTATGACGTGTTTGCTGCTCTAAGGCTTCATTCTTGGTCGAATGAATAAAGGGGGGGTGGGAGCAGCTCAATCACTATTATTTATACAAAATTATTCAGGGCCTGGGAACTAATTTACTGCCCAGTTTAACCCTCTCATCATCTAAATATCAAGCAACAAACATGTCTAGCTATGTGGAAAGACATTTGGTTGCATATATCTGCAGATACATGTGGAAGCCACACTGCCCTGTGAAGTGTTCTAATGGGAGGCTGGCAGCTTCCCAGGTGAGTAGCTCTCAAATATTTGTCTGCATTGCATGTCCCAATGTTGGGGACTCAAAATTGAGAGTAGGGACCACACTAAACACAGAGTGCCTTGGCGGGGCGGTGTGGTTTCCACATGTATCTGCAGATATATGCAACCAAATCTCTGTCTTTCCACACAGCTAGACATGTTTGTTGCTTGATATTTAGATGATGAGAGGGTTAAACTGGGCGGCAAATTAGTTCCCAGGCCCTGAATAATAATAATTTTGTATAAATAATAGTGATTGAGCTGCTCCCACCCCCCTTTATTTGCTTCATTCTTGGTCTGCGTCATACTCTGAGGTTCCTTCATAGTTCATGTCTTGCCCTGACGTGCCATTCCTGGTCCATGCCCTTTTCTAAGGTTCCATTCTTGCTCTGTATCCTGCTCTGAGGTTCATTTCCTGGTGTCCTGCTCTGAGGTTCATTTCCTGGTCTGGGTCCTGGTCTGAGGTTATATTCCTGATCTGTTTTTGCTCTGAGGGTTCCTGGTTCATATCATTCCTAGTCTGTTTCCTACTCTGAGGTTCTGTCCTAGTCCATGTCCTGTTCTGAGGTTCCATTCCTGGGCCATGTCCTGCTCTTAGGTTCCCTTCCAGGTCTGTATCATGCTCTGGGGTTCCCTTCCTGGTCTGTGTCCTGCTACAAGGTTCCAATCCTGGCCTGTCTAGGTCATATTCCTAGTCCCAGTCCTAGACTTGCTTTAAAGTTTAAATCCTGGTCTTCTGCTATGTTCTATTCCCGGTCTGTGTCATGCTCTGATGTTCAATTCCCAGTCCATGCCATGTCCTAAGGTTCCGTTCCTGGTACTTGTCCTTCTGTGAGGTTTTATTGATGATATTTTTCCTGCTCTCTAATTCCATTCCCGGTCTTTGTCCTGCTCTGCGATTCCATTCCTGGTCTTTGTCCTGCTCTTGAGTTCTGTTTCTGGTCTGTATCCTGCTCGTGATTTGTGCCCTAGCATTTGCATCCTTGACTACCTCTCCCTCACCTCTCCCACAAAAGAGGGGGTCTTTGTAGCTACAACATGGGGATGGTTTGCAGCCAAGTCTAAAATCATATTAAAGGGGTTGTTGCAGAACACCAACAATGCATTACACTTAGGGCCTGATTTAATACAGTTCTAATCTATTTTAGGGAGCAACTGACTTTCTGGTGGGTGGCATTTTTCTGGGTTTTCGCCATTCCAAATTTGTGGTATTTACTATTGAAAATGGTTCCCTTGACAGCGGGCGGCAAATTTTGTTGTGACAAAACCAGAAATCGTGCAGAAAACCCACTTTTCAGCTTGTGTCAGCATGGAATTTGTCTCTTAATGTATGTGTGGTGTCTCTGAAGTATCTGGGTTGTTTGAGAAGCCACAAAAAATAGTTAAATAATTTATTAGTTGTTTCTCCAATACTAGTTAGCTGTCTGACCTTCATGCTTGATGTATTAGTGAGAGATGCAAAAATTACATAAAAAGACATTCTCGCGGTAAAATACATTGATTCCAATAAGGTTCTCGGCTAAAAGCTGGCGCACTAAAAAAAGTCTTTCACCAGCATTTACCTGTTGAAAACATCGGGGTGTGAATACGGTAAACACAGCCTTTGCCTGGCAAATAGGCCACTTTTACTATGGTAAATGCAGCAAACCATTCCCACCCATGGCCACTGATTTAACCCCTGAGTTTCAGACAGCCAAACAGAAATGTAATCCCACAGGAAAGACATGGGTGGGTGCTAATGGCTATTTTTTGCTGGTCACCGCCTTTCAGTCCTGCTGACATGGACTCATGGACTCTTTGGTAGATGAACTGTAGTCTCCAGAGACCAAACAGGAAGGGAGGTTATATCTTCCTTTACAAGGGTTGAAGATTTCTTATTCTAAGTGTGCCATACACTCCACTTCCTTCTTCATAACATCTGGGTAATCTCCAGCCCTCAGGACAACAAAGGAGGTAGTCCAAAAACTCCCTTGTAGCAAATTGGTTTCTCTGACAGAGATAGGGGGTCAACCTATCAACCAGCCCAAAAAACATTTGGAATTCCCATATTCTTTTAACAATATTGTTTCAGGTCAACGGTGGGTCAGGTCATTACCCGGTTTGGACAATGCTATGGCATTTTTACACCGCTTTGCTCTTATGTGGCTTATTTTGTGTGTTACGGGTTGCCCTGTATATGTGCATATTAAGGGGTCCCTAGTTATAAAAATTGTCCACTCAAAAATCCTCCCACCGGGACTTTTAAGGGGCATTCCGGGTTGCTTATGCGTAATTCCCTGCGGTCTTGCGACTGACCACAAAAATTCACCATTTGGAGGCTCTGCAGGATACCGGGCCCGGGATCCCTTCGGGACAATCCGGGCCATGTGTGGGGTGTGGGGTATCCCTTACGGGGGAGAATGTGCTGATTTGTATACCATGCGCACAAAAGGCCATAACGCGGCAGTCTGGTACCCAGCCTTCTGGGTCGGCTCCTCCCGCTTCATCGCCTTCCCCTCCACACCTGATCCGTACCCCAAGTGACATTGGTACCAGTGGGGAGTCGCTTTCTCATGTTTGGGCTCGCTTGGCCAGCATAGAGAAAATGATTGCTAGCACGGTGGGCAAGAAGGCCCAGGCTAAAAAGAGACAGTTGTCGTCGGCCCAGCATTTGTGGGATATTGACGACGAGTCCGCTGATTTGTCCGATTATTCCCCATTAGAGGAGGGGGAATTGTATCAGGATTCAGAGGCTGACTATGGCCAGCCTGGGAATTCCAATGTCGGGCAGGCGCTGGGAGATGCCGTTGATACGGCCACTGTTTTGTCATATTTATTGGAGGTGTTGGATATTGATCCACCTGAGGCACCCCCTCTTAAGAAGGGGGAATTTTTTGGGGCCCACAAGCCCCGTCTGGAATTCCCTACCCAGGGTCATTTTGAGGCGCTGATACTTAGAGAATGGGAGAGGCCCAGCCGGCTTCCTGGTGTGCCTCAGGGATGGGATAAGAAGGATCCTTTTCCGGTGGAGGCAGTCAAGCGCTGGTCTTCTCCTCCCGAGCCTGACGCGCCTGTTTTAGGTTTGACCAACTCTTCTGTACTGAACACCCCTGACGCCACCTCCCTTAAGGATGGCGAGGATAAGCGCCTTGATCAGATGGCGTGCCACGCATTTGCCAATGTGGGCTCGGGCCTGCGGCCTGTTAGTGCATCTGCCCTGGTGTCGCTTGCTACCAGGTCTCTTATCAGGGACTGGCTGAATAACGCTCAGCTTGATCCAGATGGCGCTGAGTTCGCTATACTTAAGAAGTGCGAATTGTTCATGGATTTTGTCATGGCTGCGATGGAAGACTCCATTGTCGTGTGTAGTAGGATGTCAGCCTTACTGGTGGCCATGTGCAGACTGGTCTGGCTCCGTCAGTGGACAGCGGACGTTGGAGCCAAGAAGTCGCTCACAGCTCTCCCCTTCTTGGGTGCGCAGCTGTTTGGAGATAAATTGGATGCTGTTGCTAAAAGAGGTAAGTTACCTCAGAGGAGGAAACAGCGCTGTCCCTTTCGGGGGGCAGGCTCGTTCACTCCTTCCTTTCGAGGGGCCAGAGCGTCTAGGGGTCTGGGCTTCTCAGGTGGCAGGGGCTCGTCCTGGAACAGAGGCAGAGGTCGGGCACGTCCCGCGGCTGGCTGGGGTTCCAAGCCCAAGCCTGCCGTTAAACCGGCTCAGCAATGAAGGGGCGCCCTCACCCACATGGGTGGGGGGACGGCTGCGGCTCTTCTTCCAGGTCTGGGCCCGGGAGGTCACAGAAAATTGGATCTTGGAAGTGGTCTCCTCCCGGGTACCAACTGGAGTTCGAGTACTGGCCGCCCCAAGATTCTTAAAGTCTCGGGTTCCCTCAGACCCTCAGGCTGCACGGGGGCTCCTGTTAGCGGTAAGAAACCTTCTGGACATGGGGGTTATATGCCCGGTGCCTCCGTTGGAAAGAGGCATGGGTTACTACTCCAAGCTTTTCACGGTTCCCAAAAAGGAGGGTTCGGTGAGACCCATTCTAGATCTCAAGGTTCTCAACAGGTTTATCAGAGCCAAGAAGTTCCGCATGGAGACTCTGCGCTTGGCTATCAATTCCCTTCGCCAAGGGGATTTTATGACACCCATAGACATCAAGGATGCGTATCTGCATGTTCCGATTTTTCAGGCACATCAGAGATTCCTCCGGTTTGCGGTGGAGGATCAACATTATCAATTTGTAGCTCTTCCCTTCGGTCTGACCTCGGCACCGAGGGTCTTCACGAAGGTTTTGGCGGGCGTAATGGCTCTGCTCAGATCTCAGGGCATTCGCATTGTGCCTTATCTGGACGATCTGTTGATTTCAGCTTCTTCCCTTCAACAGGCGGAACTGGAAACCCACCTGGTGGTGTCGACCCTGGAGAGGTTCGGGTGGGTGATCAACCGCACCAAGCCCTCTCTCTCCCCGTCTCGAGTGATTTCATTTCTGGGCATGAATCTGGATACCAGTCGGGCCAGAGTGTTTCTGCCCCAGACCAAGGTGCAGGGGACTGATCCGTCTTCTTCTGGCCAGTCCTTGTCCATCTATCCGACAGGGGATGAAACTGGTGGGTCTGATGGTGTCCTCCTTCGAGGCGGTGCCGTTTGCACAATTTCACATGGGATCTCTTCAACTTCTCCTATTGACGTATTGGGACAGGAGCCCACAGTCATTGGATCAACCTTTCAGGATGTCTCCCAGGGTTCGGCAGTTCTTTCGGTGGTGGCTGGACTCGAGCAATCTCGTGAAGGGCGACGGTTACCACGGATGCCAGCCTGTTGGGCTGGGGAGGTTATTGGAAGAGTCATCAGTTCAGCTGGGTGTGGGGTCCCCAGGAGGCCCACACCCCCATCAATGTATTGGAGCTCAGAGCCATTCCGTCCCGTCCAAAACCAACTCCTCCATTCGTTTGATAGCCTCCACCTCTCTCACCCACTCCCAAATGTCCGGTGTATGTTGAGAGCGCCAATGCCGGGGTATCACTGATCTGGCTGCAGTCAAAAGATGCCTGAAAATTCCCCTCTTTGCTGCGGAAACAGAACCAGGCACCATAGATAGCAAGGCTATTTGCGGTTCCTTAGGCATGCTTTCCAGGGTCAAGAATTCATACACCGCGAATACCTGATCCCATAACTTTTTGATCAAGGGGCAGCTCCACCATATATGAAGCATTGAACCCTCCGCCCCCCTACACCGCCAGCACGTATCTGAGTCCGCTCCCCCAAATCTGGCCAGGTCCACAGGACACTTGTACCACCGGGACAAAATTTTATAGTTTTTTTCCTGGGCCCTACATGCCAAAGAGAGTTTGTGGGTCAGGGCAAAAGACTTTTCCCAATCCTCGGCGTCGAACTCCCGACCCAGCTCCCGCTCCCATCTCCCAACATACCCGAGGCCGTCCGAGGGATCCCTCTCCGCCATCACAACCTGATACAGGAGTGAGAGGGCGTGTGGTGGACCACTGTCGGCCCTTAAAATGTTCTCAAAGGAAGTCAGAGGCCCAACGAGTGAAGGACCCCGAGCATGAGAGGAGATAAAAGCCACCAACTGCCTGTGAAGAAGCCAGGACATCCTTTCCCCCTGTCCCTGAATCTGGAGATCCCGAAGGCTTGGAGGATGGTCGTTTTGAAGCGTATCAGCCAGCCTCACCCCTTGCGCTTTTTCCCAAATCAGGAGTTGTCGAACAGAGGGGTAAATGGTCCAGGTCTACTCGATAGGGCCTTCTTCTTAAGGATCACATCCCACACATATAGCAAATAGCGGGTCAACAATGAGAGACTGTGTGACTTGGGCCTCAAATGAGGTTCCACCCAAGGGAGTGCGGTAAGGTCAAGAGGAGAAGTTTCCCCCTCGACACTCACCCACAGTTTGTCTTCCTGATGATGGAACCAGTCTACCAACCTGACCAACAGGGCTGCAGTGTGGTAACTCTTAAGATCCGGCAAACCCAACCCCCCCTTACTTTTGGGCCTGGTCAAGACTGAGTAACGGATCCGTGGCCTCCTATCATTCCATACGAACCTAATCCACTCCTTCTTCAAGACCCTGAAGAATCCCTGCTCAGGCACAATTGGGATGGTCTGAAACACATAGAGAAAGCGGGGTAAGATATCCATCTTTAAAATGTTTATGCGCCCCATCCACGAGTATTGCGCCTTATTGTATGCCTTAAGATTCTCCTGAGTCCTAGAGAGGAGGGGGGCGTAATTGAGCCTATAAAGGCTGTCTAGATTAGTAGGCAATTGTACCCCCAGGTAAGTAATGGACTCCCTCTGCCATTTAAACGGGAAGTTCGCTTGCGTAAGTTGTAGGGCGTCACTAGGTAGGGAGACATTGAGGGCTTCCGTTTTAGAGAGGTTAACTTTAAAATTACTAAGGCAGCCAAATCTATCAAATTCCCGGAGTATGGATGGCAACGAGATATGGGGAGAAGTGATGTACAACAAAAGATCGTCTGCGAACAAGGAAAGCTTATGTTCCCTCCCCCCACAGGAGATCCCTTTAATTGCAGAGTTTGCTCTCAGGGCCTGAGCGAGGTGTTCCATAACTATCACATTTAACAGTGGCGACAATGGGCAACCCTGTCTCGTCCCATTATTGATACTAAATGGGGACGATAGAATCCCATTCACCCTGACCCTTGCTGTAGGTCCGTTATAGAGCGACATTATCTTCCCTAGCATATCAGGTCCGATCCCTATCTGCACCAGGGCAGCCCGCAGGAAACGCCAATGGACCCTATCAAATGCCTTCTCGGCGTCCACGGAAAGCAGGCATGAAGGGGTCCCCCGGGTTTGGGCGTGATGCATGAGGGTGATTGTCTTCAGGGTGTTATCCCTGGCTTCTCTGCCCAAGATAAAACCCACCTGGTCCCTGTCTATAATCTCTGCCAGAGGCTTCTGTAATCTATGAGCTATTACCTTGGCAAAGAGCTTTACATCTACATTTATTAGCGATATCGGCCTGTAATTACCAATCAAGGTCTTATCTTTATTGGGTTTCGGCAAAACCGAGATATGCGCTTCCAAGGACTGTCTGGGGAAAGGGCAGGAGTCAGAGACACTATTAAACACCTTAGTTAGGAAGGGAGTGAGCCTTTCCCCCAGAATTTTATAAAATCGTGGTGTGAATCCATCCGGGCCCGGGCTTTTCCCCAAAGGGGTCCCTTTAATGGCCCTCCCTATCTCAGTCTCCTCAAAGGGCGTTTCCAATAAGGCTCCCGCCTCCTCTGATAAAGAAGGAACCGCTGTTTCTTCTATGTATTTTGCAATGTGGGCGTCCAGTTCTTCTGTGGGCAAGGAGTCCTGAGCACCCCTTATATTGTATAGTCTGGTGTAGTACCCCTGAAATTCTTCAACAATCTGATTCGGTTTGTGGATTTCCCGCCCCCCCTCTCCCTTGATGACCGGGATATATGTCAAATCTTGCCTAGGGTGCAAGGACCTGGCCAACAACCTCCCGCACTTATCAGAGAATTCATAGAACCTGGCCTTACATCTATCCCTATATTTCAGGAAACTCTGGTCATACAGTTTCGTAAGTGTCTCTCTAGCTGCAATAAGTTCCATCAAATCAGTATTAGAGGGTGCCTTTTTATGAGCCTGTTCTAACTCCCGAATCCGTTCTAAAGTAGACCGGATCTGATGCGTCCTCTCCCTCTTTAACCGAGACCCGTGCTTGATGAATATCCCCCGAAGGACGCACTTCATCGCCTCCCACTGCGTTGGTAATGGGGTATCGTCATTGGCATGATCAGTGATAAAGTGCGTGACAGCGCCCTGCACCTCTGCAAGGCAGACAGGATCCTTGAGGAGGTTATCATTAAGTTTCCAACCACAATTTCTCCGGGCTACACCCACAACCGGCAGGTTGAGATATACAGGGGAGTGGTCTGACCAAACAATCGGGCCAATCGAGGCACTCACATCTCTAGACAGAGCATAATGACTCACAAAAATGTAGTCCAGTCTGCTGTAGGATGTATGGGTATGCGAGTAAAATGTATAGTCTCTCGCCCCCTGGTTCAGAATCCTCCATACATCCACCACCTGCAGGTCGGTCAGGGCTTTTCTGAAGGAAACCAATTTAGATTGTGGAATTGCCGATTTACCCTGTGACGTGTCCAGCCTTGGGTCCAGCGCCATGTTGAGATCCCCCCCCAGAATCAAAACCCCCTCAGCAAATTTCTCTAAGAGACGAAGATACCGCACTCCCACCCCCGACTGGTCTTGATTAGGCAGGTATATGTTCGCCACTGTATAGGTCTCCCCTCCAGCCAAAAATTTTAAGAAAACATATCGCCCTTGAGGGTCGATCACGGAGTCCAGCGTTTCCAGTGGCACACCTCTATGTAGCGCAATTGATACTCCCTTGGACTTAGCCTCTGGATTCGGGGAGTGATACCATTTTGTAAAGTACTTATTTCTAATTTCTGGGATTCGTCCACTGCCAAAATGGGTCTCCTGAAAAAGTATCACATCCACCCTTTCTTTATGTAACCCATAAAGTATCTTAGATCTTTTTTCAGGGACATTTAGACCCTTGGCATTAAGGGAGCAAAACTTTATAGTAGCCATGCCGCCCGACCCCCCCCCCCCCCGGCAAGGACAGGGCAGGAGGACAGGAAGGGGGAAGGATGAAGCCGTCAACCCCAACAACCTCCAGGAATTGGGAAGTAGTAGTAGGTAAAGAAGGAAGAGAAGAAGAGAAAGAGAGAACCAAAAGATAGAAATCCCTCTAACAGGAGAGAGGGTAGGTTCTAGAACCGGAACTGACGTTCCTAATTCTGCTCAGTCCCACCAGGCAGTCGCTTGGTGTGAGAGAGCAGAAACTATTGGGGGAAAAAAGGCAACCACGCATCCCAGGGTGGGGCCCCAGAAAACCTATGAGAAAACAGCACATCTAAGAGGCAAAATCGTTAATCAAACTGCAGCGCTAACCTATAAATGCGTGAGGTATAATGCAAACAACATAACTTTAAACCACTAAGAAGAGCAGGCAATAACATAAAACAGGGAACAATTAAACGGCATATTTAAACATAGTCACAATCTTTGTCTTCATGAGAGAGCAGCTCCTCAAGAGGGAGCGGCCGTCACCGAAAGGATATCAAAGCGGTCAACAGGAGAGCACCCCAGCAGGGAGCCCGCAACTCAAGGTCCAGTGACCTATCTCCGGAGGCCCCGACGAACGGGACCCCCGCCGCCACGTCCCCGACGACGCTCCCCTCCAATTCTTTGTTCGCCTCGCGGGGGCAGGTCCACGCTCAAGTCCAGCCAATCCGGTACTGCAATGGGATCAATGTCTAGAAATCGGAACAAATCAGGCAGGTCCTCTCTCCGCCGCAAGGCAAATACACCGTTGTCCCTACGGACAATGAGGTGGAAGGGGTGGCCCCACTTATACGAAGCATTGACCTCCCGGATTTTCTCCAAGAGGGGGCGCATCACTCTCCGCATGCGCAGCGTGTGGCGGGAGAAGTCCGGGAGGACCTGGATCCCACGACCCTTCCATTCCACCCGTCGCAGTTCCCAGGCCCTGCGCAGAATGTCCTCTTTGGTTGTGAAGAAGTGTATGCGACATAGCACATCCCGCGGCGCATCAGGGTCACCTGCGGGTCGGCTAGTCACCCTGTGGATACGATCTATGATTATCTCCGAATCCTTCGGTTTCCCGAGCAAGCTGTTGAAGATGTCCGTAGCCGCAGACCTCAGTTGATCGGGGGGTACCGATTCCGGGATGCCCCTCAGCTTCAGATTGTTGCGCCGATTGCGATTTTCCAAATCATCGGCCTGCAAAATGACATCCGTGAGTTGGCGCTTCTGGCTACGGGATGCCCTCTCCAGCTCAACAATTCTATCTTCATGGCCGGCGTAGGAGCTCTCCAAGGAAGCGACCCTGGTATCTAAGGCCGACGTTTGCTGATGAAGATCCTCCAAATCCTTCCGGAGCGCCCGCTCAATTCTCAGTGCAACTGCATCCAGATCATCTTTCAGGTCTGCTTTAGTGGGAAGAAATTGGAGAAGAAGTTAGGGTCCAGCTCGGCTGGAATACCCCCTGACTGTTGAATAAGGCACGGGCTGGGGCAGGGTTTGCTTTCCAGGGTCTTAGGGGGGGCCCCCTCAGGGTCACTCCAACGGTCCTCCCGTGCTGCAGATCCCTCCCGCGGATCCCCCTCAGAGCCCGAGTACCAGGCTAATGGCGGTGTGCAGCTGGCGGGGAGTACAGGGCTGTGCATCCGGGGCCACCCCAATGCTTCACATCCAACCAGGGGGTCCCCATCAGCAGATGTTACGTCCAAGGGAGGCGAGGGGCAGGCCAGGGAGCCGCCTGAGGGAGGTGGCTGGTGCACCTCACAGACTGTGACTACTGTGTGGGGAGACATCTTTGAATATGGGGGAGCAGCTCCCCTCTTCTCTGGCCCTGGTGGGGGTGTCAGATTTATGTTCGCCGTCTGAGCAGCAGGGCTGGGTGCAGGGCTTAACATTGCCGGGGAGATCTCCTCAGGTTCACGTGGCAGCAAGGGCTCTGGCTGCCCAACCGCCGGATTCACTCCCCCCTCCCCTCTGCCTTCCGCGGCTGGGGCATGATGCTGCGAGGGGCCGCTCCCGCCTACCTCCACCGCCGCCAGAGTGTCAGTCGAGCGGCTCCTCACCGCCGCCTGCGAGCTCCCCCCGCCATCAACAGACCGCCGCCTCCGGGAGTCGTGCTGCGGGAGGTTCGTTCCCCTGCGCTCCCGCGCCATCTTGGACGCCGCCTCCTCCTCTCCGGCCGGGCCCCTAGGGGCCAGAAAACGGGCGATGCCGCCGCCAGAATGTCCGCCGCCTCCCCTCTGCTCCTTCTTCTTTCTACCGCCACCCATAGTAGGGTATACACTCCGCGCTCAGTGCCCAGGATCAGCTGCAATAGAGGTTAGTCTCTGGAGCCCCACGGTCGAGCTCCCTTACTCCGCCATGCGTCGGCCACGCCCCCTTGCAGGGTTTTTTCTAAACCCAGGATTTTGGAGTTTCTTCAGCATAATCAGGATCTTGGGTTCCAGCTTAGTACTTTGAAAGGACAGGTTTCTGCTCTGTCGGTTTTCTTCCAGAGGTCCTTTGCTTTACACCCGCTGGTTAAGACTTTTTTTCCAAGGGGTCGCGCATGTGCGGCCCCCTCGGAAGGCTGTAGTCCCTGTTTGGGATTTGAATTTGGTTCTTTCGGCTCTGCAGGGTCCTCCTTTTGAGCCGTTACAGGAGATTGCTCTTTCGGTTCTCACTCAGAAGGTTGCTTTCTTGGTGGCTATTACCTCTGTCCGGCATGTCTCTGAGTTGGCGGCCCTGTCGATTCAGGCCCCTTACTTTAAGAAACACCAGGATAAGGTGGTTTTTCGTTTAGGTGGTGTCTGCTTTCCACCTCGATCAGGACATTGTTCTCCCTTCCTTGTGTCCTAAGCCTAACAATGACAAGGAGAGGGTTTTGCTCAATTTGGATGTTGGTCGCTGTGTGAAGTACTATTTGGTGATTACTTCTTCCTTCCGCAAGACGGACGCTTTTTTCGTGGTGCCCTGCGGGCCCAGGAAAGGTTTGGCGCCTGCTAAATCTACGATTAGCAAATGGATTCGTCAGGCCATTGTTGGGGCCTATTCTGCTAAGGGGAGGACTCCCCCTTTTAGGGTCACTGCGCACTCTACTCGTGCGGTTGGTGTGTCCTGGGCTTTTCAGCACCAGGCTTCTGTTGAACAAGTTTGTAAGGCTGCTACTTGGTCTTCCGTTCATGCCTTTTCCAAGTTTTACAAGGTTGATGTGCAGGCTTCAGCGGATGCTGTTTTTGGCTGCAAGGTTCTGCAAGCTGCAGTGGTTTGAGTTGGTACATTCTTTACTGTTTCTGGTTCCCACCCATGACGGACACTGCTATTGGATGTCCCAGATGTCATGAGGAAGGAAGTGGAGTGTATGGCACACTTAGAATAATACCGTTTTGTGAGTACTCACCTTTAAAATGGGTATTATGAGTGTGCCATACACTCCACTTCACCCCACCCTTGTTTGTTTCAGGTATTCTGGGGCTTTTATATGGTGAACCATTGGTTTTGGTTGTTACGGTTATATTTGGTTCTTCCTGGTCTCTTTACTGCTTTTATACACTGGGGAATTAGTGGGAGGTCCCAGGTATATATGGACCGGGAGGGGCTTTCTTTTTTGCATATTCATCTCTGCAGAAGTTCGCCCTCTACTGGAGGTTACCCAGATGTCATGAAGAAGGAAGTGGAGTTTATGGCACACTCATAATACCCGTTTTAAAGGTAAGTACTCACAAAACGGTATTATTTCCCACTCTAAAACTAAAAATGAGTTGGGACTTTCTCCCATCCTCTATACCAGTTATGGCTGCCTTGTTGGAAACAGTGGGACCCAACTGTGGCCTATGATACCAGCAAACCTCCTCATTCACCTATCCCATGTACAGTGGTGGACTGGGGCCAAAAATCAGCCCGGGATTTTATTACAACCTGGCCTGCCCATGACCAGCCACTGTCATCTCTGCTGCTTCCCAGACAGTCAACCAGTATGCTCCAAGACTGAGGCTATATCATTAGGGTGAGGACATGGGGTTACTTGGGCCTAAAAGCTGTCATACCCATGTCCCTCCTCTGTGGCCCAGACTAGTTACATACTGAAAGAGTTGTAGATGCTTGAAATAAACTTCTAGCAGAGGTAGCTGAAAAAGCAACAGTGATTGAACATGGCTGGGATAAACCTATATCTATATATAATCTATAATATATACATTCATATATCTAGCCTAAGATAAAGAGAACATACACTTATAAGTGCAGACTAGATAGACCATATGGTCTCCGCCTGCCATCAACCAGCAGAATGAAGAAGCCAGGGTAAGTATGTTTCAGAGTATCATTTGTACTCTGCATATAGATGATTGGGTTTGGGGTGTCTGCTGGCTCCTACTCTCTTGTTCCCTTTGTTCCTTCTCTTTCTCTCTCCTATTTCCACTCCATCCCTCTCTTTTTTTTTCTATGTTGTCTCCAACTCTATCTTTTCCCCCTGTTCCCTCCAATGAAACAAAGAGGAAACAAGTGAAAGAGACAAGCAAACATGGAAAAAAAAGAGAGTTGTCAGAGACACATATAGAGAGAATGAGGGAACAAGGGAAAAGATAAAGAAGGAGGGGCCATTGGAAAATAGAGAGAAGGAGGGATCAAGGAAAAAACGAAAGAGAGATGGGGAAAAGAGATTGTTGGAACAACATAAAAATGAGAGGAAATGAGGGTGAGATAGATGAATGGAGCATGGCAAAAGGGATGTCTGAATACCCTGGCGTCCTTCTCATATACGGACTAGGTTGGTGCCCGATACAGTTGCACAGGTTGCTCACCCCAAAACCCGGCCATACATGATGCCTACATTATGCTGTGTGACAAAGAACCAACATGGGTTTGTTTCCAAGCTCCACCAAGCTGGAACAGGTAAAGGCAGTCGGAAGTCCTTAGCTCCAGTATTGCCCGGGAGCAGTGCTGCTTAGTTTATGAAGAGGCAAGAGGAAAGGCAGTGAAAACACATGCACACATCGACGTTGTAGCGAAAGACAGCTTTAAACCTGTCTGATCACTTTCCCTAATGTCCTGAGGCTGGGTGACAGGCCCACTAACATCAAATTGGCTATCCTTTAACCCTTCACTGGCTGGGGTTTGCTCTATTTTGTTATAATTTTCACCTATAACTAAATTATCATGTATATTTACCCCACGCCTCTGATTCCCAGGGGTGGACTGGCCAAACGGGGACCTGGGAGAATTCCTAGTGCATTTGTTTGCTTTTAACACCCCATCCAATCCCTGTCTGCCTATCATCTGCACTTGTAATGCCCCCCAGCCTATGTTCTGCCTTTGCAATACTATAGCTTCAGCATCATGGATTTGGGGGGGGGCCTCTACCCCTACAATACTATAGCTTCAGCATCATGGATTTGAGGGGGCATCTACCCCTACAATACTATAGCTTCAGCATCATGGATTTGAGGGGGCATCTACCCCTACAATACTATAGCTTCAGCATCATGGATTTTGGGGGGGGGCATCTACCCCTACAACACTAAAGCTTCAGTAACATCAATGACCATGTCAACCGCTGTCCATGATCTGTCCCTTCAATGTTATAGTATCAGCTTTGGAGCTAACTCAAAATTCCAGGCAAATTTTTGTCTCCAGTCCACCACTGCTAATCCCTGTTACTCTAAGGCCTTAATAGTCCATAAGGTTGTTCTACCATCCCATTTTTAGGAAAATTGGGATGTCCATTATTAACGCAGTCCCAAAATCTGACAAGGTTTTAGGACTGCTGGGGTCTAAAGGTATAATGGCAATCAATGTCAATAGAGCAGCACACCGCAGTAATCTTATCGTGGCTGCCCTATGAACCATGGACTGGACTGTTCCTTGTGGGCCAAAATCCTCTTGAGACAGCCTTGTAAGTCTAGAAGACTGTGCTCCATGAGTGAGATTGCCACAAACTTTCATCTCTTGCATCTCGGAGCTGAGGCACACTGGCTGGCGCCCAGCCATTCAGACAGGCTCGGAGAAGCACCGCGCCTCAGACTGAAGGTAAACAGGGAATGCAGCAGGTGACCCTATCTATGTCAAATCTGAGATCAACCAATCAGCAAACTCAAATTTGCCAGGTGAGTGTGTGACTACCATGGGCAAACAAGCCTTATTATTATAATTATATTCCCAAACTGGGTAACGCTGTAGGAAAATGGATGCCTCCATGTACTCAGGATGGGGGAGGGGGTGTTTTGGTCCGCTTTACGCTGACCTAAAATCTTTTAGACCATAAACAGTCAAAAATGGCTTGAACCAGACCAACACAACAAACAGTGCTCAAATGAATCCCTCCCAAGGCAATTTAGACTGCTGCACATTTACCATCTTCTAACTCCTGCTGGGGACAGTTTTAAAAACAGGAAGTGCTGCTGGGCTTCTTGTTACTGTGCATTGTCAGTTATGTCAGGTGGGAGTGAGCTCCAAAATGGCCGCTACCTTTCTTTTCCAACTGTGCCAGGCTGTTGGTTCAGTTTAAAGCAGACAAAAACCCCAGGATATTTCCGCTTTTTGATTTGTTCTGGAACACTGATTTTTTTGCTGTCCCTCGGTGTGAGATGGCAGCTGCAGGTCATTGCATAAGTGACAATGACATCATTGCCACACAAAACAGTGGCAATGAATGGAGGAGGGGGGGCTTTGCAGCTAAAACAGGTGGGGATTAGAGTGAAGCAGAAGCGGTAAAAATTGGCAAAAGGTCCTCTTCATGGTGGGAGCAATTCAATGGATGCTAGTTAAAAATGTGGGTTTAGGTCAGCTTTAAAGTGGACCAAAACCCACGCATGCTATAAGATTCCTGGACCGTTCGGTTTTCCCCCCCCCCAGGGCATCCAAAATTGGTATGCCCCGCTGTGTGAAACCCCCCAGGTCGCCCCATTCACTTACCTTGTTTCCCGGTCCAACGGTGCATGCGCGAGCCGTGGACGCATCCCAGCTATCCCTCTAGCAGGGCATGTACCTGCACCAGGCATTTGCGTGAGCACGCTTCCTGTTAGAGGGAAGCGGAGGATGCAGCTGTCAGCGTGCTCAGAGCCGCTGCTCTTAGTCAAAGCCTTAGACATGACGTCAGCGCACTGATTGGACGAGTGGACGCGCATGCGCCATAGGACCGGAAACAGGTGAGTTGCCTTAGGCGATCTGGGGGGTTTCATGCAGCAGGGCACCCCGATCGGCGTGCCCTGGAGGAAAGGACCCAAACCCAGGATAGTCAAAATCCTGGGTCTTGGTCCAATAAGTCCCCAAATTGCCGGCAAATTGGGCATTATACGTATCTTTCTGTGTTCATTTTTATGGATTTAATAGTAGGCGGGCATCCCCAATCAGGATGTGTGGGGGCTGAGATTGCAGCAGGCCGAATAATTCTCTTTGGAGAAAAAATGTAAAAAGTTTTCTCACCACATCTGATCTGAATCTGAGCCACTCCCCTTCTCCCCTACGTACCCTGACCAGCCATTCAGAAATGCCAGACACACATTAGCTGGAGGAAAACCGGCCGAGGCCTGCACATGCACTGTAGGATTGCCGGTGAGATGCATATACTATGTACACAGTGGAGCATCCCAAATCGGAAGATGGGAAATCGGCCTCCCTGGAGTCTTTTAGACTCCAAGGAGCCAAAACTTTCTCTTTTGTATAATCTGTTTTTAATGAGACATTAAACAGGAACAAACCTTTGGGGAGATTCCCTGATTCAGTACAATAAAGTGATCGTAACATGAAAATCTGCATTGCGCCCTTGCAAAACTGCTGTTTACTACATCTACTGCGTGACCAACGGATATCATCATGGGCCCCAAACCTCACACAGCCCCCAACCGCGCATTACAGACCAAGAAACGCCAATTCTTTACCGAATAAGGGACTAAGAGAAAGAAAAGCTGGCACTAACAGGTAAGGGGAAGGGGTAGGAGGGAAAAGGATAATTTACGGTTTAAGATCCAATATCTTGTACCAATTGCACCACCAGTTCAGCACTGCGTCCTACAGTCTATCACTCCAACCACTTGTAGCTGCAACAGCAGTCTCCTTGCCTAATTAAGCATAGCTCTAAACCTTTCTGAGTCCCGTAGATCCTTCCAACAGGCCCAGGTCCCTGTACATTTGTCCCTAAGTCCCTTGTCTTCCAATTGCCTAATACGTTCAAGCACCATCACCCATTCCTGTATGGACGGGGTCCTCTGTGTTTTCCAATGCCTGGGGATCACTGCCCTTACTGCTAATAAGAAGTGCCTAAGTACGCCTGTCTTGTACTGTGACATGGGGCCTTCCCAAAGGGAGAGACAAAAGTTTCTCTTCCCTTTCTCTCCCTTCTGGCAACCATCTAGGTCTAACTTCAGCTGTCCATGAGCCCCAAGTTTAGGAGATGCTCACTTTTTTTTCTCATGGGGCTCTGTAATTGTGTGGACCTAAGCCAAGATAAGGAGTTGCCTTGTAGTAGAGTAGACTTGCCTAATAAAGTAATCAGCATTGTAAATTAGTTGGAAGCCAGCACATCCACAGAAGTCAGTAGGATGCAGGATTTGTAGTAACGTGGGACTGCATATACGTAGCTTCTAGCTGGACACTCTGGCCTCCCTGTATTTCCAACATTAAGATAACCAAAGGAACCCACATCAAGGGTTTATGTAACACGAGGCTCTAAAAGCCTTTTATGGATGTTAATAGCCATTTAGCTGTTTATAGGGGTGCACACTCTTGCCCTTTAAAACAGTTCATGTAAATAAAGAGCAGCTGTCTCGTTCTGCAGCAATTACATTATTGTGGTTATATAGAAAGTTTCCCTCCTCCTGCAGCCGGACTTACCTGTTCTCTGTCTGTGGTTTTCCTGCTTCCTTTTGACCTCTCTGAGCTGGCACAGCCTAAGGCGCAAAGCCTGTACCGGCTTGGCAACTCATGGGCAACAAGGAGACACTACATGTGCCAGCAATGTTCTCTGAGGTGTCAACTTCCGGAACTGAACTGAAGCAAAACTCACCCGGCAAGTAATTATCGCGTCTAAAAGTCACGATCAACTGTAATATATTAATATATATTTTTTGTTTTCATATAATTGAACCCTGTAATAACCAAACACTGTGTTTTAGGCCCTGCTGACACCACTGACACAATTTTTCTTTCCTAAACAGACCTTGGGCCAGCTGCTCCAGTGACGTGCTGACAGCAGCAATGCTGCACACTGCTGAATTTAGGCCAGATCAAGGGGCACAAAGAGAAGAAACGGCTTTCAGATTCCAGGGCTGACACACAGAGGTTGTGGTCTGCTTTAAAGTCCCTGTCAGGGCAAAACACATAGTCACCTTTTCTCTTCTGCAATGTCCTAGTCCAGTGGTATGAAAATGAATGGGTACTAAGATGAAGTCCTGTGGCGTTAACACTCACCAGCCCTCCTCCTGCTATAGTGACAGTTACTGCCCATGCCCATTTACTGCAATAGAGGGGCTTTGGTCTGCTTTAAACAGTCTTAAAGTAGAAGAAAACCCACAGAGATCGTCCCAACAATCTGGATGCCCCGTTGTGTGAAACCCCACAGGTCGCCCATAAACCCACGTTCTTCCCCGGTCCAAGGGCGCATGTTCGAGCAGCACCTGCATCCCCGCTATCCTAGCAGGGCATGTGCCTGCGCCAGGCATTTGTGAATGGCCAGCGAGGGCACGATCCCTGTTACAGGGTGGCTGCCAGCACACTTGGATCTGCTCTTATTAGACAAGCTCCTGGATGAAGGATTGGACGAGCGTCCACATGCGCGTCGTAGGACCGGGAAGAGGTGCGTTTGTTCGGGCAATCAGGCAGGTTTCACACTGTGGGGCACTCCCGATCGGGGTGCCCCAGGGGCACTGACCAAAACCCAGGATAGTAAAAATCCTGGGTTTTGGACCACTTTAAATGCAGCAGTGTGCTCGATGTGTTTGTCTGGGCTGTCTCTTTAAAGAAGAACAACACTTGGGGTTTTGGATGCGCCTACATCCTTTACTGAGGCTCTGGTGACCATTCAAGTCAGAACTACTAAGAAAGCTAAATGGAGCACACGCTGCACACTGGCTGCACACTGGCTGCACACTGGCTGCACACTGGCTGCACACCTGCTTCTCTGCATACCCACACCAGCCATTCAGAAATGCCTGACACGGGGGCGTGCCTCAGTATAGCGGGAATGTAGCCGTGGCCCGGCCATGCACCGTGGGATCACCAGCTACATTAGTATAACCAGCGATTGCGGGCGGTTTCGCACAGCAGGGATGCCCCAGGGATGAGGACAATCTAAAAGACTCCAGGGACACTGTTGTTTTAGGATTTTTTTATTTTTGGACATATTTGGTAATTGTCTGCACACACATAGGAATTTTCCCTCTGGATTTAATCTGTGTGTTGAAACACAAGCAATGAGTGCACACATGTTCTGGGTAATGGGCTGCTCAAGCAACAGTTACCGGGGAGCAGTTGGAGGATTAGGTCAAGAGCACTTCAGTCATGTCCCTGATGGAAATCGAAGCTGCTTCCTCATCACTAGACCATGACTGCCCCATGTTTTTCTTTAATGCCTACTCTTCAGGGCATCCTGATTGGGGGATTCAGTTAACAAGCCCTAACAAGATTGAAAGTGAACTCACCACCTTAAGTTTTCTGGGGTGAGCATGTGCAGTGCCAATGGCCACTATGAGTTTTCTGGGGTGAGCATGTGCAGTGCCATTGACCACTATGAGTTTTATGGGGTGAGCATGTGCAGTGCCATTGACCACTGTGAGTTTTATGGGGTGAGCATGTGCAGTGCCATTCACGACTATGAGTTTTATGGGGTGAGCATGTGCAGTGCCAATGACCACTGTGAACTTTCTGGGGTGAACATGTGCAGTGCCAATGACCACTATGAGTTATCTGGGGTGAGCATGTGCAGTGCCATTGACCACTATGAGTTTTCTGGGGTGAGCATGTGCAGTGCCATTCACCACTATGAATTTTCTGGGATGAGCATGTGCAGTGCCATTGACCACCATGATTTTTTTAGGGTGAGCATGTGCAGTGCCATTGACCACAATGATTTTTCTAGGGTGAGCATGTGCAGTGCCATTGACCACTGTGAGTTTTCTGGGGTGAGCATGTGCAGTGCCATTGACCACTATGAGTTTTCTGGGGTGAGCATGTGCAGTGCCATTCACGACTATGAGTTTTATGGGGTGAGCATGTGCAGTGCCAATGACCACTATGAGTTTTCTGGGGTGAGCATGTGCAGTGCCAATGACCACTATGAGTTTTCTGGGGTGAGCATGTGCAGTGCCATTCACGACTATGAGTTTTCTGGGGTGAGCATGTGCAGTGCCAATGACCACTATGAGTTTTCTGGGGTGAGCATGTGCAGTGCCAATGACCACTATGAGTTTTCTGGGGTGAACATGTGCAGTGCCATTGACCACTATGAGTTTTCTGGGGTGAGCATATGCAGTGCCATTCACCACTATGAATTTTCTGGGATGAGCATGTGCAGTGCCATTGACCACTATGAGTTTTCTGGGGTGAGCATGTGCAGTGCCATTCACGACTATGAGTTTTATGGGGTGAACATGTGCAGTGCCATTCACGACTATGAGTTTTATGGGGTGAGCATGTGCAGTGCCATTGACCACTGTGAGTTTTCTGGGGTGAGCATGTGCAGTGCCATTCACCACTATGAGTTTTCTGGGGTGAGCATGTGCAGCGCCATTATACCACACATAACTGCAAACTGTCACGATGCCGGATGCCATAGACGCCAACCTGTCCTGCATTTACCTCCACCACTTGTCCTGATGTCACCTGGGCTCAGCTAGTGATCTCATTTGAGATTTGAGTTCAATCCCAAGAGCCAAGCTAACCCCCCCCCTCCATCATGGGGTATTCGCTAAATTGGAAAGTGCTCTCCATATGATACACCAGGTTTGCAGCATAGGGGGGTGAGCTGTCTCTCCTACAGCACCACAAGGATCACCCGCTTATTTTCCATTAATCATGCCAACCTGTATCGTCTCTGCATGCACAACAAATACGTAATACATAGTTCAGGTTTTTATAGTTCATCTCCTCCCTGGCAAGGCCTTGCATTGTGGAATGCTCCATACAAAAAGGTTGGGAAACCCACACTGGGGGGGTGCTTAGCGGAAATGAGCAGTCAGGCAATGACTATGTGATAAGTGAAAGCAGCATGGGGCAGAAGCGGGAGAGGGAAGTTCATGGAGCTCAGGACACATCTCAGGAGGAGCAGACTGTCACAAGTCAGGAGGTCAGTTCAGCAAGTCATACAAAACACCCATCAATGTTCCAGCAGCAGTTACATTGTCATGTTTACCACTTCGGCAGCTGGGGAATGCAGTAGCCATGCCCCACTTGTGCCACATGCCCTACCAGACTACCTCCAGTTAAAAATCCTCGGTCCTCCTTTGATGCTGAGGCTTGTAGAAGCAGTGGTCGGCCAAGGAAACTTATTGCAGCAGATGAAAGGCCCATCATGCTATTATGTATTGCTTTTGGTGACTTCTGGACTTTACTTTGCACAGTGAATTCTTTGAAGAACACGATGTCTCCCTCTAACCAGTCTAGCTTTCAGAGGGGGCTGAGAAACTTCAAGTTCATGGAGCTCAGGACACATCTCAGGAGGAGCAGACTGTCACAAGTCAGGAGGCCAGTTCAGCAAGTGATACAAAACACTTATCAATGTTCCAGCAGCAGTTACATTGTCATGTTTACCACTTTGGCAGCTGGGGAATGCAGAAGCCATGCCCCATCAATGCCACGTGCCCTACCAGACCCTCCAGTTAAAAATCCTTGATGCTCCTTTGATGCTGAGGCCTGTAGAAGCAGTGGTCAGCCAAGGAAACTCATTGCAGCAGATCAAAGACCCATTGTGCTATTACGTACTGCTTTTGGTGACTTCTAGTCTTCTGGACTTTACTTTTCACAGTGAATTCTTTGGAGATCACGGTGTCTCCCTCCGACCAGTCCAACTTTCAGCCATTGAGGATGGCTGTGTACCAACTTTTCTCTTCATCAGCTCAGAACTGTAAGGAACCAGTGTCACGCAGGTACCCCTATCGTTCATAAAAAGTCTACCCGACATGTTATTCGTGGAATATTTGCAGAAATTCCAATAATTCAAACCTTCAACCTGGAAACAAGGTCAAGAGACAGAAGTGGACCAATCTGCCCCCCAATCAGCCCCCCGCAGCCATGCTGGATTCTAAAATATTTCAGGGACCACCACTAGCCTCCCCCTAGGGCATTCTATAATGGATGCCCTGCTGTGAGAAACCCCCCGGGGAGCTGGTAATCCGGCGGGTCCCACTGCGTTGTCTTCACCAGTGGCCGCATCCCTGGCTATCCTGTAGCTGTACGCTATATCTATCTGAATGGCTAGGCATGCGGGAGAGCTCACTCCACAAGGGAGCCGGGGGTGCAGTGGCACATGCGAAGTTCAAATCAGCAACTTTATGTCGTGCATTAGTATGCGCTGCATACTAATTGGACGAGTATCTTTGCATGTGCCATGGGAACGACGGAAAGGTGAGGGAAAGTGGGCAATCTGGGGGGGGTTCATACGGGGGGGCATCCTACATCAGGATGTCCCCGAGAAGGGACCAATTATCAGGATAGTTAAAATCCTGGTGATTGGTCCACTTTGACTATGACCTAGGGTGTGGAATAATGGCAGCTAGTGTTGAACAAAATGTGGAATATGTGAAAATATATGTAAATGTGAAAGAAAATGGTTCACCAAAAGAAGAGAGCACTCCATCCACATTATAATACATGATAGTGGACAATTCAGCAGCAACAGCGGGTGAACAGTAGCCTGATATAGAGACAAGGGGGGAGGGGTTATTTTTTAAAAAGTGGAGAATTCTTTGGCTCCTAAGACAGTAAAGATGATTTTACTATCATAGGAGCAGCATGTGACTAGTCACTCTAATAGGAATTTACTGTAGGGAGGGTCCCTAAAGTATGTTCCACTGGTGGACCAAAGACCACCCAGTCCAATGCTGCCTCTTTGCCCCCATGTCACCTGACCCTCCGGCCACCAAGCATTTGACCTGCACATCTTATAGGACACAGGCAGGTCACATTGTTGGGAAAGACAAAGCAGGATTGTGAAGGGGGATCAGGAAAAGGATGGGCATCCCTGCAACCCTTACTCCCAGGTATCCCTATTACAAATGCCTGTCCAGTAAACACAGTGGCTAGTATACTCACCCCTCCCTCTGTGCAGCATCAAGTTCTGTGATTGCCGGACAACACCATGAGGTACAAAATGCTGTGTGCACTCCTATTGGTTGCTGGTGGTGACATCAGGACAGGATAGACAGAACTCATGTATGGGACCCAGCTTTGAAGGGGGGCAACTACCAGCTGCAGGGTGGGGTGGACAGCACAGACTTTATATAGGGTTGTGACCTGAGGACAATTATCATAGGGTTGTGAGCCTCTGTATATGTGCTATGGGATGGTGGCTGGGACTATTCATATAAGATATCTAGCGTCTCCTAACGCTGAGGCAAGACAGCTTTACAAAAAAGTGCCGTGATCTTGCTCAGGATCCAGCACTGTGCCCCTAGCATCTTGGGTCCTGGGCACAGCAATCCCAGAGAGAATGCATAGAGCGGCATGAGGCAACTCTGAAAAGATTCATTAATCTTTTTCACTTCAAAAAAGTGCTTTAAGGTCAGTGACCTACTTATTTTGCTAACGTTAGTAATCGACACCCCCCTTTTTCCGGGGTACTTAGTTGCAACTGCTTGTCACTAGGAGGTACTTGACATAGAAAGGTTGAGAACCTCTTTTTTAGACTGCAGGCCCCCTGCACAAGGGATTTGGTCCACTTTAAAAGCCAAAGGTATACATCACATATGTCAAACTCAAGGCCCGAGGGCCAGATGCGGCCCTCCAAGTCTTTTTTCTGTGGCCCTCTTCTCTGGGGGAAAAAAGAGTTGTGTCTGCAACTGTTTTGTGTCTTTGTGCAACCAGCTCTCACCACCCAAGGGGGGCCGGCCAAGCCCACCCAACTTACTGCCACAGCAGAGGGTGCTACATCTGCTACATGGATTATTGCTGGCAGATCCTAAGTGGAGTGGGCCCTGGGCTAAATAATTCTGCATCTGTCCTGGGCAATTTAATTCAGTGTTTGCGTCTGTACTGGGAAAAATGATTCAATGTTTCCATCTATACCAGACTGATTAATTTAGTGTCTACATTTGTCCTGGGCAAAATTATTTAGTGTTTGCCTCTGTCCTTTGAAAAATAAATCTGTCTATGCAAGAAAATTCGGTGGCTATCAAAAATAATTCTGTGTCTGTACGGTAACCAGAGATTTGAATGGCCATGTTTAGATTTTGTTTTGTGTCTTTAATTTACCGCCCATTTGAAGGCAATCTGAATGCTGATGTGACCCTCAGTCAAAATTAGTTGGTATACATTATAGATACATTTAATACTAGTAAAGTATGTAAAGATGATTATTATAATTCATTGCTACATAGTATTCTATAAATAATGTGTTATTTGTGTATGATACATTAATGCCTGTGTGTACTATAAATGTGTGTATGCGTAAAGATATTTATATATGTGTGGTGTGTGTGTGTGATCTAATATATATAGTGTGTGGAGTATTGTATGTGTGTGTGTGTGTGTGTAATATATATGTATTCATGTATGTAATATATATATTCATGTGCATTATATATATATATATATATACATACATACATACATATATATTTTAGACAAATATTACACACACTCACATTTATATAAGTGTGTGATATTCATGTAATATATATATTGGTGTGTGTGTGTGTAATGTATATCTATGCATGTGTAATATATATACATCCATGTATTTATTACACACACATTTATATATGTGTGTGATACTCGTGTAATATATATATATTGGTGTGTGTGTGTAATGTATATGCATGTGTGTAATATATATATACATTTATATATGTGTGTGTGATATTTGTGAAATAGATTTATTGGTGTGTGCAAAATTATACATATATATTACACACACATTTATATACGCGTGTGATACTCGTGCATATGTGTGCATGGGTGTAATATATATATATATCCATATGTATATTACACACACACACACACACACACACACATTTATGTATGTTTGTGATATTTGTGAAATATATTTATTGGCGTGTGTAATTTATATATATATATATATATAATTTACACACATTTATATACGCTTGTGATACTCGTGTAATATATATATATATCCGTGTGTGTGTGTGTGTATATATATATATATATATATGTGTTTGTGTCATATTTGTAAGATACATAATTATAATTGGTGTGTGATATATATGTAAGCATTCCTGATGTATTGATTACAGCAGTAATATTATGCTTCGTTTTCTAGCACCCCTGTAGTCCATGGCGCAGTACAATGCGATTATTGTGTGAGGTGAGCGATGTTTAGTGCATATCCGGCATTGTGGCTGAGGAATGAGGGGTTGTGAGGGGTGTCTGGCCCTGGCACTGCTGGGTGAGTGTGGGCCAGAGCTGGCTGGGAGTTGTAGTGTAATGTTAGTAGCTGAGAGCCGGCCCACTTCCTCCTCCTCCTCCCGCTCTTCCCCCGCCCGGCTCCGGAGGGGAGTCTAAGCCTGTGTGTCTGCCTTTCTCTCTCTCTCCCTCCTGCCTTCCTCCCTCCCCTCCCCCTTTGTACAGTTCACTGAAATGTATGCTGGGAAGCTGAAATAGACACATAGAGAGACTGCAAAAATGGCTGCACCATGAGAAAAAAAACAAAACCCAGCCGCCATCCACAGACACCGGGGCTGCACCGCGAGGCGCGTGAGGGGCGCGCCACTTCTCCTGCACGGGAGGCCCCCCGAAACAAAGTGTTTATTTGATTTTGTGTTTTCGGCTGCTTGTTGTGCGAAGCGGAGAGGGAGGGCGAGAAAGGAAGCAAAGAGCGGAGAGAGACCATTACCGTGCAGGAGGAGGAGAAATACTAATAAAGAAAACTATCCCAAAAATCCAACGGAGTAATTAATGGATAGGAATTATCCGACGGCTGGATTCGGAGATCCTTTGGGGGCTGGTACAGGATGGAGCTACGACAGGACGGCCAAGGCGAGGTACGAAAATGCTACGATTTTATAGTTCACGTATGACCACATAAAAGTGTGGCTGCCGTTCGGTCGGGTGGCGAAGCTTTGTGTGGCTTCGGCATTGGGGGAAAAGGGGGGGTCACAGCCTGCCTGCACAGATTTTGGCCTTGTGAGGGGAGATTGGAGGGGGAGGGTGATAATTACCGCTGTATTTATTATCCCCTAGTCTTCATATTTGGACTCTTAATATTTTTTACCTCAGGACTTTTTTTGGGGGGTACACGCTGCGTGTCCCCAGACATTCCAAGCGCATACAAGAGGCGCCCTCCCGCATCAAATTCTTTAATGCTTGCAAAAGAGAGAGAGAGCAGGGAGGGAGGGCAAAAAAAAAAAAAAAGAATGAAGCCAGCCAGCCCTGTCTGTGGCAGGCCTGCAGTCTGCAGCAGGGAGCACGTTGCAAGGGATTTCCTTCCATTTTGCTTCATTCTTTCTGCTGCTGGAGAGGGAGGGGGATGGGATATAAGAGAGGGGGGGGTCAATACTAAAAAAAAAAAAAAAAAGCCAGAAGGTGCAATTATTGGGTATAAAACTAATAAGAGTGGCCTGGGAGAGCCCTCCTAATTGGCCTCATTGTCTGAGGTAAATTTAGCATTTTTGTAAATGCCGGCGCTGTCTTTCTTTTTTTTGATTGATTAGCAGAGAGGGTGGAGAGAGAGAGAGGAGGAAAAAAAGAGGGTGGGTTTGGGGGGTATTGAATCTCCTTAGAGGGGGCAACCACATTTTTCAGCGAACGCACGGCGTGTTTATTTTTGCATATTCAGAGTAAAAGGGGGCCAGGTGCGTGAGGGGGAGGGTCTGCGTCGGGCCAGCTCCATCCTCCTCCTCCTCCACCATATATAACCAGAGCATTGCAGGGAAAACGAGTTCACATGCCCCCTGATTTGGGGCGGTGGGGGGTAGAAAAAGACGACGCTCCACAATTGCAGTGAAGGCAATTGGGATGCCGACAATGGACGCCATCGTCGGTTTTACCTAAAAATGTGCCCTTTTTTTTTTCCAAAACGTTCATCTGCGTCATAGACAAGGCTCCAAAATGAACCACCCCCTCCCAAATCATCCCCCGTTAACATTTAGGCCTAAATTACATGATGCGTAATGGGGTGTCCGGGCACCAAGGCTTCTCCATATGCAGATTGGCCTCGGCGACTGGCGGAAGCGGTTACTTGAGCGTGAGGAAATGACAGTACAACAACCAGCAGCTTTTTTTTTTTTTTTTTTTTTATTCTGCTTGTCTAGAGGTTGGCAAGTCGGTAAAAATCGCACGCAGCCTTCGCTATTAGCCATGGTAGCTACGTTTTTTTTCTCAATATGGTATTTGGTGGTTTGTGTATTTTTGTGAGGATTATCGTGTGGTGCCGCCCCATAGATGATTGATTCGAACTGTATATAAAATTTTGCCTAAGCATCAGGAGGTAAATGTAGGCAGGGGGGCACTTGCCCCAGGTGCAGCAGATCAGGGGGGCTGGAGAACAGGTGGGGGGTGCACCATTTCGAATTTTTGCCCCGGGTGTCAGAAAGCCTAGCTACTCCTCTAAATGTAGCTGTCAGGGACGTGATCAACATCTCAAATCTTTTCTTCTGAATGTAGGTGTCAGGGACGCGGTCAACATCCCCCGTGTTATGCTGCCGCAACTAGTGTGTCGGAGAAACAAGCTGACCCACCTTACGCTGTGCACCACAAGCCCAATTTCATGGGCCTTTTCATTAGGGGAGGTGGGGGGGGGATGATTGCCCTGTGATTTTGCTAAATCTAGGCATGCTTGGACCATAAATGGACATGGGCATGGTGGGGCAAGGCATCAAGGCCTTAGTTGGGTTAGGCCAGTGATAGCAATGCTTTTAGGGATCGAGTGCCCAAACTGCAACCCGAAACTTTGAGTGCCAACCTGATGCTTTGGTGCCAGGCGGGAGATTAAAAATAAACAAAATTTGTGTACTGTAAAGAAGATGGATGCACACAGAGAAGGCTCTGAGTGCTGCCTCTGCACGGGTCTCATAGATTCGCCACCACTGGGTTAGGACATGTCTCTTCATTAGTTGTAGTTTGGGTTTGGGTCCAATGAGGCTTCAGTTTCTTGTTTGACATATGCAGGGAGTGTTCTTGTACTCAAGCAGTTTAGTAATATTAAAGCGGACATAGAGTTAAAACGGCACCTTTTATACTCATACCCCCCCCCCCCCCCCGGCATCCTTATTTTTGATGCCTGTTGGCTTGAAGCGCCAAAGAAATGCTCAAAACTTAGCGCCAAGAATTCCCTTTACCACAGTTAAGGTGGTGGTGTGCATGACCACCTGGGAAAACGCATTTGCCGCCACAGCTCACATGCATGACCCGTTAAGTATCATGGCCAATTTTCAAGCCTGGGTATCCCAATTCTGAACGGTATCTTGGCTGCGGCTTTGTTTTAAAGAGGAACCTAAAAGTCTCCAGGAAGGCTGATTTCTCCATCCCTAGGGCATCCCTGTTTTGGTGTGAAATCACCCAGAGCGCTGAGTAAACTCGCCCAGCACAAACCCACGGCGCATGAATAGGCTGTGGTCACATCCCCTGGCTAGCTGCTTCAGTGCTGAAAGCAGGTAACCCCTCTTGTGTCATTAAGGGGGTGCAAGCTCCAATGCAACCCAGGTTGGCAGTGCTACGGTAAGAGTGTGGCCAATCTGGGTGTGCTGTGCTGCCCCCAGTAAGCAAGGGAAGCAGGCATGAGACCTGGCCAGCATGCTGGAGCTAGCTCAGGAGGTAAGGTGAGTATAGGTTATATTCTTCTTATAGTAATAAGGATTAATTATGCTTGGCTGGTATTTTGTTTTGTGTTTTTTCCCTTGATATCTGGTATATTTATGCTTATTTTTGTTATTGGACCTTCTTATCACTAGCAGTACCCCGGGAACAGCAGGGTAGCAGTAGGTGCTAGATAGGAAGATTTATATGCAGAGGTTATGTGGATGGGTGAACCTCTGCTCTGTTTTCCAGCTCTGCACATATGTACCTCTGGGCCCCTTCCTCTCAAGTGCCCTGTCAAGCTGAGGGAATGGGGCACCCAGATGAGTTAGCGTACTCCCCCCCCCACCTCCAAGCAGCCTAAAAAGATGCTACCATTCATTCTTTCAGATAATACTTGACCAATTGCTTTCTGGCTATCCCACAGACAGCAAATTGCTATTGTAGAACAGTTCTTCACCTGTGGTGACCAAACATGTACCAAATATTTTTTGCTAGGCCCCATTGATTTTCTGTTGAAGCCATGCAACTTTGTGCCAGGCTATGGCAATATAACCAACTCACTTCTGCTGACTGCAAGCAAAGTAATGAGAAGATACTTACCTTTACCTCAAGGAGGACTGGTGGCTGCAGTGGTGGCCTATTGTTGGAGGTTTGGCTGTCAGATCCTCCTTCCGATGATGATCTGGCTGTAAAATATAAGTAAGTCTCTATCGCTGGGTTCTCAGCAGTAGGAGAGGGTGGGTTAGGTCTCTATGGGGACCCTGGGGACCAGGACCTTTCATGGTGACTGTTTAGACGTTAAACACGCACAATAGGAACCACAGACAAAAATTCGAATTTGTTCTTATATTACTATTCTGCAATTGATTTAAAACAATAAGTACCCTTGCTTGGCCTTATTAAGGTGTAGGTTCAGCGTCTCCCAACAGCTTTCCTTAACCCTCCTCCTCAAGGCCTGGCAACATGTCTAGTGGATCTATAGCTCTACTGCTGCACTAATTACCTTACCTCTGAATCTGTGTGAAGACATGCAAAACAGGACCTGTTGGCAGACCTTGAGGAGGAGGAGGGTTGGGGACCCAGACCCAGGCCTACCAACAGGTCATGTTTAGTGGATCTCCACATAGCCAGCTCTATAGCTGTGCTGCTGCACCAATTACCTCCCCTATGAATCTGTGTGGAGACCCGCAAGACATAACACGTTGGCAGGCTTTGAGGAGGGTTGGGGACCCAGGCCTACCAACAGGTCATGTTTAGTGGCTCTCCACATAGCCAGCTCTATAGCTATGCTGCTGCACCAATTACCTCCCCTATGAATCTGTGTGGAGACCGGCAAGACATAACACGTTGGCAGGCTTTGAGGAGGGTTGGGGACCCAGGCCTACCAACAGGTCATGTTTAGTGGATCTCCACATAGCCAGCTCTATAGCTGTGCTACTGCACCAATTACCTCCCCTATGAATCTGTGTGGAGACCGGCAAGACATAACACGTTGGCAGGCTTTGAGGAGGGTTGGGGACCCAGGCCTACCAACAGGTCATGTGTTGTTGATCTCTTGGTGGGGTTGAAGTGAAGGGTTGGGAACACAGTATTAACACCAGTCTCTTGTGAAGTGGGGGAGGTGGTTTGGATTGCTACAAACAGGCACCCAAATATGGTGTGTGATGTTTGACCTTCGCAGGTTATTGTAAAGCCTATTTTTTGTTAATTATTTTATTAAAATGTATAATCTGTAACATCTGCTATGGCTGCCCTACAACCTGCATGTGCACAGACCGTAGACCCCCCTGTAACCCAACATGTTCTGGTGTCTAAGCACCATCTTTGCACAACCATTGCAGACCTGTTTATCCAACCTGTGTGCGATTCCCCCTTAATTCTCTCTTATCAGGGGGTCTTCATCCGTCCATTTTGGGCATCTGTGGCCTCTGCACAGGAACATGAATAGATTTGGTTGGCTTTTTGGTGTTTTTGTTATATAGATGACTCATTTCCTGGCAGACTGGTTTACCTCTAGGGTTATGTGTAGTGTCTGTCAGGTTGGCAGCAGCCATATTGTCCTATCATGCTGAGCAGTCTGATAAGACACACTGGCACAGAGCATAACGCTGATAATGATATAAACACAGTGTGATAAATGACATCACTCTTCCTCTTCCGTTTGTGACAGAAGCCCAAACATGGCATTTAAATGAGTTGACAAGATGTAGGTATGTTATGTTTAAGGTCTGCTTGGAACAGATGCACATATCCTGCTTGTGCTGTGGTGTCATTTCTGATGGCTTGTAATTCAATATTGTGTGGAGTGCTTTTAAAGGAAGCCCCCCTGCTTCATAGATAAAAATCTGATCTGATCTGATCTTGCTATGTGTAGACAGCCTAAGGGTGCCTGTGAGGACCATTTTAAATCGTACCAAGGTGATAGATCCAATAAAACAACAAAAGCAAACCTCTTGCCCAAACTCAAAAAAGCTTTATTGGCAGGACCAAAATACATTTAGTATTGCCTCTTCTTTCTTTATCTTGCTCTCCTATTTCAAAAATTATTTCTATCTCTCTCATTTTTTTTCTTGCTCTTTTCCTTCACCTATCTTTTTTTTTTTTTTCTCCCCCTCTTTAGTTATTGTTTTTTATTCCATCCATCACTTTATTTTTTACTCCTTCTTCTTTTTTTTTTTTTAATTTATTTATTTTTTTCTATTCCCCCTTTTTTTTCCTTTCCACTTTTCTTTTTATCTTCTTATTCCTGTCCTTTTCCCCATTTCTCTCTCTCTCTCTCTCGCTCTCCTTTCTTTTTTTGCTGCTTCAGCTTTTCCTTGGCAGTTGAAGAACTATAACCATCATTCCCTCTCACTGCGTTTTTTTTTTTTTTTTTTCCCACATACAAATGAGGTTTGGCTGGGTATGCTAGGAGTTGTAGCTCAAAGTGGACCAAAAGCAGGCCTGGAGCCCCTTTGTGGCCCAGTAAACTCGCCCCCTGATCGCCGGTGTGCGTGCCGCGGCTGCTGTCTGCTATACCTTTAGCAGGGCCTGTGCCAGATGAATGGCCAGTGCGGGCACGCACCCTGTTGGAGGGTAGCAGGGATGCGGCCGCTGGCTCTGCTTGGCAAGCCTCAGCCCTTAGCTGATTTTGTCGCAGTCAGTCGAGGGTGCTGATTGGGCTAGACACCGCGTATGCGCTATAGGACCGGTTATAGATGAGTGTACCGGGTGACCTTTTAACAGGGGTGTAGATGTTCCCAATTTGTCTCAGGGTATTGGGGAACATTAACTCTCATACTTTAAATGCCTTTTACAGCCAATTATGCGACTGTCCCATGTTGTCAACACATGCTTGCGACTGTCTGTAGCTTGGTGTAGCCTGCTCCAACTCTACCTCCCAGCATCCTCTGCTTCATTTACCTGCGAACACTCCCAATGGACTGTAATGGGACCGAGAATGGGACAAGAGATGTAGAACTGTATACTGAGAAAATATGGCAGTACAGCCTGAAATAAGACATCCTGGTCCACTTTCACAAATAGCAGCATGGAGATACCTCCAACATCCTCATGTTTTGCATTCAAGTGGATTTGAGTGCACTGATTGGATGAGAGGCCGCAGTTAGGCTGGGCAACCTGAGGGTCTCACACAGCAGGGCATCCCAGATCAGGGTGCCCCATGGCCAAGGACTAAAACTCAGGATATTCAAAATCCCCGGGTTTTGGTCAACTTTAAACCTTCCCTGGCAACTCTGTGCCAGATTTGAAAAGACTCTAGCTCACCTACTTTTGCTGCCCATAAACCCAAAATGTAGGAGATACTCCTGTTAATATATATATTTATATATAATTATTACGCATATGCATATAAAGGCGAGTCCACTCAGCAAGGTTCAGCCACGCTACAAGGTGAGCTTGGGAGACATCACAGGGCCGGACAGTTATTGAGGAGAGCAGGCTGCTGCCATTAGGCCTGGAAATGATGCATATATTTAGTGCTGCTGTCAGTATGGCATAATAACGGCAGACTCTGTGCTAGGTGGGATTTAGTCTCTTCTCATAATTTTATATGGTGGAATGAAATATCAGTGGTCAGTCATTACAATGTTTTCATCTCATCTGACTAGACTGATTTGTTGCATGGCAATGTGTATGTAGGAATTCACAGAATTATTTTCTTCATCACAACCGACCAGATGAGTCTGCTGACCACTGAATGACATTATGAATCATCTCTATTTGACTAGCTGTGTCTGCCACCACAGGAGATATCTCGCCTGCTCGCTGTGACCTTATATGTATTGCGTTAACCGTGCCTGCAGCAGAGGGCGCTATAGGAAGATGGAGCTGTGAGATAGGCCAGCTACTGTAGCTTGGTTTTTAAAATTAAAGCTCAACCCTAAATACTCTCAGATTTGAATGGAATAGAGAAGAGTTGGATTCTCCCTGTTTTTATTCTCCAGGAAGTTTCCTTTCACTGTTTGGACTGCTTTGGTACACAGTGTAAGGGGATGGCTTCCTGTGCAGAGAAATGTTGGCCTGACGAGGTTTCAATAAAAAGTTGTATTGGTTAGACCCTTTTTTTTTTTTTTTTTTTTTTTTTTTTTTTTTTTTAATCCTACATTCACTAGATATAGCATTGCTTATCATAGAATGTTAATGGCAAATAGTTAACTAGAGAGGAATTGGCAATTCAATTTATAGAGGCCCTCTGTGTCTCTATACTACCCAGTAAGGCTCTCTGGGCCTCCTTACACATATAATAATGGCCCCTTGGGGCTCTGGAGAGCACCCAGTGCGGCCCCTTGTGCTCTCTCGGGCTCTCCTGAGTGCCCAGCATGGCCCCTCGGGATCTCCTGACATTACATGGAGTACATTCTAATATCCAGAACAACAAATTTTGTCCTGGGCGCCCCTGCTGATCCCAAAAGATTTCCTGTTCAGTGAACCTCTGTGACCACACAGGAAGTTGGGCTAGATGTCCTCAATGAGGGCCATAGATGGCATAGTCCAGCTCTCCTTCACTACATTCAGAACTAACAGAAAAGAATGTCTGGAATTGATCTTTAGGAATATATATATAATTTTTCTCAGCAGAGCAGCCCTTTAGGTGGCTGCTTGTAGTGACATTTGTGACGCGCGGTATGCGGACTGTCACCTTGTCGCACTGACAATGTCAGGTTCCTGGGTCGGGCTCGCAGGGCTGGTTACAGAGGCGAGAGCGACATATTTTTGGCTTGCTGCATGGTTATGTGCAATGGTGATAATGGAGAGGAAGACTCCTGTGGTTGCTGAGACGCTCACAGCCGGCAGACCGTTTCTCACAGAGTTTATCCACCTTTCATTTTCGTTTACAAGTAGAAAATCTATGTAAAGTGTTTTTTTTATAGATATATAGATCTAGATCTATTACAGTTGCCTTTTTGCTCTGCCAGAGTTTGATCAATCTAAAAAAATAAAGGTCCCATGTGATATCTCAGGGGCATAGCTCTATAGTTTCCCTTGACTTTAGGGGCCTAATTGTGAACTGTCAGGCCTAACTTCAAAACATGGGTTTCTCTCGGTTACCATCTAGAAGTTGCTTAGCTGCAACATGGGTAAGCGCCATTCATTTCTGCTTTATCCACATGCATGAAATTGTTCTAGCTCTAGACGCGGCATTTGTCTTCCACAGAGCCAGGTTATTGGTCCACCCTGATGTGTCCAATACCCACCATAGAATGGGCTGTCAAACATCTGCATATCCTCTACAATCTGTGAGACTCCTCCCTATTCCTCTGTAGCGCATAAAAAACATTCAATCAATCGTTATCCCATGAATGAACTCACAATCTAATGTCCCCTACCTCACAAGCCCTCACTGACATAGGCACAGCAGTGAACTCCATGCATATAGGGTCCAAGGCGAATCAAAATCTGTCCCCTGTTGCTGCAAAGTAGGTGCAAACCCATTAGGCCACCTGCCAGCTCCCTAGTTGACCTCACCACCCTGGGGATCATAGGTTTTCATCACCCAATCACTGCCAACAGCCGCCATTTTGTCTTACTATCCAAACCAGGGTTAGAATGTGGGAAGAATGTTTGGTTGAAACAGATTTTAGGTCCTCTTAAAGTGGACCAAAACACTTATCGGCCTATACTGCCAAAGCAATATGCATCCCCAGTCGCTCCTGCTCCAGCCTATCTGAATGGTTAGGACTGCAGCGTGCAGTATCCACTTCCTGGGTGGAAAGATCCGGTGCCTCCTTGGAGGAGATCTGAAGGGCAGCCACATGGTTTTCCACTCGTACTTTCCTTAGACATTATCTGACTCTCAACAATCATTTGGCAGAAGAGTTCTCAATTCTGTATCCTGCCCATAGATGTTAAATTACTTACTTATGCTCTCGAGTGGCCACCCTGAAGGATGAAAAATCTGTTAGTCTTACCGGTAATGGTATTTGTACCATTCAGGCCGGCCCTAGCTACCCTCCCTAGTTTAATTTGGTCCTTTGGTTCCCTTTTGTTTGCTAAAGTACTGGGGACTGGGAGGAAGAGCTGGGGCTTTTAAACTCTGTCCCAGTTTGTGTTTCCTCTCTAGGGCGAGGAGCCTTCTCTCAAGTGGCCGTCCTGAAAGGCTTGTAAAAATACTGTTACCGGTAAAAGTAATGGGGATTTTTTAGATGCCTGTCTGGGTCAAATGTGGACCAGCACTTGGTCTCTCTGATTGGACAGTGACTGCAGCCAAGTCACTATCATGGTGTTAATGAGGAGATTTGCATGTGAATGCGACTCGTTTACCTCAGGGCTAGTATTGTGTAATCAGCCTGACAATTATGTGTGAGGTCCTAATACACAATACCTCTCCCACATTGTATTCATTTGGAAATTACCTCATTAAAGGGCGTTAGTGACAAAAAATTTCTTGCAGGCTTAAAGTAGACCAAAACCCAGGATTTTGACTATCCTGGGTTCTGGTCCTTGCGGGTGCCCTGCTGTGTAAAACCCCCCAGATCGGCGAAACAAACTCACCCCTTCCCGGTCCTATGGTCGCATGCGCAGCCGCTCGTTCAATTGGCGCGCTATGATCCGTTGATGTCACATTGTCGAAGCCTTCGTCTAACGTGCGCGTCTCCAAGTGCACTGGCAGGGCACGCACCTTGTTGAAGGGATAGTGGGGGCACGGGCACGGCTTGCACATGTGCCTTTGGACCGGAAAAAGGTGAGTTTATGGGCGACCCTGGGGGGTTTTACACAGCGGAGCACCTCTGATCGGTGTGCCCGGGGGGAGGGAATCGATCTCCGTGGCTTTTGGTCCACTTTAATACCACTCGGCACCACCTGCTTGAATGCCACGGCTCCTGTGCATGGTAATAACTTTTTAAAGCAGTCCCACATTTCAGAGCACTGCTGCTTGTAACTGGGCTGCAATCCTGGTCTCTAAAGCCTTGAGTTCCCCTTGTCCTTGCTCCTAATCTGCAAGCTGACTCCACACGAAAGCTGGTGGCCAATTGCTTCCTCCGGACAGGGCCATTGCGATTGTTCTATGGGTCCTGAAACTGGACCCTGATGGATGTGATCCTGAAAGTGTGAGTGGTTGGGCTTCGGGGCCATGGGCTTTTGGGGGTGGGGGTTCACTACCTTTTTTAGTATATATATCCGCTTTAAAGTGTAACAAAAACTCACCAGTGACGTGCCTTGGATCTAAAAAATTCCAGGGCCTTCTGAGTTCCACTCCTTGGGGCATCCAAATCGGTACTGTGTAAACCCCTCCCAGACTACCTTTTCCTGGAGCCCTTGCTGCGCCTCGGGGGCCGCAGCCGCATGCTTGACATGTCCATTCTTTTCACTTCAGTGGACCCACTTAAAAGGGAGGGGAAAGCTGGCCGGGGGGGGGAAAGCTGGCGGGGGGGGAGGGGAAAGCTGGCGGAGCTCAGAGCAGAAAGTAAAGCTCAATGGAGCATGTGGGGCATGCCCACCCCAACCATCCAGAAATGCCTGGCATGGGTATGTGTTTAGGTTAAGATGAGGCCGCAGCCCAGGGTTACAGCGTGGGATTGCCATTGAGGAGTGTGTACTGGGCGATACCTGGGAATACACACAGTGGGATGCTATTTCGGGATGCCCCCTAAAGAGAGAGACCTCCAGCCTTGGAGCCTTAGAGACCATCTAGAGGTGATGGTTCCTCATTAAAGTGAATATCTGTCCCCGTTCTGATCCATATGTGTCATAGGTTGGCTTTGTTGTTTTTTCCTAGTGCTGGCCCAGGAAGTGGAACGTAACGCCTCACTGGCGGCTGTGCATTTACTCTTCATCCTTTTTTTAGCGTAGTCGTGTTGATGTTTCATGGTGTCTGTGAACAAATATATGGGGACACAAAAGTTCAGCTTTCTAGAAAAGAAACACAGCTCATCGCTGATAGGAGTGAAGGAGAATGACAATGCTGACTGCTGGAATTGCTGGGGACAAAAATAAAAGCCTTTTGGTCCACTCGGTAAGGTTCATGTGGGGGGCATCCTGATTTGGGATGCCCCACAATGTCTATTCCTGAGATTAGGACATGTTCTTGCCTTCTTCTGGTCATATGTGGAATTCAGCAAAGCGCTGCACAGAAATGCAATCCAAGTTCTCTCTGCCGCTGCCACTGCTGCTGGGCTTAAGTGGGTATTCCGCTTCTGTGTAGTGCACACTACTGGCCACTGTGGGGAGCCCAAGGAAGCCGACTATATAGCCTGATGCCAGTATTTGCTGTAGATGTCCACACTGTGGGGTATCCCAAATCGGGATGCCCCCGGAACCTTGCTATATTCTTTTCAGACCTTAAAGGGACTCTAAACCCAACGGCAAAAATACGACTGAAAGCTGCTCAGCTGATTCCTGTCCCATGCACAGCAAAACTTTGCCCTCCTTTCAATTTTAATAATTTTCCAGGACCACACAAAAAAGTGGTAATACGGCCACTCTGTCCCTCGGAGCTCTCGGCATGAGTGAATACGGCAATTCACAGGAGTCCTGCAGCTGGTTCTGATCAAAGCAGAGCATGCTCATGACAGGTAGCTTCGCCTTGACTTGCCTTCCCAGCTTAGCCACAATCAAGAAATTGATGGGAAGCATATATAGATTATTTTAGATATAGTTGGATGTTTTGAGATGCTTTGAAATTGCAATGTTCCCGGGGGATAAGGTGGGAGGAAGTTAGTGTGTGCTCAGGTACGAACGAATGATGATTGCCAGGGGAGTCAGTTGTGTGCCCAGGATTGGATCAACTCTTGTGCTTACCTTTTGCTCGTTTCTACATTGCATGCGCTGGCTCTCGTCCAATGAGAGATGCCTGCAGTCACTGTCATTCGGCAAACGGCTCTCGTTGACTTCAATGGGGAGTGTGTGCTGCTGCATCCCAGGCGGCATGCTCGCTCACACCCCAGCCTACCTAAATCATTAGAGCGGGGGCATGCGTAACGCGCTGGGGATGTGGCAGTGCGCACTTCCCATTGAAAACTATTGAAACCTAATGACACAGTCACGGCAGACAGCTCTCATTGGACGAGAGCCAGCGAATGCGCCATAGGAATGAGGAATAGGTGAGTGAATAGTGACGCCTTTTGGGGGGGTTTCCACAGTGGGTCATACTGATTTGGGATGCCCCAGGGGAAAGCCAGCGGCCGCTGGTGGGTTTTGTTGAATGCTGCTATCTTTGCATGCCTAGAAGGAAAAAAAACTTTCTGGTCAGTATTAAAACATTTTTTTCTCACTAGCACAAAGTTTGAATTAAGGAATAATAATCATAATAATAATTTTACCTGCAGTTATCTTTTACATTTTCAAAAAGGGTTGATTTTCCCTTTTGGTCCTGGTTGGTGTTTGTGGTGTGATATTTGTATCGGTCAGCATTTTATGTTATGTAATTTAGTATTGTGATTGTTTTTATATTGTAACACCACTTTTTTTTGTTGGTGACTTTTCTGTAGCGTTACACAGTTTTGTTCTGCAACCAGCAATTTTTATTTGTCGGTTTGTTTCTATAGATCAGGTCCCTTTGCTCCCTGGGTTGTAGATTTGCTGCTGGGGGGGGTTTTATCTGTTTTTTTTTTTTTTTTTTTAGAGGACCTCTATGAAAATGGAAGGTTGACCCCTCGTGTTTGCCTGGCTATAGGGTGCTATACATATTCCTGTACTGACAGCTTGATGCCTAAGGTGCTATGAGGGAGAGTGGACAGGTGTACAAGCCTCCCCTCTCGATTCCAGTAGCTGGAGATCTGGTGTTGTGACCGGACGCCTCTGCAATATCGGTGTATCTGATGGCAGGAGGATGGAGCAGGTGTCCGCTGTCTCTCCCAGACTGTGGCCCTCCGAATCCTATATCTCTGGATAGGAATGGCAGTCCACCCACCCTTTCACGGATTGCTCTTGGCTGATCACAGTCCAGATCTTTCTGTTGGGTGAGATGTGAGGAAAGGCCTACTTAAAAAAACAAAACAAGAAAAAAACAAAAAAACAAAAGACCTGGATCCCCGGAAAGGGCAAAGTGATATAGGTGGTAACATGTGAAATAGTTGAAAGGATTGCATAAGGTAATTGTGTGGCAAACAAAGTTTAAAGTGGACCAACACCCAGGATTTTGACTATCCTGGGTTTTGGTCCACTTCCGTGGGGCACCCCGATCAGGGGTGCCCCGCTGCGTGAAACCCCCCCAGATGGCCCTAAAAAACTCACCTCACCTCACCCCGCTCCTACGCGAGCGCTCGTCCTATCGGAGCGCTCAGAGCCGCTGTGGTATGCACGTACAAGCGACGGACAACCACAGCGGCTCTGAGCGTGCTGGAGGCCGCATCTCGCGCTTCCCTCTAACAGGGAGTGCGCCCGCGCCGGCCATTCACAAACGGCTGGCGCGGGTGCGCGCCCTGCTAGAGAGAAGCGCAAGATGCGGCCGCGGCTCGCGCATGCGCCGTTGGAACGGGGATAAAGTTAGGTTTCTGGGCGTTGTGCGGGCTTTCATACAGAGGGGCATCCCGATTTCGGATGCCCCGTGGGGAGGGATCTGATCGGCCCGGGAATCTTATAGATTCCCGGGCTGATCACCCCTGGGTGGTGTTCCACTTTAAAGGGATAGTAGAGACCAAAACTCACTCTCCATATTGGAATGTAATGCCTGGCTTAATTAAAATTATGTGGTCTGAAAGGCACTGATTGCTGGCTGCCTCCCATTGGCCGCTTCCTTCTCCTTTAACCTGCTGCCATTATATCTGAATGTCTGGCAGCTGTTGCAAGCATCAGCTAAAGGAATGCCGGGGATGCCGACAGAGGCCTGGCCATGCGCCATGGTTTTGAATCCTAAGAAGAGTATATGGGTGACCAGTGGGGTTTCACACAACAGGACAACCCAAATTGGGATGCCTGGGGTCCTTTAGACTCTAGGGCTAATTTATAATTTGGTCTACTTAAAACTTGTATGGGCCTTCCCCAAGGACTCTAGGGCCGGGCAGTGCCAGAAGTACCGCTGATCATCGTCCTGCAGCCCTGGGAGCTGTGGCTTCCTGGGTGTGGGCTTGGACTTGGATTGTCTCCGGACTGGCAGAAAAAATCGATTGTCAAGTATCGCAATATTTCATTCGACGATGATACAATCGATTTTTTTTCTAGTATCGATTCTAGTATCGATTCTTCTACAGTAAAAGAAAAGTTAAAAACACTCACCTGACCCCCTCGCTCGATCCAGCCGACTCTCCTCTTCACCCCCCCCCCCTCCCGGGACACTTCAGTCTACAGGAGAAAGCCAACAGGCCCAGCGGCTCAGCTCTCAGATGCTGGTGATTGCTGTGCAGAGGAGAGAGGCAGGCGATCCTCTGATCTCCTGCCTCCCCCTCCTCTGGCCGGCAATCACGGCATCTATCATCGGATCAGGGACACAGGAGCCGACAAACGGAGGTAAGTAAAGAAAGAAAGCTCTTTTTTTTTTTTTTTTTTTTTTTTTTAGGTTAACCCTTTGTGAACTGGTAAGGGGTCGATGATACCCTTATACTAGTTAACAAGGCTCTGGGCCTAGCAAGTCACTTGAGGCTAGTGGGTGACTTGACTTTACCTGCCTCCCCAAAGCCCAGAAGGGCCCCGGGACCATTAGGCTATGCTGGCTTGTAGCCTGCGTGGCCACCAAAGCTGGCCCCTGCGTCCTGTTCTACAAGCCCCCACACCTGGTATGGGCTGGTTATGCTTGATAAGGGGAACCTCTCGCCATTTTTGGGGGGGGGGGGGGGGGTTGTTAAGGGTTTTTAACCCTTAAAATAAAAAAAAAATGGGGTCCCTCCGGGAAGGGGGGGGGGGGGGCGATATGTAATTTAAAAAAAAAAATTTAAATATAAATAAAATCGCAATATATCATCTTTGAGACTGTAATGAGACTTTAAATACTGTATCTGGGGCCTCCACCAGATTTTGAGCCCAGGGGCCTCCACCACACTTAATCCGGCCCTGACCTCTGGCACTGGCCGGTCCTATTTTCTTTTAAATTTTGCTGCGGGAACTCTTTCTGCTGTCATTGGCCATAATTATTTGTATCCGGGTTTTGGTAGGGACTTTCCTCTAAATGCTCAACGTTGTTCTTTGTATCTGGGGTTGATGGGAGCCCTTTTCTCTAGAAAAGAAAATTTTTAGGTGAGCTTTTGAGGATATGAAGAGGACAAAGAATTCTTGAAAGCTCACCTAAAAAATACAATTCTGTGAGTACTCACCTGTAGAATTGATTTTGTAGTATACAGCACGTCCTGTTTCACTAAATTCTTTACGTCTGGGTTATCCGCCACAAGATGGCGCAGTGGACTGCAGAAAGACTTGTGGCATCTCCCGGCCCTATAAAAGGACAGGAAACTCCCACAAATTCCCAGTGTTACAAAGCAGTTAGACAAGAAGCCGAATGAAGGAAACCCAACCAAAACATTTGAACAAATCACCATACAGAAGTAACCAAGAACAATGATAACAAGAGAGGGATGAAACAGGACGTGCTGTGGACTACAAAATCAATTCTACAGGTGAGTACTCACAGAATTGTATTTTTCCAAGTATACAGCACGTCCTGTTTCACTAAATTCTTTACGACTGGGACATCCAAAAGCAGTGTCCGTAAAGTAGGGTGGGATCCCCAAGAACAACGGCGGACAGTTTAAACCACTGCCGCCTGAAGAACTTTGCGGCCAAAAGCAGCATCAGCTGAGGCCCTAACATCAACCTTGTAAAACTTGGAAAAAGCATGAACAGAAGTTCAAGTAGCGGCCTTACAAACTTGTTCAACAGAAGCCTGGTGCTGAAAAGCCTATGAGGCACCAATGGCACGAGTGGAATGAGCAGTAAGGCAGAAGGGGAGGTTCCTTCCCCTTAGCAGAATAGGCTTGCACCACTGCCTGACTAATTCACTTGCTGATAGGAAGGGTTTGCCTCCGGCTAAATCCACTAGGTCCAGAAGGGAGAACAAGAAGAGCACCAGTCTTCCTGAAAGATTCAGTAGCTACCAAGTAAAACTTCAGAACCCTGACCACATCCAAGGAATGCAGAGTCCGCTCCTTGGAATGAGCAGGATTAGGACACAAAGAAGGCAAAACAATGTCCTGATTGAGATGAAAAGCAGACGCAACCTTAGGCAAGAAATCTGGCTTAAACCAAAACACCTTCTCCTGGTGTCGCTCAAAATAAGGAGGTTTGATGGAAAGCGCCGCCAACTCAGAAACATGCCTGACAGAAGTGATAGCCTTTTTGGTGGCTAACTTAAGAGTCAAAATGGGCAAAGCGGCCTCATGGAGAGGCTCAAAGTGACGACCCTGCAGAGCAGATAACACCAGATTCAAATCCCAAACTGGTAACATAGGTTTACGTGGCAGACGCACATGAGAAACCCCCTGGAAAAAAGTCCTAACCAAATGGTGACTGGCAAAAGATCTTTGGAAAAAAATTGCCAGAGCTGAAACATGACCTTTGAGGGTACTAAGTTGAAGGCCCAAATCCATACCATGTTGCAAGAATTCCAGAATCCTGGAAATAGAAAACACCCGACAGGGAAGAGATTTGGACTCACACCAGGCAATGTAAGCATGCCAGACCCTGTAGTAGATAAAGGACGAGTATTTCTTCCTTGCCCAAATCATGGTATCAACAACAGAGGCAGGCAAACCCTTTTCCATCAAGATGAAGGTTTCAGCAGCCAAGCCGTCAAAGCCAGCGTTTGTAAATTGGGATGGTGCAGCTGCCCCTGAGTGAGCAGATCTGGATCCTTGGGTAGGACGTACTGATCTACTGCCAACTGCACGATGTCTGCGAACCACACCCTTCTTGGCCAACAGGGGACTACCAGAATGGTTGGCACCCCTTCCTGGGCTACCTTGCGCAGCACCCTGCCCAACAGAGGAAACGGAGGGAACACATAGAGGAGTCGAAAGCAGAAAGGTCCTGCCCACTAGCAGATTCCTTGAATCCAGCCACCACGAGAGGGACTGACAGACAAGAGGGGACAGCAAATTCCTGATCCAGGGACACAGGGTCCCGATCCCAAACTGATGAGAGGTGCGGCTGAAGAGGTCTCATGTGAAACTGAGCATAGGGGACTGCCTCGAAACATGACACCATTAGCCCCACCAACTGCATCCCCTGCCGAATGGAGGGATGAGGGCAAGAAAGTAGAAACCGTGCCTGCGTCTGCAGGCTCTCCACCTTCTGCTGAGGCAGAAAAACCTTGACCTGAGGTGAATCCAGATTCATGCCCAGAAAGGACCTCACCAAGGACGGAGACAGAGAAGACTTGGGATAGTTGATTACCCAACCGAAGGACTCGAGTGTGGAGACCACCATCTGGGTATCCTGCTCGGCTTGATGGAAGGACTGAGACGCAATCAGAATGTCATCCAGATAAGGAAGGATACGAATGGCCTGAGATCTCAACAGAGCCATCACCCCCGCCAGCACCTTGGTGAAAACCCGAGGGGCTGAGGTAAGACCGAACGGTAAGGCCACAAATTGGTAGTGCTGATCCTCCAGAGCGAACCTGAGAAATCTCTGATGACCTGGGAAGTTTGGAACATGAAGGTAAGCATCTTTGATGTCCACAGAAGTCATGAAGTCGCCCGGGAACAAGATGATTGAACCTGACAAATTTGTTGAGGCGCTTCAAGTCCAGGATGGGCCTCAGGGACCCATCTTTTTTGGGAACCGTGAACAGATTGGCGTAGAAGCTTCTGCCCCTTTCCTGGAAGGGCACCGGGCTACTTAGCAGCATTATCAGCCGCCCACTGACGCAGCCAAACAAAGCGGCGTATAGCCACCAAAAGAGCAGAAGTCTTACCACACATCCTGACCGCATCATCCATAGCAGAAAGAATAAATGCCACAAATTCATAGCAAAGCAGGAGGGATCTATACTCCCCCCCCCCCCCCCCCCCCCCCCCTATTGGCATCTGAGGCATTATCCAGAAGGCACTTGAGTATCCCTTTAATAGCAAGAGCCGTGATGGCAGAGGCACACAGGGCGCAGCGCAGTCCCTGCACAAGCAAATGCGTGACAGGCCAGCTGATCCACACGCCTCCTCACCATCCCTCAGAGTAGACCGAGGTATTGCACAACCCAAGCACGGGAGCATCGACCTCTGGGGGACACGACCAGCGCTTAACCACATCAGCAGGGAAGGGATACCTCCTGTCCCAACTCTTGGGCACCGCGGATAACCTGCTAGGACGTTCCCAGTCCTTGAGCACCAAATTATTAGTGATTCTGCTCAGGGAACTCCAAGCGTTGTTTGACAGCAGGGTGAGCGTTGTTTGACAGCAGGGTGAGCGTTGTTTGACAGCAGGGTGAGCGTTGTTTGACAGCAGGGTGAGCGTTGTTTGACAGCAGGGTGAGCGTTGTTTGACAGCAGGGTGAGCGTTGTTTGACAGCAGGGTGAGCGTTGTTTGACAGCAGGGTGAGCGTTGTTTGACAGCAGGGTGAGCGTTGTTTGACAGCAGGGTGAGCGTTGTTTGACAGCAGGGTGAGCGTTGTTTGACAGCAGGGTGAGCGTTGTTTGACAGCAGGGTGAGCGTTGTTTGACAGCAGGGTGAGCTTTTTACCCGGCACAGGAGGGGTAATACATAGCACTTCAAAAATGTGAGCCAACAGCCTATCAGTATCCTTGGGAGACCATGGATCTTCTCCAAAGGGAGACCCAGTACCGGCATAAATCTCCTGCTGTTCCTCAGAGGCATCAGAATCGGAGACGAGTTCCCCCTCTTCTAGGGGGTAATGATCAGACAGAGTCTAATGTCCCTCATCCTCAACAGGAGAAAGGGGAACAGCGGGGGTTAGGTGCCGCTTCTTGCCAGAAGCCTTGCGGGGGACAGGCCCAGTAATATGCCTTTCCAGGCTGGCCACCCGCATAGCCAAATCGTAATGGGATTCCCCGCTAGCATGTCCCTCACTGGGGGTCAGAGGCAGGCGTGGGGGGGGGGGGGTAGGTGATGCAGAAAGGGGTGCAGAGCTAGGAAGCGAGGCAGGCAACCCAGACTGCAGCGCAAGTACCTTCTGAGCGCAGCGCACACATACCCTGACATCGTCACTCACATGGGGATACCCCACACACAGCGCACAGCTGGGCTTGTCCCGAAGGAACCCCAAGCACATTATCTCCGGAAGCCTTCATATGGTGATTAGAAAGGGCACACTGGCCAGTATAGGGTCAAGGCTAGCAAGAGCTGGGGGATGCCCCAAACCCCGCTAGGGAAGGTGGGAGATGAAAAAGGGGAGGAGGGCCGGGAGAAACCACAGTCACGTTTATCCCGCCTGAAAGACATAATAAAACACACATAACAATCCCATGTTGGCGAAATAGCAATAAGACAACCCCGAAGGGGACTCACGGACCAAGAGACCGAATCACTGAAATCCAGACAGGAGCAGCAGCACACGAAGGCCCCAGTACACCGCAGAGGCAAAATGGCGCCAGAACGGACCTTGAGGGGCGGGCCGCGGACGTATTTGATGCAAAAAAGTCCCCCTCGAAGAGCGTGAGCCACGTGACCCCCCCCCCCCCAGCGCCTATGACGGTGCAGAGAATCGCCACAGTGTATGTAGCCGCCCGCGAGCACACATAAAGACAGTAAAGAAAAAATACAGTAAAACAGTCAAAACTACTTAGGCCACCACCACCTATCCCCCCCCCGGGAGAGCTTCCCAGGGAGAGAGCAAGGCGGGAGAGAGCAGCGGCAGGGGCACCCAAGGCAGACGTATGGAGGGGGGGGGGAGGAAGGGCCCACAATTACAGATAACAGGAAGGGGCATCCCAAAAAGGCTCACCATAAGCCTGACCCGACTACCCTAGTTTGGTACAGGGATTGCGGCTGGAGGAGCGCTCCCCAAGCACCTGACCCTGGTGCTGTCCTACCTTCACACAAACCAGTCAGTCGATGCTGGGAGGCAGTGGGTCCAGAACAGGTGGAAATAGTCCTGCAGGGCCGCAGGCTGGTAAGCCCGGCTCGCCTGCGCAGTATAGAGAGCCATCTTCTATCTTCGCAGTCCTGACTGCAGAAGGAAACTGGGAATTTGTGGGAGGTTCCTGTCCTTTTATAGGGCCGGGAGATGCCACAAGTCTTTCCGCAGTCCACTGCGCCACCTTGTGGAGGATATCCCAGACGTAAAGAATTTAGTGAAACAGGACGTGCTGTATACTTGGAAAATATATTTGGTTAGCCTACAAACGGCATTGCCTTATTTTTTGACTGTCATTGGTCATTATTATTCTCTGTTGCCAGGGTCAGTGGGAGCCCTTTTCTTTCATTGGTCATTATTTTATGTTTCCAAGTTCCACCGGAGCCTTCTCCTATCTCATTCGTCATTATTGGCCTCTGCGTTTGGGTTCTATGGGACTCCTTTCCTCTCATTGGCCATCTAGGTTCTGTATGAAGTCTCTGCTCTGTGATTGGCTGTTAATAATCTTTGTATTCAGGTTCTGCAGAAGCTTTTTCCTGTTCCACCCTTTCAGGGTTTTGGATTTTTCTGTCCCCCCTCTGGTGACTGCATTATGCATTCTGATTTTCTTTGTGTTGCTGCTTGCGATGAAACCTCTCGGCTCACCCCGGATGCTCATATCCAATACAGTTATTACGGGATTTAGATGCTAATCATTTTAGCCGTTGTTCGGATTTGAACTCGCCCTTTTAGTCACCCGGAGAGGCTTTGACACACTTTTCCAGGCTCTTCACTTTGTTCTGCAACATTTGCCTTCACCGTTCAGAATTAATTTCACTTTCGTTTTTTTACCCTTCTCTGTGATTTTTTTTTTCATTGTATCCTCTTTGTAATGTGTGGAAACTGTGATTTTTTTTTAAAGCACAGCTATGCCCTCTGATAGAAAGCCTGATCATCTGCACCAACTCACCGTGGGGTACCGGCTACTCCTGACCCATAGGTCAGTTTTCCCCAACCCTCCTCAATGCCCACCAACGGGTCATGTTTTGTGGATCTCCATGGACCACCTCTATAGCTCTGTCTGAACACTAATGACTTCAACTGTATGGAGATCTGAAAAACCCATGACCCATTGGTGGGCCATGAGGAGGTGGTTCAAGGACCCTTGTCCTGAGTATCGGGGAAACCTCATCCTGGACTGTGGCCCCCATAATACTGGGAAATGGTGGCTTGGTGAGATAAATATGGCCCACAGGAGGGAAGGGGGCCACCAGGACTTGTGAATTTTTGGGGATCAGGGATATGAGTGGTTGGTATGTTCAGAAAGTGACCACCAGTTTCTGCTTCTAATCCTTCAGTTTTATTTTGCTTTTGGAGAAAAAATAAATCTAGACAAAATGTGAAAAACGGCTTACCTTGTCATTTCTGCCCTCTCCCTTCCTGTAACCTCACAGCAGCACCTAGAAGCAGAAATTCTCCCCCCCCCCCCCCCCATTTCCTCTTGCAGTAGACCACCATGCATAGGGCTTGACTGGTAACACTGCCCCCTGTGGCCACTTGTGTATTGCAGCATTGTGATTAGGTGTCAAAGTATCCTGATATAAACTTACTGCTGCTGAAGAGCAAGCCATTCCCAGTGGCTGAGAATTTTAAAAATGAATAAAAAGCTAAAAATGTTTTCTGTTTTGGGGTTTGTTTTGAGGAAAAAAAAAAGCTTAAGAGCTTGTGGCTATGTAATTCAAATTGAACAAAACCCGTGATTTTGACTATCCAGGCTTTGTTCCATGCTTTGGGAGCATCCCGAATTGAGTTGCCCCGCTGTGTGAAAGACCCCAGAATGCCTATACAAACTCTTCTTTCCCAGTCCTACAGCAAATGCATGGGCTCTCGCCTAATCAGAGCCATTTACCGTGCATATGTAATGCTTGTCCACAGGCTCTGTTTACATGCAGATCTTCAGCAATCGGGAGGGCAGCGGGTGCATTCCCCAGCAGCGCGAGCTCCCACCCCCAGCCTATCTGATGGTGGCTCACAGCCTGAAGGTGCATGGCTGTTGCTGCATGCTGTTTGCCGGGGGCACCGGGAAGCAGGTAGCTTCTATAGTGCTGGTGGGGGGGGGGGGGGGGGTCAGCAACTGGTCCTGGAATCTTAGCTGCCCACAGTGGGTTTTGTTTTTCTTTATACGGATTGTCATCCAATTCCGCAATGGCCCTGGAGTCTTTAGACTGCAGGGCCTCCAATGTTCCTTTTTTAATCGTTAAGCATATTTTGTAAGCTCTTTTTGGGCCTGTTACATACTTGCTGCCTCAAACCAACATAGTCCTCAGGCCTGCAGCTCAGAGTTTTCGGTAATATCTGATCATTCTTATGTTTTTTTTTTTTTGTAAATTACAATACATTAAACCACGGGTGCACTAACTTTTATGGCCACATTGTCGTCTTCTATTTTAAGGGGCCACAATGAGATCTAAGCAAGCAAAATGTAAAGCAAGCTGTAACCTTAAAGAATTAAATATGCTTTTATCTATATGTAGCTGGGAAAAGGTGAATTGAGCACAGGTGAGTAGAAGCAGGTAGAGGTGAGGTTGGAAAGGCCAAAGTGAGACAGGAGGAAATAAAGGGAGCAGAATTGGTTAGGGGTGAGAGGAAGTGAGGTGGACAGTGGTGAGGCTGGAAGAGAGGAACAGAGGTGGGTAGACTAAGGCAGATGTGAGATGGTTAGAGGTGAGGTGGGCTGAGGTGAGGCAGGAATAGAATAGGTAAAAATAACTGGGCAGGGTTTGAGGTGGGAAGAGTTGAGATGAGTAAAGATGAGGTGGAAAAAAGGAGGCAGAGGTGAGGTGGGAAAAAGGGGCAAAGGAAAGGGGCAAAGGTGAGGCACCAAGTGAGTAGGGATGAGGGGGGTGAGGAAGAAATTGGTGAAATGAGGTGAGGTGGGAAAAGGTGAAAGGAGCATGAGGTGAGGCACCAAGAGGTGAAGAGAGCAGAGGTGAGGTTAGAAAACGTAAGGGGAGACAGGAAGAATTAAAGTGAGCAGAACTGGTAAGAGGTGAGCAGAGATGGGTATTGGTGAGGCAGGAATAGATTAGGTAGAAAGAGGGGCAGGGTTGAGGCGGAGGTGAGATGAGTAGATATGAGGTGGAAAAAAGGAGGCAGAGGTGAGGTGGGAAAAGGCGAGGTAAGACTGGAAAAAATAAAGTGATCAGAATTGATAAGGGGGGGGGGGGGCAGAGGTGAGGTGAGGCAAGTAAGAGGTGAAGTTGGCAGGGTCAGCAGGGAAAATGTGACGTGGTTGATGTGGGGTCAGAAGTGGCGAGGCAGGAAGAGGTGAGATGATTAGAGTTAAGCAGAGGTGAGTAGAGGTAGGCAGACCTGATGGCAGTGTGGGCCGCAGGTTATGCATCCCTGTTTTAAACACTGTAGCCTATTTGGGGGTGTTTCTGCGTGTAAAATATATTTATATAGTGTTAGGTTGGCATTCAGTACTGGTGCTTTTTGCTTCATTAGCAAACCACTCTACACACCTCATATCAGGGCTTCCGTATAGGCTTGAGGTTAGTAGGGGCACCTTATGTCCCCTGTGGTATTTCCTTGAAGAAACTGAGCATCCCAATTTTTAGTGGCCCCCAAAGAAGGTTTTTTTTTTTTTTATTGAACCTAAAATCACACCAGATTTTGGTTCTCTTTAATGGTGTAAAGGAATCTTAATGTGCTTGTGTGCTAGAGTGACACCATGTAAATGAGCACGCCGGCCACCTGCAGCAGTAAGGAAGCAGCATGGTGACTGCACTCAGGAGCTAATCTCCTGCCCCTGGATCCATAGCCGGCCTCTCACACAGCATTAGCCTTAATTAGCCTGCGTGTCACAATCACACGTCTTCCTCTTTCTGGAATAATCCCTGGAAAAAAAAAATGAAAGCCCAAATCTCACACTGCAGCACTTAAAGGGATAGCGTTTTAAAGGGAGAAAAACATTTGGGAGGACTAGTAGAATGCCTTTTAAGAAAAATACTCCTGTTGGCTTAATTTATTACTGTAGACATGCATATCCATGGTTACCAGCAGAATACTGCGCACACACATTATATACTTCCTGCATATCCATGGTTACCAGCAGAATACTGCACACACATTATATACTTCCTACATATCCATGGTTACCAGCAGAATACTGCACACACATTATATACTACCTGCATATCCATGGTTACCAGCAGAATACTGCACACACATTATATACTTCCTACATATCCATGGTTACCAGCAGAATCCTGCACACACATTATATACTTCCTGCATATCCATGGTTACCAGCAGAATACTGCACACACATTATATACTTCCTGCATATCTATGGTTACCAGCAGAATACTGCACACACATTATATACTTCCTGCATATCTATGGTTACCAGCAGAATACTGCACACACATTATATACTTCCTGCATATCTATGGTTACCAGCAGAATACTGCACACACATTATATACTTCCTGCATATCTATGGTTACCAGCAGAATACTGCACACACATTATATACTTCCTGCATATCTATGATTACCAGCAGAATACTGCACACACATTATATACTTCCTGCATATCTATGGTTACCAGCAGAATACTGCACACACATTATATACTTCCTGCATATCTATGGTTACCAGCAGAATACTGCACACACATTATATACTTCCTGCATATCTATGGTTACCAGCAGAATACTGCACACACATTATATACTTCCTGCATATCTATGGTTACCAGCAGAATACTGCACACACATTATATACTTCCTGCATATCTATGGTTACCAGCAGAATACTGCACACACATTATATACTTCCTGCATATCTATGGTTACCAGCAGAATACTGCACACACATTATATACTTCCTGCATATCTATGGTTACCAGCAGAATACTGCACACACATTATATACTTCCTGCATATCTATGGTTACCAGCAGAATACTGCACACACATTATATACTTCCTGCATATCTATGGTTACCAGCAGAATACTGGACACACATTATATACTTCCTGCATATCTATGGTTACCAGCAGAATACTGCACACACATTATATACTACCTGCATATCTATGGTTACCAGCAGAATACTGCACACACATTATATACTTCCTGCATATCTATGGTTACCAGCAGAATACTGCACACACATTATATACTTCCTGCATATCTATGGTTACCAGCAGAATACTGCACACACATTATATACTTCCTGCATATCTATGGTTACCAGCAGAATACTGCACACACATTATATACTTCCTGCATATCCATGGTTACCAGCAGAATACTGCACACACATTATATACTTCCTGCATATCTATGGTTACCAGCAGAATACTGCACACACATTATATACTTCCTGCATATCCATGGTTACCAGCAGAATACTGCACACACATTATATACTTCCTGCATATCCATGGTTACCAGCAGAATACTGCACACACATTATATACTTCCTGCATATCCATGGTTACCAGCAGAATACTGCACACACATTATATACTACCTGCATATCCATGGTTACCAGCAGAATACTGCACACACATTATATACTTCCTGCATATCCATGGTTACCAGCAGAATACTGCACACACATTATATACTACCTGCATATCCATGGTTACCAGCAGAATACTGCACACACATTATATACTTCCTACATATCCATGGTTACCAGCAGAATACTGCACACACATTATATACTTCCTGCATATCCATGGTTACCAGCAGAATACTGCACACACATTATATACTTCCTGCATATCTATGTTTACCAGCAGAATACTGCACACACATTATATACTTCCTGCATATCCATGGTTACCAGCAGAATACTGCACACACATTATATACTTCCCGCATATCTATAGTTACCAGCAGAATACTGCACACACATTATATACTTCCTGCATATCCATGGTTACCAGCAGAATTCTGCACACACATTATATACTTCCCGCATATCCATGGTTACCAGCAGAATACTGCACACACATTATATACTTCCTGCATATCTATGTTTACCAGCAGAATACTGCACACACATTCTATACTTCCTGCATATCCATTGTTACCAGCAGAATACTGCACACACATTATATACTTCCTGCATATCCATGGTTACCAGCAGAATACTGCACACGCACTATGTTCTATATCAGCTGTAGTCAACTGGCAGGCCCCGGTCGGCCTTAGTGTAGTGACCTGGGTGCCACTGCGTGGGTTTCCATTGTGCCGCTAGCGTGACGGTGCTTTCAATTCAGTGCCTGCTTACGTCCAAGTGCTCTTTCACCTGTGTGCACTCACTTTTTGAGCTCTCCTAGGAACACTCGGACAGCTTTTTAGTTCTGCCTGTGACATTGTTGGACCGGTCACCAGCGAGTTCTCCTCACTGCAGAAAGGACCAGTGTTGGTATTTTTGTAAGGTCCCTTGGTGTATATGTGTGTGTTTTCTGAAAATGACGTGAGTTTTTCTGATTGGTCTGTGTGGTGTGTATAATTGTGGTTTTGTTTAATTGTTATGTTTTATGTGTGTGTTAATGATCTGTGTGCATGTATCATTAAAGTTTTATATTGATATTCAAGTGACAGGTGATCAGCTAATTGCTATAAGGGTGGGGTGATGACACTGATTGTGGAGGAGGGGGATACTGCTGACCATTCTGGGGGGAGAGGAATGTACAGCTGACCATTGTGGGGAAAGAGTAGGATAAAGCTGACCATTCCCAGGAAGAGGGGGGCTAACTATTTTGGTGAAATAAGGCTGGCCATTGTGGGTAGGGGGAACTTGCTGGTCCTTGTTGGGGGGGCTGACCATTTAGGAGGATAGGACTGAACCCTCACCTAACCTTCCCCCACCACTGCTGGCCTGCAAACCTCACTTGACCCCCAAACTGGGCATATTGCTTTGGAGTTCTTTACTGTTAGTGTTCAGCTCAACCTGATTTGGCTGCCCGGGTAGCCAGCATTGAAAGGCATATTGCTGCGTCTGGTCCGCGTAAGGCTCCTGCCAAGCGGCGGCATCTGGCACCCGGTGTTACTCTCTTTCCTGTGGAAGCTGAGGAGTTTTTTGATATTACTGGATATACCCCCCTGGAAGAAGGGGGAATTAGTCTCTGATTCAGAATCATCTGAGGATCAGCCTAGGGGTTATGCTGAGTCTGGGTCTGACCCATGGGCTTCAGATGATACTGATAGACTTTTGGCTCACATTTTTTAAGTGCTCTGTATCTCTCCTCCTGCCGTGGCCCCGCAGCAGCAGGGAGAGCTGTTTCATACTGTTAAACCACGCTTGGAATTTCCTGAACTAACTCACTTTAATAATCTAGTGTTCAAAGAGTGGGAACGGCCTAGCCGGCTTCCCGGGGTACCAAAGAGTTGGGATTAGCGGTATCCCTTCCCTGCTGAAATGGTTAAAAGGTGGTCATGTCCTCCCGAGGTGGATGCTCCAGTTCTGGGGTTGTCTAACACATCCATCATGCATTCCCCTGACTCTACTACACTGAGGGATGGGGAGGACAGGCGCATTGATCAGCTGGCTTGCCATGCCTTTGCCTGTGTGGGGACCGCGCTCCGTCCGGTCTGTGCCTCTGCTATTACGGCTGTTGCTATTAAAAGCTTGCTCAGGGGTCTCTTAGATGGGGCCCCTGACGATGCTCGTAGTGAGTATAGAGCTCTTCTGTGTTGTGAGGAATTTGTTGCATATGTTCTCTCTGCCTTGGATGATACCATTAGAATGTGTGGCAGGGCTTCTGCCTTGTTGGTGGCAATACGCCGCTCGGTCTGGCTGCGCCAGTGGGCAGCAGACAACGCTGCTAAGAAGGCTCTCACTGGGTTTACCTTCAAGGGGCTGCGCCTCTTTGGGGAACGTTTGGACTTGTTTGCTAAAGGAGGCAGGTTACCTCAGCGTAAAAGGCAGCCCCGGTCCTTTCGGGGTTCAGGTGCCTTTTCTCCTTCCTTCAGGGGCTCCAGAGTTGGACAGGGAGCTTCATTTGCTGGAGCCCGTGGAGATTTTTGGGGCAGGGGCAGAGGACATGGCTGCCCTGGCCCCACCTGGGGTCCCAAGCCTAAGTCCTCCCCCCAAGCCCCCTCAGTCATGAAGGGGCGCCCTCACCCATCTGGGTGGGGGGACGGCTTCGGATCTTGGCTCATGTCTGGAGGCGTCATGTCTCAGACCGGTGGATTCAGGAGGTAGTGTCCTCCGGTTACAAGATAGTTTGCAGCCTGGCCTCCCACAAGATTCATCAAATCTCGGTTAGCTCAAAACCCCCTGTCGGCTCAGGGTCTGTCCCTGGCTGTCCAAGGCCTTCTGGAACTAGGTGTCATCTGCCGGGTGCCTTTGAAGGAAAGGGGCAAAGGCTATTATTCCAATCTTTTCATTGTTCCCAAAAAGGATGGGTTTTTCAGACCTATCCTGGATTTAAAGCTTCTCAACAAATTTGTCAGATTCAGACACTTTCGCATGGAGACTCTGCGCTCAGCTGTGACTTTCCTACACCCAGGGGACTTCATGACCTCTGTAGACATCAAGGATGCTTACCTTCACGTACCTATCTTTTTCCAGTTCATCAGAGATTCCTCAGGTTCTCTCTGGAGGATCAGCACTACCAATTTGTGGCCTTGCCCTTCGGTCTCACCTCGGCTCCCAGGGTATTCACCAAGGTGCTGGCAGGAGTGATGGCCCTGCTGAGATCTCAGGGCATTCGCATTCTTCCCTACCTGGACGACATGCTTATCGCTTCTCAGTCCTTCCAGCATGCAGAGCTGGATACTCAGCGGGTGGTGTCCACACTGAAGTCATTCGGCTGGGTGATCAACCACCCCAAATCTTCCCTGTCTCCTTCCAGGGTGAAGTCTTTTCTGGGCATGATTCTGGATTCAGCTCAGGTCAAGATCTTTCTTCCTCAGCAGAAGGTGGAGGTCCTTCAAGAGACAGCTCAGCTCCTGCTGTCTTGTTCTCATCCATCCCTCAGGCAGGGAATGCAGCTGGTGGGCCTGATAGTGTCCTGCTTCGAGGCGTTTCCATATGCTCAGTTCCACATGAGGCCTCTTCAGCTTCACCTCTTGTCAGTATGGGATCGGGACCCTGTGTCCCTGGATCAGGTGTTTGTCTTGTCCCCTCTGGTCAGGCGGTCTCTATTGTGGTGGCTGGACTCAAAGAACCTGCTGGGGGCAGGTCCTTTCTGGCCCCCTGCTGGGAGACTGTCACCACGGATGCCAGCCTGACAGGTTGGGGGGGATTCTGGAAGTCCCTGAAGTTCCAGGGTCAGGGCCCCCTCAGGAGGCCCATGCCCCTATCAACATTCTGGAGTTGAGGGCGATCAGGTTGGTTTTTGCCCACTTAACCTCACAACTGAGGGGTCGGGCTGTTCAGGTCAGCTCGGACAACCAGACGGCGGTTGCCTATATCAATCATCAGAGAGGGACCCGGAGCAAGAGGGCCCTCAAGAAAGTGTCCCTGATACTGTCCTGGGCGGAGGAAAATGTTCTCTGCATCTCAGCTGTGTACATCCCGGGGGTGGAGAATCTGGAGGCAGAGGGGACCTCTCGTCTGGGAGAATGGTCCCTCAGCAGCAGGGTGTTTCGCTCCCTGTGCCACCGCTGGGGTCAGCCGGATGTGGATCTGTTTGCGTTCCGTCACGATCACAAGCTTCCAGTCTTTGTCTCTCTGTCCCAGGATCCTCTGGCCTTAGCCACGGATGCCCTGGCAATGTCTTGGACGAGGTTCCAGCTCCTGTATGTGTTTCCCCCGGTTTCCACTGCTGGGCAGGGTGTTGCGCAAGATAGTTCAGGAAGGGGTGCCAACCATCCTGGTGGCCCCCTGTTGGCCAAGAAGAGTGTGGTTCGCAGACATCGTGCAGTTGGCAGTAGATCAGTACGCCCTGCCACGGGTTCCATATCTGCTCACTCAGGGACACCTACCCACCCCAATTTACAAACGCTGTCTTTGACGGCCTGGCTGTTGAAACCTCCTTCTTGATGGAAAAAGGGCTGCCTGCCTCAGTGGTGAATACCATGATCAGGGCTAGGAAGAGGTCCTCTTCTTCAATCTACAGGGTTTGGCGTACTTACATTGACTGGTGCGAGTCCCACTTGCTTCCCTGTCGTGTGTTTTCTATTCCTAGGATTCTGGAGTTTCTCCAACATGGTTTGGATCTGGGTCTTCAGCTCAGTACTCTGAAAGGCCATGTGTCTGCTTTGGCTATTTTCTTCCAGAGATCCTTTGCTCAGGGGGTCAAGACCTTTTTCCAGGGGGTTACTCACATGCGTCCCCCACATAAGCCTATGTTACCAGTCTGGGACTTGAACTTGGTCTTATCTGCCCTGCAGAGGTCTCCTTTTTGAGCCCTTGCAAGGGGCTCCCTTGTCCATTTTCACGCTTAAGGTGGTCTTTTTGGTGGCTATCACTTCTGTTAGGCGTGTTTCTGAGTTGGCGGCGCTTTCCATCAAGCCTCCTTATTTTGAGTGACACCGGGATAAGGGGGTGTTTCGTTTTTAAGCCAGATTTTCTGCCTAAGGTTGTTTTCTGCCTTTCATCTCAATGAGGACATTGTTTTGCCTTCTCTGTGTCCTAATCCCAGGAAGGGAAGGGTTTTGCATTCTCTGGACGTAGTCAGAACTCTGAAGTTCTATTTGGTGGCTACTGAATCCTTCAGGAGGACTGATGCTCCTTTTGTGCTTCCGTCTGGACCTAAGAAAGGTCTGGCTCCGGCTAAGACCACGATCAGCAAGTGGATACGTCAGGCTGTGATTCAGGCCTACTCTGCTAAGGGGAAGGAGCCTCCCTTCCGCCTTACTGCTCATTCTACTTGTGCTATTGGTGCCTTTTGTTTTTTTTAGCACCAAGCTTCTGTTGAACAAGTTTGTAAGGCTGCTACTTGATCTTCTGTTCATACTTTTTCTAAGTTTTACAAGGTTGATGTTAAGGCCTCAGCTGATGCTGCTTTTGGTCTCAAAGTTCTGCAGGCGGCAGTGGTTTAAACTGTCTGCTGTTACTTTTGGGGATCCCACCCTACCTTACGGACACTGCTATTGGATGTCCCCAAGTGTAAGGAATATCTTCTGGAACAGGACGTGCTGTATACTTATAATAATACAATTCTGTGATTACTGACCTGTAGAATTGGTATTATATGTATACAGCACGTCCTGTTCCACCCCACCCTTATCATTATCTTGAGTTACCACTTTATGGTGATTGTTCTTATGTTCAAATTTTTTTCATATAATGGTTCTAGTTCTCCTGGTCTCATTTTAACTGCTTTTCAATACTGGGGATTTTGTGGGAGGTCCCTGGTATATATGGGGCCAGGAGGAGCCACTTTTCTGTCTCTGCAGTCCAGCGCCATCTACTGGATCAATAACCCAAGAGTAAGGAATATCTTCTGGAGCAGGACGTGCTGTATACTTATAATACCAATTCTACAGGTGAATAATCACAGAATTGTATTATAAAGTTCTTTATGTTTTTTTACTGATTTAAATTGTTTTCCCATCTTCAGTGGATTGACATTTCCAAGCAAGGCCGACCATCTTGTCAGGCTGGGATTGGCGGTTCCTCCCAGTTGTGATCTCGCCCAGCCTGCCGTTACTGGCCGTTGCCAAGGAGAGGCCACACCCCTCTCCTCGCGCCCACACTCCCCATGACACAACGCCATCACGCATGCCTGGCTTTTCCGTCAGATAAAGAACCGAAGATGTGAAGGATGACAGATGTGAGGGAAGGGGAGCGCAGACTGCAGGGAGAAAGCCAGCACACACAGGCAGCTTAAAGGTCATCCAGGCTTAAAGGCAAAGCAGCGTTGTTTTTTTGTTCTTTCTAATTATAATCCAGTTGTAGCTTTTAGATCTATTGTGCTGCCTGTTTCCCTATTGTAGAAATGGGGGTTTGACTCCACCTTGGCTTTTTCTAGATAAATGACCCTTCTGTTTTCACCAACTGAACAGGAAGAGGGTGTACATGTCCCCGCTGGGGTTGGCGTTAACCCTCTAGGTCTTTTGCCTGAGCTGTGCTTGAACAGTGAGTAAAGGAGCTGGATACCATACATGGACTGTGTGCTAGGACCTAGAGGTGTCAAGTATCGCGATATTTCATTAGGCGATACCAGAATCTATTCTTTCTCCCTAGTATCTATTCTGACCCCCCCCAACCCGCCTCCAGCGTTCACTGCATCTGTCATCGGATCGGCGAAGGACACAGAAGCTGACAATCGGAGGTGAGTAAAGAAAATTTTTTTTTTTTTTTTTTTTTATAAACAAATTTTTTCTATTTCTGGTGTTTTTATTTACTGTGAACTGGTAAGAGATCTATGTGACCCCTATACCAGTTCGCAAGGCTCTGGGTCTGGCAAGTCACAAGCAGCTAGCGGGTGACTTGCCATTAACCCCAAGCCCCCCATTACCTGCCTCCTCAAAGCCGGGGGGGGGGGCAGAAGAGCTCTTGGTCGTTAGGCTATGCCTGCTTGTAGCTTGCAGGGCCAGGGGCCAGCTCTGCACCCTGTTCTACAAGCCCCCATGGCTGGTGCCCGGGCTGGTTATGCTGGGTAAGGGGGACCTCACACCATTTTTATTGGGGGGGATTTTTAAGGGTTTTAACCCTTAAATTCCTCAAATTGCACCCCCCCCCACCCCCCCGGCCTGGGAAGGGGACCCTATGTGATTTTTAAAAATTAAAAATAAAATGTAATAAAAAAAAAATGCAATATATCATCTTTGAGACAGAATCGGGATATATTGTATCGTCATATGTATCGTATCGCCAGATTCTTGCCAAATCGCACCCCTACTAGGACCCCATACTCGCATACAAGTGACTTTTTTGCTTTTTGGCAAAAAGGGGCATTGGGTTTTAAAATGAAAGCTTTGAAGGGATTTCTTATAGGACAGGCTTCCGTTTCAGAGCCTAGAGCATTTCTGCTACCATACCCTGTCCTAGTGAAACCCATAAGGCTCTGTTCCCACCCGCGCTTTCTCTGAGTTGCAACGTAGAGGAAACATTGTACATTATTCTAGATGGGATAGTTCACATATTGCTTAAAAAAGTGTAGTAACAGCGCAGGTCGATTAATGCCATGTTGCCATAGACTTTATCATTTACTACTTGTGCAAAAAATGTTTAAAAAAAAAAAAAAAAAAAAATTTCTAAAGCACTAAAAGTGCAGCGTTTGCTTTGATACAATCCCCCTCTGGCATATTTACAAAAAGCTTGCTCTTAATGCACTGGAGAGGTGTGAAGAGAGCCTTAGAGACATGGCAGTAAGGGATTTCAGCACCTCTGTACACAGTGGCCTCCAGCTGCCTAAATGGTTACTGGGAGGGAGGGGTGGCGGTTTGGTAATGAGAGTAAGCCCTTAGGGACAGGTTTGCCCCCAATACCGTGCACCCCAGGACTTAGCTATATTGCCCGCTTTCATGCAGGATCTACCTCCAACAGGGGAAACGACACACACCTAATATTCAAGAATTTGGTAATTGGGGCCTTGCCAATCCAGTGATCACACGGTACATGCGCATCCGCAGCCGATGCATGTACCTGCTCCAGGTGCTTCTGAATGGCTGGCACGGGCATGCTTTAGCTGGAGGGACGCACCTCCAGCATTTCCTTAATCTGGATAGATTGCTGGGTGATGCAATGTATTCTCATTGATTGGTGTCACCCAGCAATCCATTCTGATACAAGAAAGACCTGTGCATGCGCTATGTGATTGCTGGCCGAACAGGAGGGCATGTGTCACATACACGGGCATCCCTTAATGGACGATTTAAAGTAGACCATTTTCCAGGATTTTTACTATCCTGGTTGACAGGTCCTTGTCTCTGGGGCATCCCGATTTGGCAGATCTCCCACACCGCTTACAAGCTGTAACCCGGACCCTGAAGTCTAAATCTCTACCAGGGCGAGATTACAGCTTATCTCTGGGGCATTTTTATTTGGGATGCCTGCGTCCGCTGTGCTCCTTCATCTAATCTAAGCATATGATAAAGGTTGCCAGCAGCGGCGTGCAGTGCAGGAGAGTGGCCAGCCGGATGTGCCTTGTAATCCATTCATTTAGCCCTCTATGCCCAGACATTAAAGCGAACTTTCACCCTAAATAAAAGCATATCTTATGTTTCCCACACCCTGTACATACAGATTTGCCACATTAAAAATCATCCTACTTGCATGTACTGCATTTTCTGAGCCTTTAATCATCAAAGATGGCGGCTCACGGAGCACCAGGCAGCCTGCAAACAGTGTCTTCTGACTGTGTTGCTCTGCATTCTGGGATTGCTGTCCTTTTCCTGACCCCAGCTCTGCTCTGTCTGTGCAAAGCACAGATAAAACCCCGCCCCCTGCACTTTATCCCGCTCTCCTCAGTATGTGATGCTTCTGAGTCGGCGGCGCCCATATCCTAGATACCTGTACAGAGTTGCAGCCCGGTTGGGGAAAGAATTAGTGACTAAAAACTTAAAATGTATTAATTTTAGATGCTGGGGAATAGTTTTTTTAATGGTTTGGGCTTTTCATTAAATCATGCTGAAGGTCCGGTTTAATATGTACTGCTGTGAGTGAGTGAATGGGTGATCCACAGGGTTTCATATAAAGGGGCATCCTAAATCAGATTGCCTCTTTAAAGCGGACCAAAACCCAAGTGATTGTGAATCATGGCTTGTGGCCCACAAAAAGCTTATGCATTGGTTGCTATTTTTAAATAGCAATAAATGAAGTGGTTACAAAGTAAAACTCCTATAAAAGGGCAATTCCACACTAAGTTTTAATAACCCCCAACCCCCCGGTCCGGATGTCAGACTCACGGTGGGTTATTTTGTGCCCCTCCACTACTGATGCCTGCTGGGGAGGCAATTACAGGCCTGCTCTGGTGTGATGACTCTCTGGGGCCCAACAACATTCACAGCAGAAGCGCTGGAGGAAGCTGTGTAATGGCTCCCCCCGCTGGCTTCTCCACAGCCTTGGATCACTGACAGTGGTTACCTTGACAACCATACTTCTCGGGTGGGGTGCCTTTAAGAAATCGACCAGAATGGTAAGTGATCATGGCGCAGGTTAACCCTTTACTTACCACAAATATAGCAATCCTTACCGTGACCAAACGTAATCGAAGGAGCAATGAAAATACAAAGCAACATAGCTGTTGTTCATAGCAACAGCCAGGTTTCTATGGTCCCTGCATTAAAACCATCCAGCTAGCGGAACAGAGACGAATACGAGGGGCAGGCTTTCATTGTACCATTCTGCTTTTACAGGGGATGGCTGCCGAGTTTGTAATTACTTATCACGTAAAAGGCATTTTTTTTTTAAATGTAACCTATTTCCTCTATTACGTGACTACTCCACTAGAGGGCGCAGTGCATGAGCCAGCCTGTGCTGGAATAATAAAGTGGCTGTAGGCACAATTTTTGTAATCATTCATTTTAATAAGCCTTCAAATAGTCCACTCTTTGCTAGTGAGAATTTCCGCCCCTTTGCTTTCGTTTTTCCTGCAAATCTGGCTGCAGTTTACAGTTCTATGCTGCAGCATGTTCAGGGGTTCAGGGTATTCGGCTTACTAAGTGAACAGACAGCTGATCAGCTTAGTAAAAACAGAATGAAACGCGAGCTGCTGATTGGCTGGCAGCCTCTCATTTGCCCTTGGATCACTGGAGAGGTGAGTTTACACAATGATCTTGGGATTTCACACAGCAGGGCAAATTGGGATGGCCCGCTAGAGAGGAACAATACCCTCACTGGTCAAAATCTCTGGTGGTCGTCCCTTTTTAAATCTGAATAAAACCCACCCAGTCGGTCCTGGAATCTTAAAATATTTCAGGTTTGGCCACTGGGGCATCCCGAATTGTTATGCTTAGATGTGTGAAGCCTTCCCCTGCTCCAACGGCACATGCGTGAGCTCTCTTCCAATAGGCGCCATCTGCCATGACTCATTCAGCAAATAGCTCTCATGGTTGTGAATGGGGAGCGTGCGCTGCGGCATCTCCGGCGGCGTGCGTGAGCTCTCGCCTCAGCCATTCAGAATGGCAGGCGTGGTGATGCAACAGCGTGAGCTCCTCAACCTAGTCAAGTAGAGCCTTTTGCCAAATGAGATGTTAATCATGGCAGACGGCTCTCAGACGTAAGCGCACACATGCACCGTTGGAATCGGGTAGAAGTGAATGTTATCTGCGTTCGGTATGCCCCAGGGGATGGAACAAAACCCAGGAAAGTAAGATTCCTGTCTTTTTGTTTTTTTTCCCGCTATAAGATGGTCCTGTGGTGGCAATTGTTCTGCCCTAGCCCTTGGTATCTGAAGCCAGATGCTTCCCTTCCATAGAGAATAATTGCCCTTTTGCAGCAGATGGCCACCATGGGACTCACTGTAAGGTTAGTAGGGAGCCTTGATGCCCCTCTGGCAGCCCTGATCTGAGATCTTTAAAGCAGACCAAAACCCTCATTTTTAACTAGCATCCCCTGAATTGCTCTCCCCACCTTCTTCACTCTAATCCCAGGAAATGGCTCCTGTTTTAGCTGTTAAGCTCCACCTCCTCCATTCATTGCCAGTGTTGTGTGTGGCAATGATGTAATTGCCACACCTAAGCAATGACCGATCGCCTGCCATCTCACACCGACTGACAGCAAATAAATCTGTGTTTCAGGACAATTCGAAAGACGAAAACAAGCCATTTCTAGTTTTACACCCTAATAGGGGAGTATTGGCAGGGGCTTTGGCCAAATGTATTTCACAAGTTTGGTGGGTTTTGGTCTGCTTTAAGCACTTCCATGGACTTTTTGTTAATGAGGCCTTTAACACTTTAATCCATAAGCATCCACTAGGTGGAGCAGAAGCCATACCCATAACCTAAAACCACAAAATAAATATGTCCTATAGTAATGGTCCCCAGTAGACTGTCCATTCTGCGCTGTTTTCCTGCAAAGGCTTGGTAAGATTGTAAGGCATGGGGGAAAGATTAGATTGTAATGTGTGTGGTCAGCCATAGAGGGCGCCATACGTGACCACTCCGTGAATGCCGCCTCACTGTGCGATTGCCAAGTGCTGGAGAATGATTTTCCAGACTGGCCCCCTGTGTTGAAGCAGCAGGGGTGAAAGGCAAAGCATCCATTGAAGAGTAGATCTACCTCCACATGTGTGAACCATCTGTGTTACCGGCTCTGGCCAGCCATTTATTTTTTCTCTTTTATTTTAATGCCACTCCTTGTAAACCCCGACACATTTTCTGGCAGTGTGCGCCCTCTAGTGGCCAGGACGTATTTCTGCAGTTGCTAACAGTCGGCACAGGTTTGTTTTAAAGTGGACCAATCACCAGGATTTCGACTATCCTGGTAATTGGTCTCTGCCCTTGGGAATCCTAATGTAGGATGCCCTCCTGTGATATATCCCCCAGATCCCCCACTTTCACTCGTCCAATCAGCGCTTTATGTGGCACATACTAATGAGCAGCTGGCCACAGGGGGTGATTGGTCCACTTTAAAGAGGAACATCACCTGAGAAATTAACTTTCTTGGGTTTTGTTCCTGTGGCTAATTTGGGATGCCCCGCTGTGTGTATCCCCCCGGGATCACCTGTAAACTCACCTTTACCTTGTTCCCACAGCGCACATGCAGGGTGGAGTGAGCTCTGCCGACCGCATATCCACCCCTGCCTCAAGGCCAGAGCCTAGCTAGAAGTATGTTGACGATGTGCCCACCAGGGTGGAAGAGTTGAGTGGATTGGGCGATCTGGGGGTATCACACAGCACATAAAGGGGTAATCCAACCCCCCCCCCCCCCCAAGAGTCTTTTAGACTGTAGGGAGGTGTTGCTCCTCTCTAGAGAAGCCTTCTCGTATTATTAAAAGTGGACCTTCACCTTGAATAAGAGCCTCTCTTATATGTTTCCCACACCCTGTACATACAGATTGCCCACATTAAAAATCATTCTACCTGCATCTACTGCATGTTATGAGCCTTTAAACATCCAAGACAGCGGCTCATTGAGCATCAGGCAGCCTGCAAACAGGAAGTGTCTTCTGACTGTTCGAAGTACATACAAGCATCCCTTTACCTCTTCACCACAGCTTGGCGCATTTAACTTTTTTTGAAATAAGTTGGACAAATGTCTGACTATGTTGACCTCTAGTTTAGGGTTGAGTTTGGGCCTAGCAAAACCAAACCTTGATTCACAACCAAGTTAGCCTGGCCGATTGCTGGATCCAATGCTGGAAAATAGAGGAGCCAAGATCGCAAACCCATCCAAAAGGTACTGCCAAGTGCCCAGAAAGGACCGACCAGGTGTGTAATGGTTGAACACATACCGTACTCCTAATATTTACCCAGCCATCATCTCTTACTTGTAGACACCTGTTTTGGGCTAGTGGTCCTCGTCGGCACAAGACTGGATAAGGGGAGGGGGGTATTATGACTGCCTAAAAATTTGTCAAAAAGCTGAGTTTTGGTCCACTTTAAACGAGTGTTTGATTGTAGTAAATTTGCCAGAAAGGTCTAATGGAAAAAAGTACCAGCCTTTCCAAAATGTTAGTTCACTGACCTGTTTCAGAACATTCAAAATGTGGCTGCTGTGGGCAGGATGTTCTTTCATCTGTTTGGAAAGCGGTTCTGGTGGATGAGGTGTTGCTTGATCTTTCGGTTTAGCAGTGTGGAGGAGTGACGGGTTAGAGTCGTTCTCCACAAGGAATTACATCTGGATTAAATCAGAGGAGCCCATCTGTGTCTGTGTGTCGTCGTCCAGACCTTCCTCATATTGGAAAAAGGAACGTCCAGAAATTCACAAATATTTAGGCTTATTTGGGGCTTTCCCTGGCTCTGTGGGGCATTAATGAGTTGTCCTAATCAATAAATGGTACGAAAATGTGAGAATTCTCTCCTAGCTTCAAGTTAAACCCCTGGCAGAGAAGCACCCTACCCCAACCCATGTCGCAAGTTGATCGCCCGGCAGATGCACCTGACCTCCAAACCTGGCAGAGAAGCTCCCAAACCATGCCTCAAGTTGAACCCCCTGGCAGAGAAGCCCCAACCCATCCCTCAAGCTGAATCCCTTGGTAGAGAAGCCCCCAAGCCATGCCTTAAATGGAACCAGTGGCAGAGAAGCCCCCACCCATCCCTCAAGCTGAACCCCTGGCAGAGAAGCCCCCAAGCCATGCCTAAAATGGAACCCCTGGCAGGGAAGCCCCAAGCCATGCCTAAAATGGAACCCGTGGCAGGGAAGCCCCCAAGCTATGCCTGAAGTTGAACCCCTGGCAGAGAAGCCCCCCCAAGCCATGCCTAAAGTTGAATCCCTGGCAGAGAGGCCCCCAAGCCATGCCTCAAGTTAAATCCCTGGCAGAGAAGCCCCCAAGCCATGCCTCAAATGGAACCCCTGGCAGAGAAGCCCCAACCCATGCCTCAAGTTAAACCCCTGACAGAGAAGCGCCCGATCCATAACCCATGCCTCAAGTTACAGGCATGTAGAGATATTCCAAGTATACAGCACGTCCTGCTCCAGAAGATTCCTTACACTTGGGTAATACATCCACAAGATGGCGCTGGACTGCAGAAAACAGCTTATGGTTCCTCCCGGCCCTATATAAGCCAGGGACCTCCCACAAATTCCCCGGTTCTTATCTGCAGTCTGGGCTGCGAAGAATAGAAGATGGCTCTTTATGCTGCGCAGGTGAGCGGGGCTATTAGCCTGCGGCCCTGTAGGACTATTCCCACCCGTTCCGAACCCACCGCCTCCCAGCTTAGGCTGCACTGGTTCGGGTTAAGGTAGGAAGCACCGGGGTCAGGTGCTAAGAATTGCTGCTCCAACCGCAGTCTCTGTCTTAAAGGGTAGGCGGTATAGGCCCGTGGTGAGCCTTATGGGATGCCCCTCCCGCTCTCTGGGGTCCCCCTTTACTCCCTGTCCCCTTAGTTGGGCCCCTTTCTTAGGTTGGCTGCTGCTCCCCTGCCTCGCTCTCCCTGGGGACATCTCCGGGGGGGGGGGGGGTTGTGTGTATGTGTGCTGCGGCAGCCAATGAAGGTTGTGGAATTGCTTTCTCTTAGATCCGCTTCATGTGTTTTGTCTTATTGCGGCGACATCGCCTCAGGGCTTTGTCGCACCATCATTGGCTGGCTCAGTCACGTGCCCCTGTGGGGTGGCCTTTTGATTTATTTTCAGTGTTTGCTTATGAGGTTTTCTGCTTATTTCAAACTTTTTGTGCTTTCTCCCGGTCCTCTCCCGTTGGTTTAGCGTTAATCCTATATTGGAGGGCTATTGTATTTATATATCTCCCACTTCCCTAGCGGGCTCTTGGGGCATCCCGGGTAGCTATATTAGCTTTAATTCCATATTGGCCTGCGGTGCCACATTAATCGCCATATGGAGGTTTCTCAGGATAATGTGCTTGCCCGGCTATGTGTTGCGTGTGGGGTATCCCCTATAAGTGATGACTTCAGGGTGTGTGTACCCTGCACCCAGCAGTTGCTTGCGCTGCAGTCTGGGTTCCCTGTGGCTGGGCCTGCGCCCCCTCTGGCTTCGCCTACCCCCCCCACGCTTACATATGACTCCTAGTGAGGTGCATACCAGTGGGGAGTCTCAACCTGATTTGGCTGCACGGGTGGCCAGCATTGAAAAGCATATTGCTGGGTCTGCCCTGCGTAAGGCTTCTGCTAAGAAGCAGCATTTATCACGCGCTGTTTCTCTTTCCAGTGGAGGCCGAGGAAATATTTGACGTTCCCGGTTATACTCCCCTGGAGGAGGGGGAATTATTTTCTGATTCGGAATCATCTGAGGAACAGCTTAAGGTTTATGGTGATACCGGGTCTGGGGCTGACCTATGGTCCTCAGATGACACTGACAGGCTTTTGGCTCATATTTTTGAGGTGCTCTGTATTTCCCCTCCTGCCGTGGCTCCGCAGCAGCAGGGTGAGCTTTTTCATACAGCTAGACCACGCTTGTTTCCTGAACAAACTCACTTTAATAATCTGGTGCTCAAAGAATGGGAACGGCCTAGCAAGCTTCCTGGGGTGCCAAAGAGTTGGGATAAGAGGTATCCCTTTCCTGCTGAGGTGGTTAAGCGTTGCTCATGTCCTCCCGAAGTGGATGCACCTGTTCTGGGGCTGTACAATACTTCCGTCATGCATTCCCCTGGCACTACTACTCTGAAGAATGGTGAGGACCGGTGCATGGACCAGCTGGCTTGCCATGCTTTTGCCTGTGTGGGGACCGCACTGCGCCTGGTTTGTGCTTCTGCCATTACAGCTGTTGCTATTAAAGGCTTGCTCAAGAGTCTCTTAGATGGGGCCTCTGATGACGCGGGAGGAGAAGTGTACAGTTCTCTCCTGCTTTGCTATGAATTTGTTGCATACGTTCTGTCTGCTATGGATGATATCATCAGAATGTGTGGGAGGACATCTGCTCTGCTGGTGGCTATACGCTGCTCTGTCTGGCTGTGTCAGTGGGTAGCTGATAACGCTGCTAAGAAGGCTCTCACTGGCTTTCCCTTTGAGGGGCTGCGCCTCTTTGCTGAACGCTTGGACTTGTTTGCTAAGGGCGGTAGGTTGCCTCAACGTAGGAGGCAGTCCCGGTCCTTTCGGGGTACAAGTGCCTTCCTTGCTTCCGTGGTTCCAGAATTGGGCGAGAAGTCTCCTTTGCTGGGGCCCGCAGAGATTTTTTGGGAAGGGGCAGAGGATGTGGCCGCCCCGGCCCCTCCTGGGGTCCCAAGCCTAAGTCCTCCCCCAAGCACCCTCAGGCATGAAGGGGCGCCCTCACCCATCCGGGTGGGGGGGCGGCTTCGGCTCTTTGCTCACGTCTGGAGGCTCCACGTCTCAGACCGGTGGATTCAGGAGGTAGTGTCCTCCGGTTACAAGATAAAGCTTGCAGCCTGGCCACCCCCAAGATTTATTAAATCCTGGATGGCTCAAAACCCCCTGTTTGCTCAGGGTCTGTGCCTTGCTGTTCAAAACCTTTTGGAGTTGGAGGTCATCTGCCTGGTCCCTTTCAGGGAAAGGGGCAGAGGCTTCGATTCCAATCTTTTCACTGTCTCCAAAAAGGACGGGTCCCTCAGACCCATCCTGGATTTAAAGCGTCTCAACAAGTTTGTCAGATTCAAGCATTTTCGCATGGAAACCCTGCGCTCTGCAGTCAATTCACTGCGCCCCGTGACTTCATGACATCTGTAGACATCAAGGATGCTTACCTTCATGTACCAATTTTTCCAGGTCATCAAAAATTGCTCAGGTTCGCTCTGGGAGATCAGCACTATCAGTTTGTAGCCTTGCCTTTCGGTCTTACCTCGGCTCCCAGGGTTTTCACCAAGGTACTGGCGGGAGTAATGGCTCTACTGAGATCTCAGGGCATTCGCATCCTTCCTTACTTGGACGACATTCTCATCACTTCTCAGTCTTTCCAGCAGGCAGAGCTGGATACCCAGAGGGTGGTGTCCACACTGGAGTCTTTCGGCTGGGTGATCAACCACCCCAAGTCTTCCCCGTCCTTGGTGAGGTCCTTTCTGTGCATGACTCTGGATACGTCTCAGGTCAAGATCCTTCTCCCTCAGCAGAAGGTGGAGTGTCTTCAAGCTCAGGCCCAGCTTCTTCTGTCTTGTCCTCATCCCTCCATACGACAGGGGATGCAGCTGGTGGGCCTGATGGGGGTCTTGCTTCGAGGCGGTTCTATACGCTCAGTTTCATATGAGACCTCTTCAACTTCACCTCTTTTCAGTATGGGATCGGGACCCTGTGTCCCTGGATCAGGTGTTTGTTCTGTCCCCTCTGGCCAGGCGGTCTCTCTTGTGGTGGCTGGACTCAAGGAACCTGTTGGTGGGCAGATCCTTTCTGACCCCTTGCTGGGAGACAGTCACCACGGATGCCAGTCTGACTGGTTGGGGGGGCTTCTGGAAGTCTCTGCAATTCCAGGGTCAGTGGGGTCCTCAGGAGGCCCACACTCCTATCAACATTCTGGAACTAAGGGCGATAAGGTTGGTTCTCGCTCAATTGACTCCACACCTTCGGGGTTGGGCTGTTCAGGTCCGCTCGGACAACCAGACAAATCAATCATCAGGGAGGGACCCGGAGCAAGAGGGCCCTCAAGGAAGTGTCCCTGATTCTGTCCTGGGCGGAGGAGAATATCCCCTGTCTCTCAGCTGTGTACATCCCGGGGGTGGAGAATCTGGAGGCAGAATCCCTCAGCAGGGGGATGTCTCATCTGGGGGAGTGGTCCCTCAGCAGCAGGGTGTTTCACTCCCTGTGCCACCGTTGGGGTCGGCCGGATGTGGATCTGTTTGCGTCCCGTCACAATCACAAGCTTCCAGTCTTTGTCTCTCTGTCCCAGGACCCTCTGGCTTTGGCCATGGATGCACTAGCAATGTCTTGGAAGAGCTTTCAGCTCCTTTGTGTTTCCTCCGTTCCCTCTGCTGGACAGGGTGCTGCGCAAGATCTCCCAGGAAGGGGTGCCAACCATTCTGGTGGCCCCCCGTTGGCCAAGAAGAGTGTGGTTCGCAGACATCGTGCAGTTGGCAGTAGATCAGTATGTCCTGCCCAAGGTTCCAGATCTGCTCACTCAAGGACAGCTACGCCATCCCAATTTACAAACGCTAGCTTTAACGGCCTGGCTGCTGAAACCTCCATCTTGATGGAAAAGGGGCTGCCTGCCTCTGTTGTTGATACCATGATTAGGGCTAGGAAGAAGTCCTCGTCATCCATGTACTATAGGGTATGGCATACTTACATTGACTGGTGTGAGTCTAGGTCGCTTCCCTGTCGGGTGTTTTCTATCCCCAGGATTCTGGAATTTCTGCAACATGGTTTGAATTTGGGTCTTCAACTTAGTACCCTCAAAGGTCATGTCTCAGCCTTGGCTCTTTTCTTCCAAAGATCTTTTGTCAATCATCGTCTGGTTAGGACATTTTTTCAGGGGGTTACTCACGTGCATCCTCCTCGTAAGCCTATGTTACCAGTCTGGGATTTGAACTTGGTATTATCGGCCATGCAGGGTTCTCCCTTTGAGCCCTTGCATGCGGCCCCTTTGTCTATTTTGACGCTTAAGGTAGCCTTTTTGGTGGCTATCACTTCTGTTAGGCGTGTTTCTGAGTTGGCAGCGCTTTCTATCAAACCTCCTTACCTTGAGAGACACCAGGATAAGGTGGTGTTTCGTTTTAACCTTAGGCAGAAAGTCTGGCTTATGTCTGCTTTTCATCTCAATCAGGACATTGTCTTGCCTTCTCTGTGCCCTAATCCTAGTAATTCTAAGGAGCAGGTTTTACATTCTCTCGATGTGGTTCGAACCCTGAAGTTCTATTTGGTGACTACTTTCTTTTTGTTCTCCCTTCTGGGCCTAAGAAGTGTTTAGCTCCTGCTAAGTCCACCATCAGCAAGTGGATCCGCAAGATATCTACTGCCACAATTTTTCACTGCACCTGTATATTGTTTAGGTTATATTGCTTAATTTACTGTATTGTCTGCATATACTTGTGTTCCTTTGTACAGACTTGTAGCTTCTGAGGAAGTCTAGTGTGAAGAGTGAAATGCATTGAGTGTATTACTCGCCTATGTTCAAGAATTTGCTAGTAAGCTAGAAATTTAAGATGCCTTTCCAAGCTCCTTGCAATCCTAAGAATAGGATGGATATGCTCTGTCAATGAATTAATGGCCATTTTATTATGTTTGTTTGTTTTTTTCAATAAATTCTCTCATCGGTCTAGTCCAAGCCCTCGTTTTTAAAGTGGACCAGAATTTTCTTTATTGCATGGCACGCCCGCTTCGGTATTCATAACAGTTGGGTTATTCGGCGCAGTGGTACTGCAGAAAAGCTGTGACTTCTCCCGGCTCCCTATAAAAACGGGCTTAACCATAGAGTTCCCAGTGTTTCCTCTGCAGTGAACTGCGAAGTTAGCAGATGGCTCTCTCCCACAGGTGAGCGGGGCAAACGAACCTGCAAGTCTATTTCCACCCGTTTCTGGACCCTCACTGCCTCCCAGCCTTGGCTGACAGATCGGGTGAAGGTAGAAGAGCACTAGGGTCAAGTGCTCCTGGAGCGCAGCTCCAAGCCGCAGACCCTGTAACACAAAGGGTAGCCGGCCATAGGCTTTATGGTGAGCCTATTAGGGATGCAGAGTTTCTGTCCTACCTTCTGAGGGGGTAAGTAGTTTGGGGACTGTGTCTTCTCTTTTTCCTTTGTGTCCTTTTGGGGGCCCTTCGGGGCAAGCACGGCTGTGCTCCCATGTGTGGGGTATCCCCTGTGAGTAACAGTGTCACGGTGTGCATGCCGTGCGCTGAAAGTGTCCTTGCGCTTCAAGCTGGTTTGCCTGCTGTGCTTCCCAGCTCTGCGCCTCACTCGGCTTCACCTACTCCCCTGCTCCTGCAATTGGGCCCCAGTGAGGGAAATGTTGGCAGGGAGTCACATTCTGATTTGGCTCTGCGGATGCCTAACATTGAAAAACAGCTTGCCAGGAATGCTCCTAGGAAGGCCTTTGGCAGGAAGAGACACCTGGACCCCAGGCCTGCTCCCCTTACTGAGATGTATGTGGGGGTTGATGAGCTTGGTGACTGTCACCCCCTTGAGATGGGGGAGCTCTCCCAGGATTCTAACTCCTCTGGCAACCAGCAGGAGGGTTGCGATAGTGACCTGCGTCCAGAGAGGAATCGTGGTACCCTGAGGACACTGATAATCTGCTGTCACATATTTTTGAAATTTTGCACATTGCTGCCCCTGAGGTAGCTAAAAGAAAGCAGGGGGAGCTTTTTCGCCCTGAGCAGGAACATTTTACCACCTTGGAATGGGAACGTCCTAACAAGTTGTCTGTGGTGCCCAAGGGTTTGGATAAAAGATATCCCTTTCCCGTTGATCTTGTTAAGAGGTGGTCTTTTCCCCTTGAAGTGGACGCTTCCGTGCTAGGCTTGTCCAATACTTCCTTCATGCCTTCCCCTGACACTACCCCTCTGAGGGACAGAGAGGACCGGCGCATAGATCAAGTGGCCTGCCATGCTTTTACCTGTGTGGGGGCTGGCTTGCGCCCTGTATGTGCTGCCGCCATTACTGCTATTGCCCTTAAGAAACTGCTTAAGCGTCTCATTGATGGCACAACAGCTGGTAGTGTGGGGGAAGAATATAGGACTCTGATTGCACTGATTTTGTGGCCTTTATCCTTACTGCTATGGATGATGCTGTGCTCTTGGTGGCTATGCGCCGCTCGGTCTGATTGCGCCAGTGGGCAGCTGACGCTGCGGCTAAGAAAGCTCTCGCTGGCCTCCCCTTCATGGGGCTGTGGCTGTTTGGGGAACGTCTTGATGTTCTAGCCAAGGATGGGAGGCTGCCTGTGCGTAGGAGGCAGTCTCGGCCCTTTCGGGGGTCCTCTGCCCTCCTCCCTTTCTTTCCCATTCCCAGAGGGGGCCGTGGCTACCTCCTCTCCAGTGGTCGCAGAGATTCTTGTGGCCGTGGCAGAACCTGTGGTCGTCCCGGTCTCTCCTGGAATCCTAACCCCAAACCCTCTCCCAAGCCCCCTCAGGCATGAAGGGGCGCCCTCACCCATCCGGGTGTGGGGGACAGCTTCGGCTCTTTGCTCACGTCTGGAGACTTCATGTCTCAGACCGGTGGATTCAGAAGGTTGTGTCCTCCGGTTACAAGATAGTTTGCAGCCTGGCCCCCTCCAAGATTCATCAGATCCCGGATGTCTTTAAACCCCCTGTCCGCTCAAGGGTTGCTTCTGGCTGTTCATTGCCTGTTAGTCCGGAGTCATTTGTTTGGTGCCTCATCAAGAAAGAGGTCAGGGGTACTATTTCAATCTTTTCACGGTCCCCAAAAAGACGGCTCTCTGAGGCCCATTCTGGATCTGAAGGGCCTCAACAAATTTGTCCGATTCAAGCATTTTCGCATGGAGACACTGCGCTCTGCTGTCAGTACCTTTCGCCCGGGCGACTTCATGACCACTGTGGACATCAAGGATGCTTATCTTCATGTGCCTATCTTCCCAGGTCATCTGAGATTTCTAAGGTTCGAGCTGCAGGATCAGCATTACCAGTTTGTGGCTCTACCCTTCGGTATCGCCTCGGCACCTTGGGTGTTCACCAAGGTGCTGGCGGGAGTGATGGCTCTGCTAAGGAACCAGGGCATCCGCATCATTCCTTTTCTGGATGACATCCTGATTGTGGCCGAGTCTTTTCCTCAGGCCGAGCGGGACACTCAAATGGTGACATCCACTCTGGAGTCTTTCGGCTGAGTGATCAACTATCTCAAGTCTTCTCTGTCCCCGTCATTAGTGAGGACCTTTCTGGGCATGACTCTGGATACCTCTCAGGTCAAGGTGTTCCTTCCTCAGCAGAAGGTGGAGGGTCTTCAGCTGCAGGCTCGGACTCTGCTGTTGTGTCCTCATCCTTCCATCCGTCAGGGGATGCAGTTGGTGGGCCTGATGGTGTCCTGCTTCGAGGCATTCCCATTTGCTCAGTTTCACATGAGACCTCTTCAGTTGCACCTCTTGTCAGTTTGGGATCGGGACCCCGTGTCCCTGGATCAGGAATTTGTTCTGTCTCCCCTGGCCAGACAGTCTCTCTCGTGGTGGCTGGACTTAAGGAACCTTCTGGGGGGCAGGTCCTTCCTGCCCCCGTGCTGGGAAACGGTCACCACTGATGCCAGTCTGACCAGCTGGGGAGGCTTCTGGAAGTCCCTGAGGTTCCAAGGTCGGTGGGGCCCACAAGAGGCCCATGCTTCCATCAACGTCCTGGAACTGAGGGCGATCAGGTTGGTTCTTTCTCGCCTATCCACTCACCTCCGGGGTCGGGCTGTTCAGATTCGCTCAGACAACCATACGCGGTTGCCTACATCAACCATCAGGGAGGGACTCGGAGCAAGCGAGCCTTCAAGAAAGTGTCCCTGATTCTGTCTTGGGCGGAACAGCATGTTCCTGCATCTCAGCGGTCTACATCCCAGGCGTGAAGAACCAGGTGGCGGACTCCCTGAGCAGGGGGACGTCCGTCTGGGGGAGTGGTCTTGCAATAACCAGGTGTTTCTCTCCCGCTGGGGTCAGCCGGACGTGGACCTGTTTGCGTCCCGTCAAAATCACAAACTTCCCAGATTTGTCTCTGTCTCGGGATCCTCTGGCCTTCGCCACGGATGCCTTGGCAATACCTTGGACGGCGTTTCAGCTTCTCCTCCGTTTCCTCTCCTGGGCAGGGTTATGCGCAAGATAGCCCAGGAACGGGTACCAGCCATACTGGTGGCCCCTTGTTGGCCAAGAAGAGTTTGGTTTACAGACGTCGTGCGGTTGGCAGTAGACTGGCACGTCTTGCCCAAGGATCCAGATTTTCTCACCCAGGGGCAGCTAGGCCATCCCAATTTACAAACTCTGGCTTTAACGGCTTGGCTGCTGAAACTTCCATATTGATGGAAAAGGGGTTCGCCTGCTTCTGTTGTTGATACCATGATTCGGGCTAGGAAGAAGTCCTCGTCCTTTATCTATTACAGGGTCTGGCATGCTTACATTGCCTGGTGTCCTGGAGTCCAAGTCTCTTCCCTGTCGGGTGTTTTCTATTCCCAGGATTCTGGAATTCTTGCAACATGGTTTGCATCAGGGCCTTCAACTTAGTACCCTAAAAGGCCATGTTTCAGCTCTGGCAATTTTTTTCCAAAGATCTTTTGCCAATCACCGGTTGGTTAAAACCTTTTTTCAGGGTGTTTCACATGTGCGTCCACCCCGTAAGCCTTTGCTACCAGTCTGGGATTTTAATCTAGTGTTGTTTGCTCTGCAAGGGCCTCACTTTGAGCCTATCTGTGAAGCTACCTTCTCTATTCTGACTCTTAAGGTAGCCTTTCTGGTGGCTATCACTTCTGTAAGGCGAGTTTCTGAGCTAGCGGCACTTTCCATCAAACCTCCTTATTTTGAGAGACATCCGGATAAGGTGGTGTTCCGGCTCAAGCCGGACTTCCTGCCAAAGGTTGTGTCCTAATCCTGCTAATTCCAAGGAGCGGACTCTGCATTCCCTGGATGTGGTCAGGGCTCTAAAGTTTTATTTGGTCGCCACTGAGCCTATCGGGAAGTCTGATGCTCTTTTTGTTCTCAATTCTGGAGCTAGAAAGGGTTTGCCTCCGGCTAAATCCACTATCAGCAAGTGGATCCGTCAGGCGGTGGTTCAAGCCTATTCTGCTAAGGGAGAGGAACCTCCCTTTAGGATTACTGCTCATTTTTACAAGGTTGATGTTAAAGTGGACCAACACCCAGGATTTTGACTTTCCTGGGTTTTGGTCCACTTCGGTGGGCCACCCCGATCGGGGGTGCCCCGCTGTGTGAAACCCCCAAGAAAGCCCCGAAAACTCACCTGACCCCACTCCCACGTGACCACTCCAGCGAGTCACCGCCGACGGACAAGCGAGTGCGCCCGCCGCCGCCTCCCGCGCGTTACTCTTACTGGGAGCGCGCCGGCCATTCACAAACGGCTGGCGCGGGTGCGTGCCCTGCTAGAGGGATGCGCGGGAAGCGGCGGCGGCCCGCGCTGGAACGGGGAGAAGGTAAGGCTTGTGGGCTTCCTGGGGGGTTTCACCCCACGGGACATCCCGATTTCGGATGCCCCGCGGGGAGGGATCTTATAGATTCCCGGGCCTATCCCCCCTGGGTGTTGGTCCACTTTAAGGCCTCAGCGGATGCTGCTTTTGGCCACAAGGTGCTTCCGGCGGTAGTGACTTGAACTACTGGCTGTTACTCTTTGGGGATCCCACCCTACTCTGGACACTGCATTTGGATGTCCCAACTATTATGAATACCGAAGCGGGCCGTGCCATGCAATAAAGAAAAAAACTATTCTGTGAGTACTCACCTGTAGAATTGTTTTTGTTCTTGCATGGCACAGCCCGCTTCGCCGCACCCTTGTTATCGTTATTCTTGGTTGCCTAATAGGCTCACCAAAAAAGCCTATGGCCGGCTACCCTTTGTGTTACAGGGTCTGCGGCTTGGAGCTGCGCTCCAGCAGCACTTGACCCTAGTGCTCTTCTACCTTCACCCGATCTGTCAGCCAAGGCTGGGAGGCAGTGAGGGTCCAGAAATGGATGGAAATAAACATGCAGGGCCGCAGGCTTGGTTGCCCCACTCACCTGCGCAATAGGGAGAGCCATCTGCTAACTTCGCAGTCCACTGCAGAGGAAACACTGGGAACTCTATGGTTAAGCCCGTTTTTATAGGGAGCCGGGACAAGCCACAGCTTTTCGCGGAATAACCCAAATGTTATGAATACCGAAGCGGGCCTTGCCATGCAAGAACAAAAACAATTCTACAGCTGAGTAGAGTTTTTATAGGCTCTGGAGCCGGATGATTCTCTGTTCGGTTTAGGTCGCAAACACTCTGTGTTTGTGCCGGCAGCATCCCTCTGGTTGCTGCAGGGGACGTGCAGGACACCTGCAGGAGGATTGATGGCCTTCATTCAGTTTACCTATGTGCATTAATGGGTAGAGCTGAGAAAGCGGATTGAAAGTGGGCCCATGCGTCGGCTGCAGGTAAACATGGCAAACTGAGGGTTTCACACACCGGGAGCTTTGCAAATCAGGATGACCCACAGGCCTGGAACAAAACCCAGAAAAGTTAAAGGGATTGTCCAATCAAAATAATGAAAAAAAACATACTCCCAGCGCCCTATCTGTCCTCTCAAGTCCAAGATGGCATCCGTTGTCTTGACTAGTTAACACCCCCACAGCTTGCCTATTCCATTTATTGCAACGGAGTGGCGGGCCCACATGAGGCTTGGAAGGAAAAAATGGGGACTTGCACTATACCCTATTTACTCTGTAGAGGTGCCACTCCCAAATCTGCAAAAGAGCTCAATCCAGGAACAAAAAAAAACCTGTAGGGAGGCACTCTCCAATTGATCAAAAAATACATTTTTATTAATTACATATTTATAATCACTACACACAATACACTCAACATACTAAAATCCCTTTAAAAACCGCATAAATCGAACAATAACACACAGGACAAACCAACATAAAGGTTTATAGGCGATGGGGAGAGTCTAATTGATATCAAATGCCTAAATATATGTGCTAAATCATTCAACACAGTGTTCCAACAGTGCAACTAAACGTGCAAATCCTGCCTATGATCCGGATCACTATGAAATCTATTTATTTATATAGTGCAAGTGCTACCAGTCAAACAATCCATTAAGAATTAATATTCCCAAACATAACAACTCATAAACATATCGGTCTACTCTATTCACCAATTAAAGAATATGAAAATATAATCACCTGTGTATATATTAGGCATCCCAAAGGGGAACCACTTTGTTAAATGATTTAGCACATATATTTAGGCATTTGATATCAATTAGTGTGGTGAGACTCCCCATCGCCTAATGTAAATGTATTTTTTGATCAATTTATGAGTTGAGTGCCTCCCTACATGTTGTTGTATCCCCCCCACATGAGGCTTGGCACTGCTCCCTTTTTTTGTGTTTCAGTGGGACAGGTGAATGTTTTGGTTTCAACCCATAGTTCAATTAAATTCCTGCTTAAATCTACATGTATGTGACATGTATGTGTAGGTTTTTATGGTCACTGGACACGTACTATTTAAGTTATGGGTGCCAACAGGACCATTAGAGAATATAGGGCTTCATGTGCTGGTGGTACCTTTCTCCTCGCTGTGACACCCCTTACTTTACTGCTGGATAAACTTTGTTTAGAAAGAGGTTAAATCTCTACAATGTGAATTGCAGAGCCAACAAAAACCACTTGCAATGCTAATCCTAAAACTAAATGATGTTGCTTAAAGCCCAACTACAGGCGAAATCATTTCATTTTAGAATAAGTGATGGAAACTCTTTTTATGGAGGATTTTTTTAAACCTATAAAATCCTTTCATAGGTGAATCTGTATATAGAATTCTCATCATGTGACTCAGTCTCCTTGTCTGTGAGCTGTCCCAGAAGCATGCACCCCCCCCCCCCCCCCCCCCCACTCCAGTGCAGCCTCTGAGCCATGGAAATTCTGGCCATCAGCCCGAGCAGAGCCAGCAAGACAAAACCCCATTGACAAGCGAAGGAATTTGATCCCTGGATAATTTAAAAGAAGGAAGGACGGGAGTTTCTAGATCACCCCACTGCATAGAAGGGGGGGGGGGGGTGTTGCTGTGTGTAATCCAGAGACCCTCCAGGATAGTGGGGAGGCTTTCTTTTGTGATGAAAAGCACCTTTGGCATGTGTCGTGGCTTAGGCGGGATACAGTGCTTTTCAGTGATCAGAAATAGAAGAGTCTGGAAGAGAACCGCAAGCCTTCCGGTTTCTGCTAGGCCCGAGGGGCCTTCATAGTTACATAGGGCCTGATAGCACAGCAGTTGGCGGCATTGAGGGGGCAGATACATTTGGACTCACCAAGTTGCTGCATCCAGCTCTTTGTCACCCATCGGCGCACTGATATCACTTGGATGGGCTGCTCAGGGCAAACCTCAACCTCACTCTGTTCTGTCAATACTCTTCATCTTCATGAAAGACCCAAAAGCCAGAGTATCCAAGGAATGGGGGAGGCAACTTGCTTTGGGTTCTCTTCTGTTATGGGCTCAGCCACTGAGCACCAGGGGTGGCAACTTTATCACTTTACGAACAATGTCCCCCTGGAGTCAATGTTAAGACGATATCCTCATCCCTGGGGGTCTTGTGTATGCCGCATCCAGGGGATTCTGTCGTGGTCCATGCTGGTATCGCCAGAAAAGTAAGATTCCCTGTGAGCCGGGGCAGTTTCATTTAGATTAAGATTCTCAATGGAGAGTAAGACCACTGGCCTTAGAGTCTTATAGACTCAAGCCTGGTGGTTGCTCCTTTTTAATGATTGGAAAAGTCCACCCTCCCTTCAAGACCAACTTTAATTGACCTTTCATCCGCTTTCTCCCCCCACCAAAAAGGCCAGGTGGGACTTGGGGAAATGCTGGTCAATTCTGATTGGAGGTCATTCAGTAATTGACCAAATCATAATTTGCAGTATTACCGTATATACTCGAGTATAAGCCGAGTTTTTCAGCCCACTTTTTGGGCTGAAAAAAGCCGCCTCGGCTTATACTCGAGTCAGTGAAAAATGGAGGAGAAAAAGGGGCGGGGCCGGATTACCTTAGGGGCGGATGGAGCTGCCGCCAGCGTTCCCTCTAACGCAGCGGTTCTCAACCTGTGGGTCGCGACCAAATCATGGGGGTCGCGCAACCCACAGGCTGAGAACTCTCTTCAGGCTGCAGGGAGACGCAGGCGGAGGTGCGAGGCCGAGGCCGCACGTGCGCGCACACCACAGAATCTAAGATGCGCGCGCACGGCCGCGCAGCCCCATCTGCCGTCTGATGGTGTGCGGAGCCAGTGAGTGCGGGGAGCGCGAGGAGCGACCCCCCCCCCCCATCCTGAAAACCTCTTCCGGGTCCGGACACAGCAGCAGGTCAGGAGCACTCGTGGTGTCCAGCATCCAGGAGGTATTTATCCATGTTAAACGTGTATGCAAATGGAATAGGTGGGTATGCATAGCACCAGTGATCAGCATAAAGTCAGGTGCTGGCCACAGGGTACTGACATTAAAAGGCTGCACTGAACTGACACCAAAGTAGGGATAAGATTAAAAAAAAAAATTATTATAAATCCTTGTTTCTGCCTAAAAAATACTGACGTTAAATTTTAATGTCAGTATTTACGCAGAAACAAGGATTTATAATATTTTTTTTTTTTTTTTATCTTATCCCTACTTTGGTGTCAGTTCAGTGCAGCCTTTGGGTTATTTAGTGGGGCAGCTTCAGAGCCCCACCATTCCTTCTTATTAGTGTATTGATCTGGTATTTTCTTATGCAGTGAGGGGGTATTTGCAGGACTCCTATGGAGTGAGGGGGTAATTACAGGACTCTTATGGAGGGAGGGTATATTCAGGGCTCTCCATCTTAGACGTAGGAGGAACGCCTTAAGCGCGGGGGAGCCACGTGAAAGGAACGCTGATACAGGACAAGACAAGTGCAAGTATATGCCCGCGCCCGCCTTGGTTAGCAAGACTTACCTGCCACCGCGACTGCCCCACAAGGGACCTAACTCTAACATACAGAGACCACGGCGGGGATATAGGATTTCCCTTTTTGTAAAAATTGTTCCTTGCGGCCCTACGGTTTAATCGCCCAAAGATGACCATAATTATACCAGGAGAGCGCACACCACTGGTTCACCTTGCAAAATATGTAATTCATATGTGAGATAGGACTATCATCTGTGAAAGACATCAGAACCAGAGGGCATTGAGGAAGCTGTGTAATGCGAAACATGATACATGTCTGCCCCACTGAAAAAACTGAGGACACAGTGTATTCTATACTCATGAGAATTTCTATTGTAACAAGGAAAGATAGGTTTTTATAACAATATTATGTATGTTGTAAATAATATGGATTGTAAATATGGCCACAGATGTGGATAATTGTTTTTTTACACATATGTATTCAAATAAACTGTGATAAAAATTATATCAATTTCTTGGTGTGGTTATAGCTCTGAGCCCTAACAAATCCTTCAGGTATACCTAGCCTGAAAAAAAGTTGTGCTTTATACTAAGGGCCAGGTTATGTACCAACCAAGGAAAAAAGTAGTACAGGGGGGATTTGGGGTTACTCAATAGGAACCCACTTAGTGGTTCCAAAAGTAGAGTTTTCTATTTTCCACATTCCCTCCATCTTTTTCTATTTTCCACATTCCCGCCATCTTTTTCTCTTTCCCACATTCCCTCCATCTTTCTCTCTTTTCCACATTCCCTCCATCTTTCTCTCTTTTCCACATTCCCTCCATCTTTCTCTCTTTCCCAGATTCCCTCCATCTTTCTCTCTTTCCCAGATTCCCTCCATCTTTCTCTCTTTCCCAGATTCCCTCCATCTTTCTCTCTTTCCCAGATTCCCTCCATCTTTCTCTCTTTTCCACATTCCCTCCATCTTTTTCTATTTTCCACATTCCCGCCATCTTTTTCTCTTTCCCAGATTCCCTCCATCTTTCTCTCTTTTCCACATTCCCTCCATCTTTCTCTCTTTTCCACATTCCCTCCATCTTTCTCTCTTTTCCACATTCCCTCCATCTTTCTCTCTTTTCCACATTCCCTCCATCTTTCTCTCTTTTCCACATTCCCTCCATCTTTCTCTCTTTCCCACATTCCCTCCATCTTTCTCTCTTTCCCACATTCCCTCCATCTTTCTCTCTTTCCCACATTCCCTCCATCTTTCTCTCTTTCCCACATTCCCTCCATCTTTCTCTCTTTCCCACATTCCCTCCATCTTTCTCTCTTTCCCAGATTCCCTCCATCTTTCTCTCTTTTCCACATTCCCTCCATCTTTCTCTCTTTCCCACATTCCCTCCATCTTTCTCTCTTTCCCACATTCCCTCCATCTTTCTCTTTCCCACATTCCCTCCATCTTTCTCTCTTTCCCAGATTCCCTCCATCTTTTTCTCTTTTCCACATTCCCTCCATCTTTTTCTCTTTTCCACATTCCCTCCATCTTTCTCTCTTTTCCACATTCCCTCCATCTTTCTCTCTTTCCCAGATTCCCTCCATCTTTCTCTCTTTCCCAGATTCCCTCCATCTTTCTCTCTTTTCCACATTCCCTCCATCTTTCTCTCTTTCCCAGATTCCCTCCATCTTTCTCTCTTTCCCACATTCCCTCCATCTTTTTCTCTTTTCCACATTCCCTCCATCTTTCTCTCTTTTCCACATTCCCTCCATCTTTCTCTCTTTCCCACATTCCCTCCATCTTTCTCTCTTTTCCACATTCCCTCCATCTTTTTCTCTTTTCCACATTCCCTCCATCTTTCTCTTTTTCCCACATTCCCTCCATCTTTCTCTCTTTTCCACATTCCCTCCATCTTTTTCTCTTTTCCACATTCCCTCCATCTTTCTCTCTTTCCCACATTCCCTCCATCTTTCTCTCTTTTCCACATTCCCTCCATCTTTCTCTTTTTCCCACATTCCCTCCATCTTTCTCTCTTTCCCACATTCCCTCCATCTTTCTCTCTTTCCCACATTCCCTCCATCTTTCTCTCTTTTCCACATTCCCTCCATCTTTCTCTCTTTTCCACATTCCCTCCATCTTTCTCTCTTTTCCACATTCCCTCCATCTTTCTCTCTTTTCCACATTCCCTCCATCTTTCTCTCTTTCCCACATTCCCTCCATCTTTCTCTCTTTCCCACATTCCCTCCATCTTTCTCTCTTTCCCACATTCCCTCCATCTTTCTCTCTTTCCCACATTCCCTCCATCTTTCTCTTTTCCACATTCCCTCCATCTTTCTCTTTCCCACATTCCCTCCATCTTTCTCTCTTTCCCACATTCCCTCCATCTTTCTCTCTTTCCCACATTCCCTCCATCTTTCTCTCTTTTCCACATTCCCTCCATCTTTCTCTCTTTCCCACATTCCCTCCATCTTTCTCTCTCTCCCACATTCCCTCCATCTTTCTCTCTTTTCCACATTCCCTCCATCTTTCTCTCTTTCCCACATTCCCTCCATCTTTCTCTCTTTCCCACATTCCCTCCATCTTTCTCTCTTTCCCACATTCCCTCCATCTTTCTCTCTTTTCCACATTCCCTCCATCTTTCTCTCTTTCCCACATTCCCTCCATCTTTCTCTCTTTCCCACATTCCCTCCATCTTTCTCTCTCTTTCCCAGATTCCCTCCATCTTTTTCTCTTTTCCACATTCCCTCCATCTTTTTCTCTTTCCCAGATTCCCTCCATCTTTCTCTCTTTCCCAGATTCCCTCCATCTTTCTCTCTTTTCCACATTCCCTCCATCTTTCTCTCTTTCCCACATTCCCTCCATCTTTCTCTCTTTCCCACATTCCCTCCATCTTTCTCTCTTTCCCACATTCCCTCCATCTTTTTCTCTTTTCCACATTCCCTCCATCTTTTTCTCTTTCCCAGATTCCCTCCATCTTTCTCTCTTTCCCAGATTCTCTCCATCTTTCTCTCTTTTCCACATTCCCTCCATCTTTCTCTCTTTCCCACATTCCCTCCATCTTTCTCTCTTTCCCACATTCCCTCCATCTTTCTCTCTTTCCCACATTCCCTCCATCTTTCTCTCTTTTCCACATTCCCTCCATCTTTTTCTCTTTTCCACATTCCCTCCATCTTTCTCTCTTTTCCACATTCCCTCCATCTTTCTCTCTTTTCCACATTCCCTCCATCTTTCTCTCTTTCCCACATTCCCTCCATCTTTTTCTCTTTTCCACATTCCCTCCATCTTTCTCTCTTTTCCACATTCCCTCCATCTTTCTCTCTTTCCCACATTCCCTCCATCTTTCTCTCTTTTCCACATTCCCTCCATCTTTTTCTCTTTTCCACATTCCCTCCATCTTTCTCTTTTTCCCACATTCCCTCCATCTTTCTCTCTTTTCCACATTCCCTCCATCTTTTTCTCTTTTCCACATTCCCTCCATCTTTCTCTCTTTCCCACATTCCCTCCATCTTTCTCTCTTTTCCACATTCCCTCCATCTTTCTCTTTTTCCCACATTCCCTCCATCTTTCTCTCTTTCCCACATTCCCTCCATCTTTCTCTCTTTTCCACATTCCCTCCATCTTTCTCTCTTTTCCACATTCCCTCCATCTTTCTCTCTTTTCCACATTCCCTCCATCTTTCTCTCTTTTCCACATTCCCTCCATCTTTCTCTCTTTCCCAGATTCCCTCCATCTTTCTCTCTTTCCCAGATTCCCTCCATCTTTCTCTCTTTCCCACATTCCCTCCATCTTTCTCTCTTTCCCACATTCCCTCCATCTTTCTCTCTTTCCCACATTCCCTCCATCTTTCTCTCTTTTCCACATTCCCTCCATCTTTCTCTCTTTCCCAGATTCCCTCCATCTTTCTCTCTTTCCCAGATTCCCTCCATCTTTCTCTCTTTCCCAGATTCCCTCCATCTTTCTCTCTTTTCCACATTCCCTCCATCTTTCTCTCTTTCCCACATTCCCTCCATCTTTCTCTCTCTCCCACATTCCCTCCATCTTTCTCTCTTTTCCACATTCCCTCCATCTTTCTCTCTTTCCCACATTCCCTCCATCTTTCTCTCTTTCCCACATTCCCTCCATCTTTCTCTCTTTTCCACATTCCCTCCATCTTTCTCTCTTTCCCACATTCCCTCCATCTTTCTCTCTTTCCCACATTCCCTCCATCTTTCTCTCTTTCCCACATTCCCTCCATCTTTCTCTCTTTCCCACATTCCCTCCATCTTTCTCTCTTTTCCACATTCCCTCCATCTTTCTCTCTTTCCCACATTCCCTCCATCTTTCTCTCTCTCCCACATTCCCTCCATCTTTCTCTCTTTTCCACATTCCCTCCATCTTTCTCTCTTTCCCACATTCCCTCCATCTTTCTCTCTTTCCCACATTCCCTCCATCTTTCTCTCTTTCCCACATTCCCTCCATCTTTCTCTCTTTTCCACATTCCCTCCATCTTTCTCTCTTTCCCACATTCCCTCCATCTTTCTCTCTTTCCCACATTCCCTCCATCTTTCTCTCTCTTTCCCAGATTCCCTCCATCTTTTTCTCTTTTCCACATTCCCTCCATCTTTTTCTCTTTCCCAGATTCCCTCCATCTTTCTCTCTTTCCCAGATTCCCTCCATCTTTCTCTCTTTTCCACATTCCCTCCATCTTTCTCTCTTTCCCACATTCCCTCCATCTTTCTCTCTTTCCCACATTCCCTCCATCTTTCTCTCTTTCCCACATTCCCTCCATCTTTTTCTCTTTTCCACATTCCCTCCATCTTTTTCTCTTTTCCACATTCCCTCCATCTTTCTCTCTTTCCCAGATTCCCTCCATCTTTCTCTCTTTTCCACATTCCCTCCATCTTTCTCTCTTTCCCACATTCCCTCCATCTTTCTCTCTTTCCCACATTCCCTCCATCTTTCTCTCTTTCCCACATTCCCTCCATCTTTCTCTCTTTTCCACATTCCCTCCATCTTTCTCTCTTTTCCACATTCCCTCCATCTTTCTCTCTTTCCCACATTCCCTCCATCTTTCTCTCTTTCCCACATTCCCTCCATCTTTCTCTCTTTTCCACATTCCCTCCATCTTTCTCTCTTTCCCACATTCCCTCCATCTTTCTCTCTTTCCCACATTCCCTCCATCTTTTTCTCTTTCCCAGATTCCCTCCATCTTTCTCTCTTTCCCAGATTCCCTCCATCTTTCTCTCTTTCCCAGATTCCCTCCATCTTTCTCTCTTTTCCACATTCCCTCCATCTTTCTCTCTTTTCCACATTCCCTCCATCTTTCTCTCTTTTCCACATTCCCTCCATCTTTCTCTCTTTCCCACATTCCCTCCATCTTTCTCTCTTTCCCAGATTCCCTCCATCTTTCTCTTTTCCACATTCCCTCCATCTTTCTCTCTTTCCCAGATTCCCTCCATCTTTTTCTCTTTCCCAGATTCCCTCCATCTTTCTCTCTTTCCCAGATTCCCTCCATCTTTCTCTCTTTCCCAGATTCCCTCCATCTTTCTCTCTTTTCCACATTCCCTCCATCTTTCTCTCTTTCCCACATTCCCTCCATCTTTCTCTCTTTTCCACATTCCCTCCATCTTTCTCTCTTTCCCAGATTCCCTCCATCTTTCTCTCTTTCCCACATTCCCTCCATTTTTCTCTTTCCCACATTCCCTCCATCTTTCTCTCTTTCCCACATTCCCTCCATCTTTCTCTCTTTCCCACATTCCCTCCATCTTTCTCTCTTTTCCACATTCCCTCCATCTTTCTCTCTTTCCCACATTCCCTCCATCTTTCTCTCTTTCCCACATTCCCTCCATCTTTCTCTCTTTCCCACATTCCCTCCATCTTTCTCTCTTTCCCACATTCCCTCCATCTTTCTCTTTTCCACATTCCCTCCATCTTTCTCTTTCCCACATTCCCTCCATCTTTCTCTCTTTCCCACATTCCCTCCATCTTTCTCTCTTTCCCACATTCCCTCCATCTTTCTCTCTTTTCCACATTCCCTCCATCTTTCTCTCTTTCCCACATTCCCTCCATCTTTCTCTCTCTCCCACATTCCCTCCATC